>CM050432.1:0-600000 GCA_027564155.1 Gymnocypris eckloni scoliostomus
AGTCCATCAGTGATGACATCATCATAGTATCCCGGAGTGATTTCCTTCAGCATCTCTTCTGCATCAACACACAATATGTTTGGATACAAAAGCGAAATATGTTCTTGTTGCAGATCATGAGACTGAGAATTTATTAAACATTTGGTAATAAATCATGTGATCAATTAAAAAGGTCACTGACCTTTTATGACACTGCCGTTAGTGACATCATCATAATATTCAGTCTTGAACTCTTTTGCTAAAAAAGGAGAGCAGACTGTTAATATATAATTGAGTAACAGTATTTGAATAGTATCAAGTCATTAATCAAATATGTAACATAATTTATTTGTTTATTTATTTAGGTTAATTAAAAAAAAGGATTAAAGTGGAATGTGATATAAATATGCCCTTCATCTCTCTAACCTGAGAGAAGCTCATCAGCATCTTCATACCCAGAATGCAGTTCTTCAGAGATCAGACTCCCTGTTAAAGGAGAGCAGAACAGTCAGAAACATGTTCATCATTACAAACAGACTGAATCCTCTTTTCCTCTGGATCATAAAGACATCACAGCACAAATATTAATTATTCACATTTAAAAGCATTATAGGCAGAAATGACTGTTTTGTTGGGCCTTTTAACAAACACACAAATACCCTCACATGAACCCACTCCAGAAATACACACAGATACACATCTGCACCTACTCTTAAAAACATATTAACATCTCCTTATGATAATCTAAAAATATACACAGGAAGAGACACTCACTGACACACACACACACACACACACACACACAAACATGCACCTGCAGCTCTGTGGTTTTCTGTCAGGAATTCTGTGGTTTGAAGCAGGAGGTTTAACAGGACTAATAATAGATGAACATCAACTGTCTGACAAACTCTTATTAATGGTGTTAAATGAGATTGATGGCTCATGTCTCACCCCTCTGAGTGAAGTGATTGTGTCTGTGCTGAATCTCCTCATAAATGGCCTCAGTCGTCGTCCTGTGTCTCCTCTTAGAGAGAGCTGTGAGTGTAGACAGACAAACCTGCTGTCAGTTCACAACACATGACTGATCACACACTGAATAAGACACAATATGACAGTCTCTGGATCTCTCCTACCTCTCCTCATCACTCTGTTCTGCTGAATCAGTATAAGCAGTGGCACTAAGATCAGTAAGAGCACAACTCCCAGTACAATCACAAGCACTGGGGGACGGAGAGAGACGCTGCTGGAGGAGTTTGTGGAGGAGAAGCTGATGTTGAGCGCACTGGAGGAGAAACTGGAGGAGAAGCTGATGTTGTTGTGGCAGGAGTAGTGGACACTGATAGATCTGGCAAATCTGTAAAAACAGACACAAACACATTCAAATCTATGAATGCTCTGAATGTACCAATATTATACACTTTAATATGGTCTAAAAATAAATATTAGTTTCCCTTTGACCTGCACAGGTGAGTCCAGCGTGCTCTTTGCGGGAGCAGTCAGTGTGGTTTTTCAGGGAGAGAGGACAGTCCCACAGGTGAACCTCATTCCCTCTGCACTCGACTCTGTTCATCCACACAACACCTTTACCAGTGCCAAAGACTAAATTCCTATCAGCCCTCAGTGCTGCTCCACAACCCAGCTGCCTGCAGAGCACCTGAGCATCGCTGATGTCCCACTGATCATCACAGACTGAGCCCCACACAGCGTCATGATACACCTCCAGCCTCCCAGAGCACCGGCCCTTAACTCCACTCAGTCTGAGAGGAACATGATCTGAAACACACACCAACCAGCAACATTCATAACAAAGTTTAAAGTTGTGATAATAATACAAAATCATAATAAACTTACTTGAGCACTGTCTCTGGTGAGGAGATGGTGAGGTAGAACATGTCAGGAGACTCTGGGGAGACTCGCGTGTCTGATCCTCTGAGATTAAAACGTAAACATTTAATTTACCACAGAATAGAACAAAATAATTAAAAGACAGAAAATAATAATAATATTTAAACAAAATAAATTCTAACCATTTTAAATTAGTTAAATATTATCTCACTTGAGCAGGTGATTTTGGCGACTTCATTATGACAGTCATTCTGTCCCCAGGGTGAAGATGGACACTGCCATAAAGTGGAATCATGTCGTCGACAATTAAGTTCATCAAGCCAATTATGAGTCTTCAGTCCCTCTGAACTACTGGGTTCACTGCCAGATCTTCCACAGTTCAGCTCTTGACAGATCAGACTCGCTGTGTCTCTGTCCATCTGGTTGTAACACACATTACCCCAGGATCCATTGTAGAAAACCTCCACATTCCCTTCACAGCCCTCAGTTAACCTGATCTCTTTAAACTCTAGATGGAAAAGGATGAGAATCAACCTCAACTCTCACGGAATAACAGAGTATTAATTAGATATGGAAATTATACAGAATTGAATGATTATGATTAATCCTAACAATCACAGTTCATTAATAGTTCCATTAACTTTTGGCAGCAGCTATTTGCACTAAGTGTATAGCGACAGATGCTTACAATATGTGCAAATAACAATAGATGCTATTTACACAGTGTAAATAGCTATAGATTCTGTTAAAATAGCAAGATTTTCTGCTATTTATACTATTTATACACTAAGCAAATGGTGGCGATTATCTGCACCTCATTATTGTAGCAGCCTACATTATAAAACAGTAGGCTATGCAATAATAACATACTGAGTGAAAATTATAGTTTTAATTCAAATTATTAAATGCCACCTTATTGGGACAATAAAGCCCTCCTTACACCTATTCCCTAACCCTACCCGATACTTTATTTTCAACATTTTGATTATTTCCTTCATTTTTGTTGAAAATAAATGTCTTTCCGATGCGATATGAGATTTGAAAAGGGAGGAAAAAGGTTAGGCAAAAGACGATGACCATCTACGTCACGTCAGTGAAATTGATGTTCAGCAGACGTCTTATTTTGTTAACTATCTCAATCACATGTTGGTGGGCGGAGCTAGTGTAAATAGCCTTTGCCGACAATTTTGTATATAAAAACAACACTGAACAAACAAAAATACTTAATTCATTACAGTTTTTTTTCAAGTGCTTACACACTAAAATTAAATCTTTCCCACAATTAGCAAAACCTTACACTCAAGGAGCAAAACACCGGCCTAGATTTGCACAACTGAGCACATGGTCAGCTTCACACTTTTTGCAAAACGTTAAACAAAGTGATTTTCAAAACACTAAACACACTTGTATGCATTTGACACTGAAATGTATCATTATGTAATTTCCTTGCAATTTCAGGAGGGGGAGACGGAGGGGGGGAGACCTGGACTTTGGTATGTATTCGTGTATAATTTTACAGTAAACTACATGTATTTTGTTTGGCCAACATAAGATTGAATGTCGAGAACACCAAGGAGGGAGGGTCCCCATATTCACACAGGAGCAAGAGAGAGATCATAAACCTTGTTTTTCAATAATGTCCAACAGGTCTCTCTGTCAACAATGGCCCGTATCCTTAAAAACATAGTTGTAATGAAACCACTGTATAAAGTGCCATTTGAAAGAAATTCAGACAGGGTGAAAGTCCTGCGGCGTGAATGTGGTGGTACGTTTTGTTCACTGACTGTTGTACTGTGTACTGCACACATAACCTTTTTACTGTGCATTTAATTTTACTGTATAGCAGACCTACAGTATATTGATCTACACAATTTGATATTTTGCTGTATTTCAGAGTTTTGCAAATGGATGCGGAGGAAGTCCTGCATGAGTTTATATACATTGGTGTGGCTGGATTTAACCTGACAACAGTGACAGTTCAATACCTTCCACCATACTCCCCCTTCCTAAACCCCATCGAGGACTTCTTCTCGGCATGGTGGTGGAAGGTTTATGATCTCCGGCCCTATGTCCAGATGGCCCTCATTCAAGCTATGGAGGAAGCATGTGATCAAATTGAAGCAGCATCCATACAAGGGTGGATTCTTCCCAGGTTGCCTTGCAAATGAAAATATAGCCTGTGATGTTGACGAGGCCCTGTGTTTATTTTTATTCGGCACTGAACTGGATATGTAATTTGTTACATTATTATTATGTAAGCTTACAGTACAATGGTACGTTCAGTAATACTGTATGAAAACTGGAAAATGTTTTGTTAGGAATGACTGACTTGAATCAGGGGCGCGGGAACAGGGGGTGCTGAGGGTGCTGCAGCACCCCCTGTTTTTTTCTGTGGGCAACTGTAAACTGTTGTGAATAAAAAAAATATATAGGCTAAATTTGTTATAATAAAGATTAATTTAAAAATGTATATGGTTGCTCCGATGTTTATAACATTTAGTTTACATTGGCTATTTTGCTATCTATTTCTATGTGATCTTCGACATATTTACCATTTGCCCATTAATTTAACAGTTGTAAGAATTAAAGTTATCAAAGTTATTAAACTGATGCAGGGCTATTTGATGCGCACGCGCACATCCTGTCAAATCACGCACGCAGCACTGCCAATGCTTGCTTTTATGTTTGTGAATGCTATGATTGTGTTGAAGAATTTGTAGGTTGTGGCTTAAAAGCGGAACATGGAAATATCATGGATGTACTTTTATTTTTTTTGTTCTCAGCGATATGAGTCTTTCCCTTCTCCCAAAACAGCTTATAGCTAAAATAGTTCAGTTTTGTATGTAATGGAAAAGTGATTAGACTATGTTTCGTTTTTTTTTTCTTCATAAAGTTAATTTAGAAAAACCTTAGGAGGATTTTTTGTTCGTTAAATGATTTTTTTATTTTAAGCAACGACCAAGCGGCCAGCATCAGAGTTGATCGCCTATGTTTGATTCACGAGTTCACACTTACTTAATAATGAACTGGGTAAACGGTATGCGTATTTGGCGTGCTGTCCGAGGAGAGGGCTCCGAGCTCGGTAGTAGTTCCCGAGCCGGGGTGCTCCCTCGCCCAGGGAGAGGGTCCGAGCTCGGCATTTGGCCCGGACCCAAAGCTCCCCACCCCTGCTGGGGTGTAATCGGACTGGAAGTGTGGCGTTGGGGTGGTGGAGGATTCTGGAAGACTAGAGATAATGGAGGTAAGGCTGCTTGATTATTTATAGGGGTTCTCTCTAGCGTTTATTGGGTAAGTGATGTGATTACTGATGATGAATTGGCTGTGTTAATTATCCGCGCGTGCTCCTCCCGAAACTTGTTTGTGAAACATCACTTCACGAGTTCACACTTACTTAATAATGAACTGGGTAAACGGTATGCGTATTTGGCGTGCTGTCCGAGGAGAGGGCTCCGAGCTCGGTAGTAGTTCCCGAGCCCGGGGTGCTCCCCTCGCCCAGGGAGAGGGGTCCGAGCTCGGCATTTGGCCCGGACCCAAAAGCTCCCCAAAGAATGCTTATCATGGGACAGCAGCCAAATAGGCTAAGCGACCCCCCAAAAAATTGCATGGTTTTAGGGCTGATGGGATGCTGGACAATGCTTGTAAAGATGCTGCGGCATCTTGGAGGAAGAAGCGGCTTCTGCTGAAGTGTGCTGGTGTGGCGGTGTGGGGAGAGGAGGGAGAATGTGAGGGTAGATACTGCTGCGGCAGTGGGGAAATATATATGGTGCTCCTGTGGGAGCAAACACTGCTGCGGCAGTGGGGAGGTATTGATGGAGCTCCTGCGGGAGCGGACACTGCTGCGGCAGTGGGGAAATAATGGGAAGGCTCCTGCGGGAACGGACACTGCTGCGGCAGTGGGGAAATATAGATAGCGCTCCTGCGGGAGCGGACACTGCTGCGGCAGTGGGGAAATACTGGGAAGGCTCCTGCGGGAGCGGGCACTGCTGCGGCAGTGGGGAAATATATATTGTGCTCCTGCGAGCAGACACTGCTGCGGTGGGGAAATAATGGGAAGGCTCCTGCGGGCGGGCACTGCTGCGGCAGTGGGGAAAACAGGAAGCTCCTACTTGGAGCAGACACTGCTGCAGCAGTGGGGAAAATACAGGTAGCGCTCATGGGGAGCAGTCACTACTGCGGTAGTGAGGAAATACAGGTAGCGCCTCCTGTTGGAGCAGGCACTGCTGGGGCAGTGGGGAAGCGAAGGAAAGCTCCTGCGGGGCAGGCACTGCTGGGGCAGTGGGAAAAAGGAGAGCTCCTGCGGGAGCGGCCACTACGCGGTAGTGGGAAAATAGATAGCGCTCCTGCGGGAGCGGTCACTGCTGGGGCAGTGGGGACATATAGAGAAGAATCCTGTTGGAGCAGGCACTACTGCGGTAGTGGGGAAAATAGAGAGAAGGTTCCTGCTAGAGCAGGCACTACTGCAGTGAAGAAACAGCTGATTCCTATGGTGGCGTGGGGGCTGTTGGGAAGGGGGGGAGAGGCTCCTGCTGGAGCAAGCACTGCTGCGGCAGTGAGAAAATAGAGGGGAAGGCTCCTGTTGGAGCAAGCACTGCTGCGGCAGTGAGGAAATAGAGGGGGTGAAGGAGAGGGATGGAGGGAAAGGCTTCCTGTTGGAGCGAGCACTGCTCTGCGGCAGTGAGGAAATTTAGGAAGCGCTCCTGCGGGAGCAGACACTGCTGGGGCAGTGAGGAAACGGGTAGCGCTCCTGAGGGGAGCATTCACTACAGCGGTAGTGAGGAAATACAGGTAGCGCTCCTGCAAGCGGTCACTGCTGCGGCAGTGGAAATAGAGAGGAGAGCTCCTGCGGGAGCGGTCACTGCTGCGGCAGTGGAAATAGAGAGAGAGCTCCTGCGGGAGCGGACACTACTAGTGGGGACAAACGGGAGGTGCTCCTGCGGGAGCGGTCACTGCTGGGGCAGTGGGAAATATAGAGAAGGATCCTGCTGGGGCAGGCACTACTGCGGTAGTGGGGAATATAGAGAAGGTTCCTGCATGAGCAGGCACTACTGCGGTAGTGAAGAAGAAGGCTGGTAGGGGGGGGGGGGGGGGAGAAGAGAAGGCTCCTGCTGGAGCAATCACTGCTGGGGCAGTGGGGAAATACAGGTAGCGCTCCTGAGGGGAGCAGTCACTACAGCGGTAGTGATGAAATACAGATAGCGCTCCTGCTGGAGCAGTCACTGCTGCGTGGGGGAAATACAGAAAAGGCTCCTTCGGGAGTAGACACTGCTGCGGCAATGGTGGAAATACAGAGAAGGCTCCTGCGGAGCGGGCACTGCTGCGGCAGTGGGGAAAAACAGTTGGGGTGGGGAGAGAAGGCTCCTGTTGGAGCGAGCACTGCTGCGGCAGTGAGGGAATATAGATAGCGCTCCTGCGGGAGCAATCACTGCTGGGGCAGTGGGGAAATACAGGTAGCGCTCCTGAGGGGAGCAGTCACTACAGCGGTAGTGATGAAATACAGATAGCGCTCCTGCTGGAGCAGTCACTGCTGCGTCCGAGGGAAATACAGAAAGGCTCCTTCGGGAGTAGACATTGCTGGCAATGGTGGAAATACAGAGAAAGCTCCTGGAGCGGGCACTGCTGCGCAGTGGGAAAAACAGTTGGGTTGGGGGGTGAGTATGATGGAGAGGAGCGGTTGCTGTGGGGTTTCGGGGGTGTATTCTAAAGGGGATGGCCGATTAGGGTCTGGTGGGCTTCCTTGATGTGGGAGCGGTTTAGTCGAATGTAGCTTTTGAAAGCCTCTGACGACCAGCGACCGAGTTCTGGATCTGCTGTTGGGAAAGGCCTTTGTGGGCGCTGTGGTTGCTGCGCCTATTCTGAATGAGTGGCTGGAAAAGTTTCCGGCTGGGGTACCTGATAGGTGCAGGACTGCTTTGAGGTGCTTTTGGAACCAGAAGCGAGTGGCGGGCGGTTGAGTCGTCTGTGAAAAGGGGGTCGGATGGGAGTTTGGACTGTGATTTCCTTAGATGGAGGAAAGCTAGGAGGGTTTGGTATGGTGATAGAGGTGATTGGAGTTTGAAAATGTAAATGAAGTGGCCTTTCTTTGTTTGGTCTGTCTTACTTTGCTTAATGGTGTAAGAAATGGTTTCGTCGTCCAGTACTACTAGATCTGAGATAGTGGGGTGGATGGCTGGGTCGAAACTGGATGGGATGGCGAGCTCAGAGCATCTGAGGAAGCCAAAGAAGGCCAGGATAAACATGGCGTCGAGTGTGCGGGCGGTGTGGATAGAATGGTAGCCTCTGCGGAGAGTGGAAATGCATTTGGTCAGAATTTTTGAGTTATGGGCTGCCTGGAGTCTGGGCGGGTGGGATTGGTTTTCTGGATACCTTTAATGAGTAAGGAGGTCTGTGAATTGGCTATATGGGCGGAAGGGGAACCGTATAAAGGTTTGTGGAAAAATTGTAGTCCGCTTAGGTAACCTTTAATGGAACTGGTTTGGAGTTTTTTGTTTATGTTGAGGTGGGAGATGAATGAGGTGATGGCCAGTAGTGAAAAGGTGGGGAATGGCAAGTTATAAGTGGAGTGAAAAGTTTTGAAGCTTTTCCATGCTGTCAGGTATGACTGGAGGGTCCTTGGGGAGACTGCTTGGAGAATTGAATTGAGGGAGGCTTCGAGGAGAGGTTTCAAGGGATGGTTTAAGGGAACATTAGTTCTGAAAAGGGAGGTACTGGGGTGGGGAGTGGATCCGCCTCCGGTGCCAATGTTCTGAATTTCTGATAGAATTTGTGACCTGATGGACCTGATGGAGTTGGCTACGGGGGGTGGTTCCAGTGCTAATGCGTTTGGAGGTATGGGTAGAGGCGAGGTGGTAGAAACAGAAAAGGGGGCTCCGGGACGGAGCTGACTGCGTGGAAGAGGGAAATGGCTGGTGTTTGGGTCGATGATTGGGGTAAGTTTGAGCCTGAAAGAGCTTGGTGGACGGAGAGAGGGGGGTAAAGGGGGTAAGCGGCGCGGGGCTTGCGCTGATGGAGTAGGGCTGGCCGTGAGTGGCGGAGCTGCGGGCCATGGGTAGGGGAGGGGTTCGTTGGTCCGAGGCTGCGTGTAGCTGTATGCCGCTGACGGAGGCGTGCTTGTTCTGGTGAGGCGGCTTGTGGAGGCGAAGGCTGACACTTCGCTGGGCTGAGTTGCGAGCTGGCGCTCGGTGGAAGCTCGAGGAAGGTGGGGGCTGAGGGCTGCGGTATCCGGGGCGCGGCCCAGGCTGGCCGAGGGCCTGCTGCTGCGGTTCGGTGGCCGGAGGCGGTCCTTGAGGAGTGAAGATTGGGCCGGGCCGCGGTAGGGTGATTTGCGGCTCTTGCTTGCTGTGGTCGCTGATTCGAGTGGAGGGAGGAATTTAGAAATTCCCGGACTGGAGAGATTGTAGAGGCGAGGAGATCTGACTTGCTTGAGCGTCGTGGGATAATGACGCCGGCGCTGGTTAGAACTTGACGGATTTCTGCCACGGTCCAATTTTCTGCTGATGGAGCGTGTGAGGCTGGAGAAGGTGGTTGCTGCCTTGGAGGCGAGGGTGAAGGCGGGCTGCGGCGCTTTGGAGGCGTTAGCAGCGGTGGTCTTGAGGAAGGCTGGCGGCCCGTGTGCAGCCACGGCTCGGTTGAGTTGTCCTGCGGATCGCTGGTGCTTTGGACGGCGGCGGAGGATCCGATGAGTCGGTAGGACTTTCGTCGCGGAAAACTTCGATCTCTGACATGTTGCAGGCGGAGGCAGCTTCACGCTTGCTTGGCTGCAGGCCACATAGTTTGTAATATTCGGGAAAAAGGCTGTAGAGCCTGATCAGCCTGTGCTGCTAACAGTGGCGTTAAGCTCGGAGCTGGAGGCCGCTCAAAGAAAGTAGAACAAAAATATGAGATGTGGGGCCTGCGTTGCAAGTGGAGGTAGCCGCATGCTAAGTTGCTTCTGTAGGCTGAGGAAAAAATGGGGGGGGGCAGGGTTTGTGACTTTGGTGGGACATGCTGAAAACATCCGGGTAGCCTGCAGTGTTGCCAATTTAGCGAATGATATATATTTAATTAGCATAGCAGTTCTCAGACTAACCTGGCGACTTGTATTTCGATCGTCTAGCAACAGGTTTAACTTTTTTTTTTTTTTTTTAAACCTTTATTTAGCAACCTTTTAAGTGATAAAATTATGAAAGGCATTCATTTCTCTTAACCACGCAAAGAAAGAGTATTGAAACCCCTAGCCGGTAAGAGAGGCATATCTGTTGGTAACACCGGCAGTACGAACTTCATATATTAATTAGGTTGAACTTGCAATAATTGTTATATATATATATATATATATATATATAAATAAATACACACGCGGTTTTATACTTGTGATTGTTAATCGTTACTGTTAGCCCACCATAATTAATAGTGGAATGTCTCTTCCAACTGTTGGTCTTAACCACGAAACAAATTATAATCCGCCTTATCTAGCCAAATATGGGGTGAATTAGTACGGGTACAATGCTGGTGAAAAACATGGGAAGTTATTGTAGATTCTAAGCGCTTGCTTCCTGGTTACGTAATGCATTGCCATCCAGAAATGCTGCGTGTCATTTAACAATTTTAGCAACAAATGTAACTACTTTGGCAACACTGCTGGCCTGCGCCCGCTAGCGTAGGGCAGCTTCGCGTTAACTTCTGGAAGCGGAAGTTAGGCCCGGCTACATATGGCTCTGCGGCTGGAAGAGCCGCGTGAAAACTGAGCAAAAGCGGGGAATCGAGTGAGGCTTGCTGCGGTGAGAACTGGGGCGCGCCCATGCTCGTTGAAGAATAGTACAGATCCGTTTGTTTATCCTCCGCAGAACGGAGCGTCGTAATTAATCAGCGTTTACCTTTGGCTTAAATCACGGTCCACTTCCGATCGGAGGAATTGTTGGCGCGCCGAATGATACGAGAATGCCGGGGAGTTGAAAGTTTCGGCGGTGGAAGCCCTGATTAAGCCCTGATGTCGGGAAAATCTTGTGGCTGGTCGAGCGGAGCGTTGGCCGCGATGGAGCCTGGGGCTCGGGGGCGTTGGCTGGCGGAGAAGGAGAGATCCTGGGTCCGGTCAATTTGCTGCGGAGGATCCGCGAATCTCGAGTATATGTCCCGTTGTTTGGAAGGAGAAAATGAGATCTGTGATCATGGCAAGGGAGCAAGCCGAACTCTGGAAGACTAGAGATAATGGAGGTAAGGCTGCTTGATTATTTATAGGGGTTCTCTCTAGCGTTTATTGGGTAAGTGATGTGATTACTGATGATGAATTGGCTGTGTTAATTATCCGCGCGTGCTCCTCCCGAAACTTGTTTGTGAAACATCACTTAATTTAGCCTTATGAAATCATCAAGACTTGACTAAAATAAAATCGATAGATAGGCCTATAAACAGTTCAAGCATATCACAGTAGTTTAAATGTTTAACCTATATAAATGTGCAATATCCAACAGTTTGTGTGGAGAGTGGAAGCTGAAGCGAGCTTTACAGGACATGGAGGATTTTTTTCTTACAGTAAAAACAACTTAAAATACGCCGTGTGATTTTTTTTTCCTCATAAAGGTAAGAGTAATATATCATTTGGAACTGTAAAGGGTCTACTTTTATTTGTGTGCATTCACAATATCAACATTGTGCTTTTATAAAATAGTAAAACAGAGAATGCACTTTCTTCCGGTTTTGAACAAGAGCGCTTCAATGATGAACCGAAACTCGGCAACTCGAAACTGGCTCAGAGATATGATAAATATATCTATAGAAAGCTTTAAAATACTACTTTAAAACGAAATAATTCAAAGCAAAGCAAAAACTCTTCATTAGCCTATGTAATCAGTTAAGATGCATATATTTCTCCAATGAGGAGATGGCAAGTCATTTTTCCCCGTCACCTCACCATCTAAAATATAAAAATAAGGGAAAGCCTAAAACAGGCCCGATTATAATTTGCGTTTTATTTTATAATTGTATTCAATAAAAAAAAAAGTATGTAAATCTTTGTCCTTGAAATTTAAAGGATTTGCTGCAATGCAATTTTGTCTGACTGATAGGCCTATGTGAATTATTTATTGGCCTATCGTTTTAATCCATGCAGCAAATGCTTTAAAAACAGCTTTAAAATTACTTTATTGCATTCCAGATGCTTTAAAAAAACTTTTCACTATACATTTTAAGGGTTTTTAAGCTTGAATGTAACTTGAATGTAAAACATTGTTATGAATTCATTGTAGCCTATTCCCATTTGTAAAATAGCTAATTGTTGTCTAACACGATCTCATGAAAGTCGAGGCTATAGCACGATTTTCTGTTTCTATTTGGCGTAATATTTATACGCAGAAATTGACTACCCCCCCCACAGCACCCCCTACATAAAACACCTTCCCGCGCCCCTGACTTGAATACATGAAAAGATATACATATTTTCATTACTCTGCACAATTGGTGTCATGTGGTGTTGGTGAATGTTTTTACACTTTCTCTGTGTAAATGCTGAAAGTGTTTTAGGTTGAGCACAGGAGCGTTTAACTGATTCAAACAGAATCAGACCATATGCTGGGTTTTATAAGACATTGTATAGTTTTAACTAAAGTGTTCCATTTTGCAAATCATCTGAGGTGTTGTACTACTTTGGTGTAGTTTTGTGCTAATTGTGTAAAGGGGTTTGGAAAACCGGGCCCTGTTTACAAAATTGTGCTTAAGCAATAAAAAAAAAAGTAATATATAAAATATTAATGCTGACCAAATGTAAAATTAATATCTTTAGCTGCACATTGTCATATGAACATCCAGTCTGTAAGTACACTGATTTAATACTCAAAGTTGCAAACTGTGTGTCTGTGATTCACTAAAAAGAACTGGCTAATAGAGATTATTTTGGGAATCGAGCTACATGCTGCATGTTTTGTGCTGTAGATTCAGTAGTGTTATGTTGCGTTGTGGACGAGTGAGTAGTTTAGAAAACTTAAAAAGTTTAAATAAAATATTCTTTACATTATTGTTTACCTGAGCACACGACTCCTACATCCTCCTTGTGATTACAGTCATGTGTTCCCCAGCCTGAAGAAGTGCAGCTCCACAGGGATGTCTCGTTCCCCTCACACTCCACCTCATCCAGCCATATGTGTCCAGAACCAGGACCAAACCAGGCTGGTACCTGCTGATTACTGAGGGCCACTCCACACTGCAGCTGTCTGCACACCACATGGGCATCTTTAATATCCCAGGAGTCATCACACACTGTCCCCCATGAGCCGCTGTGAAAAACCTCCAGCCTCCCTGCACAGTCTCCTCCAGAACCCACCAGCCTGATGGACCCGCGACCTGATATTCAGAGAAAGATAAACAGTGATTGTACATGCACATTTTTGATCACTAATAATTAAAGAATCTGCCCAGATTTTCTCAGAATCAGATTTTCCAGATTTGTGATTTTCTCACCAAAGTCCTTTACTGACAGCTGTTGTGTGGAGCTGCAGTTGAGAGTTTGTGTTGTGCTGCAGTTCCTCAGATGAACTGCACTCTCTGGAGAGAGTATTCATTTGTCATTAAATATTTATCTAAAATATACTACACTTGTTTATGTGTAGTTTTGAAACCCATGACTTCAGTGTGGTGTGAATGTACTCACCAGAGCAGATGACTCCATCATCTCGTCTATGAGAACATTCAGCTCGACTCCATGAAGAGATGGAACATTCTGAGAGTTTTGTTTCATTCCCGTCACAATCAAACACATCAGCCCAGATTTCACCGCTTCCCTCTCCAAACCAGTCTGATCCCACAACAGACACAGCAATCCCACAATTCAGCTGTCTACAGAGGACACTGGCAGCTCTCAGATCCCAGCATGCATCACACACTGTGCCCCATTTACTGAGATACTGAAGCTCCACTCTTCCAGAACAAGAATCTGAACCGTTCACCAGTTTGAGATCAGTGTAACCTGGACAAACAACTGACAGCTCAATTAAAACAGTACGAAACTAGTGTCAAGATAATTGAGCAATACAACAGAAGTGTGTTACATGTAATTTATCTAAAGAGGTGACAAATGTTAATACTCAACCTGAACAGATCACTCCCACATCATTGTCATGGGAACAGCTCTGTATCTGTGAAGATGATCGTGAACAGACGTGTATCTGAGATTCACTTCCTCCACACCGAATATCCTCTGACCAAACATGGCCTTTCCCTTTGCCAAAAGCAGCTGCTCCCAGCACCTGTACAGGAGCCCCACAGTCCAGCTCTCTACACACAACCTCTGCATCCTGCTGGTCAAAGACAGCGTCACACACTGAACCCCATGTGTTTCCATAAATCACCTCCACTCTACCAGAGCACAGGTGAAACCCGTCCACAAGTCGAAGTCCTTTTTCTGAGTTGTTGAAATATAAGAACGGATTATTATTATAATATATATATATTATTTTTAAATACACTACATTACAATACATTAATCTGCACTAATTTTGTATGTACGGTGACCGGGAGGGAACATGTTCGGTTCAATTCGTTTTTTCGTGGCCAGGAGATCATTATGTCAATGTACTGACATCCTTATGCCGTGGCTTCAAGATCATATGTTATTTAGGCTAATTATTATATTAACTATAAGCTCCAGGCCTATGTGCGTGATGTATTTGAATTAAGTTTATCATGAATAAATGTTACATAATGTAATAAGGTACATAAAATAAATTATCCATCCATTACAAAATTATCCATCCCACAGTCTTGTAAGTCCATTAACTGATCATCTTTATCTCGTAATATCTGTATATTATTATTATGTATTTGATTTAGGCTATTTCCTTCATTTCGATCTATTTTCTTTACATTCTGAACAGTTTTGTAAATAATAGCTTAGTGTAAATGCCTGATATATCATGCTATATGACTTTGTAATTTGTGATGGAAGTGCAGTTTAAAGGTTGTATTTAACATACGTTTCATTTTATGTCGGCTAATTAATAGACTATAAGTATACATTTTAGTTGATGAATGAATCTTTGGCGAAGTTTAATTTGTAAATGAAGAACTCAACACACTCATTTATCATCACATACGAGCAGGGCCGGCCCGGGCCAATTTGCTGCCCTAGGCAAGATTTTACCCCGTGCCCCTTGCCTCACATTAGTGAATATAAACTTGAACTAACAACGAACAATACATTTGTAACAGTATTTATTATTTGTGTTAGTTATTGACAATTAACCTTATTTTAAATAGTTTCCAGTAAAACTATAAAAATATAGGTGCTGCCTAAGTCACTTTATAAATTAAACACAATTATAAATCAAGAATGATTATTAGATCTGGTATTCCTGCACAAAACTGTATTAGCATACAGTAGGCTACTGTTTAATCTTCTAAATAAATGTGAAAAGTGTTGTATTTCCAGTAGATGCTCTACGAGCCCATTCTAATGTTTTCACCATGAATTATAGCCTACCGAGAAACGTACATCTTTAAAGTGAATTTTACATTCATTTAATTAGCCCCGTTATAGGCCTATACAAACATTACTAAATTTGCCAATTCAAATAAAAAATACTACAAATCCCCAAAAACCACACAACTGTAGCGTAAAAATACGATTAAAACATATTGTCACTTTACACAAATAATTACACTTATGTTACAAAATATTGGGTCTCCGGAACTCCAGAGATTGTTATTATCCTATTTTAAACTTTTAGACTATAAGCTTTCAAGACTAGGCTAACATAGTTTGTTCACAAACTTTTACCTCATCTAGAGCCCTTAAATGCATATCTACCTCATGTCTTTAGCCAACCGGAGAATTATTCACTACCTTCTCCCTCCTTCATTCTTTAAAGTCAGACACCAACTTTCTTAGTTGGCTATTCCTCAATATATGCATTATAAACAATACAACGAAAACAATAATAAAATATAAAATAATTCCTGTTTTCTGATAAAAAAACATTTAAGTCCGCTAGAGACACGAGGTATGTTAATGTGTAAATATATTTTCCTGGCAGCTGTATTCCTACATATCTGATGACTTATTCCTCGAGGGGGAAGTGTTTGATACACAATGACGATGTGATGTTTCACTCATAATTACCTCAGTCATAAAACAAAAGAATATCATCAGCAAACATTGAACTGGTTTGAATGGTTTTACTGCAGAGCAATTCCTGTATGCAGTGAAATATAAATGTCACTATCATTCGATGGTGGATGTGGTGAATAAGCAGCCAGTGATCAAAATATTGATTTTGAAGTTATTGAGAATGATTGTTTTGAGAATATGAGTCAGTAAAAGTGGCTAACGATGACAGCGATGGTAAAAACATCTGCTCAAATTGAACCCTTCCAAGTTTCAAAAGGTAACGAAATATGCTTTATTTTATTCTTCTGTAATTGTCCTTAAAATATCAAGAGTTTTTGATTTTATGTATTTTTTTTTTTTTCTAATGCAGCAGTCAGAGATTCGCCCGTGCTGGATATATACGGATCTCTAAAGACACGAATATCATGATTGGTGAAACATTCATTTAAAGGTTAGTTTATTTGATCGTCATCATTCATTACATCACATTACCTCTGTCTTTGTCCCGTTTTTATTCTTCTCTTATTTAATTTTCTTCCCTGGACACCAGAGGGCTTCGGTCTTTTGAACACAGTGATCATTTATAATTTAACATCTTTTTCAATCAAGTAACTGTATGTGGAAGAAGATCATGCATCGAACTGAGCAGAACAATAAAACCAGTGGTTTGTATAACATTTTTAATTATTAGTATTGAAGTTGAATAAAAAATTAAAAAATAAAAAATAAAATCATTTTGGTGCCCCTATTAATTGGCGGCGCCTAGCATTTGCCTATTCCGCCCATGCCCTGCATACATGCATCAACCCAATCATAATCATAAATAAGTCAAAACTTTATTGGTGTAATTTTCAGGTATTTACAGTATTTGCAAAATATATGGTAGCATAATAATGCTGGCATAATTATACAGAACATTAATTAGGTATCGAATCGAAAGGGAAAATAAGCATATATAACAATACATATAAAAATATAGCCCTAACCAGTTAATATAATTATAATATTATATAATAGTAATAATAATAAAATACAAATATATCAAATAAAAAGACACGATCAGTTAACAGATTTACAAGACGGTTTGGATAAAAATGTTTATCTATTTCTTATAATCCCAGGTTGCTATGGTCACAAAGGGTTGTTTATGAACTAAATTCATAAACATAAGGATGTCGTTAATCTCGTGGCCACGACAAAACCGAACATGTCCCCTCCCGGTCACCGTATATGTACATTTTATCTTCCATCTGTAATTTTATAA
Organism: Gymnocypris eckloni scoliostomus; assembly: GCA_027564155.1. Lineage (NCBI taxonomy): Eukaryota > Metazoa > Chordata > Actinopteri > Cypriniformes > Cyprinidae > Gymnocypris > Gymnocypris eckloni. Next base: position 17,160 of record CM050432.1, read on the forward strand.
TCTTCATTAAATAAACAACATAAATAAGATAAACACAAATCAGACTGTCTGGATAAACAAAAGACATGAGATATTTAATGATGATTCTCTTCATCATAGTTTAATGTAAAATAATAAGGAATTAGGATTAATATATTATGAACAAAACAATTAAACAGACTGCCTGTTTCATAAGATTGATAGTGATGTTTGTAAACACCAGCATAATTATTGCTTGAGTGAGAATTATGAAAGAGAGAGATGAAATAACAGGCGGAGGTTTGGAGCAGTTTACCTGAACAGACGACGCCAGCATCTTGATTATGATTACAGAACTGTGTGCCAAACGAGCTGCAGTCTTTCAGTGCAGTTTCTGATCCACTACATTGTACGTGAGCCATTAAAATTGATCCTGATCCTTGTCCAAAGTGAGCATCATATGTTGCTTTTACAGCCGTTCCACAGTCCAGCTCTCTACACACCACTGCAGCATCAGCAATTTCCCACCAAAGATGACACACTGTTCCCCACTGACTATTCTTATAAACCTCCACTCGACCAGCACAGGGATTATTGCCATTCACCAACCTCACACTCACACTGTCTACACATGAGAGAGAGAGATTAGTGAACATACCAAACATATAGTAAAGTGTAACATTACATGTAAATTATTTCAGTTCATTTTAAAGAATAGATTACATATTGACTTGAGTATGTACCTACCAGAAGTGATGAGTTTTACCATATAACACAGAAATATGAGCATCAGACAGTTCTCCATCTTCTCCTTCTGCTCGACACACACTATTTCATCAACTCAGAACAGATCTTTCTCGTCTGCTCCTCAAACACACTGAAGAAACTGGCTCCTGTCAGCCCCCTAAAGAGAGAGAGAGAGACTCACAGCTGCCAATGACACTCACTGTTACCTTATTAGACACAACAGAGGAAATCATCAAACACAATCAGAGACAAATCAGACAGCAGCATTTATATTTTCTCCATATATATCAATAAAGTGTCAGCGCTGATGAGCGGGACTCCTCCTCCAGCGTGAAGAGACACTTCACTGAGGACAGACTCGTGTCAGTCAGAAGTCAGTGTGGAGATAAAGTCACACTAAACTTAAAGAAGATTGATACAGAAACACTGCAGATTATATTCAGCATCAAACCTGAACCTGAACACAGCAGATACAAGCTCTGATCACTGACTTTAGTAAGTCTTAACACTTAACACTGAACACATCTTATTGTTTCTGGATCAATTATGCATAATACTGTACTGTACTATATCTTACTGTTACACTTTCTTGTTTTTTTTATGTATTTTTTATGTATAAAATATATTGTTATGTTTTTTTATGTAGGCTAATTTTTATTACATATATTTAAATATTACAATATAAAATATGTTATTACATTCAACTGGACTGGACTGGAGACTTATAAAAAAGAGCAATTAATATGTCTTTCAATGCTGTATTCGTCCAGCAGATGACAGCAAAACACTTCTTATTGCAAAAACGAACAGACAAGGCAAGGGTCTTGTCCTTGTCTCACCGCATGATGTAGTTTCTCAGTGTTCAATGTATTTCAGGACAATGATTGTTACCCTCTCTTATTTGTAAGTGATTTCTCGCGCTTTAATTTTACTAGTTATTTGCTTTGTAATATACACTGCACTGTAATATCTAATAGGCTACACTCTAATTACGTTATATAATTACAATCTTTAGCAAGAGTGGTTTTAATATGGGGTTTTAATGACTAAGTTTTGAGTATCAACACCACCTCCTGTTTTCCATTCAGTAATATGTGTTGTAGCCTAATGTATGTAATTGTAAATACATACAATACATTTTCAGTAGCTATACAAAATTAAGCAGAGAACACAAATACTATTTTTGAAATATGCTGATAGAAAGCAGTGCTTCTGTTTGACTAAAGAAACGTCCTGACCTGAGCTGACCGCGAGCTGAACAAGTTCCTCAAGTTCCTTAATTAGGCTAAACAATTTTATACTAACATAATTGTCGGCATAAACCTGGAAGAGTAAAATACTTGTTTAATTATTCAGGTAAGAGCTGTAATTCTGTCTTTTCATTGAATTGCTCTTTATAAGAATTTGAGTTTGAGGCTGTGAATTCAGTATTTCATTATGTATTAAGTTTAAATTCACAAATTACAAAGAACACTGGCATTCAACTTGTACTGCTAAACATTGAGGAGCAAGATGTGCGTAAACCTTAGTCTGTCAACTAAGTTCAGCCGAATCATTTTAATCGGCTTGTGCTTAAATATAAATATAAATAGTTGATAGCTCCTTGTCCAAACCTTAGCAAGTTCATCTTCTGTTCAAACAGGACATTTCACCTCAGAAACCTCGTCCTTTTCTCCCTGACATTATGGTGGTGGGACATCAGAGCAAAAAAGTGTCAGGTCTGCACACTGATGACATCATCAGTGGCTTTGTAGATGTGCACTGACAAATTTACAATCACTTTTCATGATCTAAATAAACTTGACTGAATTGAACTAAATATAACTATATCAAATATAAATTATCATTTAATATTCCTTATATCCCCCTACATCATTTTATATTTAGAAACTTTAATCATTTTATTGCAGAGTTAAAATATTAAAGTGTTCTATTAAACATCAAAAGTTTAGTTTTTACAGTTCTCACTCAAAGCTGAAGTGAGCCTGACGTTTAAGCTCAACGCTTGTAAATCTGTTCTGCTGCATGCACACAAACACACATATATACACCAGTAATCTGCATTTCACTTCTCAAAGTCTTAACATTCCTGCAAAGAACTGTGTGCTTTCAGAGATGGTATTCTGCATACCTCGATTGTAACGAGTGGTTATTTGAGTTACTGTTGCTTTTCTATCATCTCTAACCAGTCTGCCCATTCTGCTCTGACATCAACAAGGAATTTTCGTCCACACAATTGCCACTCACTGGATATTTTCTCTTTTTCGGACCATTCTCTGTAAACCCTAGAGATGGTTGAGCGTGAAAATCAGCAGTAGATCAGGAGTTTGTGAAATACTCAGACCAGCCCGTCTGGCACCAACAACCAATCCACGGTCAAAGTCACTTAAATCCCATTTCTTCCCCATTCTGATGCTCGGTTTGAACTTCAGCAAGTCGTCTTCACCACATCTAGATTCCTAAATGCATTGAGTTGCTGCCTTGTGATTGGCTGATTAGCAATATGTGTTACCAAGCAATTTAACAGGTGTACCTAATAAAGTGGCCAGTGAGTGCATATATGTGTATATGGTTCGGTTTAGTTTGAAGAAGCTTAAGTATAAGTCATTTATGTACATAAAATGATTCCCATATTTCCAGTTGTGATTTTTTCATAATTTTGATGACTGTACTATTATTCTAAAATATGTAAAATATTAATAATGGAAAATGAGTGGGAGTTTTTCAAATTTTTGACTTTCAGTTTATACCTGTATATCTAATAAGAGCAATAAAAACTAAATATCTCCTTGTATTTCACAACAGAAATGCAGTAATTCAATGAAAAAAATCACGCAAGCAAAGACTGAGCACATCCTAAATGAAATACACTTGAGAAAACCATCTGTCAGAAAGTGAGTAATTCTCACATATTTTCTTATAATACCTACACATATGATTTATTGACATGGCAACATTTATTCTCTCACCTCTCTCTCAGTCATTTCAGAGAAGTTGATCAAGAGGAAGTGACTCAGCATTCTAACAGGAAGACCTCCTCTTTAGCAAATGGTCTCTGTTCACCCTTCACCACAGGGGATGATGGGAAGCCGGAGGTGGATGGGCGATCTAAAAAAGTAGCTGGGGACGGTGTAAATTATGGAGTGGGTGTGGAGGATTTACCACCGGATGGATGGCCTCTACGCAGAGTCTTTGATAACAGAGTATTTGATAGGAAGCAAGCCTGATGTTCTACGAGTGCAGTGCATATACTGAAGCTAATGTGCTGGAGGCCATGATTCATCTGGCCAGGTAAGAACTAAAAAACACACATGAATACAGCATGTTATCAAACATTGTCATATTTTGTTTGTAACACCTCAGTCAGAGCTGCAACCCACAAAAAAAGAGACAGTTATAAAACTGTGAGACAGCTAACCGGCATTATCAGATGTCAACCAGAAAGCTTGCAGGGTTTTTTATCTTCAAAGTGTGATCAAGAATGATCCACTTTGTCGATTGTGTGATCCTTATGTAGTTTACTTACTTTAAAAGTCCCACTAAATATGCCTGGTGGCAGCCATGTTGAGATCACATGACCAGTCCAATGCTACCAAGTTTCTCTCAGTAACTCCACTATAGTCAGACCCTTTCAGCTGCTGAATAAATTACGTATGGGAGTGAAACTTTTATATTATTATTTTATAAGTAGTTTAATGAACACTACTATGTAAATAAAACGTGTTTATTATTATTTTTATACTATTGTTGTTTTATTTTTTCTAAGTATTTTTAATTAATGCTTTAAGGGTCCTGAGGGAACAGGAAGATAGAGTATGGGTAAACACGATCAGACTATTGGATCCACCATTAAAGAAGAAAGCCTGCTGCAAGTGACCACACACACACACACACACACACACACACACACAGGTGAAATCACTTTAAGCTTTACGTATCATCCTCAAACCCCATCAAACTCAATGTAAATAATTTAATGTAGGCTGAAAGAGGACAAATTCTCTTATATTTGTATCAAAAATTAATAGTGTAAAATGTAAAAAGTTTTCATGTCTATTTGTCGAAGAGCATTGTATATCTGTGCTCATCTTATTTATGTCCAACTGTAGATACAGTATATTATAGAGTCTTAGGACAATTTATAACCTCATTTAAGTGATATTTATGCATGTTCTATTTGTTAATGAGACCAATTGTCAATCACAATACATTTATTGAGAAAATGTGTTCAGTCAAGATGCATGTGACAAGTGCAGTTCAACCAACTTATCCCATACAACCGAGTGAGAGCAAAGTAATTCAGGAGAAAATGTGCTTGTTTGTTACTTCCCATTTATTTAGCATTGCAATAGCCTCATTCAACCCACCTGAAGTCTTGCTTGCGTCATGAAACCTGGATTTCAAACTGGCCAGTAAAACCTCATTGCTTGAATAAGAAAAGTTTCAGTTACCATTTGCAGAGACAGGTCAGTTGATGACAACAACATGAAGCACTAAAATCTTCAAATATATTACTGAGTGAAGAACATTGGCTGGATTCAGTGTCAAACATGTTGTGCCTCAGTCGCTGTCTTCATCTGAACTGCTCTGGGATCGTTTTACACAAAGGTTGTACACAACGACCTGACAACTGACCAAGAACACAAAACCAACAATATTCTTTAGCTAAAACAGTCACGTTATGTTACACTAAAAAACAAATCGTGTAGGTCCTGCTTTTGATTTAAAATAGTTTAGCTGCTCTTAGAGGTTCCTTAGAAAAACCTTAGTGAAACCTGAATGAATTCAAATAAAGCAAAGGCAGAAAACATGCCAGTGGTCACTATAATAAACAACTCCACTATAAATATAACACTATAAAAGCACTTAAATATAAGCAAAACATCAAATATGAAGTGAAAAATGCCATTCATGCTCTTTTAATGTATGCACCCAAACTGAAGCCTTTGTTCGGTGAGGTACGATTGTACGATTTCACATTGGCATATGTTGTTCCGTAACACTTTCCTATCTTAAGGTTAAATAAACACAAGCTTTGACATTCTCAGACTCATTAACGGTTACATTCAGAGTGAAGTTTTCACAGTCTATCCTCTATGTGCATTTAAGAACGTGACACGTGATGACACTATTGCTGTTAGTGCTGGACTGGCACTGATGACATCACCGACGGGTCCTGCGGTTCAGCATCCTCTCTGATCCAGACAGAGGCAGAGGAGAGGCACAATCCATCTCTCTGCCGAATCTCCTGGGAAACGGTGGCCCGCTTGTGTTTTACCGCATCTTGTAGTCGTGGGAGATAGCTGCGTCGCAGAGCTGTCCTTTGAAATCCAGCTCAAAGGTGAAGTCCAAGTCACGCTGAAAGAAAACAAATTTGGTTTAGTCAGTACTTTTTTGTCGTCTTGTTTCATTTTTTCTAAACCAGTGGTTTTCAATCAGAGGCCCGGGACCCACTAGGGGGACTCGGCTCACTTCCACGGGGGGAACAAGATGGCTTAAAAAGCTAAAACCGCTAAAATGAAGATGTATTTCTCGGAAATGTATATAAAATAAGATGAAACAAGCTAGATTTAAAGCTATTTTTATTTAGTGTAATACTTTAAATATGTTATTTTCTATAATAAAATCTAAAAGTGTGATTTCTAGACCTACAAAAAATCATGGTTTTAATTAAACCTAAAAAAGCCATGGCAAATTTAAAATAAATACATACATGCATAAATATTTCTTATATTCCTTATGAGGAAATGTTAAAAGTGTAAATTCTGGACCTGAAAACGTTCTTAGTCAAATAATTAGTCAATAAGTAAAATCTCAAAAAGTCTTTGACAAATTTGTATTAAATATATATTTTTCTAGTTATTATAAGTTCTAAGTAGAAATTTGTATTTGTAAATAAAATATTATTTTAAATCCTGTAATTACAAACAACTAGAAAATTCTTATTAAAAGTATAAACCCAGAATAACATTCAGTTCAGAAAATTCTGGAATTTACCTGTTCTAATCGTTAATAATGATTTAATTATTTTAATATATTGTCAAGTTTCTTTAAATTAAAAAAGTTTGAAAATAAACTGCTTTCGTAATTACAGCAAAAGTACCAGAAATATCTTCAAATGTTGTATTTGACAATGGGCAGTCTTGGATCAAATATGTCAAAACGGTTGAGAACCACGGTTTTAAACGTTAGATTTCTCACACCTACATTTACAGCCTCACCTCGTTATTCTCGTTGGGCTTCACGGTGATGCTGCCCAGGATCTCCTCTCCTCTCCTCACCGTCAAGTAATCCTCCAGATAAAACACCGTCTGCTTCCAGTGAGTGCTGGGAGCGTCGGGGGCTTGAGGGGAATGTATGACTCAGTTAGTACCAAATTGATTTGCAGGAGATAATAAGGTACAGAATAAGTGATGGTTGAACCTGTAGAAAAGCCTGTCTTCTTGTGACACTTGGTGAACTCAATGTTGAAGTACGTGACGAGAGCGTGAACATAGTCATTCCTCTGAATCTGCAGGCAGAAGGCCGAGGTGAACGTCAGATCCTCCGGCTTCACCGTGTAGATATCCACCTCCTGAAAGCGACATGTCAGAGATTCTGTTATGTAGAGATTATGATTGTCCCATACTAGTCATATGATAATACTTCAGCTGTGATCTACAGTAAGCTTGAAGTGTAATGCGGTTTGTCATATAGCCTTAACCCACACATCTCAACAGATCCAGTTTCAAAGACTTTATTGTTTGGATGTGGCCATATTGGTGCCTGTATAAGTGGAGGAGTTGGCACAAGCATCGGCCTTGGTGAACAAAGATCCTATTACTCTTTGTGCGAATAACAGATCGGTAGCAGCATTGACCCTTTCATTCGTTCAGTTCAACCTTTCATTTAATACACCTCACAAAGAGACCCAAATCATTCTCCTCTGATCCCTCGGGTGATTCAGAGCGCTGAAAGCATGGCCTTCTCTTTCGTTCTTTCTTTCTTTTGCTTTTCATTTGCTGGCGGCTATTCAGCTTTCTCTCTGTCCCCTACATTGTCTATTTTTCTTTTGACATTTTTGACATTCGGTATGTCTTTACTGTCAAACAGATCAAACTTGCTCAGGCAAACTAAGGGTTTTATTGCTCATAGTTTGATCTTTTAGAGCTCAGCATTCTTAAATGAGACCAACTTAAATATTACATTTATTCCAGATGTTTGTCTGAAACAAAATGAGTGAATTGTTGAAATTATGTAAGACTATAAAGTTGCGGATAGGTAAATATAGATAGCATTGTTCAGATAGTTTGAGAATTAATAATAATATCTGTTTGTTATTAAACTTTGGTATCTAGATTAAAGTTTAGCACAATTTGAGATATTGAGATGTAAAGTTACTGTGGTCTTTTTCTTAACAGGAATAGGCTTAAGTAGTGACTTGAGGTGTGACATACAATAAATATAAACCCTTTTATTAAAACAACTAATTAACTATTAATATGGATTTATATTATATTTATAAAAATGGAATAAACATACATTCATTCTAGTTATGTCATTATAAAAATATTGTATCTAAGAGAAACCGCTATTTATTTAAAAGAGGCAAAACAAGCTAAAATATTCTGTAATGGCAAAATTATGTATTTCTTATTTTAATATACTTTATGGGAACATTTCAAAGTGTGATTTCTATACCTGGACAAAACATGGAAATAAATAATAATAAAAATCTTGAAAAAAAATATATATATATTTTAACTTTTTCCAATTATGTCAGGGTCTAAAATATTTTAATTGGTAGAAATTACCATTTGCTAAATTTATAAATTATTTCAAAATAAGCATCTAAAAGGTTTTAAGTATATTTTATTTTAATTTCTTATTTGAGGTCATTTAAAAGTGTGATTTATAGACCTAAAAAAGTAATGATTTTAAATATTTTAGATCCTAGAACCTTTAGATAATATTGTCCTTTAAATAATAATAATTATTATATATTATATTATGAATTGAACCTCATTCCAGTTAACAATTGAGATTATTATAAAATGTTAGGTAATATAATGTCATTTAAATAATAATTATATTATATTATTGTCAGGGATATGGACTGTCTGTGTGTTTTGCTCCCCATGTGCTTCCATTGACCTAGCTTTCCCTTGTGTGTGACATGCCCATATTTGGTTTTCTTCCTGTTCCTGCTCCATGACTTCATTGATTCCAGGTGTCTCGTCAGTTTCCCTCGTTTTACTCATGTATTTAAAGTGTTGTCTGCCCCATGTTACCTTGTCGGGTTTTATATAACGTTATGAATTTAGTCTCATTTAGGAGAAATAATTGAGACACTAAAGAAATCGCATTTGTAGTTTTTTTTTTTCTTCCTACTGTATAGCATGAGACACTTTATTACAACAAAATATATGACCTCCATGATGATATTATTAGCATTATATCCCACAAGGACTCGGTTCTGTTGGCTAATTGAAATGAGTGATTGGTGTTTGTGCATGTGTTGAGATGAACACACGTTACCACGCTGTCATCAGGCGCTCTTTACTGGGAATTATTCTCTTATGTAACACCCACGCTACATGTGTTCAAAGGTAGCCTATTGCGCAGTCAATCAGTACTACGATTCAGTTCAGGTCTTGTTCATGTATACACTCATATAGAGCACATACTGGTACCTTAATGAGGCAGGTGTTGGTCACGACTTGTTTTGGATCTACTATGTCCACCAGAGGCTCCATCATAGCGACGTTCCGAATGCACGTCATGTCAAAACCATAGACGTTCTCCCACCCTGCAAGCATAGAGAAAATATATTTTTAAGACATTTAAAAGTAGAAAATCTGTCTGGCTTTGTCTGGTCGGCCCTAATATAGACTCCTGCCTCCTCTCTGTCTGCAGCGTTTGATTCCATCACATGAGCGTTAGGCCGAGGCCAATCTCACACTTCCATCCAAAACAAGAAGGAGGGAGAAAAAGCAAACCTCTTGTTGCGGGGGAGTAATGGAACCCAACAGGAATTTTTCCTAGTGTTTTTCATTACTTTTTAAGCTAAATAAAAGTGAGGGATCCAAAACGAGACACTGATTCAAGCCACATTTCAGAACGAGAAAGAGATATGATACAGTATTAAATTATCATGTGTGTGTGTGTGCGCTCGCGTCCACGTCCGCGAGTAAGTACTCACAATGGATTTTGAAGTCTTTGTATTGCCGATCCTCAATGGCAACCACGTACAATGTCGCTCTGTCTGGAAACATGAAACCACCAGGTTTCTGAAAAATGACAGGAAAGAGAATCTACAGATGTCACATCTGAAAAATATGATTGGGTATTTGAAGTATGTCCAATTTATTTTTGTATTTTTAAATTAGAATTTGATAAGTCATAAAATGATAGGTCAAAATAAAAGGACACAAAACACAATATAATATAATATGGATTAAGTAATATAATATGAAATCCACTTTAATAATTGTAAAAAAGTATATCAAATCAATAAATAATAATAAATATAATAATGCAATATAATATTTTTTAATTTAAATATTATTAGTACTAGAATAATAGGTCATAAAAACTATAGATTAAACAAAATAATGTAACCTAATATATAATATAATAATATTTTAGTAAAATACAAAAATAAAAAATAGTAATAGAACATAATAATAATTATTATAATATGTATGTGTATATATACAGAAAAGAGGAAAAAGCATCATCCACCCGGCGAAGTCTAGGAGACAGCAGGAGATAGAACGGCTAGTCAAGGAGAGAAGGCAGCTGAAAAACAATGGAGGAAAACCCCAGAGGAGGAGAAGGAGGAATTAATCAGCTACAGGCAGAAATTAAGAACCGACTGGCAACTTTGAGGAGAGCTGAGAATCTGAGAAGGAGGCGAAAATGAAGGAGCAAGCAAGATCAAACTTCTTCAAAGACCCTATAAGTTTGAAAAGCCTTTTCACAAAGGACAAAAGTGGCAAACTTAAAACATCAAAGAAGGATCTGGAAGCTTACCTCAAACAGAACCATACTGACAGCCAGCGGTGTGGACAGATAAATCTTCCACCTGATATGCCACCGATACATTCCCCAGAACATCAGCTGGACATCAGCCCCCAAGTGGAGTGAAGTGGAGAGAATTGTCGGGCAAGAGCTGCATCCTCTCCTGGGCCCAATGGAGTCCCATACCGGGTTTATAAGAACTCACCAGAGGTATTGCGCTTTCTATGGAGGATGATGAAGGTGGTGTGGCAGAAACAAGCAATTCCAAATGCATGGAGGAGGGCAGGAGGTATCTTAATCCCCAAGGAAAAGGACTCTGTGGACATCAGCCAGTTCCGCCAAATCAGCCTCCTGAATGTTGAAGGCAAAATCTTCTTCAGTGTAGTGGCTCACAGGTTGGCAGTATACTTGGAAAAGAACCACTTCATTGATACCACGGTGCAGAAAGCAGGGATTCCAGGCTTCTCTGGTTGCTTGGAGCATACAAACATGATATGGAATCAAATCCAAGCCGCCAAAAGGATGGAAGAGATCTCCATGTTGTGTTCTTGGACCTCGCAAATGCCTTTGGGTCAGTTCCTCATAATCTCCTCTGGATTGCATTCCATTATTTCAGCGTGCAGAAGCAATCACCCGCCTTGTCAAATCCTATTTTCAAGACCTACAGCTATGCTTGACAATTGGGGATTGTACGACAGCATGGCAACGCAGAAATAGGAATAATGGCAGGATGCACCATCTCCCCTCTAGCGTTTGATGGCTATGGAGGTCATCATCCGTGCCTCTCGGTGGGTAGTAGGAGGACAGAAGCTCAAATCTGGGCTGCTCTCCTCCCATCAGAGCCTACATGGACGATATGACAATCCTCACAACAACCAAGGCTTGTACTAGGCGGTTGCTGAATAAGTTACAGGAGAACATCCAGTGGGCCCGAATGGAAATAAAGCCAAGCAAGTCCAGGAGCATTTCAATCGTCAAGGGGAAGCTGTCGGAACATCGGTTTTATGTGGGCGAGGAGCCTATACCAACAGTGGCAGAGAAGCCAGTTAAGAGTCTTGGACGTTGGTACCATGCCACCCTCAAGGACTCAGAGCAAGTGGACCAGCTTGGGCAGGACACCATGAGTGGCCTTGAGAGTATCAACAAGACCATGCTCCCTGGCAGGCTGAAGTTGTGGTGCCTTCAGTTTGGGCTACTACCCAGATTGATGTGGCCTCTTACCATCTATGAGGTCCCAATCTCAAAGGTAGAAAAACTGGAAAGGGTGGTTAGCTCATTTGCCAAAAAGTGGCTGGGACTCCCCAGATGCTTTACTAACATTGGGCTGTATGGAAGAGGCATCCTGAGATTCCTATTTCCAGCCTTACAGAAGAGTTTAAATGCTCTAAAGTAAGGCTGGAAATGACACTAACAGAGTCCCGTGACCCATGTGTTTCCCAAACAGCTCCTACACTGGTGACTGGAAGGAAATGGAACCCAACTGCAGCTACTCACCAGGCGAAGTCAGACCTCAGGCACAGAGACATCATTGGCATTGTGCAACAGGGAAGAGGAGGCCTCGGCCTTGGAGAGAGCAGACCATCGTGGCATAGGGCAGCTCCAGCTCAGCGCCGACGGCTGGTTGTCGAGGAGGTGCGTCGGCAAGAGCAGGCAACGAGGTGTGCAAAGGCTGTCTCACAAGCCAAGCAAGGACAGTGGATGAGATGGGAGGGAGTTGAGAGGAGAAAGTTCTCTTGGAGGGAGCTGATGGGCATGGAAGCATTTCACATCAGCTTCACCTTACGTGCTACGTATGACGTCCTGCCTTCCCCCTCAAACCTCAACCAGTGGTACGGAGAAGACCCGACTTGCCCCCTCTGTCCATCCCCCGCAAACCTCAAACACATTCTGGTTGGCTGCAAGACAAGCTTGTCACAAGGCCGTTATACCTGGCGGCACAACCATGTCCTGAAATGTCTAGCAGCTACCTTGGAGGTCAGACGGAGAAAGATCAATGCCCTGCCTCCTACATCAGTCCATCCTTCATTTGCAAGGGAGTTCATCCGAGAAGGTGTAAAGACAGTTAAAGTCCATATACCATCAGACATCGGCCAGCTCGGAGGGGCTCGTGACTGGAAGTTGGCGGCAGATCTGAACCAAAGGCTCTGCTTCCCTTCAGAAATCGCCATAACAAACCTCAGACCAGACCTTGTGCTCTGGTCCTCCTCACTCCACACTGTGTACATCATAGAGCTTACCGTTCCTTGGGAGGCTGCTGTAGAGGAGGCATTTGAGCGCAAGAGCCTTAAGTACACTGAGCTGGCAGTTGAGGCTGAGCAACGGATGGAAATCCAAGGTTTGCCCAGTGGAAGTTGGCTGCAGAGGTTTCGTGGGCAAGTCAACCATCAGGCTGCTTAAGGAATTGGGAGTGCGAGGCCAAACCCCACGCCAAACCATCAAAGCCCTTTCAGGTGCAGCAGAAGAAGCAAGTCGATGGCTATGGGTAAGGGAGATTCCGCCTGGGCCCTAATAACACCTGTGGCATGTAAGGGTTGAAAGCAGAGGGGGCACACCTGGGACGCCAGGTGTCTTGCTGATGAGCCCTCTGGAGGTGTCGTGGGCTTATCATTGAAACACCAGAGATGGAGGGTGCCCACCTGATGACCCCAATGAAGCTTAAACCCCGTTTTCTCATCCCAATCAACCAGACCTGCCATTACAGTGAGGAAACCACTCCGATGGATGCATCGTCACCACTCATACCTCAGGTTTTAAACAGGGATTGTTTCACCTAGTCCTAAAACATAACTGATCATCTGGATCCACCCAGTGACTGCTGTGAAGAGAGCAGATGGCAACTAGGGAAAGACCTGGTGACAGCCTGGAAAGACAGCTGACAGGAGGGAAAGACCCCAACGGGCCTGTCCCAGGTTAGCTCCCTGTGGTAGGATGGATCTGGCACTATTAGTGTACAAATCCCACCCATCTTTGGCTACAAAAGTTTGAAAGAAGAAAACACCCCAGAGTCAGCGAGGCGGGGAGGATGATGACTCACCGACAGACTACATGGCTTCTGACCCAGGAATGAAACAGACAACGAGAATGATGATCAACAAGAAACCTGAGATGATAACACATACTCCAGAGAATTAAGCTCCAGAGTTGTAGATGTGGCTGGACCAAGGAAACATCATATGCAGGCCTGAGAAGACACCAAGGCTTGAAAAAGTGCTTGCTCTCAGAGCAACAGGGACCTTGCATTGACCGATACTTCTTACGAAGCAGGTCGAATAAGTCAAGTGAAGTCCAGCAGCAGGACCAAAACCAAAGTCTGCAGGATATCAATCCCCCTGTTCGAGAGGAAGATGAGGAGCCAAGCATAGTGGTGCCCCATAAGACCAACCAGCCACAGTCTACAACCGAGAATAAGATTCCAAGGCGAAAACCACAAGTCAGGTGGCCAAAATCCTGTGAGAAAAAGGAGTGGGAGACGATTGACACAGACATCAGCAACCTCCTGGGACAACTGAGGGGAACTGTAGTCAAGAAGCTGGAGCGAATGGGAGACTTGATTTACAACTATGGTGCAGAGCGCTTTGGGACGGCAGAAAAGAGGAAGAAAGCATCATCCACCCCGGCGAAGTCTAGGAGACAGCAGGTGATAGAACGGCTAGTCAAGGAGAGAAGGCAGCTGAAAAAACAATGGAGGAAAACCCCAGAGGAGGAGAAGGAGGGAATTAATCAGCTACAGGCAGAAATTAAGAACCGACTGTCAACTTTGAGGAGAGCTGAGAATCTGAGAAGGAGGCGTAAATGAAGGAGCAAGCAAGATCAAACTTCTTCAAAGACCCCTATAAGTTTGAAAAGCCTTTTCACAAAGGACAAAAGTGGCAAACTTAAAACATCAAAGAAGGATCTGGAAGCTTACCTCAAACAGAACCATACTGACAGCCAGCGGTGTGGACAGATAAATCTTCCACCTGATATGCCACCGATACATTCCCCAGAACATCAGCTGGACATCAGCCCCAAGTGGAGTGAAGTGGAGAGAATTGTACGTCGGGCAAGAGCTGCATCCTCTCCTGGGCCCAATGGAGTCCCATATCCGGGTTTAATAAGAACTCACCAGAGGTATTGCGCTTTCTATGGAGGATGATGAAGGTGGTGTGGCAGAAACAAGCAATTCAAATGCATGGAGGAGGGCAGGAGGTATCCTAATCCCCAAGGAAAAGGACTCTGTGGACATCAGCCAGTTCCGCCAAATCAGCCTCCTGAATGTTGAAGGCAAAATCTTCTTCAGTGTAGTGGCTCACAGGCTGGCAGTATACTTGGAAAATAACCACTTCATTGATACCACGGTGCAGAAAGCAGGGATTCCAGGCTTCTCTGGTTGCTTAGAGCATACAAACATGATATGGAATCAAATCCAAGCCGCCAAAAAGGATGGAAGAGATCTCCACGTTGTGTTCTTGGACCTCGCAAATGCCTTTGGGTCAGTTCCTCACAATCTCCTCTGGATTGCATTCCATTATTTCAGCATGCCAGAAGCAATCACCCGCCTTGTCAAATCCTATTTTCAAGACCTACAGCTATGCTTGACAATTGAGGATTGTACGACAGCATGGCAACGAGTAGAAATAGGAATAATGGCAGGATGCACCATCTCCCCTCTAGCTTTTACGATGGCTATGGAGGTCATCATCCGTGCCTCTCGTGGGTAGTAGGAGGACAGAAGCTCAAATCTGGGCTTCGTCTCCCTCCCATCAGAGCCTACATGGACAATATGACCATCCTCACAACAACCAAGGCTTGTACTAGGCGGTTGCTGAATAAGTTACAGGAGAACATCCAGTGGGCCCGGATGGAAATAAAGCCAAGCAAGTCCAGGAGCATTTCAATCGTCAAGGGGAAGCTGTCAGAACATCGGTTTTATGTGGGCGAGGAGCCTATACCAACAGTGGCAGAGAAGCCAGTTAAGAGTCTTACGTTGGTACCATGCCACCCTCAAGGACTCAGAGCAAGTGGACCAGCTTAGGCGGGACACCATGTGTGGCCTTGAGGTATCAACAAGACCATGCTCCCTGGCAGGCTGAAGTTGTGGTGCCTTCAGTTTGGGCTACTACCCAGATTGATGTGGCCTCTTACCATCTATGAGGTCCCAATCTCAAAGGTAGAAAAACTGGAAAGGGTGGTTAGCTCATTTGCCAAAAGTGGCTGGGACTCCCCAGATGCTTTACTAACATTGGGCTGTATGGAAGAGGCATCCTGAGATTCCTATTTCCAGCCTTACAGAAGAGTTTAAATGCTCTAAAGTAAGGCTGGAAATGACACTAACAGAGTCCCGTGACCCATGTGTTTCCCAAACAGCTCCTACACTGGAAGGAAATGGAACCCAACTGCAGCTACTCACCAGGCGAAGTCAGACCTCAGGCACAGAGACATCATTGGCATTGTGCAACAGGGAAGAGGAGGCCTCGGCCTTGGAGAGAGCAGACCATCGTGGCATAGGGCAGCTCCAGCTCAGCGCCACGACGGCTGGTTGTCGAGGAGGTGCGTCGGCAAGAGCAGGCAACGAGGTGTGCAAAGGCTGTCTCACAAGCCAAGCAAGGACAGTGGATGAGATGGGAGGGAGTTGAGAGGAGAAAGGTCTCTTGGAGGGAGCTGATGGGCATGGAAGCATTTCACATCAGCTTCATCCCTTACGACTACATACGACGTCCTGCCTTCCCCTCAAACCTCAACCAGTGGTGGAGAAGACCCGACTTGCCCCTCTGTCCATCCCCGCAAACCTCAAACACATTCTGGTTGGCTGCAAGACAAGCTTGTCACAAGGCCGTTATACCTGGCGGCACAACCATGTCCTGAAATGTAGCAGCTACCTTGGAGGTCAGACGGAGAAAGATCAATGCCCTGCCTCCTACATCAGTCCATCCTTCATTTGCAAGGAGTTCATCCTAGAAGGTGTAAAGACAGCTAAAGCCCATATACCATCAGACATCGGCCAGCTCGGAGGGGCTCGTGACTGGAAGTTGGCGGCAGATCTGAACCAAAGGCTCTGCTTCCCTTCAGAAATCGCCATAACAAACCTCAGACCAGACCTTGTGCTCTGGTCCTCCTCACTCCACACTGTGTACATCATAGAGCTTACCGTTCCTTGGGAGGCTGCTGTAGAGGAGGCATTTGAGCGCAAGAGCCTTAAGTACACTGAGCTGGCAGTTGAGGCTGAGCAACGCGGATGGAAATCCAAGGTTTGCCCAGTGGAAGTTGGCTGCAGAGGTTTCGTGGGCAAGTCAACCATCAGGCTGCTTAAGGAATTGGGAGTGCGAGGCCAAACCCTACGCCAAACCATCAAAGCCCTCTCAGGTGCAGCAGAAGAAGCAAGTCGATGGCTATGGGTAAAAAGGGGAGATTCCGCCTGGGCCCCTAATAACACCTGTGGCATGTAAGGGTTGAAAGCAGAGGGGGGCACACCTGGGACGCCAGGTGCTGCCGATGAGCCCTCTGGAGGTGTCGTGGGCTTATCATTGAAACGCCAGAGAAGGAGGGTGCCCACCTGATGACCCCAATGAAGCTTAAAACCCCGTTTTCTCATCCCACTCAACCAGACCTGCCATTACAGTGAGGAAACCACTCCGATGGATGCATCGTCACCACTCATACCTCAGGTTTTAAACAGGGGATTGTTTCACCTAGTCCTAAAACATAACTGATATATATATATATATATATATATATATATATATATTATACTATCTATAATATCTATAAATATTATCTATAATATTTTTAATAGATATAAAAATGTTTAATATGTTATCATTATAAATAATGAGGTCATAAAGCAATATAATATAATCATTATCTAAATTTACATGGAAGTTTATTATTAATATCTCATCTTTTAAATGGTTTTATATTAATTATATCTTGTAAAACTACAGGACACTGCTCAAACTACCCTCATAAAACAGTTTAATCTACAAAAACGTGTTCTTGGCATATGCGTGATTATATTCCCATTATTCAAGTGACTTCACATCATTCTGTCTTTTCCTTCCTGTTCAATGCATCATAAAAATCACCCTACGGAGAAACAATGTCCTGGCACTAACACAATGGTTCTATAACAATGTCTAACAAGCCACTTGTCCTCTGGACCAAATTGTCATTCAGTGGTAGACATTCATCAGCCCAATGACTAGCCACTCATTCCCATTATAAATGATAATTTTCTGCATGGACACATGCTTCACATTCTAATTAGTCACATAACCTTGGCCTTGAGACAGCCAACACACACACACACACACACACACTGACCAGCCATTTGTCCCTGGCGTAGATGACAGTATTGAGCATAGACTCGTAGAAAAGACAGTAGCCCATCCACTCTGAAATAATGATGTCCACCTGATCCACCGGCAGCTCAGTCTCCTCCACCTTGCCTTTAATGATGGTGATAACTGCAAATGAAAAGAATGTAAATGGATGAGCTTATTTTATTTGTTCTATTTAATGTACAATTAAATATAAAATATATTTGTAACAATAAAGTGATCATTTTAGGTACACATAAAAATTTATGTTTTGCTTAATTATTCATTCCTAATGGATAAAATCAAGTCTCGCCCCACATTTTTTGTTTTACTCATAAATGTCAATATAATTTAATAATTAATAATTATTATAATTAATATTGAACCTAGATAATCTATAATTATTATGTAAAATATTTTTAATAGTTTTTACATTTACATGTTTTAAAGTTTAAATATTACTGGTAGTATAAATACATATATAATACAAAACATAATATAATATTTTATTTCATTTTATTTTATTATTTTATTTTTAATATTATAATTACTATCTAAATTAGATAATCTATATTTATAATCTAAAATTTAAATGGATGAGCTGACTTCAGTTTAATTAACAATTAAACATTAAATATATTTATATAGTAAATACAGTTATTATTGAGTGTATTTGCATATTAAATACAATTTATATTTGTGTGTGTGTGTGTGTGTCTGTGTCTGTCTCTGTCTCTGTCTCTGTCTCTGTGTGTGTGTTCGCGTGCAGCAGTGCCTTTCTCATACTGACTCAGGCTTCTCACTCGCCTGTTGCTCTCCAGTGTTAATGAGAGCTGCCGTGGACAACTAAACAACAAGTTCTGCCATCACAGCACAAGAGGAGCGTGTGAGCTACAGGAAGTGACTATGCTGCTTCCTGTGTCATTGAACTCCACTTGCCAGCAGGGAAAAGTATGACTTCTCTATTCCACACATGAATGCAGATCAGACCTAAACACTGTGCTGTGTCCTAACAGAAATGAGCAGCGGATTCTAAATCTTACCATTGTCCAGGTGATTTGACTTGATGATTTTCTCAGAATACTCTGATATACTGGAACATTCAATCTATAAAAAAAGATAATTAGCTTAATTATATTATCAAGATATTTACATTCTTCTTAATTAATGTAGTTGTAACTACTGCAAATGAACCTATATTCATTCTAGCAGACTCAAGATAGTTTTTCATGATATAACTTGAGATTTTATCGGATTCAGGTTTATATTTAAAGAAAAAATAATTATAAATATTTTGTGGAATATACTATTTCTATCAATCTGCTTGTCTTTGCACGATCTAGACTGACTGTCAATCTGTGTTAGTGGCAATGATGTTTCATTGGTTCTTTTTGCAAATGACATTGTTCTGCCAGTAGGTGGCGACAAGTGACTAAATTCAGCAAAAGAGCATTTCTTCAACTACAGGCACTTATACGTCCAGGTGATAATTAAAACTAATCATAAATACAGAACAATTTTGAACTGCGAATTATGTTGGGTATCCCAGAGACCCTATGTGCCAGTCAATGATTCATTTATTCAACCAATTCATTCATAAACTCTTATTAATTCTGGAATGAACTGCATGGCTACTATTTTTATGTGTCAGTCATTGAATCATTTGCTCAACTGATTTGTTCAAAACTACCGATTAATTCAGGAACGAAACAAGTGGCTACTCTTTATGCATGAGTCATTTAATCATTCACTCGACCGATTTGTTCAAAACCACTGTTATATTCAAAAGAACATCACTTTAGTGTGTTGCTGGGAGATTAAATTGCAGACTCTTCTTTTGCTTTGTTTGGAATTGTTTTTGTTAGCAGAGCAAAAATAGACAAAGCAACTGGCGATATTTTGTCTAAACCACAGTAATGTTGTTGTTCTGGATATCAGCACAGCCATCTACTCCAGTTTCCTACTGGTATTATGCATATTGCATATGCATATTATTCCCATTCTCTTGCATTTGCATTTTTGTGTCATTATTTTCTGCTAGAACAGTCTAATTCTTGCTTACACTAAACCTAAGTGTGTTTAAAAGAAAAGCAATAAACAAAAACAAAGATAAATGTTATCACTATCTGCCAAATGCATATTTTATTTGACATTTTAAACATCTATGAACCTGTTAATCCTTTTTGTTTATATGTATTTGTCTTTTGCTTACTGTGGCATGGAAAAGATGAAACCGCAACTAAAACTGGACCTAGTGGGTGGATCAGTGGAGCGTTATCTAACTACAGACCAAAAGCACAGTGAGGTTACTGATATTATCAGCATGGCCACTCTGTCTCTCCCGATATATAGATAAAGTTTGTGAGTATAAAAAAGAGGAAGATCTGCAGAAATGCCTGCACATTGCCTCTAACTCAAAGCTATTTTACAGAACAGCATACACACTTGTAATGAGTAATTTGAGTTCTCACCCCATATACATGCTTGGCTCCTGCCTTGGCAGCAAACATGCAGAGGATTCCGGTTCCGCTGCCCACATCTAGAACTATCTTATCTTTAAAGATGTGTTTATTGTGGAACATGGAGTTCCTATAGGTCAGCGTCCTCACCTCATCCTTTAGCATTTCCTATTGAGAGGAAAAAAACAACAACTTTAGTTTTAACTTTAGTTTTATTGAACTTATCATACATTTTTGTACATTACAACTACCTTACCAGCCCCAAAATATTTGACTGGTAGTGTATGGCTGTACATATTTTACTGGTGCAGTTTTGATAATTTGAGTCCATGACTTTCCCTTGTTTCTGCACCTTTTCTCTTGGACTGGGCTATGGAGGACAATATATAGGACACAAAGCACAGTGTCTCCAGGATTCTTTTTATAGAGACAGGTCTCCATTTAGCCTGCTGGGATTAACTGATACGCATCTTTCCAACCACCCCCTCCCTCCGCTCTAATTCTCTCTCCTTTTCTTTCTCCTTTCTCCATCTCACTATCTTACTCTCGTCCTTCTTTTCTGATTTCAAGAACTGTTCTTTTATCTCCAGACAGATCCAATTTGACCCTTATGTTATACAGGCGCTGGTATCAAAAGTGTGCTTTCTCAGTTAGAAGATAGTTTCAGTGACATATTTAAGTTCTTAAGATCGGCTGCTTGTGATACAAGTTGTAAAGCAGAAACAACTTCCTGATATTTTTTCCTTCCTTAAAGCAACAGAGATGAACAATGTAAAAACACAGTTTCATCTTAGACTTGCATACTTCATCATACTTGATGGTAAAATTGGACTCCGGTTACCTCATGAATTCCAAAGTGGGCATATGAGTCAAAGTAGTAGTCTCGTGATGTCATATCCTCCGGGTTGAGTAGCTTGGCCATCTTGCCTCGGCCGGGACAGGCAGAAAGCGAGGAGACGTGTGGTGTGTGTGGGGGGTGAGGAACATGATGAGCAGACGTCACTGGCTTTGGTAGTGGAGATGGTTGCAAGGACTGGGATGAGGTGGCATTGGAAATACACTGCTGCTGATGCTTCTGTTGCTGCTGCTGGCGTTGCTGGTCAAGACAATAGTATAACAATAGACTCACTGTCCTACATAACAACTTATTGGATTGTTAAATATATTTTTTGCATTTGGCAGACAGTTTTATCTAAAACAACTCCTACTCCTAGTTCAATCAGTTCTTGCACACCTTGGGAATTAAACCCATGACCTTGGTGTTGTTAACACTATGACCTGCTGTTTGAGCTATGAGGCATTATGATATTTAGTTTTATGTCATTAGATCAACAGTGTATCAATTGTGTAGTCAGTTGTGTCCGTTTGTTTTCTGCAAATTTTCAATTATTTTGTAAGTTTTATTTTTCATGTGATTGATAAATAAATAAACATGCCAAAAAGCAATTCATATAGAGATAGTTTTGTAAATATATGTGTGAAAAACAATTAATGAAACCAATGGATGAAAGGCACTGAGGCACCATTTTCTGCAAATATTTGTAAAGGTTTTTTTTTCTCATGTGATAAATAGAGTGAGTTAAAAAAGAAAGAAAGGATGAAAGAATAAATAAATAAAAACTGAGAAAATAAGACAGTTGTAAAAATACGTGTGGAAAAACAATTAACAAAGCAGATGGACGGAAGACACTGAGGCGCTTGGTGTTTTTCACCGTGTGGTTTTTCTTCACCTTGCCATTCAGTGTTTGTGTTATTTAGTGACCTATTAACAACATCAACATTAAAATCAGGTATGCAAAGGTGAATATGCTAATGAGCTGGGGAGGGGGAGGGCGCAAAATACTGCAGCACCAAGGACAGCGCTCAGCTGTCTCGCGATGACCCAGAAGACTACATGAAAGAGCAAAGACTGCTCAATTCAACAAGCACACAACCAACTTTATCGTTTTACTGTATCGTTTAAGTGCGAATTATAGACTAATCTGTTGCGTTCGAGATTTCAGATAACATCTTGCATCTGATGTCCGCCTGCTTAATCTTTACGCAACCAATACGCGAAACATAAATATTAATATAAACCTCTATATTTAGAGTTCGGTGTGATCGCTTTCAGGACGTTGTCCTGGGAAATCGGACGTGTTCTGCTCAGCTCGGTTCATTGGGGTTTTTAGCCTGCATAGTCTTACACATCACCGGACCCTGATTTGTATGACCTCCAAACCAGCGCGTCATTTTACGCAATCGTTCACTTAAACACATAGGGCGCGACTAGAATGAATCTCACGCGATTTAGAAGAAGATAAATGAATGTCTGGACGAGCATTGCTGTATTATAGATGACTTAATGAATATTTGACTTACCTCCGAGCTCTCCGCCTCCGCCATCTTTCTCCGCAGGAGCAGGCACCGCGATGAGTGCCTCAGTCCCATATGAGCCAACGGGTTCCGGATTAACTCAATAAGAACAAGTGTTGTCACTAAATGTCCTAGAAAAGTTTTAAAACGTACTGCAATAAGCAATACTAGATTAATGCTTTAAAACGACCAATTTGTTAATTCGCACAGCTGTGTTTAATAAACAATAAATGCCTAAATAGAAACGAATACCGAAATTGTCATAAAGACTTCTTGGATAGTCCCTCAACTCCATGATTCAGACCCCTGCTGAAAGTCAATCGTGCAAAAGTTCTTCCACAGGTTCTAAGCGCCACTTGGAGACCAGTTGAGCCCCGACGCGTCAGCATCCACATCACCTGCCGCTGCGCATCGCCGCGTTACACGGAGTCTGACAGACTACAATGCATCTTTTATTTCGGTTTAACATGATGATCCATTCTTTTTCAGTTCTTAACGTGTCATCGGAGCCTAGCTGTCCACTTCGTGGCGTTGCGGTCAGCCAAGTGCGTCTGGATCGCGCTAAAGTTGGAGTTGAAAGACTGCTGACTGAACTCGAGCGCAGCGAGTGCAGAACTGGAGCGATATCAGTAGCTGAATTAGTGCCTCCCACACAAGTATCGCACCTCCACTTTCTCAAAACAAAGGACACAAGGCCGACTACATTTTAGTCCATTTCAAGGCTGAACCATGTACTTTTTTCATTTACAGACGCTTTTATTCAAAGCAATTGCATTGCATTCAATGTACAGCCTACACTTTATCAGTTCATTCCCTGGTATTCGAACCCGTGACCTTGGCATTTCTAGCTGCATATGCTTTTAGTCTCAGAGAGACAGAGAATATTTCATTTCAGTTTGTTGTCAAAGCCACATTTTCATTAAGTGTAACTTGATGTACTAAAATAACTAAAAATAAGTTGTATAGACATTTTTGTTACTTAAAAGAAAATAATAGATTACAAATAAAAAAAACATTAACTAAATTAACATTAACATTTGGTAAAAATATAAAAAAACGGATTTGTCAAAGCAACATTTCTCATCTTCATTTAGTTAACTTCAATGAACTGTAACAACTAAAACTGAAATAAAACTATATGGACATGTAAAAAAACAGTAATAAAAATGACAAACATTAACATAAAAATACTAAAACGAACTAAAAATGAAAACAAAAATGAAAAAACTCTCTCTATATATTATAATATCTCAATGGTACTAAAATAACACTGAACACAACTTAATACAAATACTTATTTTTTCATTATTGTATCTTTCTACATTGTGCTTATGCTGCCTTCATATTTCACATAAGATAAATAAATTATTGTTTGAATAATTTTCATCATGCATATATAATTACTAGACATCCATTGATTTATGATAATACATTTAATTTGTTTTTAGCCTGCAGCACAGGACCGCCCCCATATATATATATAGATATATTCACAAAATCTTTATTCTTTGCATTTATTTATGGTTAGTGCAGAAGAAAGTTTACCAGCAGCTGTTGTCTGTGCCAATCTATGCTCACAGTGGAGCGAGTTCACAAGTGTCTGGATTCACAGAGAGGTGTGGGATTCTAGATTTGGAGTCGATCGGCGGCCCCCTCATTGTTTTTACATGCATGCCACCCACTCATCTGCTTGTGTAATTCCTGGAGCTAATGTGGGAGGCAGTCCTGGCCAGAACATATATTCTTTCTCTTCCTGTCACACACACAAACATACATTTTACATACTCAATGAGTTGAAAGATATCAATATCCTCTCCAAATATCCCAAAACATGTGGAATTAGCAATGAAAATTATATTTTCTTAGTACTGAAAATGTCAACACAATAAACAAACTCAATCAGTGCTGGATTCAGAGCACTCCCAGTAATGGAGCTCATGGTGTGGTCTACTAGACTGAAATAAAGGTATGCTCTATTGTATCCTGCTGAGAGGACTTCCAACACATGTATAACACTGCTCATGTATAACACAGAAGGATAGATGCCCACGCATGCTGAGTAATACCACACACTCGCACACAGCACCACAACACCATACACTGTCAATCACACTCATGCATGCTTAAAACATATACACATAAACACAGCGAACAGCAAAACACTAATTATTTTCTGAATTTGCAGAAGCCTGTCATTTTTTTCTGGCGTTGAGACTGTTTGTGTCAAGTAAGTACCCTTGAATCGCACATGTTTTTTTCTTTCAGTTGTGTTATCTCGCTCTTAAAGGAATAGTCCACCCAAAAATGAAAATCTATTGAAAATGTACCCTCAGACTGCCATGTAGATGAGTTTGTTTCTTCATCTGAACAGATTTGGAGAATTTTGACATCACATCACTTGCTCACCAATGGATCTTTTGCAGTGAATGGGTGCCATCAGAATGAGAGTTCAAACAGCTGATAAAAATATCTCCGTAATCCACAAGTAATGGAAGTTAACTATAAACTGCTGGTTTGTACGAACAGGGTTCCAACGGGGTTTGGAAAAGTATGGAATTTTTTAAGTATTTTCCAAGTATGGAAAAAAGAAAGCTATATATGGAAAAATATTTGTGTTTCCATACTTTTGCCCCTATTTTGTTTTTGTTTTATAATAGAAAATTAAGAATTTAATGAAAATACATTTATTGTACAAGAAGTGAGGTTTCATGGTAGCTGTTTAGTGATTCTTTAGTAATCGCCAAATATGACTGGATGAATTCAAGGTGTACTTTTTCAAAATGTAAAATGCAGGTTATAAGCATTTGGGGTTTCTTCACACTATATTATTAGCACCGTATTACATAACCTCAAGGACCTTTGCAAAAATAAAAAAATAAACAGACTTTATGTGCGCACAAGAAACTATTAAATTGAGCATATAGGACAAAGCATTGCTCACTGAGCCACCTGTTGTACCATCAGCCCATTTCGCAGTATGGTTTCTTAACCGTCACAGACTATGCATTACCTAAGGCCTTGAAATATGGCATACTGCCCCAATAAAAGCCAAATCTTAAACACTTTTTTACAGTACCAGTCTTTTTTTATAGAACCTTGAACTTGGCAAATGTTATGCCATCAGCCAATTTTGTGTCATGGTTTCTCCACCTGTCATGTGTTGAATTGGACATTAGGCCTTGATATTAGAGCCACTACCATGAAAAAGATAAATTTTGAGCAAGTAGATCTCTATCTAGATTTAGATCTTCATGTGCATCCATGCTATCATTTTATTTATAGTAAGATTGCAGTGATACACAAAGGAAATAGGTTATATTTACATTTAGTCATTTTGCAGACGCTTTTATCCAAAGCGACTTACAATTGGGGAATACATAAAGCGATTCATCTTGAAGAGGCAAACAAACAGAGGAAGTGCCCATAACACCAAGTCTTAGGCATTGTTCAAATAAATACAAGCTAGCAAGGGAAGGAGAGAAAGATAAAGAGAAAGATGAAGATTTAGAAAAAGGGAAGGATTTTTTTATTTTTTTTTATGATGAAGTCAAGTAGTGTTGAAAGAGATGAGTTTTCAGTTGTTGCTTGAAGATTGACAGGGATCCAGCATTACGGATGGGGGGATCATTCCAGCAGCCAGGAACGATGAATGAGAATGTTCTGGAGTGTGATTTTGAACCTCTCTGTGATGGTACCACGAGGCGTCGCTCACTAGCAGATCTCAGACTTCTGGAGGGGATGTAAATTCGTAATAGTGAGTGGAAGTAGGTGGGTGCTGAGCTTGTGGTTGTTCTATATGCAAGCATCAGTGTCTTGAACTTGATACGAGCTGCAACTGGTAGCCAGTGCAAGGAGACAAAGAGAGGTGTAACATGGGCTCTTTTGGGCTCGTTGAAGACCAGTCGTGCCGCTGCATTCTGAATCATTTGTAGAGGTTTGATTGTGTTTGATGGAAGTCCAGCCAGAAGAGCATTGCAGTAGTCCAGCCTAGAAATGACCAGGACCTGGACAAGAAGTTGTGCAGCATGCTCTGTCAGAAAGGGCCTGATCTTTCTGATGTTGTGTAGTGCAAACCTGCAAGATCGAGCAGTCTTTGCAATGTGCTCTTTGAAGGTCAGCTGGTCATCAAAGATTACACCAAGATTTCTGACCGAAGCTGATGGGGTAATTGTTGATGAACCTAACTGAATCGTGAAATCATGCTGTAGAGTTGGAGTTGCAGGGAAGACAAGGAGCTCAGTCTTTGCCAGGTTGAGCTGTAGATGATGTTCTTTCATCCATGCCGAGATGTCTGCCAGGCAGCCTGAGATCCGTGCAGCTACCGTTGGATCATCTGGTCGAAATGAGAGATAGAGCTGTGTGTCATCAGCGTAGAAATGGTAGGAGAAGCCATGTACCTGTATGATGGGACCCATTGATGTAGTGTATGTGGAGAAGAGGAGGGGTCCAAGAACCGATCCCTGGGGAACCCCGGTGACCAATTGATGTGCTTTGGATACCTCCCCTCCCCAGGCCACCTTGAAACACCGACCGACCAGTTTATTTAAAAATAGACATTGTAATGCATAAGCATGCAAAACATTACCATGCACATGTGAATATATTCTCGAGGGCACAAAAAAAAAAAACATTGCTTCCAACTATAGTCTATCTATAATTTTATTTCTCTAGTGAAAAAGTAATCTCTTCTGAATCAGGAGAGAAATATGCACATAGCAAGCACCATTTACAAACCAAAACAAGTCTATATTCTCTCTCTCTCTCTCTCTCTCTCTCTCTATATATATATATATATATACACACACACATATTTTGGTGTATTTTGATGTGAGAGGACAACAGGGGATATACTCTTTCACTGGTGGAAATATTATTATGGATTATTGACTGTATTTTGGTCAGAAGTGAAGGTTTAAAGTTAAACATTTCTTAATGATGGAATTGTTTCTTACAAACATGCAGCTTGTTGATAATGTTGATCACTTGTGGATTATTGTGATGCTTTAACAGCTGTTTGGACTCTCATTCTGATGGCGGCACCCATTCACTGTAGATGATTCATTAATGAGCATGTGATGTATGCCACATTTCTCCAAATCTGTTCTGATGAAGAAACAAATGTATATCTTGAATGACCTGTGGGTGGGTGCATTTCAGCAATTTATTTTATTTTTGGGAGAACTATTCCTTTAAAAAATGACCAAACAGTTTGTTTTTTTGTTGCATGTCTTTATCTGTGTGTTAAAACGGTCCTGAAACAGCAGGATTGTCCTTGGCCTTGTTGTTGGTCTGCTAAATGAAAGCCTTTTCTGAGACTTGATGGAGGAAGTGTGTGCGTGTACATTTCTGATCTGTGAGTTTCTTTTGTCCTTTTCACTATCTCGAGGTCCGTTTTCATGTGTCCGTTCACACAAACTCCTGCCCCCCGCCATGAAGGTGCCATTTAATAGCTTAGAACTGCACGGTATGAGGACACAACAATAAAATAACAGGGGGGCAGCAGACAAAACCAGACAGAACCAGATGGGAATCACAATGAGACAAATTCAAAAGGATAAACATCAGTTCAATAGGCTGAGCTCCTTTTCAAAGTTCTCTGTCATCTGCTGCATTGTTCATGTCCTCCTTTCTTGCAATCTTCTCTGTGTTTTATGTGTGTTGTTGTCCCTCGTGTCACCGCTTGCACCTGGATTTCCATCTGATTTGACTCCCAAAATGAAACCTTTGCAGTCTATTGTGGATCAACAGATGTTTTATCAGGAAAAACAGATAGAAGATGCGGAGCACTAATCTCAAATTCAATACGCTTTAGTTTGTGTTATTTTTCATTAGGAGCCCTAACAGAGCCAGAATACAGATTAGCGATGACATTTCTCACTTTAAGTGGTTTCTTCGCTCCCTCAGTACTCTTTCCATTAATTCAGACATGATGGATAACATTTTCCTCTCTAATGCTGTTTCAGCTGGAAAACTGTGTCACAGACAGGTGACTGTGGCTTGTATACGCTGCCTATGGCGGCGTGTGTTCTCCTC
This sequence comes from Gymnocypris eckloni scoliostomus, assembly GCA_027564155.1. Lineage (NCBI taxonomy): Eukaryota > Metazoa > Chordata > Actinopteri > Cypriniformes > Cyprinidae > Gymnocypris > Gymnocypris eckloni. The sequence goes on from CM050432.1 coordinate 46,009, forward strand.
ATGGGGTTTTGACTTTATAAGCGTACTGGGATTGAGGTTTGAAAGAGAAAGGCCACAGAGGAACTTCTGTGCACAAAAGGGCAGAGAGTACAACTGGTGTTTGACATTAAATGGAGAGTCAATAGAAAGTCAAGCTGCGTGCATTGAGAAACTCTCAGGATTATTTCCATAATGAGAAATGTTATTGATGTCTATTGGGAAGCATAATTTACTTGGTCCCTGCCTTGTCCTTGCTTTCATCACAGCTGGGGGACATTGACAGATATAGGTACTTAATAAAAAAAAAGAACCTTTATGACAAATCTATACTTTCTCAAAGCTAACATGACTCTAAAATAATGTTATAAACATGAAAAACACAAATGCAACATAAAAAAACTCTAGTTGGAGATAAACAATTACACAAATAAGAAACATGTTTGCAACAAATATGATTGTTTGTGTGGAATGCCCATTTCCAGATGAGTTATGATATGATGTTAACTCAAATAACATGCTTAAAATATAATACATTTTAATCAAATAATAAATATAAATATAAGATATAAAATATAATTTACACTTTCTCCATGTTACTCATATAATATAACATGATTAAAATACCATAAATATAAGATATAAAATATAATATAAACTTTCTCCATAAGGTAACACTTTCATTAATTACTAATAATTCATACTACAAGTTATGTTGCTTGTTTCACGTGCTGCAAGAAATATTTTAGACATGTTCATACCATGTTCGAATTTGTTTTCTCAACGAACATATTTCCGCTGATTTTAAGCTATTTTAATAAATGCATTTGGAAAATGATGAATTATATAAAAGAAATCAAATAGATGCAAATAGTTCACAAAAACTATGCGATTTTCGATAACATCTGGGTCTGTTTCTTACCTGTTTTCATTTATGACTGAGAAATATGCATCACATTACGTTTGTTATAACTGTGTAATATGATTGGAATTTTATATGCAATTAAATTACATAAATCTTAACGGGGTAGTTCACCCAAAAATTACAAATCTGTCATTTGTTCACACTTACCGTCTCTTTCTGTTGAGCAGAAAGAAGATATTTTTAAGAATCAAAGAGTAAACAGTTGACAGTAGCCATTGATTTCCATAGTATGAAAATAATAATACAGTTTTTTTGGATTGCTTACACACTAAAATTAAAAGTAGCACACTATTAGCAAAACCTTACACTCAAGAAGCAAAACATCAGCCCATATTTGCACAACTATAAGCACATTGTCAACCTCACACTTGTTGCAAAACTCTACACACAGTGATTTGCAAAACACTACACACTTAACATACATTACACACAAAATCTATCATGAAGTCACTTCCTTGCAATACCAAAGCACTGACTGTCAAATTAACGCACCGTCCAACCAATTGGTTCAACACAGACATCAGGTGTGCAAACACTTGTTTGCTTAATTGTAGACACACCAATCAGGTGTATAAACATTATAAAAAGCAGCAGGTGAGTTCATCGGTCTTCAAGCACAATGGAAAGAGTCAGAGAAAGAGTAAGACGAGGAGGAGAACGAGGAGGAGGACAAGGAGGAGGAGGAAGGGGAGGAAGAGGAATCAACAGAGGAGGAATCAACAGAGGAAGAGGAAGAGATGGAGGCCATGCTGGAGGTAGAGGTAGAGGAAGAGGAAGAGGAAGAGGAAGACAAGAAGGTGCTCAAAGAGGGCCGAATCTGACTAATGAGATCCGCGCAACACTGGTTGACCACGTTGTCAACCACGGCCTGACGCTGAGGGAGGCTGGACTGCGAGTACAGCCAAATCTAAGCCGATACACAGTGGCAAGTGTGATAAGAACATTTTGACTGGAAAATAGGTATTGTAAAAGTATCATCATATCAAAAACATCTGCACAGTTTCAGTAACTGCTTACAGTACTGTATTCTATGCACTATCAGCACTTCTGTTACCTTTTCCTGTGAAATTACTGTACTATTGTATACTGTTTTTTTTTCTACATAGGATTGAGGGTCAGGAACGACAAGGGAAGGCCTCCTATGTTCACAGCAAGAGAGGGAGATAGTAAACATGGTTTTGGCCAACAATGCTAGAACACTCAATCAGCTCCAAGCTAACATTGTCAATAACCATGCCAGTTTCAACGATATCCATCAGGTCTCAACATCAACAGTGGCACGCATCCTAAAAAAAAACATATTCAAATGAAGCAAATTTATCGAGTGCCTTTCGAGCAATTCTGAAAGGGTGAAACGACTGCGGCATGATTATGCAGAGGTATGTATTCACTTTAGCAGTGTGATCTTGCATACTGTCTCATAATCTTTTACTGTACTGTAATATGTATACTAGATCTACACTGAACTACACAATTTTGCCTGACACTGTTCTTCAGGGAGTTTTACGAATGGATGGATAGGAGATCCAGCATGAGTTCATTTACGTAGATGAGGCTGGGTTCAACCTGACGAGAACACGAAGGAGGGGAAGAAACATCATTGGCCACAGGGCTATAGTCAATGTCCCAGGGCAACGTGGGGGTAATATAACACTCTGTGCAGCCATTACACAGAATGGGGTCCTCCACCGCCATGCCCATATGGGCCCTTACAACACAGCACTCATACTTACATTCTTGGACCAATTGCACAACATAACAGCAGCAAATCAAATCGATCATATGCAATACATTGTTGTCTAGGACAATGTGTCTTTCCACCGCTCTGCTCTGGTTCAGAACTGGTTTCAGCAACATCCACATTTCACCGTCCTATATCTTCCACCATACTCTCCATTCCTCAACCCTATAGAAGAGTTTTTCTCGGCATGGCGGTGGAAGGTATATGATCTCCGTCTCCAGGCTGAGGTACCCCTCATCCAAGCCATGGAGGAGGCCTGTGACCAGATGGAGGTAGCAGCAATGCAAGGATGGATTCGTCATTCAAGACATTTCTTTCCAAGGTGTCTTGCTAATGACAACATTGCCTGCGATGTTGATGAAATTCTCTGGCCAGATCCAGCTAGGCGAAGAGACAATGTCTAGTTTTTTTTTTTTTTTTACAGTAAACTTACAGTACAATACGTAAAGTGACATTTTGTTACAGTATTATGAATCTCCATGTCAACATTTTGGGCGTGTTGAGAAATAAATGAGTTTCTTCAGTCTGCAACATTGGGTCTTGTGTAGTGGTTGGTGGATTTACATTATATTTGTACTTTGTTGATGGTAGCCTACTCTAATCATAGGGAAGTAGAAGTGCTAAAAGTGTTTTAGGTTTATCACAGCAGAGTGTAACTCGTGCAAACAGAGTATAGTAAATGTGAAACGTGTGTTTCATATGGTAACAAAGTGTGGTTTTTAAACAGAAATGTATAGTTTTTACAAGAGTGTTTAATTATGCAAAGGATCTGTAGTGTTTTGTTAATTGGGTGTGTGGTTGTGCTAATTGTGTGTAGTGTTTTGAAAACACGGGCCCTGTTTTGAAAATCGTGCTTAAGCAATCCAAAAAAACTGTAATATGGATGTCAATGGTTACCGCCAACTGCTTGGTTACCAACATTCTTAAAAATATCTTATTTTGTGTTTGGAATAAAATGAAGGAGAGTTTTCATCTTTAGATTAACTATCCCTTTAAATTCAGGCCTAAATATTTCACAGTTTAAAGATTAACAGGTTTTTACAGTTGCATTCTGTTCTAATGTAATTATTTATAGTAGCATATTCAACAGCACTGTAAGTTTGCAGATCACGTGAGTAGGCTACAGTTCAAATTTAACCCCAGGAGAGAAAACTATTGATTTTTTTCCAAGAATGGGACAAACCAACGTACTTAAAAGCAGCTATAACTGTTATTAGTCCACGAGCAGCCTTTGAAGATGAACAGCTCGCTGTATTTAATTTAATTTAATGAAATGAAGGGGCGGGGTGTAGTTGCATTTCCGACTCACATCCTGCGCTGAGTCTGACCCTCCGATACCCCCGCCGACTGGACACGCGCCTGCGAGCAACAAGCCTTGCTGTCTGGGGAAAAAGACCTCTATCTACTATTAAGGTAAGTTTAATCACGCTATGTTTTCTATTTGTGCGATGGAAAGGGATATCGGTGCTTGTCCCAAACGCGGCATAAGTAACGTTAGTTCTAGAAAAAAAATCCTAAAGTGTGCATCACACCACGCAGTTTTTATTTTGTTGACGTTCTTGCGCGGAAAGTGTCGCAGGATCAACGCAACCGAGAAACATTGATTTTGTTGCGGTAAAGTATAGGCCAAAGTCCGGGGAGGAAAGAATGGAATCGGCTGCATTGAATCACCACGTTTTCTTTTTTCCGGGACAACCACCGGAACAACCAACGCAACGCAATGTTCATTTTATGTGGGGTGTTGAAGGAAAGAGGATAATAACGTGAATTGAAATAATAGAAATGCACAGAGTAATTTCTCAAGCTGTTTAACTTAGTCACATCGCTCAGAAATGTAAAGCATCCGTGGCTTTTTTTGAGTCAACGTGTCACTCGTTGGCGAGGAAACCACAACAAACTCCGCTAAACATACAGAGAGCTAACTTAACTTAACAGAGGGAAAGTGAAACGCTGTGGAAATAGACAAAACAACGCTTTTTAGCTTCCTTTAACCTTAAAAATACATGAAGCTAACAGTAAAAATGTTAGTAACTTTAACCAAAAAAAAATCTGGTACTTTACTACATAGGCCTACAGTAGAAAAAACATGTAATGGGACAATATATGTACTTTTATGTTAATTACAAATTCAATTCTTTATTAGAAATACAGTGTAATATTACCACATAACTTTACAGCAAAAGTCCATATAATATTCAAGAAGACAGTACCCTGCTGGAACAAGAAGAAAAAAACACACCTAAACCAGCCCAAACATGGTTTGACTTGTATTGAAACCTCTTTTACAATCTGAAAACAGATTCGTTTTTTCTCTAGAGCAGTGTGTACTTTATGTTGTTAAAATTATGTTTTTCGAAAAGTGTCACCCTTACGGTTTGTTGAAAAAATAGCAAAAACGTGTTAAAGTCCCTGCATGACACATTACATTTGATGATATTTGGAAGTTTCTTTTAATAGCACCTATATTATTATGTTAACAGTATATTTTATGGTATGTCTAAACTATATCTAATTTTGCTGGGTTTTTCTATTGGTTTGGTCAATGCTTACTATTTTATGAAATGTTTTAATAATGCAACATTTCTTTTGAAGTAAATCAGTATGTGGTTCAATAATAGGCTACAGCATTTTTGAAGTAAAACAGTATATGGAGTAAATAAGAAGACCTGGCTTCCTTAAAATTCTTGAAACACTTCTTTGAATACTTGTGGTAACCCATAACGACACAAAGCCTGCATGTGTTCCAACTCCCAGCCAAAGCCATCGGTCTGTCAGCAGCGTAGATAAGAGGATAGTTTGTCTTTATCAGGCAGACCTTCACAGTGAGGTGAATAATAAATGCAAATGCAATGAATAAAACATTATTTTGTACTAAATCCTAATTCAAAATTCTGCATTTAGAGTCCATCGCCACATAAATAATCTGTATTTACTGCTCAATACAGGTAGATAACCCTTTAGAAAAAGCACTCTAAGTGATTACCACTGACACACACAGCGAGGCCTTTCTCCATACATTTACAACACGTGATCAGCAAATCAATATGTCCCCGCAGTCATTCAGAACAACTTTATGCCTCAGTATCCGAAAGAAATCGATAGGTCTTACTGTGAAAATCCAGACTATAAAATCTATTATAGCAGGGATTTTTTATAAACCAAAGTCTGCAGTCTAATTTTGTGTTTTGGAACAGAACGTGTCAGTCACCTTTCTAATCTGGTGCTGCATTTTTCAAACCAGCAGTGTGGGTTAGACTGTGTGTAGTTTTGTTTTGTTTTCAACCATTTCAAACCAAACACCCTCATTTTATCGGCCATACATGGCTGCTGTTTTGACACGCACCGCCTCCACACTAGGCCCTGAGGCATGTCGTGTCGTCTGTCTGTGGCAGAAACCCATGGGCCACAGCTGTTAATTAACATGTCAAGAACAGAGTTTGACTGCATCGTTTCAAAAGCCTGTTTATGCTCCTGCCCACCTCCTCTATTTTGTCCTTTTCCAATTTTGCCTTGTAAATTCACAAAGAGGGAGCAACCATGAGAACTTATTTTCTGTTCCACTTCTTTTTTCTCTCTTTTCACCAACAGGAGAGATGGGCAGCTTGTATAAGGATGAGCAGGGCGACTGGCTCACGGTGTGTCTCAAGTACCTCCTCTTTGTTTTCAACTTCCTGTTTTGGGTGAGTCTCAGATCAACTTTGCTATTTGAAGGAATAGTACCACCCAAAATAAAAAATGACTGAAAATATACTCACCCTCAAGCCATCCACGATGTAGATGAGTTTGTTTCTGCATTGTTACAGATTTGGAGAAATTTAGCGTTATATCACTTGGTCACCAATGCATCCTCTGCAGTGAAAGGGTGACGTCAGTATGAGAGTTCAAACAGCTGATTAAAACATTACAATAATCCACAAGTAATTCACATTACTCCAGTCCTTCACCATCAATTAACAAAATCTTGTGAAGTGAAAAGCTGTGTGTTTGTCAGAAATAAATCAATTTTGAAGTATTTTAACTTCAAACTACAATACTCTATCCATAATATTGCTTTCTCTAGTAAAACATTGTTTTGTCTGAATCAAGAGAGAAATATGCATAGTTCAATCTCCGTTTCCAAGCAAAAACAGTCCAAAACAGTTCTAAATGAATATTGCGTTGGATTTTGATGTGAAAGGACAACATGGGATTGATTTTTTCACTGGAAGAAGCAATATTACGGATTATGGATTGTATTTTGAAGCAACGGTTTAAAGTTATAATGTTGATTTTAGGTTGTTGTTTCACTTTGTCATGCATAAAACAATGTTTTATTTCCATATTCGGTTATAGGCGGCATTCTTATGAAATATCAGATGCAGTGAGAGGCAAATGACAAGGGGATGTGTTTGTGAATGAAAAAGTGTGACGTTCATATCATAACTTAAATCTTGTTGAGTCTTGTCCCATCATCTTCTCGCTCTTGTTCTCTTCCCCCTCTTACATCCTCTTCCCACCAACCTGTGCATTGGCTCAACAAGTACAGTGCCCTCTAGAGTTGAATTTGTTTCTGAGTGGAGGAAGACAAACCTGCTGTCTGAGCAAAAGCATTTCTCAGTATGAAGTATTATTTAATTAAATTCATCTTTGTAGTTACATCTCTACTGCAGTTTCAGACAGATGAAAAAAGAGAAGTCCAGGAAATGATTCAGAGCCACACCTTCAACCAGAATGTACAACCCTGTCTGTACATATATCCACTGATTTAAAGGGATAGTCCAACCACAATAAAATTCTGTCATCATTTCCTCCCGCTCATGTCATTCCAAACTTGTATGACTGATTTTCTTTTGTGGAGCACAAACAGAGAAGTTCTAAATAATGCACTGGTTGTTTTTAAGGTAGTTATATTGCTTCAAAGTTTAAACAGGACGCAAAGCACCATAAAAGTGGTCCATATGTATTTCAATTTGTATCTCACTCACAATTCTTATTCACTATCTTTATATTCACCTTTTGTGTTGCATGGAAAAAGAGTCATGTGAGTAAGTAATGACTCATTTTCATTTTTGGGTGAACGATTCCTTTAATGCTTAACCTCTGAACTATATTAAGCACATACTCTAGTCTAGTGAATAATTATATATTGAGCACATACTCTAGTCTAGTGATTCATTCAATGCAGATTTTTTTGTAAAGAAATGTCCTCCTCAAACTCCGAGTCCTCACTGTGTGTGGTATACAACAGCTCAGGGAGTATTAAAGAGACAATGGGACTTAGGGATAGTTGTTGTTTGGCACTGGAAGAGAGTGTCATGGAAAGAGCTGGAAGTGTTGAATGGAAGAGTTTTTTGGGAATTTCCTCAGTTTCTGACTTGGATAGATCTGAGAAACAGATAAATGAGTGTGTATGCATATAGATTAATGGAGTTTTACTTTGCACAGTACCACACAGGTGGATAATTAACCTGTGCTGAAATCCCAGGATAAAGGAATGATTATTTGATTTGGTTAAATAATGACATGCCTGTCAAACGGTGAAATAATTGTTTATCATTTGAAACAGAAGTTTCAGTTTATGTGTATAATTAAAGCCATTGTTTTTTTACTCCAGCTACCTTCTCATCATTGTTTGTTCCTAGCCATCTATCCAAAACTACAGTTTTGTCTTTATTCTTGTCTTTAATTTGAAGACTTTTAAAGATATATTTTGTCATCATTATTGCTTAAAGGGTTAGTTCACTCAAACATGAATATTAGCCTGTGTTTTACTCCCCCTCGAGGCATCCCAGGTGAATATGACTTTCTTCTTTCTGACAAATCCAATCGGAGTTATATAAAAATTGTCCTGGCTATTCCAAGCGTCATCATTGCAGTGGGTGGGTGTTTCTGTTGAACAGTCCAAAACACATTTAATAAAGTGCGTGCATCCATAATAAAACATGCCTCACACGGCTCCAGGGTGTAAATAAAGGCCTCGTGTAGTGAATCCATGCGTTTTTATAAGAAAAATATCCATATTTCAAATGTAATAAACACTTTTTTCTCTGGATTCGTCTGAAAGAAGAAAGTCATATAACTAGGATGGCTTGAAGGTGAGTAAATAACAGGCAAATTTTCATTTTTGGGTGAACTAACCATTTAGCAAGCACTTGATTTCATATTTTCCCTCAGTTCCACTTCCCACATTGCAAAATAAAATCTAAACTAGTCATTTTTAAATGTGTATATATTTTTTTTAATTCTGTCAAAATTAAATTGATGTGTATACATATATATATATATTTGTTAAATTAATATTAATAAATTAAAATGTATATAAATTATAATTAAATGTAAAATTACAATTCATAAAATAATTGTTCCTCACTCTTCCTGACCCTTTAGAATTAAACAGATAATTTTGTGTGTGTGTGTGTGATGCCCCATTCTTCAATAAGCAAACATATTATTGTGAAAGGTTCAAAATGTGCGCTGTGATGTGTATTCATATTCATCATACAGTTCTGGATGTTCAGAACAAGCTGTTTTTGTGGCTTACTCATGAGAAACAGTATTTTTGGACTAAGAAGGACATTTTGAGTTTGATTTCATTTTATTTTAACACTTTAAACTACTCTAATAATGTGTATTAGAGCAAGCATTCTGATATCTTGAGATGTATTTTTCTCTTCCAGATGGGCGGCGGGGTGGTGATGGGTGTCGGGATCTGGACGCTGGTCGATAAAGGAGAGTACCTGAGCCTGCTGGCCTCTAATACATTCGCTGTGTCCGCCTACATCCTGATCCTGGCAGGAGGGCTGGTGATGGTAACACAGGGTTCTTGGGCTGCTTTGCCGTCATACGTGAGCAGAGGAGATGTCTATCCACGGTGAGAGAATAGAGATGAATGAGAGGACATCATGTTGTGCCAATTTATCCATTGTGCTCCACCTCATTAGATATAATTGCTCTAGATCCCAGCCTCTTTTGGTCATCTCAGTTATTATCGCCTGTAAGTCAAGGTGGGCGGCACTGAGTGTCCATAGACAAAGCAGAACCGGCTCCATGGCTGCCGTGACAAATGAGCTGATAGGCATCTGCTTTCTCATAATTTTTTGAAAAGATAGTACCTTGTGTTTGTTCGAAAGAGAGAACGAGACAAGCAAGGTTGTGGCTGCCACTGCAGCAGTGCTATTTATAGCCTTCTCTCGCTCAGATTTATGAATCTACGGAGGAGCGCCACCTCGCTAGGAATTAGTAATGAGGAGACTGCCTTTTCTGGTCTGATCTGAGAGCATTGCATTATGGGAAAACATATAAATGCATAAACGTCCACACGCAACAGCTGCCGTGAGGTTAACAGCTGTTCGGTGTGCTGTTTTGTTTGAATAACCTTGAATCGGTTCATTTAATTTGCTTCAGTGCTTGTGTTGGTGTTTATATTACATTGGACTTCCTGTCCTTTCTTTTGATCTCTAGATGAGAATTGGCAAATATATGAATGTGTGTGTACAGTGTATTTGAGTTTGTTTGCTCTAATATATTCTTTTCTCACACACATCCACTTTGACAAACAGTTTGTCTCCTGTTTTGTGGCATCTCTTGGGTCTGTTGTTCGGTTTATGGTCTCTGTGCGTAATTGCATATTTCTGTTCTTTGCTTATGAGTTCTGCTGATCAGTGTGATGGCCCAGTAGTGCACAGCACAATTAATTTGTCACAACACAATGCATAGGACTAATTTAATCGTGTTATGCTAATTGTACTGTGTTGTGGCTTGTTTCCATTTTATTTTGTTGCGACTTGTTTCATTGTGCTGTGCTACTTTCGTTGTGTTGTGGCTTAATTGTTTCATTGTGTTGTGCTAATTTCTTTGTGTTGTGCACTACTGGGCCACCATAGATTAGTGATGGAAAATGACTTTTCAGTTCAACTTTAGGACTCACATTGCAATTAGAATAGAAGTAAGTGTGTTTACAGAAAGACATAGTGAGTTTGAGTTATGTATAATATTACATTGGAAACATTTTGTGTTTGTTGCTTGGTTTGTTTTCAATTATACCAGAATACATATTTCCCTGTAAATGTTTCAAAGGCAGATTTGGGGTTGTTATCACCCACTCTCTCTCTCCCCACAATAAACTGTGACGGCTTATTCAGTTTAGTCATTTATTGTTTTACATTCCTCAGAGGAAAATGTCACTGTTTCTTTTCTTTTCATCTGTCAGGCATCTCCACCTCTGCCAGCTCTGAGCAAGACATTTCTTAGAAACCAGTTTTATTTACTTTATCCCATGACAGGGAAAATATGGTTACATTTGGAAACATTTTGAATGTTAATTGTTGATGTGTGAATAAACAACCCTATTGTAAGATATTGTTTCTTTTAAAGAGAAGCCATTTAAAAATTTCTTGATTAAGACAAAGGCAAATGAAACTAAGTAATTGAACATTTTCTGAACAAAAGATCCATAGTACTTTTTATTGTTTGAAGCATTTAACATTTGTAAATGTTGTAAAATTTTAGAGTTTTCTTTAATGAATCCAGTTAAATAAGTGAAATCAAATGTTAGCTTAAGTTACGTTTATTGAGTTCATTTTTATGTTTCTTTCATTAATTCAATTTTAGTTTTATAGAACATCCCCGTGACATTCATGACTTTCTATAATAACTAGTATAATAGAAATTCTGATGTCATGTGTGTTTCTCATGGATAATTATGCCATCAGTATTTTACAGTTTGTATAGCTTATTTAGCGTGGCAATGACTGGATTTCTTTTTCTGAAAAGGATGTTGTTTGATTTTTTTGTGCATTAATTGTATTTGTTTTGTTCATTGGTTCCTGTCTTCCTACAGTACTTCTCCTGTCTGCTTCTGATCTTCCTAATTGAGTTGGTGGCTGGTGTTCTGGCCTACGTTTATTACCAGGCGGTAAGTGAACTTAGAAACACTTTTAGACCATATCGCTACAAAACAAAGCTCTAAACCATCCTCCAAATTGCTTTTATGATGGATCTAGTTGTAGGACTATACCCGACTGGTCAGATGAGACGTTTGACAGATGACACTGCATACTGCTCACTCTCTATCTTTTTGTTCATTTCTCTCTGTTTTCTCTTCTCTCGGTCTCTCACAGCTGAGTGAAGAGCTGAAGCAGCACTTGAGCAAGACAATGACGGAGAACTATGCCCAATCGGGAAAAGAGAGCATCACTCAATCTGTGGACAGACTACAGCAGGATGTGAGAAACGCCAAATCCCAGCATGTTTCTAGGCCGTTTCACCTCTGGTTTTTGCTGTGAACACAAATTTCAGAATGAGTGTATTGAACATTTTATATAATAAGATTAGATACAAAAACAAGAGTATGTGGGTAAGGCAAATTATATTTATTTAATTTAATTGTATTACAGTTTTTTTTTTTTGATAGTAATGGAAATTCAGTAGCTTTATTTTATTTATTTTTTATTATTATATATATTTGGTTTTATTATTTTGCTTTTGTTTTATTTCATGCTTTATTTTTGTATATTTTTATATGTAATATTTTATTTATTTAATTATTCAATGTTTATTTCATCTTCATTTATTTATGTTTTATTTTAAAATAAAATGCTATTTTGCTTGTTTTTTATGTAATATAAATGTATTCTTGTTTGTTAATTTTTATTTTATTTTATTACTTCGGACTACCAGCACTTTAATTTAAGTTAAACTGGATGCACTCGACAACCTACTGCCTCTAAACGTCATATAATATCCTAAACTCAATACCTTTAAACTACCAGACCACTTTGCTATAAATCCTAATTTATCCTAACTAACCATAACTCCCTCACTTTTACCTTTTAGTTCAAGTGCTGTGGGAGCAACAACTCCTTGGATTGGATGAACAGTGTGTACATCAAGTCCCCGGAAGCAGAGAAGCGGTTGGTCCCTGACAGCTGCTGTAAGACTATCACCCCTCAGTGTGGAAAGAGAGAGCACCCCTCGAATATCTACAAGGTGGAGGTGGGTCAGACACTGTTAACCTCAAATCAACCCCCACACAACGTTTATGCAACATGTTTATTCATCTATACTTAACTTGCTTTACAAAACACATGCTTAGATGCTTCCTCATTATCTGTGGTAATTACAATATGCCTGTGAACCATATCATGTGTTTGATATGCCCCTTGGGAGTCATTTTGACTAAGAAAGCACAGCTGTGAGCGAAGCAGGTGTGACTGGTAACATATATGAGCTTGTAAAGTGTGAGGTAACCCTACAGTTAACTGCTGCCAAGCTCTCTGTATATATTCTTTGGGAACTGACCTCCTGCATGATACATAATACAATACAACACTGGTTTTACTGGCCTCTAGTGGGCCATTAGTTTTACTCTATACGTGATATGTTGTGGCAGTATCCACGATACTGTCTAGTAAATCACACAATAAAAAAATCAGTAACTCTTCATCAGTCTGCAAAATAAAATCAATGTACACATCCACATATGTGTGTTGACACTGAAGAGAACATGATACATTACACTGAAGGAGTTAACAATGCTGTGGTCTCTCACAGGGCGGCTGTATCACTAAATTGGAGCAGTTTCTGGCAGATCACTTGCTAATTATTGGTGCTGTGGGAATAGGTGTGGCCTGTCTACAGGTAAGCCCCGCCCTCCTCAGGTGTGCTGTGCTATTAAAGTGATAGTTCACTCCAAAAATGATTTACTCCCCATCGTTTTGTTCTTAAAACACGGTATCTGTGTAAATATATATAATTATTTATTTATTTAACTTATTTTATTTATGGAAATTTTACTCTGAGCTCAACTCAACATGTATGCAGTATAACCTGCATACAATATTTTTTGTTTATGTCCAATTACTGTGAAGCATATCTCAGAGAAACAGGAGGAACAATGGATCATTGAGGTCTTCTGATGTGGTTCAATAACATGAAAGCCTTCCCTAAAATAGCTGATGCAATGACCTGCGGGCAATCGTTTAATGGACTCTGTTTTTGCCCTCGACCGGTAATGCGCACGGTAGTCACACAGAGCACTGCCCGCTGGGTAAAAATAGGTGGAGACCACATGCAGGTTTGAGAAAATGAAAGAAAGGGAGATAAAGAGCTCTTAGCTTTAAGTGCAGATCTCACAGTAAGAGTAATGCGTTCACTGCAGGGGTGTAGAGGGCCATTGATCTGTTTCCTTTGAATAAACTCTGTATATAAACACACTGAAATGTGACTCCAGCTCCGACCTCATATTGATTCTCTGAGCTGGGAGGGATGTGTAAGGACCATAGATTATGCTTTTGAGAAGTTTATCCCACTCCTTCTCTTTTTAGTGGGTAGATGTTTTTTGGTATTAAAGCTTATTTCCATTTTTTCTCACAATTCTCAGAAAAGCCTTATTGCAAATGTACAACTCAAAATTGTGAGATATAAACTTGGAATTCTGAGAAGTAAAGCTAGAATTGTGAGATAATAAAATCACAATTAGATGTTTTATGTAGGCTATTTATTGCAGAAACAAACTTGTTTATATCTAACAATTTGAACTTTTCAGAATTGTGGATTTATATTTTGCAGTTGCAGGTTATAAACTTGCAATATGTTTTTTTATTTTTTATTGTGACTGTATTATATAAACACTGTTCAGAGTTTATATCGACCAATGCAGACTTTTTTTCTCAGAATTGCAAGAAAAAAGCATAATTGCATAATTGTGAAATTATAAACATTCAATAAGGCTTTTCTTATAAAAATGTAAGTTATCCCATAATTCAGACTTTTTTTCCTCAGAATTGCGATAAAATAGTCAGAATTCGGAGATATAAACTCAGAATTTGCAAGAAAATCTCAGAAATGTGAGATTAAAGTCAAACCTTTAGCTTTTAACAACCTATTAGAACACTGCGTTCTAAAATTGTTGAATTTGCAGCGTGTAGTATGCACAGTGTAGTGTATGGCATGTAGGATGCAATCCATTCTCTGTTCTGGATACTGTGTAGTATACTGGATGTTAGTCTTACTTACTAGGTCAAAATTGTTTAATACATTTCCTGAGGTCAATTGAATTAACTCGCATTTGAACCTTTTTTCAGGTTTTAAGTAGATGCCTAAAAATGTAACAATAAGTATGTCAGAGCTTTATGGTAAGCAGCGTTAAAGCAGCGTTCCTAGCGTCAAGGTCTCAGCTGCTGGTCATGTGATTATTTCATCCAGGAAATGTGAAGCTCTGGAGTGATTAGGTGACTAAAAATAAATCCTGTGTTGAATTTAATGTAATGATTTTACTGTAGAAAGCCACAGTGTAGCTTGAAGCGGCTCTCTAGAGGGAGCGCTAATTAAATTGATCCTCTTCAATGATCTTTCATTATTAGCGTCATTATGGCTGTAAATACACTGCTGCTCTGCAGGGGTCTAGAGCGTCAGTTCACATTCATAACATACTGTAACAAATTCTTTGGTTTTATCTTTTCTGTGTAATCGCAGCAGTGTATCTTTGAAGAAACTAGTTTAAAACTAGCGTGACGAGCTACAAGCCACTCATCATTTAAAGGGATAGTTAACCCAGAATAAAATTATTTCGTCATTTACTCACCCTCAAGTTGTTCCTGACTTGTATGAATTTCTTTCTTCTGCTGAACACAGGAAGAATGTTGGTAACCAAAGAGCTGCTGGTCCTACAGTATGGAAAAAAAATACTGTAGTCAATGGGGACCAGAAACTGTTTGGTTCTCCCTTTAACTTGATATCAGATATTATAAATCAATGTCTATAAATGTATAAATTAATAATGCAATTATAATTGTTTTCTTATAAAAACATCTTAATTATGGTGATTAGGTTTAATTGACTAGAAAATGCAACTAATAAAAAGCTTGCGAGTTAAAGACGTAGCAATAAAGCAGCATTTAACATATTTCACTTCAGAAAAGAACACTCATTAAAATTAATGAGTGAATTGTTTATGTACATGGACTGTGCAAATTAACTGATTTTCTGTTTCCCTGCTATAAAAAAGGTGATAACATACATCAACACTTTATCTTTCCCTGAACATCTTTTTCTCAGATTGTCAGAAGAAGAAAAAATGTATTTCAGGGATTTGTAATGTTTGTCTTAAATTACAGCATGTGTCTCTGTTTTTGTCTTGGTTTTGTTTGTCTTTTTCTTTCTGTCTTCTTTTTGGTTGTATCTTTCTTATCTGTTGTTGGTGTGTGTGTGTGTGTGTGTGTGTGGTGTAGCTGGTAGGAGCAGTGCTGACTGCCTGCTTTATTTATCTGCTTTATAAAGAAGAGGAAGAAGACTTTTCTGACGTTTGATTGGCTAGTGCCATTGTTTAACTCCTGAGGCGCTATGCGATGAGAAGGTCGGCCGTTTTAGTTTGTGCTCGTGTCTGTGTGTGTGTGTGTGTGTGTGTGTGTGTGCATGTCCATGTGCCTTGTTCCTGTCACTTCATGTCCACCTCATGCTTTCTGTATGACTTATGTTTATGTGTGTGGCTTGAAACTTCACACATGCTGAATGCTGCATGGCAAAAAGGAACAAAAACTCACAACTAATGTCACCAAATACTATTTTATTATGTTAAACATTTGTGTTTTGAGATACAAATTGTTTCACAACAGCATAAGGCAAATATCTGAAGATGTTCATGTAAAAACTGAGAATAAGTAGACTGCCGACCGTTTACCTGATATAACCTTTTACCTGCAACCTGCTGTGAGACTCCCAGTGTGTCCAATCTATTTCAGGCTTCTCTCTTCCTGTCTATTATATCCCTCCCTCCGGACCCAGACTGCTGGAAAGGAGAACTTTTAAAGGTGTCAACATATCTGCTCAGAAAAAAGACTGTTTGTCCTAGCTTTTTGTGTAGGTCTGCTGATTGTGTTGAAGTCCCATCTCTCGGTTTGTTGTCTGTCGAGCCTTTCTCCAGTGCAGTTAATCCCACTTTCATCCGCCTTTATTTTCCTCTGGAGTACCATTAGAAGTGTTGGCAGACAGCAGCAATACTGCTTCTCACTCAGTGCTTTATGACATTGAGGAGAGTTGCATGAAAAGAACAAGCTTTTTAAAACTGACAATGAAAGATGGACACAAGGGAAGGTATTCTGGGAAGGTACTTTGTAGATTTTCTAAGACACTCGTTTACATGCAAGGAAAATGAATGAGGGCGGGGCTTTTAAGCTCCAAAAAAAAATAATAGGCATAATGCATATAAAATAGTTTTTTTGGTCCATTATATTTTACATTTGCTAATGACATATGACAGTTACTGTATGTTTAAAGATAATTTTTATGACAAATTTACACAATTGTTCAAAAGTTCCTCTGCAAGGATTTGTTCCCAATCTTTTTTTAAATGGTAAATTCAGTTTTGGTATCACAGAAATAGCATTACATTTTAAAACACATTAAAATAGATCAAATATTTTAAATTAGCATAATATTTCAGAATATTACTGTTTTACTCTATTTTTGATCAAATAAATGCAGTGAACATAAGTGACTTCCTTCATGTAGCGACCACAAACTTTCAACTATATTAAATATTTGCTGACATTTTTAAATCTCTTGCATATTTGTGATATCAAACACTCTAAATAGGCATTTCAAGACATATTTGCACCAAATTTGGCCCAATTGGCATCATATATCACTGGTTCTTGTAAATGTCCTTATTTATTTACCCCAAGTGCAAAAGAAATATTAATATTCATTTTCTTTGTATTGAAAAGAGCCGCTCTGACAGTCTGTAAACTATCTTTAAAAGAAAGAATATCATAAGGGTTAAAAAATGAGTTAGAAAAGGTGAAGAACCTGTATTATTAAATCTTAACTTTGGTATAGATTCTGGTTTTGTTCACATTCTGAATTAAGTGAAATAAAGCCATTCGTTACACTGTGCCATAAGCAAGTTTTATGAACTATGAATGTTCCCCATTTTTTTGTCTATAAAGCACAACATAGTGACATAAATATTACAGATCCCTTTGTGGTGTTCATTTGAAACCTCTAAAAACACCCATAAACCAGAGCTCCTTTCTGGCATGTGCCATAAATGCTCATTAGATACAGCTAACTACAGATTAACCAATTTAAAGTTGATGGTTTTCCCATAATTGTAAAGCATTATTAAGGCAAGGAAATACTTGAGTTGAGCTGCACTTCCAGCTCTGGTTTATTTCTGTGTTTGTGGGTAGGATGAGGCTCCATCATTTTTGTAGAAATGATCGCCCACCAAGAGCCCTCCTTGGACCTGGCCTCCGATTTGTCTTCAGCTTTTTACAGAGAGGGAGAGAGAGAGGAAAAATAAATCCTGGCTAGACGTTGAAACACTATATTTTTAGATTATGTTTTGTAATTTGTAGACTGAGTTTGTAGAGGTTTGGTAAAATATTTGTATATTTTATCTCCTACATATTTTTGAGTTGTTTTCCCCACAATTGCAGTTAGAGGAATATCGCGGGGAGTTTTTTTTATGCTGCCACAAATTTTACAACAAAAAATGTACCACAAGAACTCGCCTTTGAAGAGTGTGGCTGTGAATTATTCTACCACCATGGCTACATTTAAAAGGGAAACGCTGTTTTGAAATATGGAAATGCTTCATTATGAGTTACCGCTGGTCTGAATCTGCCTACATGTTGTAACCTTCATATAAACATGTGCACATACACACACTCCCACACATGCTAATTGACCCAATTACAACAATACTGCTACCGGCTGATTTACGCCTCGGTTTCCATAGTAACTGTACACCGCTTCCCCCTTCCTGCGAGCCTTTTATGAAGAGAGTTTCAACAATTGCCACAAGGCTTTTAAAATGTCTGTTTTTAAAGGAATAGCTCACCCAAAAGTTGCTGCAAATGTGCACGTCCTCAGGCCATCCAAAATGTAGATGCGTTTGTTTCTTCATTAGAACAGTTTTGGAGAAATTTTGCTCACCAATGGATCTTCTGCAGTGAATGGGTGCCGTCAGAATGAGTCCAAATAGCTGATAAATCCACAAGTGATCCACATGACTCCAGTCGATCGGTTAACATCTTTTAAAGTAAAAAACTGCATGTTTGTAATAAACAAATCAATCATTAAGTTGTTTGTAACTTCAAACTTTTGCTTCCAACTAAAATTTGAGTCCTCTGTCCATAATATTGCTTTCTCAGTGAAAAAAAATCTTTATGAATCTGGAGAGAAATATGCACAGATCAAGCACCGCTTATAAGCAGAACACTCCAAAAATGAATGAATTGACTGGAGTCCTGTGGATTGTTTGGACTCTCATGCTGAGGACGGCACCCATTCACTGCAGAGGATCCATTGGTGAGCAAGTGATGTAATACTAAATTTCTCCAAATCTGTTTTGATGTAGAAACAAACTCCATCTACACCTTGGATAGCCTGAGGGTAATTTTGCGGCTTTTTATTTTTTGCATGAACTATTCCTGTGAAGTCTTGAACCAATTGAAAAAAATAAATGCTAAATCTCTAAACTGACATTGCTGGAGCTCTTTTTATGGAACGTTCTGCTGCCTGATGCCTGCCAGTATCTCATTCAGTACAAGATATTATTGGTATTTGACTAGACAGATGTCCACCAGACATGTGGCTGATGGCCATCTTTTGCAGTCAAATGCAATATAAAGACCAATATTTATTGTTTTTGTGTTACTTTGAAACATTTTAAGTCATCTCTGTGTTTTTCTTTCAGATTTGTGGTATGGTGTTCACCTGTTGCCTGCATAAGCGAATTAAACTGGACCCGTACTGATCGCCCGGAAACGTCATATATGCCTTTATTACACTCTAAAACACACATACATGCCTTACTACTGTGTCCATTTTAAACCGCATGACCAAATTCATTTGCATTAATATAAGGGCTTTATTATATTTCATTTGCCACATTTTTATACAAATATTGCTAGTGTTATTCCCTCCTTATGATCCTAATAGTCTAGAAAGATGTGGGATATTGCCCTGTAGTCATTAAATGTCAAGGAATAATACAAAAAATAACAAATGTTTACTTTGAGTAAGTTATAATATATCAAAATATGTTTTTATTAACCACATATTCACTTGAAATAGCTCATATTAAATGTATGTAATGTGCTGCTAGATCTCAAGCATGTGTGGGAACCTGCGTATCGGCACAAAATACACTGGACCAACATCAAGACCATTCATTATTATATTTTCATAAAAACATTTATGAAGCTTGTGGAAAGATCACTGTTTGGCACGTTTCAGCCAGGTATTATTATTCTGGGAAAAATGTGAGTGTCCTCTGTATGATATACAATTGGTGTAGAAACAAGTCATTCACAACTGGAGGGGCGGGGTTACAGTGTAGTAATTACTATTTTGACATTGCAGTAAAAATCGCAGTCTTTTAAATTCTGCCAATTGTCACACTTGCTGTGTTAAATACTATCATTCACAAAAAAGATAAAGCTGCTTTTTTAGCCTGAATAATTTTCCTTTAGATGGATTGGCAGAATATTATGCATATTTTATAAGAGATTTTATTGAACTGACAGTCAAATCACAGCTGCAAAATCTTAATGTAGTTGCCACAGCAACATCAGCCTTATTGAAATTCAATGTCATTTGGGGGAAAAAAATGGTACATTCTTGTTTTCTGTTGTACTGAGTACCATCTGTAATCCAATTGCTTTATGCTTATGACAGATTCAAGAAACAATCTCTCATCTGAGATGCACGTAAGTCTGTAGGTTGTGATTTTAAATATGCATTTAATCATCCCAGTAGTTGATATAATAGATGTAATATTTCATTTGAAAACGTATGTATTTGTAGATGGAATGTGTATGTGTTGAGTGTTCCTGTGGCTCATTGGTAGAGAATTGCGTTAGCAGCGCAAAGGTTGTGGGTTCAATTCCCAGGGAACACACATACTGACAAACAATGTATAACCTGAATGCACTGTAAGTCGCTTTGGATAAAAGCGTCTGCTAAATGCGTAAATGTATGTATTTTCATAAAGAATTTACTTCATAAATTCTTTGCCTTAAGACTGTTGCATCTTTTGTGGGCTGTAAAGATGTATCTAAAACAGCTGTATGTTTATTGTATGTTTGAAAAAATATAATTCAAATAAACGTATTTTGTTGATGTATTCTGGTTGACTGCTTGTACTGACGTACTTTAGCCAGCAGATGGAGATAAACACAAATACATAAGTTTATAAATTGCTTTAAGGACAAGAACTCATCTTCAACTTTAAATTGAAAATCCTCATGAATCTCGTGTGCTTTATTTTGGGAAAAGACCCATTGACATGCAGCCACTAATATCCGGATAATAACCTTCATATCCGGATAATATCCAGATCCAGATTGTCTTTACATTTGACCACATAAATTTGTCTCTGTTTTGTGTCTCTGTCAGATAGAAATCTGATCTGTAATGCGTTTTCCTTGTTGCAAACAAATCTGAGGAAGCCAATTTCCTGGTTCCTTTTTGTGATGATGCCATAAAATGTCATTGTTATATGGATTTGCGTGCATAAGAACAAGACTTTGAGTTATTGGCGTTGTCTTGTGTTTTTTCTGCCTATTTAAGAGTTTTAATCTTGAGCTGGCATTGCAGCCTCTCGGATTTCTAACAGTTCTGTCATCAATTATAAGTAAGTTACTGACAAATTCTATTAGGGTTGAGTAATGATGACTTATGCAACAGATGTTTTCAGCTCACTCACATGCACAGTGTGTTTTAAACCACTTCTCAGTGTGCTTTAAGCAATGTAATTGCAATGCATAGATGCAGTTACACTACAGGGCATCTATCTGATCAGTCCAATACGCATAAAGTGGATTATTGTGGCTGAAATCCCCCCTCCACTTCTGTCATTTCCTCAGGAAACCATGAATAACTGAGTAAAGCATATGAGCAAGCACAACACCCCCCCATCCTACCCCTGTTTAACATTAGCAACAAGTGAGAGTGAATGAAAGACAGCTGGTGATACATAACGCTCCACACACACACCTGAGCTCAAATCTCAAATCTGCTTCATTTGACAGACAGATAGATAGATAGATAGACAGTCAGCTATCTGTCTGTCTGTCAAATGAAGCAGATTTGAGATTTGAGTGTGTGTGTGTGTGGAGCGTCTATTTGTCTATTTATCTATCTATCTACCTTTTCATCCATCCATCTCACAGAATTGCCCAGAGTGGAAGTGAAACTGACACGACATGAATATTTCAGCTGTATTGTTCTCAGCAGTAAACATGCTGGAATGTTTCCGTGCCATGATCAAAGCTGCGGTTCGACGTCCGTTTAGACAACAAAAGCTGCGAGTGTCAGCGGTACCAGGACCAGAGGCCCGTCACACAAACTAAAACTGTAGTGTGTCCCTGTCAGCATGTGGACATGTGTCAGAACCAAAGCAATCGCAGCAAGAGATGAATAGTGCCAGATGTTGCTTCCAGGACCAGAGCCTGGAAAGATGGCCTCCAGGCGTCCAGGGAGAAGAGCTTTCAATCAAACCCAAGTCAGATGAGTGAATGTTTTACATCTGTCAGTTATTCAATGTTCTGAATTAATTCAATTAAATTATGTTTGTCATTGTGATTGACTACCATTAATGCTGCTTTAGGTAACTGGGTAGGTGTTTGTACTTGTAAAATGATTGTTTATACATTGTACAATGCGACTTTTGGCCTTTGCATAATGCAATTTTTGTGTGTCATAGTCTTAAACATATTCTTGATGCAAATTTAGGCAGATCCATCAGCAAATGCTTTGTTTATTTAGCTATTTGGCCCTCCTAGCATTGGAATGAAATGAGAGAGAAAGCCACTTAAGTTTGATGTGCTGCCTTACCATCATATATTAATCTCTTCTCCAATTATTTACATAACTTGTTGTTATAACTTTCAGACCAAACCCTCAGAAACAGTCAACTAAAATCCAAGCATGCAGACAAATCAAAATATTATAGACAGCTAACTAAACATAATATAAGTTATTTACAAAACACAATCACACACACCATGCTCATTGAATACTTTAAAAAGTTCAATAACTGTATATGACTCAAAATGAGGAGAGAGTAAAAGGTTTTAGCAGCAGGTTTACATATTTCACTTTGTTTTAATGTTGTTTTAAAACCCGTACAAATTTAAACCTGGAAACCAATCAACAACTTACAGCCAATCATAAACAGCCTCAGAGCTGACCTCATTAAATATTAATGTAGGCTACGTTGTTTAATCGGAAGAACTTTCTCGCGCTGTTTACCCCATGTTAAAAATATTGAATAACGACGCCAAACGCGTTAATTGTCGTTATAATAAACACCGTAATTTTACTTTATAAGTCAGAAGACAACCAGAGCGAATTTACAGTACGTGGCAACGTTTCCGTGTTAACTAATCTTATAAATACAACGCTAAAACCGTGTTTACAAACGTCCAGTATGAAATCTGGAGGATTCATTACTAAGCCAGGGTAAAGTTTAATGAATAGTGTGGGAAATTAACGAGATAACCAAGGATTACAAGAAACCAGAATCCATTTAAATTGTTTAAAAAAAATCACCTCAGATACTATTCAAGTCTGCTTAAAAGCAACAGATGTGCAGGGATATGATACACACATTTAGTCGTTTTTATTGTTTCAGGTTAAGAAGCTTATTCATCTGAATAAAAGCATCTCATCTGATGTGGTAAGTTATCTAACTGTTGAATTATGTATGTGAGAAATCAAATGCCTGGCAATGCACTACATGCTTTGGTATTGTTTGTATATGAATTGCTTTGTTGGCCCTGCTTTTCTTTTGAACTGATGGGTGTTGCTTGTGCTTTATATTATATCTGCTAGGACATTTTGTGTCAGCATTCATGTCATATTCTATATCTGTTTGAGTATTATGGTTCAGTCAGTTTATATGTCCTTGGCACACTCTGCAAATTAGGGTTGTAGAAAAAACAACAACAGAAATTGCACTTCACTCCAAAACAGATTTATAAAAGCAAAGCCAAGGACTTTTCGAATATTCCAGACACCAATTGTTCCAAATGAGTCATTTTAAAGCTGATTCATTTTTATTAACCCTTCCTAACCCTCTTTCAGTTCTCATATGTGACAAATTCACTTCATATCATGTCTATTAAAAGAGAGCGCGAGCCTTGGTCTTCGGTGGCCTGTGAAAGCATTTTTTTCTGTAATTTTTCCATTGGAATTTACACAGTATGATAGATTTTGAGAGTTGTTTGTCTCCTGGTTTGTGTCCTGGCTGAAAAATTAATTTAAAATGCATTGGACAGGCAAGTTTTCAGTTGGCTTTACATAGAAACAAAGAAACCGGACAGAATCAACGGTAATATGTCAAAGAGCACATGACAAAATTAACCTTAGCTGGTATTTTAGGTAAATCTAACATTTCAATGACATGATTCAAACATCTTAAAGCTGTATGATCACTCATGTCAAACAGCGCACAAGAAGACTGCAGAAAAACTATATTGACATGAACACCTGGAACACATTTTCTGTGAGCTAAACAGTTCGCAGTTCAAAGGAAACTTGAGCCTTATTGTTAGAGTAACGCTTTTGGTGCCGGAACAACTATTGTATTTATTAATATTAAAACTTTGAAATAGGTTCAGGATGCCATGCACCTGAGGATATATGACATCATATCATATCTAGGTTATTTGGAAGTCGTTTCGGATGAAAGCATCTGTAAAGAGTAAATGTTATTTACAGCACCACAGAGCATTACACAACAATTCTCTGCCTGTTTAGGAGGAATTTCCTCAGTTCAGTCCAAAGTATGTAAATACAGAAAAGGTAGGATGGCTTTCACTGGAGGCCTTTCAGGTTGAAACCTTGTTCATCATTTAAAGTCTGATGTCTGAGATTTTTTATAGCATTCTGTCTTTGTTGTTAAATGTTATTTTTGTTATGCATGGAACATATATTGAGTATTGTTGTGGAGTGGAGTTAAAATAATATTCAAGTTAAACTTAATCGACAGAATTTGTGGCATAATGTTGAGTCCTACCAAAATGTATTTTGATTCTTTCTCCTTTTCTTAAAAAAAAGGAAAAATGTGGTTTAAGGTGTTTGAAAAAATTAAATGAAATGGCACGAAATCTAGTCATTTTAATTGGAATCTATGCAATCAGGAATTTTATGTGAGGGCAAAATTCACACTGTTCACGCAAATTCACCACATTGACAAAAATTCAATTGTTTAGATTGAAAGTGACTTCTGTAGACCCTTCAGTGGAACTTTTTTGTTCACACAATTTGCTGAAGTTTCATTAATGGGATTTACATTTACATTGTGCGTGTGTGTGTTTGTGGAACTCTGGCTGACTCACATCTCTGCATACCGTAACACACACAGATCCTTTTCCCACTGCACCGCAGTCGTGCCGAGCATTGCGAGACCCTCAGACCCGTCTCACACACACATGCCTCACATTACAACTGGCGTCTTCATCGTTCGCTGAGAGTGTCTGTATGGGATCGGCGGTGGTGGTTGTTCAGGGGTCGGAATAATCCCCTTCTTGGAAAGCCTGCTTAACGTCAGTGTGAGTTTTAGTGGTTGTGGCCACATGTTAAAACTACAAAATGGCTCCTCTTAAGTGGTGGTCCAATTGTGATGCTCCTAATGTCCAGAAGAGGGCACTGTTAGTTCAAAATTGTTGGAAGTGCATTCAAGAGCTGTTATTTTGCAAGTTGCCTCTTTTTCTATTTCGAGGGCAGTGTAAATGCAATCTATTTATGTTTATTAAATCTTAACAAGTTCATTTTTGGAGAAATGATTGGTACTGTTTATTTAGTGCTTGTAAAGTGAGACGGCCCTGATTCTGTAGGGACAAATACGAGGTTAAAGACCCCTTAAATTCTTCAGGTTGCTAGATATGTTGCTTCAGAGCCAGTTCTGAATGATGAATGATTAACAGTAAATAATTAAGCCGATTATGAGAGAGGGAAGAGAAAGGAAAACAGATGCAGGGGTCTGGGTCGCATGGGCATTAAGACAAATCACCATGACGACAAGCCTTTAAGTGCGTGGATCCAAAAGGCACTTGCCAAGTTCCGCTCCGAAACATCTAAGCCATGAGCGTGCCTTCGTTTTGGACAACAGCATGCATCATGAGGGATCTGGGGATGGAGGCGAACGGAAACCACAAGGACATTATTGCAATTATTCAGATCTCTTGTGTCATTAGATAGATTTGTGTTAGAGTTGGTGTTCGTTTCAAAGGCCAGATCGCATGCCTTCCATGTGGCGTGTTGTTGTTCAGTAACTTACATATGGCCATATGTACAGCGTGTTGGGGTGCTTGTGCAGCGGATCTCAACGGACATCCATAACTGGATCACGTTCAGCGTTAACCCACTTGTTCTCGCACAGTCCAAAACCGCTCATTTATATCGTATGACTAGTAATCCCATATGGCCGAACTCGGACCGCGCCGTCCTGCTTCCGCGGCCTCGCTGATCGAATTTTAAGAGAGTTCTGTGCTTGGCACCAATCATGTGACATATTCATGCCTCAAAACCATATTTTCCGCTCCAGAGGAAATACAACAGGCCTGAAATAAATATCGCAATTTCACAATAGAAAATGCGGAATATGTAAACACAAGAGTTTTAATTGGAAACACATTTGCGGCTTTGCAGCCGAGGGAAGGCAGCTTTCAGTAATGTCTATACAGACTGTAAATGAGTAATTGCCTCAGCCTCTCTCAGCCTGTCTCCATTTTTTAAATTCTTGACAGCCCGCTAAGGAGAGAGAGGCTGGATTTTGCACGAGCGGGGTCCGCTTTGACCCCTCTCACAAGCGTAGCCCTCAGGGACATGGGAGGAAGCCTTATTATTTTTCTGTGAGGCTACAGAGAGACGGGGAGAAGGATAGGTGAAGAAAAATCGAATAAAAATGAGATGGGGGTCCCAGGTTGAAAGGGAACCTGGAGAGGTATGCTTCGTACAGGCTGAGAGGGGCTTTTTGGCCTGTTGCCCCATATACAAGCGATTGTGGGTGTTTACCGATTTACTTCAGCAAATGTGTTTCTGATAAGTCAGCACTGAGATTACATTCACTGAGCTGCTCTGCTCTCTTGTTTCAGACCCCAGCACTCCTCCCACCCGCATTTCACCAGCGGTCCTGGGTGAATCTCACCAAAACATATCCGGGTTGCATTTCAGTGCAAAATTACAATGAGAAATTACATTTTTCAAAGAAGATTAAAACATTTTTTTTCATTAACTTCTTAAAAGTTAGGCCACCACATCTTTATAGTTCATAGTCTTTGGTTTGGGGGCATTTCTTTAAATGATCCTTATTAGATTTGTATTTGCTGAATACAAATATTTTGTCAGTATAAATGAAAATACTACATTTAAATTTGTATATGTTTAAATTAATTGCATTCCTTTTTAGATATAATATTTTATGTAATTATAATATATAATCATATAATACAATATATTTGATTTATATACACTACTTTTCAAAAGTTTGGGGCCAGTGCAATGTTTTAAAAAGAAATCAATGCAAAGTGAGTGACAAAGACATATATAATGTTACAAAAAAATTGTTTTTAAATTATTCCTGTTCTTTTGAACTTTCTATTAATCAAGAATCCTGAAAAATGCATGATTTCCACAAAAATATGAAGCAACACTGTTTGCAACATGGATAAAATGTTTCTTGAGCAGCAAATCAGCATATTAGAATCATTTCTGAAGTATCATCATGTGATGCTGAAGACTGCTGAAAATTCAGCTTTGCATCCCAAAATATAGGCTACCAAAATACTAAATAGTTATTTTTAGATTCTAATAATGTTTCACAATATTAGAATAAAAATAAATGCAGCATTGGTGAGCATAGTTCTTTATAATACTTTCAAAAGCATTTATAAATCTTACTGACCCTGATACTTGTGTTTTATTTATTTATTTTGAGAAATCGGTGTGCTTAATAGTCATAAAAATGCCTTAGTAATCTTAATGGCCTTGAAAATAATTTTATTCTCCTCGATTTGGGCTAAAATATGACCTGGACATGTTTTTGACAGGTTTTTGTGAGATTCTTACTGTATTTTCCAGCATTCAGTGCCTCTGGTGACGGAAAATGAAAATTCGGGGTCAATGTTTCATTTAGAAGGCTAGATGGTTCTGCTGTTGCTATGGACACAGCGCTGCTGAATGATTTGCCCATTGTATTTGCCTTCTTTAAAAGTGATGGCGATTTTAAGAGCTTTATTGATGTGCTAGACCTGCAGATTCAACTTGCCGTCAATTGAATTATCATTATGAATAGATCTGTGCATAGAACTTGAATACAAAGGAGGGGCTCATATTTAGAGAACCCTCTTTAGGGTTTTACTGGGTATAAGCATACATTTTAGGCTTGGCATAATGTCTGCTTCTTTTTCATGGAATCACAAACCCATTGGCCAGCGCAGTTGACTTTTGTTACTTCAGCTGTGTGCTCAAAATAAAGACCTGTAAACCAGTTGAACTTAACCTAAGCCTCAATGGAAATTACTTTGGCATTTGATGGTCACACTCATCCCTCCCTTTGCTGCTTTCAGCCAATCACAATGACACAAGCAACGTCATTGGTTGTCACTTGTCAGCCTTGTCACTCAAACTCAAGGAATGAACTATGCAATAGTAATTCTTGCATAGTTTGCCAACTTCAAGAGATGGAAAATACAACAAGAACCCATTAGGACGTAACCAATATCATCTCGGCCACGGATCAACCTTTTCACACAGTTCCAAGCATTCCTCTATTCGAGCCCAGTTGTCAATGGGCTGTTTGTGCGCTGATGTCAGATTTCGTTCCTCGAGTGTGAAGGACAGTCTCATTTGTTCTTGTTTATTAGATATCAAATGTAGGAGCACAAATGGCCCAGTAGGTTGCCATTTATATCACACTGGGGTGCTTCCATGCGAGAACGCGCTCTCTCTGAGACTGGATTTGCTTGATTGGGCTTTCTCAGCTAGCATTGCGCGTCTGCTCTTTGTGTCCATGTGCCCATGTTTCCTCTGTCTGTGTGTCTTTGATTCCAGTGGCAGCTATGGATCCGATCATAAAACCCTTTCCTGTTTTCCCACTCGTACCCCTGCTGCTGCTGGAGTAGTCCAGTCAAATGAAAATGGGCGCAAACACACTACCTTAAACCCTGCCAACCCTGGTCCGGTGGGGCTAAGCCAGCAAACCCCACTAAATCAAGTCGCTGAGTGAAGCCTCATTGAGATTAATGGCTAGAATGGGTGAGATGACATTTATGAGAAACAACACAGGCCGTCCGTATTTGATGAGGAAGATGAGAGCGCTCAACGTTGCATTGGAATTCACTTCACTTTTATTTTCTGCCACTGGCTCTGATCGATACCATTGATGTGGAACTTGAGGACCAACCAGCTGTTAACGTAACTTAATTGAGTAATTTATCTTTCAAATCCAGACATTTAACCGCTATCTCATGTGTTGTTGGAAAGAGGCAATTATTTTTGTCTTTTCCACTTAAAGGGATAGTTCATTCAAAATGTAAATTCATAATTTACTCACTTTTATGTGTGCATGTTCCAAACCTGTATGACTTACTTTCTTTTGTAGAACACAAAACGATTATGTTTTGAAGAACGCTTGGGTCTAAACAACATTGGACCCCATTGACTTTCATTGCATGGACAAAGAAACACTGAGACATTTCTCAGTATCTTCATTTGTGTTTCAGAGAAGAAAGTAAGTCATAGAGGTTTGGTAAATTATGACAGTTTTGTTTTATTTTGGGTGAACTAAACTTTAAACTGAACTAAACTCCTACGCGGTTTGGAAAAGTATGGAATTTGATTTGAGTAATTTCCAGGTCTGGAAAAGTATGGAAAAAATAAATCAGAGTATGGAAAAATATTTATGTTTCCAGACTATTGTTCCTATAGTTTTCTAAAATATATAATTAAGAATTTCTAAATATAAATCATACAATCAGAGTTTTTTCACGGTGTTTGGAGGCACAAGCTGCCTGCGCTGCCAAAAGATCGGTTCTCTTTCATAGGTGAACTCAACGCTGCGTTGAACACATCGGGAACGCCCACTGCGTGACCGATGTCTGAACCCATATAGAATCACGCCAATTCATTGGCTGATGGCGCGACGCCGTCTCTGACGCAATCACGTCGTCAGCTCATACTGGCGAACGCGCCATCCACTCCTCAGATTTCTCTGCCTTCACGAAGCGGTCACATTACCCTTCGTTGTTGCGATTTTCTGGCCCAACTTATCTTCTGCGATCATCCATCTGCACTTCGGCGACTGCCTCAGTGGAACTTTGTTCTCCTCGCGGTGAAGTGCCATGGAGTTTCGCCGCTGTCATTGCCGTGCGCGAAGACCCACACAGTAAGTGCATTAAGTGCTTGGGGTTTTCGCATGCACGTGACGCGGTTTACGGGACCTCGAAATGCAAGATTTGCGAGGATTTCCGTCTCATAACCCTCCGCTCTCGGCTTGAGGATTGTGAGAGGGAATCCTCAATTTTCCGCCGTCACAAGATCGAGCACCTCCGGCCCTCAGTGAAATCGCGGCCTCTCGTGAGGCCACGACCTGGGGTTCGGATGTCGAGCTCGAGGAGATGGAGAGTGAGCAGACAGGCCTCGCCTTTTCTCTCCCGAGCGAGTGCGCGTGAATTCGCCAGTCGAATTCTTGCATGATTTTCTGTTTCCTAGCCCAAGGGCACGTGATACCGTTTCCTTCGGGCTAGATGATATTCTGCACACAGCAGCCTCTGACTCTGAGGATTTCGGGCCTGCTTTAGCAGATGCGCTCCCGCCTAGCAGCTAGGAGGCGCGGTTTTCAGCGGCCTACTCTGAGCTTGTGGACGTGCTTTCGCGCGCCACCGAGAAGCTCGCACTGGATTGGCCCGATGAGCCCCGCGAGTCCCGAGCTTCGAAACTCGACGAACGGTTCCTCAGCGGTGCACATTCCAAGCCTGAAAGGAGGAAGCTGCCATTTTTCAGCGATCTGCATCGAGAGATCTCCGGATCCTGGAAGCAGCCATTTTCCTCCCGCCTTACTAACGCGGCGGCCGCTGACTTCACCAACCTCGTGGGTTCTGTGGAGCAGGGTTACACCGCCATGCCGGTGGTCGAGGATAATTTGGCCTCCCATCTTTCACCCTCTTTGGCTCCTTCCTGAAGTCCTTCCCTCCTCCTTCCAAGCCGTAGGACCACTTCCGCCTTATCGGAAGTCCTACATCGCGGCCGGTCAGGCAGGTATGGCCCTCCACACGATGGCCATCCTTCAGGCCTACCAGGCGGACGTCCTGAAGGAGATGGACGAAGGGACCGGCTTGACTCCTGAAGCCGTGAAGGAGCTACGCAGAGCCACTGACTTGGCTCTGAGAGCCACCAAGCACACTGCACGTGCCATGGGGCGCTCTATGGCGGCTTCGGTGGCCGCAGAACGCCATCTGTGGCTCAATTTGACCGAGATCCGTGAGAGGGAGAAGGTGTTTTTGATGGACGCACCCATCTCACAATCTGGGTTATTTGGGGAGGCGGTTAGCGCTGTAGTGGATAAGTTCCGCTCAGCCAAAACGCAGTCGGCTGCTCTCAAGCAATTCATGCCGAGGAGATCAAGGGACTATTCTACTCCCTCCTCCTCTGTGTCTAGGGAGCATCCGCTCCCCAGAATGGAGCCCTCTGGCGGTGGAGCCCAGGCCACGTGCCCTTCCCCCACTACGGTTTGGGGAGCCCGTGGCCGGTCTTTTCCCCGCCAACAACCAGTTGGGGGACGCGTCCGTCTTTCCCCCTTTACAGCTCGTCCATTCGCCGCCAGCGGGCCGGGCCGCATGTTAGGAGACACAGCTGTTTCTCTCCTGCAGTGTACGGAACCCGTGCCGGCCACCCGTCAGTCCAGCACTTTTCTCTCCATCATCGTGAACAAGGACGCCGAGGACTCTCCTTCACTGTGGAGGGTGCCGCTGCTTCCAGGCCTTCTCGACACCCCATCTCAGGTATGTCTTCCTCACGACACTCTGCTTCCTCTATCGCACTTCCTTCACGAATGGGAGCGCCTACCGGGGTATCGCTGTGGGTTCTCCGCACACCGTCCGGCTACACTCTTCAGTTTGGGAGAAACCCCCGCTTCGACGGGGTTCACCTGACAGTAGTAAACAGCGCCCAAGGCCTCTGTTCTACAACAGGAACTTTCCTCCTCCTACAGAAAGGAGCAATAGAGGAAGTACCGCAGTTGGAAGTCGAACGAGGGTTCTTCAGCCGCTACTTCCTCGCTCCAAAGAGGGACGGCGGCTTGAGGCCTATTCTGGATCTACGGCGCTTGAATTTTTCCTCTACAAAGGGAAGTTCAAGATGCTGACGATAAAAAACCATCATGTCTCAGGTCCAGGAGGGGACTGGTTTGTCACCATCGACCTGAAGGATGCGTATTTTTTCACATCCAGGTCGTTCAAAGACACATGAGGTTCCTTCGGTTTGCCTTTGGAGGGAAGGCTTACCAATACAAGGTCCTGCCCTTCGGCCTGGCTTTGCCACCAAGAACGTTTACGAAATGCATGGATGCTGCACTGGCCCCTTTGAGGCTCCAGGGCATTCGTGTACTGAACTATCTGGACGATTGGCTCATTCTGGCTCACTCCAGGGAGCTAGTGAGTCGTCACAGGGATATCGTTCTCTGCCACATCCATTCTCTTGGCCTCAGGATGAACGCCAAGAAGAGTGTGCTCCTCCCATCTCAGCGAACCGTGTTTCTGGGGGTTCGTTTGGATTCCGTTCAGATGCAGGCCCGTTTGGCTCCTGCCCGGATACCCGATCTTACAGCATGTCTGGCCCGCTTCAAGCTAGGCCATCATGTCTCTGTAGGTACCTGCCGCAGGCTGTTGGGCCTCATGGCAGCGGCCTCCCCTGTGTTGCCCCTAGGGTTGCTTCACATGAGGCCATTCCTTTGGTGGATGAAGGAGCTGAGGTTACACCCCACTGTACCAGCTACTATCAGGGTGTCGCGCAGTTGCTGTCGACCCCTTTTAATGTGGCGAGACCCCGTTTTTCTCCGGAGCGGGGTGAGAATGGGTGCGATCCACCGTCGCCATATGATCACGACGGACGCATCAATGACAGGCTGGGGCGCGGTCTTCGAAGGCAGACCGGCGAGCGGGGAGTGGAAGGAAGAGTTCCTCTCTTGGCATATAAACTGCCTGGAACTCAGGGCTGTCTTCCTGGCTTTGAAGTATTTTCTCCCCGTTCTCGGGGGGTATCATATCATAGTCAGGACGGACAATATGGCGGTTGTGTCCCACATAAACCGTCAAGGAGGTTCACGGTCGCGCACCCTGGACAGGCTTGCGCGCCATCTTCTCCTTTGGTCCCAAGACAAGTTCCTCTCTTTGAGGGCGGTTCACGTTCCGGGAATACTGAACCTTGCGGCCGATTTTCTGTCGAGACAGAAGCTCAGACCGGGGGAATGGATGTTGAACTGTCAGACGGTATCCCAGATCTGGGATCTGTTTGGCAAAGCGGAGGTGGACCTCTTTGCTTCTCAATCTGAGAGATTTCAGTCCCTTACATATCCTTTAAATATCTTCATTTGTGTTTTGAAGCTAAAAGTCTTATGAGTTTGGAATGACATGAGGGTAAGTAAATGATTAAACTTTTGAGTAAACTAACCCTTTAATTTTTTTTGTGACTGATTTTGCCATTTTTTTTTTAATGTATGTTACAGTCATAAAAGGCATAATTTTAATGTAGCATTGCTAAATATTTTATTTATAATTATTTGTTAAACAGTGTTTACGAGTATGCTTTACCTAACAGCCAATGAAGCAGTCAAAGGACTTTAGCTCTATTTTCTAGTTGCTTGGTAATTTGTACATGAACATCCCTTCTGTTTTCTTGGGGTTGAAGGTTTACAGTTATTTACCTGACAAGAATGAATGTTTTAGCATTGCAGTTTTAATAAAATGCTGTGCTTTGAACTTGACTGGGTTTGGTGTTAATTGACTTGTATGAGCTACAGTAGCTAAATTTTTTCTGCAATTATTTGGCAACATAATAGCATACATAGAGATTCTGTAAAATACATGTTAGCAGTTGAATTTTAAAACCATTTATCAGAAGTTAATTATGGTAGGAAAAGTCTGGAAATTTGAGTCTGGAAAAGTATGGAATTTTGAAATGGAAATTGTGTAGGAACCCTGAATGGATAGTTCACGCAAAAATAAAAATGATGTAATTAATTACTCACCCTCATGTCTTTCCAAACCCGTAAGAATTTTGTTCATCTTCGGAACACAAATTAAGATATTTTTGATGAAATCCGAGAGTTTTCTGACTACATTTAAGGCCCAGAAAGCTAGTAAGGACATCAGTAAAATAGTCCATATGACATCAATGGTTCAACCGTAATTTTATAAAGCTACTAGAATACTTTTTGTGTTTAAAGAAAACAAAAGAATGAGTTTGATCATTTTCTCTCTCCGTGCCAGTCTTTGCTGCTCGTTCAGCCTTTAAAGGCCATTTGTTTTCACAAAGCACCCAGTATTGGAGGTTATCAGGAAAGGGAACCAAATTAGAATGTATTTGCTCTTTTATTTGGTTCTGTGAAACACAAAAATATGATGCTTTGAAGAAGATTGGTGTCTAAACAGCTTTGGACCCCATTGACTTTTATTGAATAGACAAAAAACAGAGTGCAATTTCTCAAAATATCTTAATTTCTGTGCCACAGAAAGTAACAAAGTCATAGAAGTTTGGAACTCATTAGAGTGAGTAAATGATGACAGAGTTTTTATTTTTGTGTGAACTATCCTTTTAAAAAAGACAATGTCGAATTATAAGACACATTTTATGGAAGATAGATGTTGTCGTATAGTGTTAAAGGTGATTTGTTTCTACAAAGCGCCCTGTATTGGAGGTTATCAGGAGATAGAGAGCCAAATTAGAATGGATTAGTCACAGATTTAAGCATGTGAATAGCTCTCTCCTAGACCACAGACCTCCGTGCTTAATGTCCATGATCAATGCCCCTAGACAGTGCTGAGAGATGCTATTCATCGTCATTACTGATGCAGCTGTTTATGCGAGCGCGTGTTCGTGTCTAAATGGAGACACATGGAGTCGAAATAACAAGTTGCGGTTGCACTCTTTTATCGCACTCAGTGTAATTTTACCAAACGATTTATTTTAGTGTTAACTTTATTGGTTCCAAAACATTTATGTAATTTTTCACCACTATAGCAAAAACAGTTGCTGTTCCAAACAGGTTTCCTGAAAGCTTCCCCCATTTGTCATTGGACGATCAAACAGATAGTGCTGCCATTGGATGAGCCAATGTTGCTATGTTGCACTGGTCAGGAGGCTCAAACAAACAGAGCAATGTTTTGAATACCAAGGCGATCAATTTACAATTAGATTAGTTTATAGTTTTTGTTGTTTTTGTTTTTGAGGTAGAGTTGGCCGTATGCAATGATAATCAGGTGAAATGTTTTGTAGTAACTTGTGAGGTTTTTGTCTTTGGCACTATCAAGAGATCCATTTTTGCATGCTGTAATTTCATTAGAGACTATGACTGACTCTTTTCCATAGAAACTCTATGGACTTTAGATAGCAGACTGAACTTCTGTCAGCCGTCCATGGTATCAAATGTTAGATTTTTTTAATGGTTCAAAGATGAGATTCGGTTCTGGCTCAGCAGTTTTTGTGGATCTATTTTTTATGAGCAAAGGGCTTCAATTCACTAGACTCCTCACAAATGGACAATTCATGTGTTATGTTTAGTAGAGCCATCTTTCAAACATTATTTTCTGGTTTTCAAATCAACCAAATTAACTGAACTCAGACGCCAACAGATCTAGTGTAAAAATACCCTTAGAGTCCTATTAATTTTACCGTGGTACCATTTAGAAACATTACACTTATGAATTCTTCATACCGACATGTTTTTGGATTTAATATATCCTTGATTTTTGAAGTCACGGACAAACGATTAGCTGTAAGACACCTTGAAATCTTTTAAGAGTGTTAGGAACATCTCCACTTCCTCTCTTGGTGCATATCACATACAATTGCATAGCATAAATATTATGAAAATCCATCAGCGAAAAGGATTTATGGATCACATTATGTCTGGAAGCCAAAAGTGATGCTGAAACCGAAAGCTGATACTGATTTGAGAAATTCCAAGTATTCTGCTGAGGTGCAGCGATTTTTACCACACCGGAGCGGATCATCTCTCCGGTTTCATTTGTGCTCACCGGGGACAGGCGATCGTTTAATCCTATCCCGACATTGCCAGGGAGGAAGTGTGATGTGCTCTTTCGAAGCACAAGCTGTGACAGGAACACAGACAAGAGGTTCTTAATGGGCCCGCGGGGAGACAGGGATACCATTTATCAATCAGAGATGAACAGAGAGCCAACACAGTTTAATCATTAATACACACACACTCACGTTCAGAGATGCAACTGCATACACTATCCGTGAACCTCACATACTCTGCTCTTTTTTTAATCGTAGTAGTGCATAGACAAGATATGTGCTGCATAGACTGTTATTGAATCACTCTGCAGCAATGGAAATCCATTATCTGAGCTATTTATGACAGATCTGATCTGTGGTCTGAGTGTTGCTGTTTTCTGAATATAATTTCTGTTTGACGTATCAAATTATTTTTCATTTGTTTCAAGTGTGTATTTTTTTTTTTTTTACTGAAATCAATTTGATTGTGATAGGGAAATGTATAGACCATTGGCATGTTAATATGTTTTTGTTGGTCTCTCTCCTATACAATAACCTCAATGCTCGTCTTCAGATTTAGGCGGCGCTGTTGAGCAGGACGGCATGTTCAACACATGTCCCTCGGGACCCCGACTGAATGCAATGACCTTGTTATGGATTTCAAGAATTTTAAGTTGTGTGTGTTTGGTCTTTGTTCACAGAGTGTGCTGAATCGACAGTCTTGTCAGGCATAGTGAGGCATCGATCCAGTAGTGACGCCCCTGATCCTTGGTACACACATCCTCAGAGGTTGGAGGTATGTGCTGAGAGCTGCAGAGGACTGGAAATCGCTGAGACAGAGAGAGCGTGCACTCATGTATGGATAAAACATTGCTTCATGCTGCAGGGAGGGAAGAATGTCTCACTAGACCAGAAACAGGCTGCCAACGCCCCTCACAAAACCTGCAGTGCTGCTAGAGTCCACTGTGACAATAAAGCCTAATCCGGATGGGACTGGGTTTCCCTGAAGAGACCAGGTAAAATGGTGCTTCACAGACATTTCATTTGTGTTTTTCTCTCTCAGTTCCTGTAAAATATAAGGAGCAAAATACCTAACACTTGCTATCAATTAAGCACTGGGACCCAGGTTTGAGTCCATCCTGGGACAGGTTACGTCCCGGATCCATTACTCTCTCTGTCCCACTTCCTTTGTCGAGTCTAAACTGTCCTATATAGGAAAGCAAAAAGAATAAAAAAAATATTATATTTTGGGATAAATAAATACATTTTATAATTGTCATTATTGGTATTATTAAAAGAAATAAAAGCAACAAAAATATTATTATTATTTTAAAATACACAATACAATTTCATCATTATTATTATTACAAATACATTTGAGAATTGATCATGCATTTTGTTATTCTCATTATTATTATTAGTTTATCAAATATATTTTATAATTTTAATTATTGCTCATTATTAGTAAAAAAACTAAATAAATGAAATACAAAAAGACTATAAAATAATA
Organism: Gymnocypris eckloni scoliostomus; assembly: GCA_027564155.1. NCBI lineage: Eukaryota > Metazoa > Chordata > Actinopteri > Cypriniformes > Cyprinidae > Gymnocypris > Gymnocypris eckloni. The sequence continues at coordinate 83,386 of CM050432.1, forward strand.
ATGATTATTATTCAAGGCAATTCTTTTAATAAATAAACATAGATACATTTTTATAATTTATAACACATTTTATAATTATTATTAATGTCTATTAATTAGATTATTAATAAAAATAAATTTTATGATACAAGGAATACATTTATATAATACTATTATCCACACATTAACTTTACTGATCCACCCTTTTCAAGTAAAGACTGAAATACACTACACAACTTTTAAAATCTTTTAAAATGTCAAAGCACTAGACATCTTACACTTAATGACTTTGTAAACCGTTCCAGAGGAAAAACGGGGCATCATACATTAAATGATCATTAAACGAGTATCACACACTATGCCAGACTTTCAGGTCATTCCGATCACAACAAACACGTGCCAAAAAACACATGCTTTGCTAGGAGGAGCAAGGAGACCCATGACAAATGAAAACTATGTGTTCTAAAATGTTCTCAAAATATTAAATGTGTGATATTCTCCGACTTTGAATGAAGTCATAGTCTGAAGCTAAAAAATCTGAGTCGGTAACCAGCATTAACTGATTTTCAACTGAAATCAGCAGACTAGCTCTGACTTTCAACAACTAGCGTCAGCTTGTTCAGACTGTAAATCAGGGCACAAGTCATTGGTGTATTCCAGCCTTAACATGCATGTCAGTAAGTGTGTGTATTTTGAGCATTAATGCACCTGCTAAGCCTTCACCTCTGTATTACAGTCCGTTCTCCCCTCTCCCGACTCTTACAGCTCTCGTTCCATCTCAACATAAATTTAACACAATTACCCACCTCTTCACACACATACAATCACTGGTGCCACCTCAGCCTCTCTCCACATGATATGGAGTCATTTTCTCCTACTAGGCAGTAATTACCCTAGATAAGGGGCAATTAGAGCTGGTATTTGGTAATGACCGTCACTGGACATGTTTAATTACAGACTGCTCTAATGCAACGCTTGATTCCTGTAATAAAGGGATCTCGCTTTGAGGCAGTACTGAGGGAAAAGAGAGCGGGAGAAAGTGAAATCACACCTGCTAGGTGAAGCCCCATGAAGATACGTGAAGTTGTACCCCAATAAAAATGAGACGGGTTCAAAGACATTTTATTTCTTTAAGGATTATATATGGATTTTGTTTTATTTTAAAGTATCTTTTTATTATTAAATTAAAAATAAAATTGAAGTATTTTCTTTCACTAGAGGTCTCAGACCTTTGTTCCTCTCTGAATATAGAAATTCTTTCAAGTAAATAGAAAAGTAGAAAGTAAGGGCGCGTGAAAAAGACAGATGAACTTCTCTGTACAGGTGTACATGTCAGTGCTCAGGCTGATTCTCATCTGCACGCCGTGTTCCTCTCTGGGTCGTGACCTCGAGTGCCGCTGTGGTAATGTACTGTGATGTGCGCATCAGAGAGACAAAGGCCAAGGGTCGAGTCACACGAACAGGGAAAGAATCCGAGCAAGCTTGAAAGGAGATCACCATTTACGGCCCGTCTCCACGCGTCACCCGGAAATAGTTGAGAAAATCTCAGCACACATAAAGTGAGGCTCTGCTAGAGTAATCAGACAGCTATTCTTAAATCCCACTCTATTAATAAATCATTACTCTCACATCAGCACCCGGCTATATAAAATCATTAGGGCTGCGACACTGTAGAGGGTGTCTGCATGACACCTCAGCAGGGGACGGTCTATGATTTCAGTATTAGGGGTCTCAGTTCAACGGGCGTGAGTTGATGTGGCTCTGAGAAAATATTTCTTGCCTTAAGTGTGAGAGGTCATGAGTTCGAATTTAGCTTTACAGACAACTTCATAAAATAATTAATGCAGCAATCAGTAAAACTCTGCTGATACAGATAAACTGTTACGTTTTCATGTAATGGCTGATAACTGAGAAATGACGATATTAGAATACACTTATTCTTTAAATACAAGTGACTTTAAATAAAGGCAAACAAAAAACTAAAATCAGTCATTTTAAATGCTACAAGTGAATTTAGGCACCACAATATTATAAGATGTGTTTTAAAAATGTAATTTAATTTAGTTATATACTGTACCAAAAATGTTTGCTTTTGGAATTAGGTCTAATTCTAGGATTAAGTCATTTATGAATAATTTTTTTTAAATAAAATTAAGCTTTGTAAACATTTATAATTTAAAAACAAGCAAAAAGTATTTTATTTTATTATAAAAATAAATTAAAGTTACTTACATTACACTTAATTCAATTACATTAAGCAAAATTATTAAATAAAATGTGCAGATTTATATACTGTACCAAAATGTTTGCTTTTGGCATTGGGTCTAAAATAATGTATTGATTTTAAACTATTTATTTATTTATTTTACATTTAGTAATTATTATATTGTGTACTACATTTTTTGTAAAATATTTAAAATAAACCTTTTGGAATTTTTGAAATAAATATAATTTCCTTTTGGAAGCCTTTTGGAGTTTATGGAATTGATTTTTAGGATTCAATAATTTATAAATAAATGTATTTATTTTATAATATTTGTTAGAGAATGTATTGAGACCAGTAACATTTTCATTTTAAAGAGTGCTGAGATTAAAGAAGGGTACTAAATCACCCTAAATGGTGTCTAAAATTGTCTCTGTGTTCTTATAAAGCTCTGTTTGTGCAGTTATTATGTGTGTTTGTGGACCGTGCGTCTGTAAAAGGTCTAATGTAACCGAACATCTGATGAAGACGTTAGCAGAGAGAGAGGTCAGCATGTGTACTGACAGTAGCCCCTCTGACCCTGTCAACTCTGACCTTGCCTAAGTCCCGGGCTCCATATTTAGATCTCTTTTCTGGTAATTCCCTGGGGAACCGAGTCTGGAGGTATGCTCGTCCCTCATTTAAAAACCATGAAAGGCTTGTATGGCTTTATCCTGTGCCTCATTTCTTTAACTCTTCTTGTGTCTTATCTCTGTCTCTCTCCCTCTCATTAGCATTCATTAATACCTGTCATGTTTCAGGCAGCCGTGTTTTTCTTGTGACAGGCTGTAATTCGGCCTGTCGTTCTGCACCGGGATTCAACCCCACCCCTAAGATGCTCTCCATCTTTATTTCTCTTAAACCTGCTTTCATCGAGATGGGCTGATAAAACACTTACTGAGATGGAGATCAGTCATTTTGAGAGCTTTTAAGGTGGTGATGTTATTCTTTGTGACGTGATGCCTGATTTTGCCAAAGGATGGAGTCGTTACGTTAAACCCTGAGCACCGTGCCCTCTTGCAGTCATGTCAGGGCTCAGTTTTATTCAAAGCCATGAGTCAACGCTGCGAACGCAGTGACAAAGACTTGACTCCTGCCCAACGGCCTCATTTAACTTTTATTGCGTTAGAATGGCAGGCGACAAATGATGGTCATATGAGTTAAGGACAGTCCAAAGAGCAGGCTAGGATCTTTGTTTTCAGCACATAGTCTTACATTGTAGCTTGTTAAAGGAGAGATTCAGTTGTCTAATCCAAGCATACGAACTCACTAACATACTGCTGACAGAATTATGCATGTTCTACTTTTCCTCTGGTGTGATTTATTGGATAAAGCCCGTTCACACCAAGGACGATAACTATAAAGATAACAATAAAGATATAGTTCTAAAAATCGTTCTCAATATTAAAGTGTAGCAGAGTACACACCACAGCTATAACGATAATGGTACAGAGAAGCGATATCATTGGAATCACTTCCAGAACTAGTTTTTTCCAGTTGATGAATGATACAAACTTTGACACCCAATCCAAATCAATCCTACTATCGTGAGCTCGAGAATTTAAAGCGGTAGATGAGCGTGGTGTGGACGCTAATATCTTTATCTTGATAGTTATCTTTATAGTTATCGTTCTTGGTGTGAATGGGGCTTAAGAGTGGGGTTGGTGCAGGTCTAGAGGTTGTGAAATATTAAACAGTTCATAGCGTTCGTTTATATCACAGCTTGGGCTAAAGCCGTTCAGTGCCGTTGAGCTCCGTAAAGCCGCATTTGACAGGGTATGACAGCCACGATCTCATCCATATTGCTATAAAATATAGCATTCTGTGTAGAATTCAAATAGGTCCGATACGTTTTGTGGTCTGCGCCAACTCGCGCATGTGATCCGCTCCATGCTTTCGTGTCTCTGTACCGGAGCAGAGTGTGGTTTGCGTAGTTTTTTTTTACCGCTTTTTCTCCTCAATGGAAAACATATTTACACTGTCTGAATCGTTCCCTGTCCTCTATATAGTGCACTACGTGCCATTTAAAAATAATCAATTGCATGTTTTTGAGTTAATTATTAAACAGATTAATTTGATCCAGAATTGGTCAACATTGATTGTGTTGTATGTTTTCGAATCACTAAAAAGGACCAACTCACTAGAGTCTCTCATTTTGGCATCAGACCACGCTGTTTGTGCTGTATGTGTTTGATTTACTTGAAAAGCATTAGAGTAACTTGTTTGCGAATCAGTCTACACTGGTTGCGCATTTTTTTATGAGAAATATTTAGTACCATTTTTGAATCACTTACAGAACTGAACATCATTTAGCTCTTGCAAATAAGAACCAGTTTTTCATTCCAACCCATAATGCTAATTGCAAACCGACAACTAATATACTAAATATAGAAACTCTACTTGATATTCCTCTCTCTGTATAACTTACATCAGTTGAGTCAATAATCTAAGGGTTGTTTGGTTGCCCTGGATCCACTGCTACAGCCCCGTGATCTCCTGGCTGACAGAGCAAAGTGGATTTTGTTCTCTGGAATCCATCCCAAGGATGCATCTCAGAGACGAATGAGGCCAATATATCTCATCACCCTGTCCAATTAAAGCCAACATACTATAAATAACTTTATAAAAAAGCTTCATCAGAAGATATACGCTACGATGTAAAGTGAGGCTGAGGCCATAGTCTTTCCATTTGAACTTGCTTTAATTTCTAATTTTTGTTGTTTTTTGAAAAAGCAAAACTGTATGTGAAGAAATCTTGCCAACTGCTTGAGTTTAAAAAAAGAGCTTTATCCCCTCAGTTGAGCAGTCAGCGTAATAGAGTTGAGCGCGGGATCCCTGGTCACTGAAGCCTAGGATCTAATTGGCTCCTTTGTGCAGCTCATTGAGCTGAAAGGTGTTGAGTTGCCTGTTAAAAGTGTGAAGTTTGAAACTGAGTGTCAAACTCAAGACAGATTGCTCAAGCTTACCTCTGTGTTCTCTGCTGCTATTAAAGCAGTAATGGCCGGATTTGGCAGTGGAAAGTCCCTAACGCATTGACCAGATGACAAATTAGGATCGTCCAGGTCTTGCTTTCCAGAGGGGGCTACTACTTTCTGCTTGCGTGTGTGTGTATCGAATGGATCTTGGTTCTTTTAAGTCCTGTGTTGATGTGTCTGGGATTAGTTAGATGGATGACCCGCATAAAAGTGCTGCTGGAAGGACCACTTGATGACCTGGTCTGTGATCGCTCAACCATTTGTGACCGTTCAATGGTGTGTCCCCTTTGTTTCCAGGCCCTCTAATGACTCTACTTTTATTTAATTACAATTTTTATATACTATTGCACACTATATTTCATCTTCTTGGCATGCTAGTGCTTTGTAAGTCATCAAAGTACTAATTAGCCGACCCGTGTATCCAAAGCAACTTGAAATACTCTTATTACAGGGACAGTCCCTTTGGAGCAACCTAAGGTTAAGTGTTTTGCTCGAAGGCACACTGTTTTGTTCACGGTTCACCTCTTGTGGGCTTTCTGGACTTTTACTAGTCCAGATCTACTCAACTTACCACCTGAAAAGCAAAATAATAAGTTACTTTCTCACCAAAGTTATTTACAAAAATGTAAATGCATAAATAGTTTTCAAGAAAGGAGGAAAGTAGCAAAGTACTGACACAATCATCAGCCTCTGTTTTACATATAATCTAATATAATACAACTTTTAATTATATATTGCTTTTCAAGATTCAAGAGTTTTATTTGTCACATATAATCAGCAGTGAAATGTAAGTCAGGTCCGCTCCATGGACAGTGCAATTATATGGAATACAAACACAAGAGAATATACATAAATATAGGTATGAAAAATGAGATAAAAAAAGAATAAAATAAAATGTGCAGGACAGTATACTGTAGACTTAATAAATAATATTAGCAGGAATGTGCAAGAAGAATTTGCAAACAAGTCATACAGGGTATTTACATAGTATTTTTACTTTTGATTGTAAAAAAAAAAAAAATCATTAAAATATATTATGCATAGCCTCTAATAATAATATATATGTTATGCAATATATAAAGCCATCTGTGCCATCTGAAATTTTCATCAATTTTTATTTTTATCAGAATTCTGTGCTTAGGTTCAGTAATTTAACTCTAATGGCAATGTATAGGTCCTTTTCTATGCAATTAAAGTGAAATAACAGAAATATAAAACCTTGATCAAAATGCTCATTTTAGAAAAAAATGTCAGATGGCACTTAGAGGCTTTTGCATCTGAACTCTTCATATATATATATATACACATATATAGGGCCCTATGAAATCAGTTTTATTTTTTCCCAAATTCTGTTTAATCTTTTTATAAATTCAGTTTTTTCCTATTTGAATTTATATTTTTGTTTTATATTTTTGATTGCACTTACTGCTAATTATAATCATTTGCGCCTCCATTGCTCCTTGGGCAAGGTGTTAGTTTCGTTTCTATTAGCACTCTGTTAGTCTATTGGCTGGGCAAATCAGAAGCCGTTCACAGCTGTTTTCACTCTAGCCTCTTAGACAGTGTATTTATTTGATGTCCCAGTGCTGACGCGGAAGCGTTCAGCCTGCTCGTGTGAAGACAGACAAGGGTGAAGACCAACGACTTTTTCCTGCGCGACTTTACCCAAGCAATGACACCAAGCAACACACTTAAGTATAATTTCTATCTTCCCTCACACACTCTTCTTTGCTATCCTCTATCATGTGTTTCGAAACCATTCCGGTTGTCTCTCGACCACGCTCTAACATCACACACAGACAGCAACGTAATCCTGCTAACCTACGCCCTATCTCTACATCTTCTACTACACCTCTTTCCTTCTCCATGGCTCTCTGGAATTGTCAGTCAGCTGTCAACAAAGCAGACTTCATTTCCACTTTTCTTTACAATCCACACTCAGCATCTTGGGCTTGACTGAGACCTGGATTCGTCCAGAAGACTCTGCAACCCCAGCCACTTTCTCTCACACCCACGTCAGTTTGGCAGTGGGGCACTGGTCTGCTCATTTCAAATAATTGGAAATACTCAACCTACTCTCCCTATGCAATTACAACTCATTTGAATCTCATGCGATTACTGTAATAGCTCCTATAAAACTCCAGATTGTGGTAATTTACCGTCCCCTGGCCAAATTATAGCCCCTTTCTAGAGGAGCTGGATGGGTTGCTGTCCTCTTTCATGGAGGATGGCACTCAATCTTAGTTTTGGCGATTTCAACATTCATCTAGAAAAGCCTTATGCTACAGACTTTCATTCACTCCTAGCTTCATTTGATCTCAAACGCCTTACCACTACTAGCACTCACAAATCAGGCAACCAACTTGATTTAATTTACACACGCGATTGTACTGCAGATAACATTCTGGTACAACCACTACATATCTCTGACCATTCCTTCACTAAATTTACATAACACTTTGCTACCCGGGTGCCACCAACCCCCTTACCAGTTACCTTTAGGCGAAACCTATGCTAAAAAAACCTATATTAAACACTTCTCTTGTAGAAAACTACAGACCTGTCTCTCCTTCCATTCATAGCCAAAACACTCGAATGAGTTGTCTTCAACCAGGTCTCATTGTTTCTTTCACAGAACAACATACTGGATGCTAAACAGTCAGGTTTCAGAAGTGGCCATTCAACTGAGACTGCGCTACTCTGTCACTGAAGCCCTGCGAATTGCAAAAGCCGACTCAAAATCATCAGTCCTCATTCTGCTGGATCTGTCTGCCGCTTTTGACACTGTCAATCATCAGATCCTCCTGTCCACCCTCTCATCACTGGATATCACTGGGATTCCACTTCGCTGGTTTGAATCCTATCTCACTGGTCGGTCTTTCAAGGTGGCCTGGGAGGGAGGTATCCAAAGCACATCAATTGGTCACTGGGGTTCCCAGGGCTCAGTTCTTGGACCCTCCTCTTCTCCACATACACTACATCACTGGGTCCCATCATACAGGCACATGGTTTCTCCTACCATTTCTACGCTGATGACACGCAGCTCTATCTCTCATTAGTAGCTGCTAATCTCGTAGCTGCACGGATCTCAGGCTGCCTGGCAGACATCTCGGCATGGATGAAAGAACATCACCTACAGCTCAACCTGGCAAAGACTGAGCTTCTTGTCTTCCCTGCCACTCCAACTCTACAGCATGATTTCACGATTCAGTTAGGTTCATCAACAATTACCCCATCAGCTTCGGTCAGAAATCTTGGTGTAATCTTTGATGATCAGCTGACCTTCAAAGAGCACATTGCAAAGACTGCTCGATCTTGCAGGTTTGCACTTCACAACATCAGAAAGATCAGGCCCTTTCTGACAGAGCGTGCTGCACAACTTCTTGTCCAGGCCCTGGTCATTTCTAGGCTGGACTACTGCAATGCTCTTCTGGCTGGACTTCCATGAAACACAATCAAACCTCTACAAATGATTCAGAATGCAGTGGCACGACTGGTCTTCAACGAGCCCAAAAGAGCCCATGTTACACCTCTCTTTGTCTCCTTGCACTGGCTACCAGTTGCAGCTCGCATCCAGTTCAAGACACTGATGCTTGCATATAGAACAACCACAGGCTCAGCACCCACCTTCTTCCACTCACTATTACGAATTTACATCCTCCAGAAGTCTGAGATCTGCTAGTGAGCGACGCGTGGTACCATCACAGAGAGGCTCAAAATCACTCTCCAGAACATTCTCTTTCACCGCTCCTGGCCGGTGGAATGATCTTCCCACCCCCATCCGAATGCTGGATCCCTGTCAATCTTCAAGCAACAACTGAAAACTCATCTCTTTCAACACTACTTGACTTTATCATAAAAAAATAAAAATCTATATCTTCATCTTTCTCTTTATCGTTCTCTCCTTCCCTTGCTAGCTTGTATTTATTTGAACAATGCCTAAGACTTGGTGTTAGGGGCACTTCCTCTGTTTGTTTGCCTCTTCAAGATTAATCGCTTTATGTATTCCCCAATTGTAAGTCGCTTTGGATAAAAGCGTCTGCAAGATGACTAAATGTAAATGTAAATTTTTCTGGACTAAATGTAAATGTAAATAAATCCTTTTTAATGGTCATTAAATTGTATTAATCAAAAAGCCTAATTAATTAAAATCATGAAACTTACACAATTTAACATTAATTTATTAAAAGTGTAACAATTTATGTTTAGGGCCGTATCAAATGTTTACATTTTAATTAATGAAAATTAAACATTACATTTTTTTTGACAAATAAAGGGGATTTACAACAGTAGTATTAGTAGTAGTAGTATTAACCCTTTTGCACGTGAGTTTAAAATATTAATGCTGAGCCCCCAGCGTGAGTTTTTTAGGCGACCGTTTCTTTTTAGAACGTACCGCCTTATTGTTTCCATGACGCCGTGTCATGCTTGTTATGTGACACAATGCACACAACCACATAGCTTTGTATGACATGTGGATAGCTTTTATTTTGTTTTTCCATTTTTATTCAAAATATTAACAAACTTGATCACTATATTATGAAATATCTGATATTCCGATTCCGAAATATGTGCAAGTAAATGTATTTGGTAGTTTAAACACTTTTATAATGACCGTGTTGGTTGATCTATACCGCTGATGGGCGCTGCCATGTTAGTTTGCGCTGAATCCTAGCTGTGGGATAAACAACATGTAAATTCTCAATTATTCCGCTTATACTACGGTTGCCACACCTCAAGACATCGATCAGATGATAGGTTTCAAGGCATTCGTCTGTTTTTTTCTGCTTCAATCGCTATTGTGAGTCGGATTATTTCTTCCGCATCTCATCCAATGCCTCCCTTGCTAATTCCAAAACGTAATTTTAAACCGTAACGGACGCTTGAGCCGTTGATAGCAGACTAACGCAGTTAATACAGATAATAACTAAGTTATGAAACAGAAAGAGAGAGAATAATCACACCAAAGTGATCGTACACTTCAGGGACCAGCCAAAACTAATCACACCGGTGTGATCGTACACTTCAGGGACCAGCCAAAACTGATCACACCGGTGTGATCATACGCTTCAGGGACCAGCCAAAACTGATCACACCGGTGTGATCGTACGCTTCAGGGACCAGCCAAAACTGATCACACCGGTGTGATCGTACAAAGTACGAAAGTTTAAAGTTCTGTGTGCATATGATATGATGCTAGTTTTACTCAAACAAAATGGTAAAATGCTCGTGAAGTGACTCTCAGAACAGTTTTGGAGATGTTGTTCATGTATTCATGTCCTCATTTAGACGGCAGACTAGATTCCGCGATTCCGTCCGCATTTTCTGCATCGCAGAAATCATAGGGCCCTATATATACACTCACCAGCCACTTTATTAGGCACACCGGTTCAATTGCTTGGTAACACATATTGCTAATCAGCCAATCACATGGCAGCAACTCAATGCATTTAGGCATCTAGATGTGGTGAAGACTACTTGCTGAAGTTCAAACCGATCATCAGAATGGGGAAGAAAGGGGATTTAAGTGACTTTGAATGTGGAATGGTTGTTGGTCCCAGACGGGCTGGTCTGAGTATTTCAAAAACTGCTGATCTACTGGGATATTCATGCACAACCATCTCTAGGGTTTATAGAGAATGGTCTGAAAAAGAGAAAATATCCTACAGCAGCAGAAGACCACACCGGGTGCCGCTCCTTTCATCTAAGAACAGGAAACGGAGACTACAATTTGCACAGGTTCACCAAAATTGGACGATAGAAGATTGGAAAAACGTTGCCTGGTCTGATGAGTCTCGATTTCTGCTGCGATATTCAGATGGTAGGGTCAGAATTTGGCGTAAAGAACATGAAAGCATGGATCCATCCTGCCTTGTCTCAACGGTTCAGGCTGCTGGTGGTGGTGTAATGGTGTGGGGGTTATTTTCTTGGTACACTTTGGGCCCCTTAGTACCAATTGAGCATCGTTTAAACGCCACAGCCTACTTGAGTATTGTTGCTGACCATGTCCATCCCTTTATGACTACAGTGTGCCCATCTTCTGATGGCTACTTCCAGCAGGATAATGTCACAAAGCTCAAATCATCTCAGACTGGTTTCTTGAACATGACAATGAGTTCACTTTACTCAAATGGCCTCCACAGTCACCAGATCTCAATCCAATAGAGCACCTTTGGGATGTGGTGGAACGAGAGATTCGCATCATGGATGTGCTGCCGAAAAATCTGCAGCAACTAGCATTCACAGCCATAATGCTGTTTACAGACATACAGGAGCTAGAAAACCCAATTTCAAATCTGTCATCATGACGAAAGTATTTTCCATGACAACGCTGTTCCCCACATGTCAACATGGCATCTCAGATTGCCAGTCAGTTTAATGGTGTAAGCGCTTTCCTGGACTACCATCCGTCTGCTGTGTATTGTTTTGGTTTATCTCATGTCAATATGGGCCAAAATCTCTGAGGATTGTTTTAAACACCTTGTTGAATCTATGCCATGAAGAATTAAGGCAGTTCTGAAGGCAAAAGGGTCCAGCCCGGTACTAGCAAGGTGTACCTAATAAATTGGCCAGTGAGTGTATATATATATCAGTGCTGTCAAAGGATTAATCGCATCAAAAATAAAAGCTTTTGTGTACTTGTGTAATGTGTATATTTATTATGTGTATATATAAATACACACAAATGTATGTATATATTTAAGATAAATGTTATGTTTATATATTAAATATATTTATATATAATATGAATATAAATATATAGGCTACATGTAAATACATGTAAATATTTTCAAAAAATATACTGTATGTGTATGTATATATACATAATAAATATACACACATATAACCGAAATAACACACAAATATTAATTAAACAAAAATATATTTTGTGTATATATATATATATATATATATATATATAATACATTAATACATTTTCTATATATATTAATCTATTTAATTACATATTTATTTAATTATTTATTTTAGTAAAAGGATAACATTGTTTTGCCACTTAATTTTCCAAGTTGTGTTTGTTTGAGAGTCTAGCAGTCCAGGAATTCACTGGTTCTGTATTTTTGTGGAAGACTGACAGTAAAATTAAATTGATGGTAGGGTTGTCATGGAGATTTGAACACCTGCAGAGTCTTCACAAACAGGTGGGCATACCACTGTCAATCAATATGTCGCCACCATCCCAAATGTACTTTCAATCTTGAATTTGGAAGATTTTTTCCTCCACAATCTGACATGAGTTTCCTGGCATGGCTTTTTAGGCAGCTGTAATGGTTTTCTAGTACTTCATAATCATACGTGCATTACTCTTGTAACATGTCATGATGGCTTGATATCTTGTGATTTCATAGTATAGTATTAATGGATACTTTCCATTTTATGATGGAAATTGTAAGTGTTCACAGCCATAATGCTCTTTACAGACATACAGGAGCTAGAAAACCCAATTTCAAATCTGTCATCATGACGAAAGTATTTTCCATGACAACGCTGTTCCCCACATGTCAGCATGGCATCTCAGATTGCCAGTCAGTTTAATGGTGTAAGCGCTTTCCTGGACTACCATCCGTCTGCTGTGTATTTTATTGGTTGTTTCATGCACGGGCCACAGAAAACTATTTGAGTGGGTCGAGCCGAGAATGACGACAAGAACTTAGTCAGAACATCTGCCAGATCTTTAAATCTGATCCATTCTTGTGAGTCTGAGAATAGTCAGCAACACATCAGAGTCATTCTTTGGCCATTATGGAGAAAAAGAACTATAGAATGGAGTAGTGCTGGGCGGTATACCGGTTCATACCGAATACCGGTGTCATTTAAATAACGTTTGAAACGCGACACTGTTAGAGAGGGGTCTCTTTTCACTATTGCATTTTGGCGAGGATACATCTGTATGTGTTACTAAGCGTGAAAGTTCCGAAACGGAAGCACTAGTAGAATGTGATGAGAGAAGTCATCCACAATATCCAAATTGACCGCCACAAATATCCACCATTCGCTGCATAAGCTCCCGCATCTCTCACAAACTACAGTTCTCCGTCGATACGACGGATTCCCGTCAATTGCAGGGTTCCCGCCTTCTTAAATTCACTTTTCATAACTTTAAGACCGTAAATACGCTTACATTTCTCAAATAGTGCTATACATGTCTTGATTTTAGCTTGAATAGGTCTTAAATGAAGGAAAGACGAGGTGCATTCAGACTGATGAGGGGGATGTGATCAAAGCCTGGAGTGGATTAAAGCACGTTCCTCTCTCCACTCTAAGTGTAATAACTTCGCTCTGGATCCACTCCGGGTTTTACATTCCCGCTCACGGAGAAACTGCTCTGTGATCACTCCATTTAAACGTTATCAGTGATTACTGAGGGAAAAGAAACATGTAGGAATCATGTTTGTAGCACACTGTTGTTGTTCTGCGGAACACCAAAAATCATCCCCGCCTCGGCAAACAACATAGTAACGCCACTCGCATCATTCACAGTCGGGTTCTTAGCAGAGAACACCGAGCAGAACTTGAATTTCGGCGCGGGATTGCGGCTATTAATAATAATTATACTCATTCCCACAGGTTCCGACAGAGTGTATCACATTTGCACGTGCTTTTGATTCTTGAGCTCACTCATGCGCTCTTAATTTCTGTGCGCCCACAGATCGCGATCAGGAGACAGCTTTTAATAATTATAAGGGGAGTTTGCAAATGTAATATATTGATTTAATACAAAAGATCAATAAACAAGTACTGCATGATTTTGTTCTATTTCATCAACGAAAATAGTTCCAAATAAAGAAACAGCTGAGCGTTGTGCATCTCTAAAAGCACATTTATATTTAAAACATTAATGTCCACATGAATCTATGATTTTTATTGCACTCATGCCACATCTGAGCCTCATTAAACGTCTGAAAATGTACCTACAAGCCACTTTTGTGTTCTTCTGTGCCAAATTATACAAATAATTTTTTTATTAATACTAATTTCATGATTGGTAACTTATTTGTCGTATTGTACTTATTATATTTTTTTAAATATAAATTTTAAAAAGCTAAACATACATTTTTGAATTTGAAGTAGATGTAAATGATGCCATTGCAAAGGTAAAAATAAAATACCCCTGTAAGTCACTTTAAGGAGTCAAACGTCACCAAGTATTCGAAGGCTAATTTTTTTAATCAGAATTTTTTTTATTGATCAGAAGGTACTCCTAAATGTTTTTAATTAGGAGGACAAGCGCTCCTAATTACAAGAAGAAAAACACCACTCTTAAACTGTGATTGTGACTGTAGCCGTATGGCTGTGGAATGGGGTTTTGCAGAGGAAATATTTTCAGTCAAAATATAGTTTTTTGCTTTAACCCCTGTATTTAGTGTGGACTTTTTCTACAATATTCACTCATCATGACACTAAAATATGGCATTCTAAGTCAATCTACTGCAGTTTTTCTTCAGTCAGTAGAAAATGTGGTTAACACCCGGTCATGCATGAAAAAAACAAATACCGTCATATACCGTGAAACCGGTATAATTTAGAAAAATACCGTGATATAAATTTTTGGTCATACCGCCCAGCTCTAGAATGGAGACAGACTAAATCAATGTCCCTAAACTAACCTCAGACTTGTAGGTTGAATAAAAGGCCACAGAGTTAAAGAACTCCCTCTTTAAAATGCCTTTGTACTTGATGGGATGCCATAACAGGGATCCTTCCCCCTCAAAACACTGCGGTCTGATTTGCTGGCTCTCCTTCCCTTTACTCTCTCAGCTTTCAGGTGGTTGTCATTGTCCGTCCATCAGAGCTTAGCCTGGGTCCAGTTTCTAAAGCATTGATTAGGCCTAAGCCTGTAACAATAAACAGTCAGCTGGGCTTCGGCGGAGTTGTGTTAGTGTTTCTTCCATATGGGGGAGATAGCAAAGCATGCTGGGTAATAGCTCTCATATGCGACCTCTCATTCCAGGAGTCCTGCAGTCCTAAAGAAATCAATTAGAGATATTTAGACATAAATATTTGAAACATACAGTTTTGTAACAAATTGTTGTTTAAGAAATACAACGAGTCTCTTACAATGAAATTGAATAGTACTCTACAGCCATGATAACACCTAAACAATGTATGTGTTAAATTTATTTTAGTGTGACAAAATTCACTTACTAGCATGTTGTGTTTTGAGTTATATCCAGTTTTATGACTTTGTTGCCATGATAGTGCAGCGCCATAAACCCTAAAAACTGTTTAACCCTTTACATTTCCTGTAAAATTTGCCTAAAACGCCTAAAAAAGGCATACCCAAAGTAAATTGCATGCTGTTCTTGAGCCATTTGGATGATATGCATAGTGTTGGTCTCTTTTGAAATGTGACACTCTGAGGTTTGTCAGAATCCGTCAGAAACAGTCAGAATCACTGTAAGTCTTACTGATATTGAGTAATAGCACTTTGAATACACTAAAAAAAGAAAGAAATAATTCCGCCTGCATTTTTTTTGTAAATGGAAGCCTGCAGATGACTATAGCTGGGAGGTATGAACTGGAAAATACATTGGGATCACAGAATGAAGCCTTACCAAGCCAAATTTAGCATTTGATAAACAATATATTAGAAAATTTGTGATTTACACATGTTTATCTAATTTTATGTCCAGACGCTTCCAAAAAAATTACACTTGGGAGACTCCAAACAACCCTTTGTAACCAACGACACATACAATGCTGTAATTCTTGAATGCTTTAATGTACAGTCATCATTTTGGGCTCTAATGAAAGGTTACACTTAGTAACTGAAGCATAAATTGATTCACTGTCAATAATTGCTGACACATAGTAACTGAAGCATAAACACATTAGTGACATTTATTTATAGAATCCAAAATGTGTACACTTTTAAAATTACATATATATTTATAATTTATAATCTAAATACATTTTTTCCTATATTTCTATTTCTGTACATAGTACATTATTTAATTTGTTTTTTTTTCTTATATTGGTGTTATATTGCATCCCTACTGTTATTCCTATGTATGTCTGTACTATCATGCATGTCTGCATTGTCAACAAAATTGGTCTGATAAAGACACTGATTGTACATGCTGTGTTTATTGTATCTTAAAATACAATAAAAGAATCTCAGCTTTCCATGGATATATGACATGTTAAACTTTTTTTTTTTTTTGAGTTTTTGTGTCTGACGACTTTACTCTGTCACCACTAGGTGGTGTCCCGTCGGCGGTACGCTGGATTCAAGTCTGGTTATTTTTGACATGGAACATCAAATCAGGTAAAATTATTTATTTGTAAATTCCTCACCATAACATTGTTTTTTTGCTTTTTCTGAAGAAAATGTGAGACAAGCATTTTTTTTCCTGTGGTAATAAACATTATGCCACAAAGACTGTCGATTGAGCTTAATTTGTACTGAACCCAGAATATGTATTTAAGACGGGGAAGCATATCCCAGTCCGCCGGGCCCCTCGATATGTATTCAAATAAGGCATTGTACCTGTTAGCATTTTGTCTAGTTATGTAAGAGCAAATCCTGCGGGTTTTAGAGCTGGCCTCTTGTGGCTGTGATCGTAATTTAAAGCTACGTATATTTATGTGTGAGACAACCATAAATAACACACAATATGTGAGATCTAAGACCTGTCACAGTTGAGCTTGAAGTGTTGGCGAAACAATGCAGTAAATGATGTGTGGTTGATCAAGCTTTTTACTGAATAGCTGTGACACAATAGGGATAAAGAGAATTAGATCTCCCATCTGGACTGCATTTGTTTATCCTGTCATTATGTGTCCAAGCCTATCACAGAAATTAATATAGAATTACCTATTATGAAGCTAAAGCTTGCATAATTTATAACGCCAATATAAATCCATTCGTTTGGTGCAAAAAGGGAAGTAAACAAGGCTGAGAGCAACACATATTTATATTATCCCGCTAAACTTTTAATTGTCGGCCCCCCCAGTGCAAAGCAGGATCCAGATCATTAAAGCCTCTAAGAAATGATCCCTTGGCTTGGGTTGTGTCTGATACTCCAACACTGTTTGTTCCACGACTCCTAGTCTCTACCGAAAACCATCAAAACTCATATTAAAGCCTGGTGTGGTGATTTAAAATAACTCTTTGCGTGTTTATGAGAGCTGACATGATCTATTTATGGTTTCACAGATAGTACTGAACTATTTAAGGGTTACTGCTAAGACTCTGGTGGCTTGCCTGGACGAGATGGATCTTAAAATAGGGCCAATTTCTTTATATCACACGCTAGCGTAATTATGCAGTCATGTAGTTACAGCAGCAAGTCTTGGACAGGACTTTTGTCGACCCGTGGGACAGTGGCTCTCTTTTAAGAGGCTGTTTACGGTGAGTGAAATGCCTTTTGGGAGGTGCTCCAAACAATACATCATCGAACCCCACAATGTTTTGAAGATTGGGGCCCCTTCGTGGTCCCTTGGGCTCTTTCAGTACCTGTGAGAACGACGTGTCCATTCCCTCAAGTCTTCAGCTTGATTGAGGAGAATGTTTTCGGGTTAAGTGCTCCAAAATGTTTGTGGTTTTTAATTTGGAGTTCTTGACGAGCATCCAAACAATCTTGCGGCAGCCTCAGAATAACTTTCACGCTAGTGAAACCTGGTATGTAGGGAGAGAAGATGTCCCTCTGTTGATTTCCCCGCCGCATGGTTAAGCAATCACGGCTAGTGTTGAACCATGGGAAAGGTAAACACTTCAACTGAAGTTCCCATTATGGGATTGTGGCTTCTGCTTAGTCAGTATGGGTTGAATGAGATGAGACAAAAGATTTTTCGGTTCATTAGCTATTGTTTGCTTTGCTAAATGCTAAGCTAAAAGATTGTACCCTTGTAAAAAAAAATAAAAAAAGAAGTATGCTTTAGCAAACGTTTAAAAAGAATACTTATTCTGGAAATAATATACGTTAAGCATGAAAAGTAATGTGAATTATATTTTACAATTAAATGAAAATATATTGTTTAAAATGTATATTTAAAGCAGTTAATTACACTTAAGAGTGCTTTTTTCACCCACTTAAGTAGGACATCTTTATATTCAATTTCAGGTTAAAAAAGTGTCCTGCCAAATGTCCTGACAAGCATTTATGGTAAACTAAAATATATTTTAATGCAATTAGAAGTCATCAAATTAAGTGCACTTCTTTAAAGTATGACAAGACTTTAAAACAAAGATTTAAAATGTACTTAAAACGTAAACATTTTGATTTGGTATTAGAAAGTGCACTGTTTAACTTCATGTTTTTAAGTGTACTTAAACATGGCCTTTTTTCATTAATGTTATATCTGCAAGCACTGTTTAAAAATGTGCTTTACGATTTGAAGTACACTACAACGTACACGTTCAACACAATTGAGCAAAAAAAAAACAGAGATTTAAAATGCACTTTAAAGAAAAACTTTTAATTTGGCATTTAAAAAGTTATTTAGTAAACATTCTGTGGTATAAAATATGTAAACAAACATGGAAAGCCATTCAGAGTCATTCAAATTTATTTATTCTAAGTCCGTTAAGTTGAAGAGTGAATGAGACAAAAGCTTTCTCGGTTGATTAGCTATTGTTTCCATTACTAAATGCTGGGCTAAGAAGCTAGTCAGCATTCTGTGGTCTAAAATATAAAAATAAACTTACACAATGGGAAGTAATTCAGAGTGGTTTGTTCAATTTGTCATTTTTAGCTTGGCATGCTATCGCGTGTTAATTAAAAAGCTCTCTCAGGTAATCACAGCTAATTGCTACAATGTAATTGAATGCGCAAGTATAGGAAAACTAAAAGAGATCAGCTTTATGGTAGTAATTATGCTTGCAGTAATAGTGTGCCTCGAAAAACAGCAACATGTTTGCAAATCATGGTAGTAATTCATCTTTAATTTAGCTTAAGATGTTTATTATGAGTCTTATGTTACTTGTCATTTTTTCAATATGGGCTAACATCACTTTTCCTGTTTTCTTTGACAACAGAGATATCGCAAAGTTTAGCGTGATGCAAAAGAGCTGCTGTTGGCCACCCAGCGAATGTGATTGAACCGAGACAAGTAATTCGCCCAGGTAAGTGAATAAGCTAAGAGCTCTTACACAGCTGGAATGAATATGTTCTTGAGAAGAATCTGAGGTTTGAATAGATAATTGCAGCGTGAGGTAATTACACTTCAGCGGCTGGCATTGAATCCCTAATGCTGTTTAGAAATGAATAACCCCAATGTTGCATGCAGAGCTACGGTGCTAAGAAAGAAAGTAGCTTGGTGCCAGTTTTACTGGACAATGTTTGAAGTTGTAAATATAGGAAAGAAGGCTGATAAAACCAGCTTATATTCACACGTTCTTAACCTTTTGGCTTTGACGACAGTGTTGATTTATGCATTTTGTCTTGTTTTCCTTTGAATCCAGAATCAAAGGCTTACAGTGGATTCGGATCATTGACCTGTCAATGGATAACAAATGAGTCTTTTCTTTTGGCCGACGCGCTTCTAATTAATAATTTGTCATTAAAGCTGTACTTAACTCAATTTCTTTGGGGGCAGTGACACTGTGTTTCTTGGTACGAGGTGAGCTGCACAATAGTGGCTCAGTCTGTTTACATATGTGAGTATATCAGTTTTCTTTGTAAATGACCACAAGTGTACAAGATATTGAAGATTTTCCCAAGGCCGTGTGTTTTTTCTAACTGAGTGTGACTGCCAGGATCCTTAAGCAGAGTGTGAAGGAACCGCGTTAAAGAAAAACAAACGGTGATTGTCAGCAATGTGTATGAGGTAGCTTAACAAACTGTTTTTGTGGATGCTTCTAAAGGAAAATATGTTATTTTTTTCTCCATTTCAGTTCAGCCAACCCTTCTAGACCTCTTTTTCTGTCTCGTTATGATCCGATTGTGAAGGCTTTTGGGTGTTTTGCAGTTCCCTGACTCCAGCGTGAGCTGGTGTGTGCGATTGGACTGTTGGTGATTGAGTTTGAAATGGAGCAGGTCAGCCCCATGGTATCTGAACAGGCTTAATGGACCTGTTTAAAACCTGCAGGGGCTATGAGCAGTGGGGGTGACCATGGGGTCATGTTTACTCAGAGCTTTCCAGAGCGTGCCACATGCCAATCCATTTTCCCTACAACCTGAGCAAGTGCAGCACCACATATGGATGCCATTGGGCTCTGTCACTAGGGGGGAACTTAACAATTCTGCCAGGAAAGCTCTGCATTTTCAAAAAGGGAAAGTTTGCTTATTTCAATACGCCATCAGGTTTTTATTTTTTCGAACGACCCTCTGAGCTGCTTACCATTAGATTTCTCCAGCGCTCTCGAATGTGACATATTTATAGCAATTCTTGCTCTGGTTTGAAATTGCTTAGGCCGGCAGCACCACGTTTCATTTTCAAGCCACGCCATATAGCTAGTCACATCTCATTAAGTTTGGGGCAGCTTTCTGAATGCGCTCCAGCAGTTAAAAAGAGTAGTAAAGTGAGCCAGAGCGACTAGAACGGCGAGGTGAGGAGAAAGGAACCGAATGTGTGGCGGGGAATGAGAGGAAGGTGAGAAGCTTGGCATGCGCCAAACCGGGCGCCGCTTGGCGGTGGAGCTCTTGGCATCGTTAATGAGTAAAAAGTGAGCCCAAAACCACCGGACTGTGACTGCGCAGGCATAATCAATTGTTGGAAATGAATCTTGTGTAGATCATAAAAATATGAACAGCGCCATTCACCGAAAGTCCCAGAGAGTGTACAAAATGTGTAGTTTATGGTGGCGTTTTACATTTTTGCTAACATACATAAACCTGGATGGCAGACCTCTGGGAATAAGCGGGAAAGGAATGTGTATCGCTACAAATGTAAACATTCTTTTTTGGGTGTTTAATCATTTTAAATACCTGTATAGAATTCAATACAGGCACAAATCAACCTCTGTGGGAGTATGTGGACGGTTATATGTGTAGTCGGAGGTTATAGTTCCTCAGGCTCTAGTGGGTGCACTTATGATATTCTGGTCTAAATTTACAGCAACATTTTTCAGAAACTTACAGAACTTAACTGAGGTGTATAAGAATGCAATGATTAATAGTTTAGACTAGTGGTATACCATTTCACTGCATACTGATAATTATTTAGTGATTTGAGAGCATATAATGTGGGAATTTGTTTGTATATTAGCATGGCTGTCAAAGCAAATAAAGTACAGTTCATTAATTAAGTCCAAAACTTATTTATAAAAAAAAAAATTAAGAACAAGTTTCAACTTTAACTTTTAATTCTGCAACAGTTTTTTGCCCAATAAATTGCACTTATTTATATTTATTAAAAATAATTGTAAAAACATTTCATGTGTATTTATTTATTTTCATTTTTATAACTTTTCTTTAGTTATTTTTTATTTTTGTATATTTTATGTAATGTATTTTTTATTTTAATGATATATATATATATATATATATATATATATATTATTTTTTATTTTTTTATTTATTTTTTTATTATTATTAGGTAGGGTTTGAATTTAGGTAAAAGAAACAGTAATTCCACCATATCGCTATCTTTTGTTGATTTGCATATGCATTTACTATATGTATATTATATGGACACATCATGGCTAATCTTCTTCTAGTCTTACATGCAGGTCAAACTCTAGAAAATACGACCGGTTCACGTGTCTACAATCCATAACCGTTTTAAAGGTCAGGATAGCTTGTATCAGCAATGTAGGAATGTGCCGCCATACAGAGAAGGTCTGAAGGGTTTGTTTATGGTGCGTTAGCGTGCTGTGTAGGTATTAGTCTGGCTTGAGCGATTCAGGTTAATCTTTTCACCCCTTCCTTAGAAGACAAGACCAATCCTGTGAGATTTACTTGGGATTAGACCCATTTATGCACCAAATCCTAATTTAGGATTCTACTGGCAATTCTACACCCTCAATATGGCCCCCGCGTGACACTTTCAGAAGCACAGAAGGCCCCTAAAGGAAGCTGTGATTGACTTAAATCAGTTAATTCAGACAGGAATGCATTCATATCCGGCTCCTGCTGCCTCGAGAGGAGCTTCTGGAGCACAAGGTGTTTGGTTCATGATCCTCACACTTCTTCTCTCAAGGTGCTGTTGACATGTGAGGGTATTTGAGTGTGCTGAGGGCTGTGTGGTGAAGCTCCAGGGGGACAGCGCTCA
Organism: Gymnocypris eckloni scoliostomus; assembly: GCA_027564155.1. NCBI lineage: Eukaryota > Metazoa > Chordata > Actinopteri > Cypriniformes > Cyprinidae > Gymnocypris > Gymnocypris eckloni. Next base: position 105,757 of record CM050432.1, read on the forward strand.
GGTATCAGGCTCTGTGTGTGTGATAGACTGTGAGACTGCTAAACCCTGACCTGGCTGTAGAGAAATGAAAACCAGCTGAGGAGCGCCTGCATCGCTCTATGCCGATGTTGGCGTGTGCTGTCTGAGTGTGAGAGAAAGAATTGAGCACGGGGAGGACAGGAAAAGGTGAAGAATATTCAGATGACAGATGGTGCTGGGAGATAGTGGTTACTTTATGAACTGATTTTCTTTGTTGACTGAAAAAAGGCAGAAAGAGCAAGAGAGGAAAACCCAATAAACTCCCCGCAAGAGGAATAGAGCTTTGTGATGGGTTTTTTTCACCCATACTGATAACAGCATAATCTGTCTGTCTAATCTTAAAATGTGTCTCAATAATGTTAAGTGCCGACATGTTCAAATACAGGTTAATGTGTTCAAGTAAAGTAAATGTCTGGTCTTTTTTGAGGTTGATGACCTTTTTAGTAACCCGAGAACAGTTACTGGCCATATATTTATAAAAAAATATATAAAATTAATTACTGTAGTTTTGCTTTATCACTTAAAAAAAAAAAAATATATATATATATATATATATATATATATACTTAAATTTTTTTTATTATCACCGACCATACATATTTCTTACCAGCCAGAAAATTGTATTTTAATTGAAACAATTTTGTATTAATTATTTTATTACAAATATTCTGTCACTTTGGCAATGAGATAGCAATTTTACTTAAAATTGTACTGTTTCTAAAATAACTATTTTGGGTTCAATTAAATTGGGACTTTTCATATATATGTCTGACCATCCAAAAAAATATTTTATTTAATAATGTTTTAATACTTATTTTATTCAAATATTCTGTCACTTTGACGATGAGATTTTCAAGATTGGTTACAATTTGACTATTTTTACTTTCCATAAATATCTCTGATATTTAAAAATATTCTGTCACTATGACAATAAAAAAAATAACAACAACAGAAATTGTATTATTATTATTATTATTATTTCCTGTGTTTGTCACAAACAGTGCAGGAAGATGATCATGATTTTCTTCCTCATATATTTTGTTTTGGTGGTTTAATTCACAAATGTGTCATCACAAAGTTTTGGAGCATTGCAAAAAATAATAGTATTAATTAGTTTTTTATCTTGTTTAACAGTAAATATATCTAAACATCCATAAAGCAATAAAAGTTGTGTTGGATAACTAGAATTGTTTTATCTAGAATCCTGTTTATTTTTATTACCCCACTGGCGAATCATTTTTCATGTTTTAAGCATAAACCTTCCTAAATTTAGTTAGATTTATGCTAAAAACAAGTAACAATTTGTGTTTTCTAGATAAACAAATGATGGCAAATTTTCCACTAATATAAAAGCCATTAGAAGAGTCACAGCAGATGTTTTCATTAGCTGACAGTTTGTATCTCTTGGAATTGCCTTGGGATTCTGCTTACAAACAATTGAGTTGCATGTGGTTTTTCTGTCATTCCCATCCCTCTCTCAAAGGTGAAAGGTCATGCCGGCGCTGTTCTGACCAGCTCTCAGTGTTATCAGGTATGTCAGGTTTAATGGCACGTGGGGTTTGGACCATACAGTTCCTCTGGGAATACATTAGTTAGGAATTACGAGAAACAGATGAAAACACTGGCAGTGACTCGGATGCTGCATTGCTTCATCCTGTAGTCATCTGTTTGTCTACAGCTGTTCGAAATGTTTTATGCAACACGGGTTACTGTGATTTAGCGAATTCCTCTTGTGCAAAAACACATCCAGGCAGCTTCTTTGGAGTTTCTTAACAAGTCATTAAAAGCATTTATTTCCCGTGGCACAAAGGGGCCATTGTTCTACTCCAGTCTCCATTTTTACTGTCACAACATATCCATTTTTTCATTACTTCAAGATGGGAGTTACACGAGAGCGTCTGTTGTTCTCAGAGTGATCTATGGGAGGTCAGGGAGAGAGTATGTGACCATATTTGAATTCTCTTTATTTAAAGCTGACTTTAATACTAGCGTATGTTTAATCTAGATCCCCACTGCCCTGGCTTCAGCTATAGGATTTCATTTCATTTCTGGAGAGATGCCCTCAGCATCAAGGATGTAATTTCAGGACTCTGTGCATTTGGAACTCTCAGTCCATCTCGCCCTAGATGAAACAGGTTTATTATTACAGCAGGGATGTAATATCAGCCTGAGTGTTTCCACTGGCTGGGAATAATGCCCTGAACATGCTGTTAACCACTCGTACACCACACTTGGGGAAGGTGTTTCCGTCGACTCCCAAGATGCCTCTGTCATTTCCGTGACTTTGCAGGCACGCTTATGTTTGTGCCCTTGTTCTGAGTACGCTTGTGTGTCGTGCCAGAGATTAGTCCAGTCAAGGCAGCTGTGAGGATGGAAATCGGGGATCCCGCCCTGATGGAAAATGCAGCTAATGTGGAACCTAATAGTCTTTTGCTGGTCCAAACTGGTCTGGACTGTTGATCAGCTAGACTAGCAGTTGGTGGGACTGATCCGGTCAGGTCTCAACAATTAGGATGGCATGCTGCATGAGAGAGTTTCATATAAATCATAGAGAGGAAAAAATTATTATTCTGATTATTTGGGGGTGGGTCATGGGTGGATAAAATAAATCATTAATGATGCAAATATTAGCTACATTTTCTAAATAGGCTACAGAAATTGAATAAAGTGTAAATGAATATATTAAAGTTATTCAACAAAACATTAGACTATTTAGTCAAGAACAGTGAGGGATTTTCTCTGTCTTTTGTTTGATTAACATTAATAACAGATGGTACAGCTTTATTATAGGCTGCTGTCACAAGACCTATTTCACGAATCCAATACTGATACACATGCGCTTTTCTTTCATAACTGTTAACATTAACTTAAGACAAAACCGGTTAGTGCTTATTATGAGGATAATTGCCAGGACGACCATTTTGACGTCATCTTTGTGTGTAATTTGGCCACTTAAGCGCAACAAGATTTGCTTGCAAACTCAATTTGGAACTCGCAGCGCGCTTTGGATGTGACTGCAGCGCACAAGAAAAGCACCTCTGGAGAGCGCGAGAACCGAGTGGCTTAAAAAGACGTGCAAATAATACATTTCTGTGAGGATGTAACAATGACCGATTAGGAAATTGACAATTCTGTCAACTGCACCGAAATGTGAGCTAAAGTCTTGTAACGCAGCAGCGTTCAGCTCTAGATGCGTCGATGTGAAGAGAAGGTCAAAGAGAGAGGACTCTGTACTGAATCACTCACGCTGTTTTCAAATGACTGATTTGATCTGATGATTTGTGTGGATTTATTTTACTTATCTAATCTATATACGCTATATTGAATAAATGTTTTGCAGTAATTTCCCTCATTTTAAAGTTGAAAGCTGTGGATATATGCGCAAAAACACACTGAAATTCAGGACATAATTAAACATAATTCTATTATACAGAGGATTGTGAAATAGATTTCCATGACTTTTCCAAAACTTTCTGGGCTTATTTATTTTTCCAAATCGATACAGGCTTGGAAATTGCTGTTTTAAAATTCCTTTTTTAAGGAAAATGTTTCTGGGGTTTTCATGGGTGCGCGTCGGGTGCGGTTATCTAAATCAGACAAAAATATAGGTGCCGGGGGATGGAGGGTGGATAGTTTAATTGAAGCTGCGGATTTGGGTGACGTTTTAGCTCATCCGCGCATCACTAATATATATATATATTAGTAACACTTTTTACAATGTTTGGGGTCAGTATCTCATGCTCCTAAAATAAAATACAGCAAAAACAGTAATATTGTGAAATATTATTACTTATTACTTTTGAAAACTGTATGTGTTCTATATTAATGTTTTAAAATAAAAAATTCAGCAGCCCCATTACTTAAGCCTTCAGTGTCACATGATCCTTCAGAAATCATTCTAATATGCTGATTTGCTGCTCAAGAAAAATGTATTATTATTATTACAAATGTTGAAAACAGTTGTGCCACCAATATTTTGGTAGAAACCGTGATCCATTCTTTGTTCAATAGAATTTATTTGAAGTTTATTTGAAAGAAATTTCAGCATTTACTTGAAATAAAAATCTTTTGTAATCTTTTGTAATTCAGTCACTTATGATCAAATTACTGTATGTGTAGTATGATTTATTTTCCTTTCATGTGCCCATGTTCCATTATGTACCTGTGTTTACCGTAACCTAATCTTACCAAATCAGGTCTATCCTCATCACTGTCTGGTAAGGGTCAGTCATGGGAGACTGGTACCTAGACACTGGCTCTATAAATCTCTTATTTGATCCAGATGTACTGCGAGGGTCCGTTTGATCTCTCATTGGGCCTGGTAACGGTTAGCGAGGGCCGTTTGCTCAAGGCCCAAAAAAAGAAGGGGATTGTAGCGGAGCGGGAATAGAAAGATGATCCAGACTCCAAGGGAGAGAAGTACCGTCCAGCTGTTGGACAACATCACTTCACACTTACCTCATACAGCAAGAGTAAAATCCACAATATCCCAGGCTCGAGCACGCAGACCATTTCCTGTTAGTGTGTGTGCAGACTGTCTGTCTGTTTGTGTGTGAATGAATGTTTGTGCCCGTCCATCTGTACGTCCTAATGAATACTCATTTGCCGCCAGTCTGTGTGGCTTCCATCGTGATCCACAATGACTGCTGGAACTAACGACTTGAGGAGATAAAGGAAATTAATTCATTCTGTCTTTTTCTTTTGGAACAAGAAGGGGGGGTTGTAGGATGCTTGATCAATTATTTTGTCTCATCGTCTTAATTGTTCACATTCAGACCAATCTCCTGCACCACCAAGATTACGCTCCAGTTTGAACACCTCAGATAAAACGACACGTCTGCTGTTTTTCGCCCTACCGCCCACTCATTTACCACACCATTGCCTCAAAATCACCCGCCGGCTGTTTCCTCATCTCCTTTTCCTATTTCATAGTTTAACAAACCACAAACTTACCCAAAACGCACCACCCAGGCTTCAGACCACATACGTGTAGGATATACATTTACAGTGCAAGCCAACCTCAAATCCCCAGGTTCAGGGATATAAATTGTCGTATGCATCTGCACTTGTCTTTTCTGTTGTGACCGCTGCAGCGCATAATCGTTTCTGCCTCACATTTGGCAAAGCTTGAGCCGATATCTAATAAAACCTGCATGTGGCATGCATGAGCTGCTGACAGATCGGTGTCGGCCGCGAACAAGATAAACCGATTTGAAAACTGTCACTTCAATGCTGGTTCGGCCCTCGAATGGACTCCCTAATTGAATAATCGAAGATGTTCTTGGAGGAAATTAAAAAATCACTCTTGAGGAATTGGGTTATCTAAGTAGAAAATGACTGTATTGATTTTTGTTGAGGCATTGCATAGATTGTGGGAGTGAATTCATTTTAGATGCATTCTCCATTTCTCTTGAGGATGAATTATTTTCTTAATTATTTATCACTTGTTTTTTTTCACATGTTTGGATCACAGTAGTCTCATGTATGAAAACTTTTGACTATACGCTCTTATTTTGGTAAAGAACCAGCCACTTAGACAGAAGTAAAACAAAAACGGGACCAACCTAAATCTATTTTGTTTTTTATGTGCTGTGTATGTGCTGCTTTATTTGAGATTATATCAAAGTAATGTGGGGAAAAACATTATTACATTTATAAATGTACAAAATTCAATCAAATACATTTTGATACATTTGTAATGGAATTAATACAAAATTATAAATACATTTTAATATTATAAAGATATAATAAATGAATTTGCATGTGTTTGATGACAGCTACATTTTCAGCAGTCTTTACTTAAGTGCCACACGATCCTTCAGAAATCATTCTAATATGCTGATTTGCGGATCAAGAAAAATTTATTATTATTATTACAAATGTTGAAAACATTTGTGCCACCAATATTTCAGTAGAAACCGTGATAAATTCTTTGTTCAATAGAATTAATTTGAAGTGATTTGATTTGATTTTCTTGAAATAAAAATCTTTTGTAATCTTTTGTAATTCAGTCACTTATGATCAAATTGCTGTATGCGTAGTATGATTTATTTTCCTTTCATGTGCCCATGTTCCATTATGTACCTGTGTTTACCGTAACCTAATCTTACCAAATCAGGTCTATCCTCATCACTGTCTGGTAAGGGTCAGTCATGGGAGACTGGTACCTAGACACTGGCTATAAATCTCTTTATCTGATCCAGATGAACTGCGAAGTCCGTTTGATCTCTCATCTGGTAACGGTTAGCGAGGGCCGTTTGCTCAAGGCCCAAAAAGATGGGGATTGTAAGCGGAGCGGGAATAGAAAGATGATCCAGACTCAAGGAGAGAAGTACCGTCCAGCTGTTGGACAACATCACTTCACACTTACCTCATACAGCAATAGTAAAATCCACATATCCCAGGCTCGTTAGCACGCAGACCATTTCCTGTTAGTGTGTGCAGACTGTCTGTCTGTTTGTGTGAGTGAATGTTTGTGCCCGCCATCTGTACTGTCCTAATGAATACTCATTTGCCGCCAGTCTGTGTGGCTTCCATCGTGATCCACAATGACTGCTGGAACTAACGACTTGAGGAGATAAAGGAAATTATTCATTCTGTCTTTTTCTTTGGAACAAGAAGGGGGGGGTTGTAGGATGCTTGATAAATTATTTTGTCTCATCGTCTTAATTGTTCACATTCAGACCAATCTCCTGCACCACCAAGATTACGCCCAGTTTGAACACCTCAGATAAAATGACACGTCTGCTGTTTTTCGCCCTACCGCCCACTCATATATTTACCACACCATTGCCTCAAAATCACCCTTGTGTTTCCTCATCTCCTTTCCTATTTCATAGTTTAACAAACCACAAACTTACCCAAAACGCACCACCCAGGCTTCAGACCACATACGTGTAGGATATACATTTACAGTGCAAGCCAACCTCAAATCCCCAGGTTCAGGGATATAAATTGTCGATGCATCTGCACTTGTCTTTTCTGTTGTGACCGCTGCAGCGCATAATCGTTTCTGCCTCACATTTGGCAAAAGCTTGAGCCGACATCTAATAAAACCTGCATGTGGCATGCATGAGCTGCTGACAGATCGGGTGTCGGTCACAACAAGATAAACCGATTTGAAAACTGTCACTTCATTGCTGGTTCGCCCTCGAATGGACTCCCTAATTGAATAATCGAAGATGTTCTTGGAGGAAATTAAAAAATCACTCTTGAGGAATTGGGTTATCTAAGTAGAAAATGACTGTATTGATTTTTGTTGAGGCATTGCATAGATTGCGGGAGTGAATTCATTTTAGATGCATTCTCCATTTCTCTTGAGGATGAATTATTTTCTTAATTATTTATCACTTGCTTTTTTTCACATGTTTGGACCACAGTAGTCTCATGAATGAAAACTTTTGACTATACGCTCTTATTTTGGCAAAGAACCAGCCACTTAGACAGAAGTAAAACAAAAACGGGACCAACCAAAATCTATTTTGTTTTTATGTGCTGTTTATGTGCAGCTTTATTTGAGATTATATCACAGTGATGTGTGGGAAACAATGTATTACATGTATAAATGTGTAAAATTCAATCAAATACATTTGTATGCATTTGTAATGGAATTAATAAAAATTTATGAATTCATTTTTATATTATAAAGATATAAAATGAATGCAAATGTGAAAACTAAGAATAAAAATAAGAGTTAAAAATAAAATATATATAAAATTAATACAGCTTAAATTGAATAAGTCTATAATGAAATATATAATGAATAAAAATGAGTGAAATATGAAAAAATAATTCTTATAAAATTTAATAAATACTTTGTATTCACATTTAAAAAAAAATGAATAAACATGAATAAATTATTCATAAAATAATAATAGTGTGACCGTTATCACAAGCAATTGCACATTTAAAAAAGTGAAAAACAAATGCGCATAAGCTAAGAATAAGAATCCGATCCGAATGTTATTTACAGTATTTACTTATTTTACCTACTAACTTACAGGTTAGTGGCCTAATTCTTCAGATTGATTTGCGCTAACCTGGAAAATCCAGTGACTATTTAATAGTGATCGACCGATATTGATTTTTTATAACCGATACCGATAATTTATACATTTATGTACCGATAACTTAGGATCTAGAACCGATATTTATTTACTGTTATAAAGACAAACCAACACACCTCTATTTGAGCATTCATCACGGAAGATCTTCGAGACAAGCCCAACACTGTTACATCACTTGCTCAGAGGTGGGACCGCCCTCACCGTCCTTTAGATTGTTTTTATAGTAATACAAATAAAGTTGTTCAGATAGAGGACACTAAAATTAAAACTGAATCGTTTCTGCTTCACGCTTTTAAACTTGTGCAGATGAGTCGCATCACAGCAGTCTAGGTCTGTATTGCATGTCAGTAGATTCTCTTACTCGCTGTCCTTGAATAACGCAATTCTCTTCCTGTGTTTGGTTCTTCCATCCTATCATGCCAAATGACAGATCTGTCACAGAAGATTTATTTATTTTTCTCTGCTGCACTTTTCACTGGTAGTTAAGATGTTAAATTAATTTAGTGTTTTGACAAGACTAATAAAATAGCTATTAGGCTAAACCTACATTTGACCCCTATTGTGTTGTAGGCTGAATGTTAGCATAAGACAATTATATCCTGACAAAACAAATTTGATAGGGATTACAATTTTTGTAAAACTTTTTTTCCTCTGAACTGGAAACTTTATTCGTGTTGGCAGAGAATGATTATTGACATTTATCAGTCAATAAATTCAAGACTCTTGACAAGACAAAAATAAAATAAATACACTTTTGTGCAGACTAAACTTGTATTTGTTAGGTAATCTCTTTCTTTCAGGTAGAAATGTGAACAAACAGAATATCTGCTGAGGCGGTAGTGCGAATAAAACCTCAAACAGTCCCGCTGACCTCTACATCACAATCAGCCACTTTCATTTATCACGTAAGAGAGATGACTGACAAGAAGAGTGAGTGACACAGACTTCCAGAGACGATATGATGGAGTTTCAAACAAATGTTTTGATTACTATGCTTTGACTTCTGAGTTTACTGACATTAATCTTAGTCGATGGGAGAACTTTGAAGATCTACCAAGTGAAAAGTAAATAAATGATAAAATACACATTAAATAAATAATAAAAAGGCTTGTTGATGTATCTTTATGTTGCATTAATTTAATAATGATAAATAAAATAGTATTTTATTATTATTCACTATTCACGTCGCTGTTTCAACTATTCTGAGATGTATTCAAGCAGAAATATGAGTGATCGAGAGGATGATACAGTTTCGCTTATGGCGTCATTCCATAACGGACATATCACGCCTAATGCACGATCATGTCACTGTAATCAGCACCTTGATTACAAACTGCCCATCCAAACTTGTGTGTTCTAGTGTGACAAAGGCTTCTTTTATCCAGCGAAATGTTAGTTTGTGTATCATGTTCTGCGTTTGATAATACAGCGGCTTTGAATATGCTAATTCTTCACACAGCGCCTCTGAGAACAGTTAATGTAAACACAGAATATTGAAGTTATGTGTTGTTGAATAGCTTATGACTATTCTTTGATCTAATTAATGTTTAAAAAAAAGTAACATTTTTTCTCATTTATTTGATTAACCACAATGGTTTGCTGTTTTTATTTTAAACACTGCTTGATCATCAATTTGCTGCTGATAATTAAAGTCAGCCATGTAACTCCTTAGACAAACTATTTTTAGAAACCCAGAATCACAATGGTGTGCACAAAGCAAAAGATATCAACTTCATTTTAAACTACAGTTTTAGGTTTATAAGCTGTTTAATAGGCCTGCACAAAGAGACCTGAATAATTCACTGGATAAATTTGAATTAATTGCACTGAATATTCTCTGTAATATTGAAATAAGCTATAACAAACAAAACATAGCCATGTTGTAACATCTCAACTGGCATGTTTTATCAGAATTATTCAAATGTTTTTGTCATTTTAGATTATGAAATAACTGGCTGACAGTTTATCTAATTTACACAGAACTATACTCAAAATGATAATCGCTTGGAATTAAAAATGGATAATTAATTTATAATTTATTATTATAAGATCTAAAGATTAATAAAAACAAATTATAAATATATTATACAGATATATTTTCCTGTTTGAAGGATACAAATGATGTTTGTATGTATATTCAAATTACATACAATGATTCTGGGATTGGTTTGTTTCCAGAAACATTCTTAGTAACATTTTTCTCATCTTAACACATAACTTTGTGGTCAGAGGATGATAAATTGCAGTGAACCATGGCAGGAAAGTGTCCATTGTTGGCTGCAATCACTCTTATTCAGTTTTAAAGAGCAAAGAAACCCATCCTGAAATAGCTCCACCAAAGATCTTGGAAGTTCTCTTGATCAAAGGTATTTGGAAACCTTGTGCTGAAATGTTAGCTTTTTCTGTGTCTGCGTTTGATAAATAGCAATACAATATTTCATTCTTTACGGACATCTCTGCTGGAACAGTTAATGTAAAACAGTTATATTGAAGTTATGTGTTGTTGATAGCTTATGACTATTCTTTGAGAATCTTTAATTTGAGGAAATTAGTAACACTTTTTTGAAAATAAAGGAGTTAAAAATGATATAACCAATGGTATGTGACCTTCTAATTATTGAGTTTAAACCGTTTCAGCTACATCACTAGCAGGTGCATAAAATCAACCATACAGCCATGTAATCTCCTTAGACAAACATTTTTAGAAGAATGGGGCCCAGAATCACAATGGCCCTGTGCACAAAGCAATGCAGATAAAGAAATAATTTACAGAGCCTGGTGGGAAAAAATTTGACTGGCCTGCACAAAGCCCAGACCTGAACACCTTTGGGATAAATTTGAATGCAGATTGCAAGCTGGACCCCATCACCCAATATCTGGGCCTGACCTCACTGATGCTTGTGTTTGAATGAGAGCAAATCCCCACAGCCATGTTGTAACATCTGGTGAAGAGTGGGAGCTGTTGTAATTAATAAAAGGGTTGTGTGAGCCATTCACAATTAAAGTGGGAATGGCTTTTAGATTCCAGTTTAGTTTTTTAATTTGAATTGATGAAGGAAACAGGGTGCGGAATTGAATGTACGGACTTGGAATTAACACAATGGATAGATGATAGTTACTGTACATAAACGGATAGATGGATAGATTAATGGATATACATAGATGGATGTATAAATGGATGGATGGATGGATAGATACAGATATATGATGAATGGATACATAAATGATGTATGAATGGATGGATGGATACATAAATGATGTTTAGATGGATGGATAGATAGATGTATAGATAGATAGATGCATGGATACATACAGTAGATGGATGGATAAGATACAGTTTCATGGATAGATAAATCATAGATGAATAGAGATATTGTACATGGGTGAAGGATGGATGGATGGATAGCAGTGTTAATTTTGGCTGGCATTTTTTATTTAGTCTTAGTCATTATCTTGAGACAAAAATACTAAATAGTCTTAGACATTAACTATTAGCTGTCTCTCTACGTTGCATGTGGCAGTTATGTCTAGGTGCCTTCTTTCCAACACCTCCATCACTTTCCTCAGAAGTGATCGGTAGGTCACTGACCGGGAGGAGGAGGTTGCGGTGTAACACGCAAGTTTCGGTCAACTTTTTTGGCTTGAATCCGATATACTGGGCTATCCTTTATCCTCTCAATGACTCGATGGATCTGTTTTTCCCAGTACGGCCGGAGTTTGCCTGGACCCCCTCTCTCAGACAGATTCCTGACTAGCACACGATCACCTGGTTGTAACACAGTTCCTTTGACATAGTACCTTTTCCCTTTCTCAGAGGATCTTTTACTGTTTTCGGCGGCTATCCGATATGCTTCCTGCATCCGTGAAGCCCACGTCTGCGCATACTGTTGTTGTGTCCGCACATTCTGATCCGAATTAAGGTTGAAGATCAGATCAACAGGCAACCGAGGATGTCTCCCAAAAAGGAGGAGAAACGGCGAGTACCCAGTTGCCTCGTGTCTGGTGCAATTGTAGGCATGAACGAGATTAGGGAGGTGATCTTTCCACTCCGCCTTTTTCTCTTCCTGGAGTGTTCTTAGCATCTGAAGAAGTGTCCTGTTCAGATGTTCAGCAGGATTCCCCGGTGGGTGGTAGGGAGTGGTACGAGAGTGGTACGAGAGTGAGAAATCCCTGCCAGGTGCTGCAATCTCTGGAACAAGGTGTTCTCGAACTCCCGGCCTTGATCATGATGGAGCTTTTCGGGGTATCCAAAGCGGGGAATGAAACCAGACAAGATCTTCTCAGCGGCTGTTTTGCCAGACTTATTCCTTGTTGGATAAGCTTGTGCGAAACGAGTAAAGTGGTCTATGAGCAAAGTATGTACTCATACCCCCCCTTACTACGCTCAAGGTGTAAGTAATCAACAGATAGCAACTCAAAAGAGGCGGTAGTAACAATGGACCCCATTGGGGCTTTTAATGGACAGTAGGTCGCTTCTGCTTAATGCAGGGACACTGGCGGATAACATAGTCCTCGATGTCACGCTGCATATAAGGCCAGTAGAACCGTTGTCGGGCAAGATGGATAACTTTATCAGCTCTGATGTGTCCCATGTCATCGTGGAGATGTTTCAGCACTATGGGTGTCAGTGCTTTCGGAAGAACCAGTTGTTGATTGGGCCCAGACTCTCTGTACAAGATCTCCTTTTTCAACGTTAGTCTGTTCCACTCATGTATCAGCCGTCGTGTTCAAATTGATATTGAACTCCGATCCTTGTCCTTTGGAATCCATCCACTCTTTTTCAATTTAACCACTTCACAGATGTTCTCATCCCCGCTCTGAGCATCTCTGATATCCTCAGGAGTAAACACAGGTAGGCACGCAGCAGGAAGATTATCTTCCTCTACACAAATCTGGAGAGCCACAGTCTGCGGCACATCCTCTTCCCTCTCAGCCTAATTTCCCTGCCAGATGGTAGACACAAACTCAGGCGGCACTATCTCGGTGTACTCTCTCAGGTGAGTCTCACTGGAAAACGGGACAGAGTGTCTGCGTCCACGTTAGTCTTGCCTGGCCTGTACTTGATGGTGAAATAGAAGTCAGCCAATTCACCCACCCAGCAATGGCCTACAGCACTCAGCTTGGCGGTACTCAGCACATAAGTAAGGGGGTTATTATCTGTATATACGGTGAAAGTAGGGGCGTAGTACAGATAATCCCGAAACTTATCACACACTGCCCACTTCAAAGCAAGGAACTCCAGCTTGCTAGAATGAAGGTGGTAATTCTTTTCAGCAGGCGTGAGTGTCCTTGATCCGTATGCAATAACTCTGAGTTTACCACTCTGATCCTGGTACAGCACGGCCCCCAAGCCTTCGTTAGATGCATCAGTGTGCAGTACAAAGGGTAAGTCAAAGCGGGGGTAAGCCAAGATGGGGTCGCTGGTCAACATGTCTACAAGGTAAGACACTACCTCACTATGCTCCGAGGACCAACAGATAGGTGTCTTAGATGGTAAGTGATCACCGCGCTTTCCTCCTTTGGTAGATTTTTCCAGAGCGGGACCTTGGTGAGACTTATCAGAATGTTCTTGGAGCTTGAACAAGGGTCGTGCTATTCAGGAGAAATCTTGGATAAAGGTGCGATAGTACCCCAAGAACCCCAGTAAAGAGCGGACATCCCCGATGTTCTTTGGTTTCCTCTCCTTTAACTTCAACACCGCTTCCAGATCCTTAGGATCCACTTGGACACCTTCGCTGGTAACCAACCTTCCCAAATATCGCACCCGGCACTTGAAGAGCTCACACTTGTTCGGTCGCAGTTTCACACCGCACTCCCGAAGACGACACAGCACTCGTCGCAGGTCCTTGACGTGGTCATGGAAGGTCTTAGAGAAACATAGCACGTCATCCAGGTAAGGAGAACAGCACTCATCCCTCAGACCGGCTAGTACGCCCTCCATGCAACGCTGAAATGCCGCTGGCGCGTTGGTAAGACCAAAGGGGAGACGTACCCACTCGTAGAACCCCCAAGGTGTGTTGAAAGCGGTCATGTGTCGGCAACCTTCTTCAACAAAACCCTGATGGTAAGCACTACCTTGGTCAAGTATGGAGAACCAGGAGTGGCCCCCCAAATTATCCAACAGGTCTTGGATACGTGGCAGTGGGTGACGGTCAGGGATGGTTTTGCTGTTCTTCAACCCCCGGAAAGTCGACACAGAGGCATAAGCTCATGTCCTTATTCCTCACACATACGACTGGAGAGGAATAAGCTGACATCGATTTTCGAATCCAGCCACGGTCAAGTAAGTTCTGGACATAGTTTTTGACCTCCCGATACAAGGGTTTTGGAATGGCATTATATGACTTTTGTACTGGGGCGTCATCCCTGAGGTTGATTCTCAGTTGTAAACCAGGAATACACCCAATATCTGCATCTTCTTTGGCAAAAGCAGTGGACTGTTCATATAGCATTTCCCTGACGATTCTCTGTTCCTCCTCTGCTAGATGTGAAACATCAACTGGAGGGTGCCAATTATCTTTGGTCTCAGGCAACTCCTGTCTATCTAACTCTTTGTTTCGATAAATGGGAGAGTCTGTGTTTAACTGAGCAGCAAAGGTCTGGACAGACTCACATGGCATGTGCTTGGGGTTCAGGACAGGCTTCACACCAGTGATCTCTTCTAGAGTACCCAGAACTGTTCTTTGGGCCAAGTAAATGGTGTGTCGGGTTGAGTTCTGAATGGGAATTTTTACGCATTTTGCTGACCCCCAGGGAGCATCTACCAGGGACGGAAACAGGTCTAACCCGACTGGACAGGTGCTCTCAGTGAGAGGCTGAAATAGCGTGGTGCAGTTCCCTGGTACCCCCTTAACTCGACACCGGACCTCATAGATTTTACCTGCGGGGATGGTAACGCCTCTTTTACTGATGCGTACAACACATGGTGTTGGCTCATCCGTGGTTGTTATCTGAAGGAGAGAGACCAACGCTTCAACAGTGTTCTCTGGGATACTTAAGGAATCTGCTAGGATAGCGGTCACATCTACAGTGTCGCCATGTTCTTTGATGATTTCCGCTAAGACATTACTCCCTAACAAGGGACAGTGGCAGCTTTGACTGACTAAAAGAGGTACTCTGATTGTCACAGACCCATGGTGCTTGCTAGGAATCTGTAGGTCAACCTCCGCCCATCCCTCAAGGGGTATTTCAGTACCATTGGCTGCAGAGATTTCAAGGGACTGACTGTTAAGGAGAGACTGAAGTGGCTGCAGTTTGACATAGGGTGATGCCCTATCTATCCAGGTTTTGCTGACCATAGTCACCTGGGCTCCTGAATCTAATAGCATTTCTATTGGCACACCATTGATGTTACAGGAAACAGTACAACGTTTTCCAATGAGCTGGGCCATACGTTTCTTTGGGTTCAATTGACATGATGTGGCTGACGGTTTAACCGTACCTGTAGGCTTAACACTGTTCACGGTTGCTGGCTGCCCTTCTCCAGCGACCTCCTCTCGTTTTCCGATGTTCATCGCTGCAAGCATCCGATGGCTCGATGCCCTGCCTGACCACAAACAAAACAATGGGGACAGTTCCTTGTCTCTTTCATTATGCAGTCGGGGCATCTACCCTTTTTCTCAACTGTCGGGGATGGTGGGTGCTTAACAGTTATATTAGAGTTGCCAGTCGAGGTTCGGTCAACAGTCTGGTTCGCCAGCGTCATTTGTTGGACACTTGAGCGGTCAGCTCTATAATAGCTTGACGATTGGCTTGTAACTCAACGTTAGTTTGAGACTGTTTTGTTGTATCGGTCAGGGTAGTAATGTCAGATTGGGCCATACTCACAGTCACGCACCTAGACTTGGATACAGCACCCAGGCGCTTTAACCTTCCTTCTTCCTCCATTGTTGACTTTCAGTTTTTCTAACAGCAAGTCATCACTAACCTGTGTGTCAGCAAGGAAAACTTTGATGTCTTGTCTAACATGACTGGTTTTATCATTTAACCCTTGATACAAAGTGTGCAAAAAAGTACCTTGAACCAGTCTTTTATCATAGTTAAACTCGGCACCTGGTTGCTGTGACTCGAAAATAACTCTGTTTTAGCCCTATAAGTCTATAGAGGAACTGATGTGGACCCTCTTTGTCATGTTGTTTAGCATTACTAAGCTCATGGAAGAGCTCGGCTACACCTTTATCTCTCATGTGAGCACGGAGAAGTCTTTTTAACCCATTCACTGTTAAACCATCGTGGTTAGTGAGCATTTCTCTGAAGGTGCCTGATTTAGTTATCTTGAGCACTGCTCTAATGATCTCACCCTCACTAAACCCCTCTTGTAAAGCGGTATCAATCTGCTTACAAAGACCACTGAAAGAAATGTTGGACCCAGCATCAGATATTTGACCCCCATGAAATTTACATTCCCGACGTGGAAGCAAAGCCATGACATCAGACAGTCTCACTACTTGATCAGTGACAGTCGAAGACAGGGTTCTCCCACCCTGGTGGGTGTCACGAGTACCAGTGACACCCAAGTGACCTGGTATCCCCGCAGCAGCAGGTGTATAAATGTCTCTGTCCATGTGTGACGTGGGAGTGTGCAATTCGACGGGTGATTGAGGTGCAAGACAGTCTGTGGACGATAGTTGTGCATGAGTGCCCCTGTCCGATGAATATGTATGTGCGTCCTCTGCCGAAGCAGGGAGGTGTTTGTGTGTACAAGTAGGTGCACTGTCCATGTGAATGGTAGAAACATACGCTTCACCAGACCCGGAGTCGGCTGATGTCAGTTGGTGTAACAGATCCTGAAGGGAGAGAAGTTGAGCCATACCTTCATCTTCCATCGTTTTCAACCTTTCACTCCTGGTGTAGTCGATAATAAAGTTGTAGAGCTCTGGTTCACTGAAGCCTTCTGTACTCTCACTGCCATCTTCAATCGCCTTGGCAACCAACTGTAGTTGACTGGTGCTCAACACTAGAAGCTTTTTGTGGATCTGGAAAATCAACATCCATCGTGGGGTTACAGGTGCCATCGTGACGTTTCACTGTTGGCGGTCGCACTCTGGATGATGCTGGGCACAGCAGCCTCCCTTTAACTTGACCACCAACCTCCACCTCTGCCGTGACAGCTCTCCCCACTTGATGATGCAAGATCCCGGACGATGCCCCCAATTGTTACCGGCTCCAGACCTAGGGGAATCTGTGCCGGCACAAGCCAAATCACACACCAAGCTGTGAATGATAAGGAGACGGACACGTTATTGCCTTGCTCGAGTGAAGTTTTAATATATTTATCACAGTTGCAATGTGGACACATCATACATGGTCTAGAATCAAACCAAAATTCTCAAGAAAATAACATTCAACTGTCACTTCCAACCATGCTCATATTACTAAATTCAATACAATTTAATTTGATTTCCCACGTGAACAGGCCTAACTGCATGAACAACAGAACCCAATACAGTTGAATATACCTCTGTATCATGTAATATTAGTAACACTTTGAGAAGTAATACTGCATTTACTCAAAGAATACATTTCTTCCCCATATATCACAAAACCTGTATAAATGCAACAATGATACCAATCACTATGGTTGAAACAGTATTACTTTCCCATATTTTCATAGAGAAATACATATCATACACAATTAACTAGTTGCAGTTGCAGTACCAGTTGCAGCTCGCATCCAGTTCAAGACACTGATGCTTGCATATAGAACAACCACAGGCTCAGCACCCCACTCACTATTACGAATTTACATCCCTCCAGAAGTCTGAGATCTGCTAGTGAGCGACGCCCGTGGTATCATCACAGAGAGGCTCAAAATCACTCTCCAGAACATTCTCTTTCACCATTCCTGGCTGGTGGAATGATCTTCCCACCCCATCCGGAATGCTGGATCCCTGTCAATTTTCAAGCAACAACTGAAAACTCATCTCTTTCAACTCTACTTGACTAAAAAAAAAAAAAACCTTTCACTTTTTCAAAATCTTCATCTTTCTCTTTATCTTTCTCTCCTTCCCTTGCTAGCATGTACTTATTTGAACAATGCCTGAGACTTGGTGTTATTGGCACTTCCTCTCTGTATGTTTGCCTCTTCAAGATTAATCGCTTTATGTATTCCCCAATTGTAAGTCGCTTTGGATAAAAGCGTCTGCTAAATGACTAAATGTAAATGTTACTAAAACTCCCGTTAACTCCTGATAACCTCAAACTAAAATGATTACAGTTTCGAACCATAAACATGGCGTTGATACATTAAACAATCCCCCATAACATCTTACTATTCACTTTGTTTTTTTTATACAGCAGAATTATTTTCTCTACCCGTCACATATACATTTATTTAACATCTTTTGTTGGTTAACATTGATGACACACATTGGTATTTAATTAGGAACACTGTCCCTTTAAGACGAAAGGCATACATTTAATACTGACACACATTCAAGTTTTAGTTCACCCACCTGTTTATGTTCACTTAAGCCATAACCGACTATATTTACACGAGATACCTACATGATAGACATTTGGACTGCTGTGTGAGTATTTGAGTGCTGAGAACTGATCACGCGCTGTATGAGACTGAAGAAGTGGAGCGTGGGCAAGAGAGAGCATTTCTATCAGGGCAACATCTGTTCGCGCTATCCCTAACCCTTCAGGTGTTGAGGCCATTGTTTCAGATCGCTAGTTTGTGACGTGTTTTAGTAGCCTATCCATCCAATGCGCCTGCCATACTGAGACTAGAAAGGCAAATGCCCCTTATTCAATGACAGAGATGCACATTCTGAAATACAAGACAGTTAATTTAGCCTATAGGATGTATTTTGAAGATACGGTAGTCCTCAAATAACATTTTAATCCCGTCTAGGCTTGTTAACGAAGGCGCCGTATACATTTTGTCATAGTTTTATCATCAGATATTAATTTTAGCTTGTCAATGTCTCGTCTTAGTCACAGAAAAAAGGTTAGTTGATGAATATTTTTCATCATCATCTTCGTTGACGAAATTAACACTGATGGATAGTTAAATGGAAAGATGGATGGAAACAAACAGTAGATAGATAATAGATACTGATAAGTGGATTGATAGATTGGTTACAGATGGATGGATGGATGGATGGAAGGAAGATTGAATGGACAGACAGATGACCAATTCACTATTAATGTCTGTGCTTATTTTTTATAATTTTTTATGAACTTGGATAGATAGATAATGGATAGTTGATAGATACATAAATGGATAGATGAATGGATGGATGGACAGGTGGACAGACAGAGGACCAATTCACTGTTAATGTCTGTGCTTTTGTTATGATCTTGATTAAATACTAATCCATAGTTACATTAATGATATATTTAGAGCTCTAGATTACTTATTGTATAATAGCAGAACCTGCCTGTTTTTAGGGAGGTCCTGGCTGCTGTCCACAGTAGTCCCAGATCTTGTGCATCTCACTGGGTGTGTGCTTGTACTGAAGGTCATCCAGACCGTTCTGTTGTTCCATTCCAGGGAACACATTAAGCACTGGAAGGAGTCTCTGCCAGCTCCTGTAGTCACAGACATGTTAACTTTGCTAGTGAAGGGCATTTGTGTTTCATTTCCTCTCGCCCTCTCCCTGGCATCAGCCATCGACGCAGCTTCCCGCTGAGAGGAAATTAAAATCGTGATTTATTGAAATTGTTTTATTACATAGGTACAGTAATAAAGAAGTCACTAAAGTGTAAATCTTAATATTTTTTATTTAATTTAGTTTTTATTTCTGTTTGGCAGCTTATACACAGAGCCATGACTCTGTTGTAATAGAAAACACGATTTGAAGCATAGCTCTCATTATTTTAAAAGCAAAGCAACCGGTTCAGTCTTGATTTAATACTTTGAAAAAGACATCACTTTAACGACTTTAATCAAAATCAACATCTTGATCAAACATGACAGAATAAATCTCAAATCTGGGAAGGGCTTGTCACTGTAAATGATGCGAGGAGATGCATACTCCGCTGTATACTGTGTGCTCAGCTTCGTGGACTCTTGTGTGAAGTGTTGACGAGGGGTAATATGTCACAAAGCAATCTCACGCTGAATGGCCTGATCCGAACAGTTTTAATGGCAGTCGATTTCCCAGACTATACTCGCCGTTCTACACTCTGGAGGGCCACAATCACCTAACAGCTGTCAATAAATTATAGAGGCCAGTCTAGCGGGTTGGCTATTAATTTAAGGTGGCCGATATTTAATTACAGTCAATGTTGTGCTTGTGTGTCTTTGTGTTTGGTGTCGTTGAGATTGTTATTGCCTCTCTGTGCTTTATCTGACTTTTCGGTGCAGTATTGAATATTTCGGTAGACAGTGTTTCACTGGAGATCCTGAGCCATAGTTGAAGGCCGTTGGTCTTTTGTCCTTGCTCATATAATGGTCGTCCATTGATTTACAATCTCTCTGGGTTTATGAAACATATGTCAGAACAATCAGTACAACTGATGGCTGTCAATAAAAACTGATAGGTGGTGAGTGAGGTGACATATGTTCTTTATAGGGGGTATTTGTAGGCGTTGAACTTTGAGTTTGAGTTTTCACACTGCCACTGCTTGCATTCACACTCACACACACACAAAACACACACACACACACACACGGAATATGTTTGCTTTGCAAATCCGTTGGAATGGGTTCTTTTTAAGGTTTGTAAAGGCCTAAGTATACTTATTTTTTATGCGTACGTTAGCGTATGCACACAGTCGTATGCACAGACTTGCAAGTATACTTCATTTGACTCGTACACGTACATAGACCTTCAAATTACAATACCTCTCCTGGCCTAGCGGGGCCCGTAGGGAGCAGTTATGAAGATTACATTGTGATGAAGGACACTGAAGAAAAACTCATAGAAGTCCGATAAGCACGGCGGAAAGTCTAGCCGTGACCAAGTATTGCTGCAAATTACCATTTGGGAAGCCGGACAGTGTCTACGCTTATTCCGGAGGTGTGTGAAGCATATGTTTATGCAGTTTTTCTTCGACTACCTTGTGAATCAATAGCCCCACGGCAGCGTTTACCGGTCGGGGAGGGCTCAACCGAGGCCCAGCGATGGCTCACCGCGTTGGGACGGGTGAGCCCTGCCCGCCGATGGAGAATCAGTGTGGTTGAAGCCCTGGCCAGGAGGACCCGAGTTGCCTGCAGTGGGATAGTTCACGGCGTCGGGGTACCGGCCCTACTGGCCGTCAGCCCCTGATAATCAGAGGACAGAGGGCGGTATCTGGCCGAGAGGGCCCATGAAGCCTCAGACTAGGGCACAATACCCCTTCGTTGGACGGGTGGTTCCTATCGGCTTGGCAGATAAAAAGTGTTTGGGACGTCTGACAAGGAGGCTCTCGCAACATCCGATGGGAGATCGAGACTCACGGCATCGAATGGATGAGCGTCGCTTGCGGATGGCAAGCATAGGAGCTCACCAGGAGACCAACGTCGAAGTCTTGACATGAGACCAAGGCTACGCTGCCAGACGGAGAGTCTCGCCGACGAGTAGGAAGAAGAGAAACCCGGAACTGGGGGGGCTCTGGCAGCATCCGATGGGAGACTTAGGACATCGGACGTGTAAGCCTCGCCAAGCAGGGAGAAAAGGTTTGAGGATAGCAGAGACAGTTGAATGGTGTTCGGCGGGTAGACGAGGACTGCAGAGACGGCTAGGCCTCGTCGCCCGACGGACGGAAAAAATAGATGGGTGACTGAGACTAGGGGTCGACCGATATGTGTTTTTCAGGGCCGATGCCGATACCGATTATTACAGATCAAGTAGACCGATAACCGATATACGTGTCTGGTGTAAAAATGAAAATGAAAATGCCAAAATTAATAATAACAAGAGCTCTAACAAAAAAAAACGTTCTTAAACTGCTTTTAAACATGTCTTTAATTCTGAAAACTGTTAATAACAACATTTCTGTTGGTTTTAATTTACAGTACAGTGCAAATGAAGGCATAAAACATTAATTTAATTTATCTTTTAATCAAATGAGAGTTAGACTTTATTTTTGGCAAACAAATTAGTTTACTATTAAAATTAAAACATGGAAGAAATAGCATATTGTGTGATTATTCTCAAAAAAAGTTGTAATAATTGTTGTAGTTGTATTACGTATATTCTACTGCACCACAGTAATATATTCGGCTAAACCGAATTTATATTTTGACTGGTTGCCATGAGGACCTTTTAAATTTCTGTAGCCTATGTATATATGATATGACGATCGTTTTTCTCAAATGAAACGGTCAAATGCTCATGAAGTGACTCTCTGAGCAGTTCTGGGGATGTTGTTCATGTATTTATGTCCTCATTTAGTGAGACGGCAGATGCTGAAAACACCGCAAGAATCACACGCACTTCAGTATGTATGTGTGCAGTAAATGAAACCGCACGTCTGTGTCATTCATTAACAGAGATGCAGAACATGCAGGATTCATATTTAAATAGTGTTTTTGCGGCTTAATATTTATAGATACTAGTCCATAGCGTGAGTCGATTTAAGTGTACGGACCTACTTTTGATTAATTCATCCAAACTTCGACAAATTCCATGACATTCCGCGTTATACGGTTAATTCCATTATATGACTGCATTCCGCGATTCCGCCCGCATTTTCCACATCGTGGACATCATAGGTTATATTGAGGTGTTTTGCAACTTCAGTGTAGTGGATTGTGATTTATTGCAATCGTATTGTACCTTTGAGAGACAACTGTGATGCGTGATCACTGAGGCAGCTCCAGTTAGCAAGTGCTTTCGGTGTGAGACTGCCTTCAGTTTTCCGCGTTGATTGGTCGGACTCGTGACTCCCTACATATCAGATGAGCGGTGGGCGGAGATTGCTCTCCACAGAGTGTTGAGCTCAGACAGGCTGCATCGGAGCCAAATAGTGCATTTAAACATTAAATAATTTCACCTGTATTATTTATTCACCAATAAATAATGTAAAAAAAATAATAATAATTATCGGCAAATCTGTTTTGAAAATGGGGGCACAAATCCCGCTGTGTTGGACGGGTAAGCGTCGCCAGCGTGGGACTAGAAAATGCAAGGTTGTCTGGCCGGGAGTGCTCTCACCGGCGACCGACAGGAGATCAAGACTCACTGTGTCGGACAGGTGAAGACGGAAAGGTAAAGTTTTGGTCGGGATACTTAGCCGTCATCAAACTGGTGGGCGTGCCTGCCTGTTTGATGGGTTAGCTTCGCTGACGTAGGAGGAAAAAGGTGAGGTTGTCCAGCCGGAAGGCTCTTGCGGCATCCGACGTGAGATCAATACTAGTGAGTCGGATGGTTGAACCTCGCCGGTGGTGGACTGAAAGCTAAGATTGCCTGAACGGCCGGGCACGTAGCGTTCGACGGGGTTCGATATTGTGGTGCGAGCAGACGGAAAGGATGAGTTTGTCTGGCTGGGAGGCTCTCGCCGACGTCCGACGGTGGCTTCAACAATTGCCGTGTCGGACGGGTAAGCCTCGCCGAGCATGGGACTTGAAGGGTAAGATTGCCTGGCTGGGAGGCTCTCGCCAACGTCTGACGGTGGCTTCAACAATCGCCGTGTCGGACAGGTAAGCCTCACCGAGCTTAGGACTTGAAAAGGTAAGATTGTCTGGCTGGGAGGCTCTCGCCGATGTCCGACTGTGGTTTCAGAATCGCCGTGTCAGACGAGTAAGCCGCGTCAAGCGTGGACTTGAAAAGATAAAATTGTCTGGCCGGGAGTGCTCTCGCCGTCGTCCGTCGGGAGATCGGGGCTCGCCGAGTCGGACGGGTTTAGACAGAAGGGTAAAGTTTAGGGGGTCGGAAGGCCTCACAGTCAACCGGCAGCGTGGTTGGGTAGGCCTTGCCGGCCGCAGGATGGAAAAGGAAAGTTTGTCTGTCCGGGAGGCTCTCGCCGACGTCCAACTGTGGTTTCAGAATCGCCGTGTCGGATGGGTAAGCCTCGTCGAGCAGGAGGTTTGAAAAGGTAAGGCTGTTTGTCCCGGAGGCTCTCGCCGACGTCCGACTGTGGTTTCAGAATCGCCGTGTTGGACGGGTAAGCCTCGTCGAGCAACAGGTTTGAAAGGTAAGGTTGTCTGGCTGGGAGGCTCTCGCCGGCGTCCAACGGGAGATCAAGACTCGCTGTGTTGGACAGGTAAAGACAGAAAGATAAGTTGTGTGGCCGGGAGGCTCTCGCCAACATCCGACGGGAGGAAAATACTCGCGGTCTGGATGGGCAAGTCTCACCGGCCGTGGGGTGGAAAAGGTAAGGTTGTCTGGCCGGGAGGCTCTCGCCGGCATCCGATGGGAGATCGAGACTCACTGTCGGACAGGTAAAGACGGAAAGGTAAAGTTGGGTGGCCGGGAGGCACTCGCCCTCACCTGGCTGGAGATGGAAGCTCGCAGCCTGGATGGGTGAGACTTTCCGGCCGCAGGGTGGAAAAGGCAAGTTTTTTGGCTGGGAGGCTATGACCAGAGTAAGACAAGGTGTCAGAAGGGAGAGCCTCGCCGAGCGTGGGATTTGAAGTAAGTAAAAGCCAGGAAAGCTCGCACCGATTTTAATGCGTTTGTTAGACACATTCACTCAACCGGGAAGGCTTACTGATGGTGAGCCTCGCCGATAGCCGACAGGGAAATGTTTGCTCCGCCGGCAGCATCTGACAGAGTTCAATACTCCGAATGATAGGCGTCTAATAGGGTAGATGCTATGAGGTTTGCTTGCATGCTTGTAAAATGAATCTAGTAGCGGTTCCTGATCAGTCTTGAAATCTTGGGCTGAATAGAATTCCCTGTGCTGGCATATCCCAAATAAGTGCTATGAATTTGGATGGATGGCATGGCTTGGAATCTGAGGTGGTGTCGACTTTGCCAGCCAGGTGCTAAGGCCCACAATTTCATGGATTGCATGGCCAATGTTCTAATATTGTGAGAGAATAGTCGAAGGAATCAAGGTGTTTATGCTTGAACGGGGAGTTATGCGGAGCTGACAATAGATTAGAAAGGGTTTCTTACCTCACTATGTCCTAGTAGCCACTCTGATGGCTAGTGCTGAAATGGCGGTCAACGAAAGATCTGGTCATGAACCCTCGTTTAATTTGCACCGCCTATAGGGGAAAGCTGAACAGGTTATTTCAGGAAACGGCTGAACTCGATGGAGAATTTGGTAAATGGCAACTTTGATGTCTATATTCAATACTTTACGATTGTTGCAGCGCTTCTGTCATGAAGAAATGGCCAAGTGTTAGAGATTAGGTGGACATTGAATTAGGGCACTACGTCACGATTCTCTCTCAAACGATTCTGGATCGATTCTGAGAATTTCGGAATCAATTCTGGGCTTAGATTTTAACCAGATGAGCGATGACGCAGAGTTGCTTTAGAAACCCATATGCTGCTTGCTTCCAATTCCTCACGTGCATGCGCCAATTGAACCTTCTGTAAAATAATCTTTCATAAGGTTTGGAAAGGTTGGAGCGAGTTACAAGGAGATTTGCTGGCTTCATTGCGCAGGAGCGCTGAGAGAGACACGCGTTTGTTTGATGTACACTTGAAGTGTGCGGTCTCGCCAGTCTGTGTTTCCTTACAAATGCTCTGCGGAGTCATTATGCCTGTGGTTTGGATTTATAAATGTAAGATATGAACCTCACTAACTGAATGCTGCTCTTATTTTAAATTCTGATGCGCGCTTGATTGTGTAGACTGCTCGTGCATGCGGCTGTGCATGACTCCATGTAAGGGGTTTAATGTTCTTGAGTCTCAAAATGGTTTTATGATGCAAAATGAATGTAAACACGGGCAGTTATGTCTTAGCGGATTAAAAAAGGACGTGATAAACCACGTAACTTCCATTTCAACAGAGATCCATGCGTAGATGCGGCTTAATAGATCTCCTACTGTCTATGGTGTCATGGTAAAAATGACAGTAAAGATGGGAAAAATCACTCACGGTTCTTGGATGGAAAACGTTCAGATAATCTTAAATACTGAAAGCACTCTTGTTTGTTATGTTTCTCTGCTCCTTTTTATCATCTGCTACTTGCTTGCATTGCAAGTTATACTATTTTAGAATCCATTACATACGAATATTTTTGACTTAACCCTGTGTTACTTTTGATATTTTAAACGATTATAATGGCCTGGAGCCTGCAATACATCCGTTACACAATTAGTGCTTTGGTGACGGCCTTGGATGAGGGGTAGGAGTCTATGTCTGCACCTGCCGGATCGGTGCTCGGATGTTGTATGCCCCTAGCGGTGGCACCGAGGCAACAGCTTTTGGTGGGACGAGCAGTGATGTTGCTGTAAAAGTGAATATGGTGATGTTAAATAAAGTAGAGAGCGGAGGCAGTATCACGCTGAACGACGGCCTCTGGATCTTGAAGTGGGAAATTGATAGAAGCGCAAGAGAGAAAGCAGTACGAGAAAAGAGATGTGTGGGTCTGTGTTGTGAGCGAAGGCCGCGTCGCGCTTGCTTTGGCTGCCGTAGCTGTAGGCCACAGGAAGGGAGTCCTGAAGAGCTATCGTAGCCTGCTCTGGTAATGGAGGTAGCCTCACGTTAGTGTCTGCTACGGGAGCTGGAGGCCACTGTAAAAGAAAAAGAGGGTTATTCATAGCGGAAGGAAAAAGACTGAGATGTGTGGGGCTGTGTTGCAAGCGGAGGCAGCTTCGAGCTTGCGCCTGCGGCTGTAGCTGTAGGCCATGGAAAAATGGTTGTGATGTTTAGCAGGACCGGTGGTGGTCAGTAATGAAGTAGCTTTACTTCGCCACCGTACTTAAGTACTTTTTTTTTTTATATATATATATATATATATATCTGTACTTGCTGGAGTCGTTTATTTAGTAACTTTTCTTTACTGCGTTCCGAAGCGTAAGATTGTACTTATTACTTCGCTACGTATCACTCCTTATGATGTATATAATGTGCTCTGGGACACAGGAGCGGTGTCTGATTCATGAACAAGCTGATTATTTTTTAATGAACCTGTAAAATTGGTTCGCAAATTCCTCCAACGCTTCCTTCGCAAGTTAGAATGATCCGATAGCAGCTGTTCTCGAGTTGACAACTCACTGATTCAAATGATCTGTTTAGAGTGATGTCTCTGGTGAACTGAAACACGCAAGAGAGAACCGGGAGATCTTGGGGGTACGTGCGCAACTGATGCTGCAAGATAATTTATTACTGTCGAATTTTGGATTAATTATGTAACTGAAAATCATATTTGGGTCAAAACTGACAGTTGTTTTGGAACTAAATCTGTTGTGAAGGGGATCTATTTAGCCCTCTGAAATGCATATGCAAATCGATGTCAGTGTCTCTGTGATTTAGGTCAAAAACGAAACATTAATATAACACAGGTTGAATGAGAATAACTCGTGCACGTTCATATTTACTGTTGGTCTGCGGTGATCATTCGCAAAACGCATTTATCTCATCCAGCTTATCCATCTAAGGAATGCTATGCCAATTAAATGCTGGTAAAAATACGGAGATTTAAGTACGTCCAGTGTGTATTCTGGGCATGGTGTCATGGTTACATAGTGGCATTAAGATCCAATGTCTTCGCGAGGTCTTTTAACGACTTTTATCGACAAATAACTGCCTTTGGAGATTTTACCTGAGAATTATTGGCAATATTGGTGGTTGCATGCTAACGGAGGCGGCCTCGCGTTAGCATCTGAACTAGAAGCTAGAGGCCCGGCTGCATACTTGCGCTGCAGCTAAGAGAGCCGCGGTGAAGGCTGAGGAGCCGAAGCGGGAAGCGAGTGAGGCTTTGAGCCGGTGAAAACTGAGGTGTGGCCCAGGCTCGTTGAAGGCCTGCTGCTGCGACCTCCGGTGGAGGAGAGCTTGTGGCTGGTTGAGCAGAGAGCAGAGGTCGCGACGAAGCCCGGAGCTTGGTGGCTGTGTCTGGTGAAAAATAAAATAAAAATGAAAATAAACGATCCTGGGGCTGGCAGGTTGCCTGGAGGTTATGAAAAATCCCCAGCATGGGTGTCATAGTTTGGACTGAAATGTTGCCTCTGTGATGTAATGGAAAATGGTGCCACCGAATGCTGCTTAACCGTCGACTAGATGGAGGTAAGTCAGCTGTATTTATGTCCAAGGGTTGATTACCTAGATTGCGTACCACCTGTGTTAATTAGGCTGAGTATCTGACGTGCTCCTCCCGAACTTAGTTTATAAAACTTCATTTAATGTGCATGTGCGACCTGCGTATTCAAAGTAAAAAGTTTGCATCACGCGCACTGTGCACTGTCCCTCGCGTATGCGTACAAAGTGAAGCATACTTCGGCCTTAAATGAAAACGAAAAGTAAAAAAGAATTGAAATTTGAGAAGTATCAGCATGTAAAGGTGGTTCGGCGTCCTGTGGGAGGCCATTCGAAGCCGTTATTTTTTACTGGAGACGTCTGTCAGAACTCGTCTGATTGTTGTCCTAGTGAAGTGGAAATGGTTTCATCGGCTCTAATGTGTTGCGGCTACCGCATACATCTCTGAGCC
Organism: Gymnocypris eckloni scoliostomus; assembly: GCA_027564155.1. Classification (NCBI taxonomy): domain Eukaryota; kingdom Metazoa; phylum Chordata; class Actinopteri; order Cypriniformes; family Cyprinidae; genus Gymnocypris; species Gymnocypris eckloni. Next base: position 134,320 of record CM050432.1, read on the forward strand.
GGAGTGTGTCGAGTGGAAGTTTTGAAGCTGAGAGTATGTGGCGAAGCGTCTGGGTTATAAGGTCAGCATTCTGGATGAGTTATAAGAGCTGAAGTCAAGACCTTACCTCGTTAGTGTGATGTGAAGTCGGGATGTCCCGATGTGACAGGCCACACCAAACATGGCCCAGCATTCTGCTGTGTCACTGCCTCTTGGTTATAACTACCCGTGTTTCCATCACCCAACTTCAGTCTTTTTCTTTATTGCTTTCTCTTTCTGCTTTTTTATTGCTCAGTGGTTGCTCTTTCATATCTAAAGAGAATAGAGGTATTTGTATTTTAGTGTCAACTGAGTCTCATACTGTATGTTTCTCCTAAAGTTTCTCTTTAAATAAAATAAAAATGTCTAACAAATTATAGGGCTATAAAGTTCAAATATATTCCCTTAAATATTTCAGTCTTGGAAGAACGTGATAATAATAGGATGTTGAAAGGTAACTGAAAAGTCTGAAAAGTAAGACGGGTATTTTCAGAAGAAGAACAGGAGAAATCCGAGAAGCAGAAGACTTCTGCAGACTCCTCCTCTTGATATTCATTGGATTTCATTGCTGTCTACTATCAACAATTTATATATTAAAGAGATCTTACCTATTTCTTATGTAACTCTGTTTTACTTCTAATCTTCTAACTTCTAGCTTTCACGTCTAATGAAAATAAGTCTTTTTATTCTCACCTCTACCCATTGTACTTTGTTTTTCTTTCTCCCTTGCTTTACCTCATAAAAGGACACAAACTTGCCAGCAAATCCTCAAAACATGTTTATGCATCCCGTGTTACCCTCTCTTTATTCATTTCTTAATTTCACTGACCAAACTTTTCAAAAATCACACGCTCCTAAAAAATCCCCATCCAGTCTCTGTCCAGCCAATTTAACGCTCTTTCTCTCTCCACACACACATCTGGTTCAAATTTCTAAACCTTCTATTATGTTCTACCTCCTCAGCAGCTCACAATGGCCTTTTATAAAAACATCAACCCGTCCTACTGTACTACCATTGATTTAAATGTTTGCTTTAACAATGTGCTTCCAGAGATATCCACTCATCTGGCCGAACAATAACTCAAATTATGTTTGACATTGTTTGATTGGTGTTTATGAGCGATACGTCCTCTCCGGGTATCTGTGTGACATTTAGTTGAGAAATGCCAAGTTAATATGCTTTTAGAATTCGCAAGCTTGTTGTCCGTGATCATCAATCATATTGAATTGTGTTGTCTTAAAGTTGCATAAGTAGCAAAAGAAGTGATAGATGATTTCTTATCGCAAACCATGTGCATCAGAGCACCCTATTGGATCCGTTAGGGACCAGGAATGCATGTGATTGGTTGACATTTTATCCTTTAAAAGCAGTGGTGGACAAAGTACACAGATCAAGTACTTGAGTAAAAGTACAGACACGTATAATAAAATATTACTCCAGTAAAAGTACTGCTTTTTCAATTTTACTCGAGTGAAAGTACAAAAGTACTCAATTTTTTATGTACTTAAGTAAAAAAGTATTTATTTATTTTGCAATTTTATATAGACTACTTTATTTAATTTTATATAAGCACATATTTTGTATAGTCATACTGCCCAAAATACCTGGGTTTTCCCAAAATAACCACTATATAGAGTCAAGATATATATTTTGTTGATATGGACTACATTGATGAGAGTGATGTAGTAATGTTCACTGTGAAGCTTACACTGCCATGTACCTGAGAGAAAACAGATTTCACCATCTAATTTTCACCAGTAAGAAAAAAGTGTTTTAGAACTTGTTGTTTTGCAGAACGTCAGTTATATATGACATTAGAATTAGGCCTGAAATTAGGAAGAACATTTTAAGGAAAATCTAATTATATTTTAATAATGATTTTTTTTTCTTCTCAAACTTTGTCTGTGGTGTAAAAACACCCCTGGCCAAATGCCCCCGGAGGGCATCATCACTTCCCACTCTGATAATTACTGTAGTTACTATGTACTGAACATCACATCCTTTCTTTTTCCCTCAGATGGAATATATCTAGGTGGCTGAATAAAGATATTTGGACTTTATATCTAAAAATTTCCTCAACTTAGCACTAGCAAGCTTGTTAGCTAGACAGTTAGCATCAGCTAACAATATTTACTTATTTTCAGTATGGTTATGAATAAACATTCATATCTGTCTACTCGGCTAGTTGATCTAAACAATATAAAAATGTATACTGTTGATAAACAATATAAAAACAGACGTCACATAGGTCTAAATGCGTAGCATTTTAATAAAACTGCTAACGTTACAGCAGCAGGGAATATGAACGTGCATGAGTTATTTTATTTACTCTGTTATTTTAATGTTTTGTTTTTTGACCTAAAACATAACGTTAGAGACACTGATGTTGATCTGTCTGCATTCAAGCATTTCAGTGGGCTTAAATAGATCACCCTTTACAGCAGATTTAGTTCACAAACAACTGACAGTTTTGACCTAAATATTATTTTCAGTTACAATAATTAATCCTAAAATTCGACATTAGTAACTTACTTTTCACAGCATCAGTAGCGTGCGCTCACAAGATCTCCCGGTTCTTTACTTGTGAGTTCAGTTCACGGAAGAAGACTCGCTAAACGGATCATTTGAATCAGTGAGTTTTCGACTGAGAACAGCTGCAATCGGATCATTGCAATTCGTGAATGAATCGTTTGTTGCGATTTGCGAACCGATTTAACAGGTTCATTGAAAAGAATCAGTTTGTTCATGAATCAGACACCGCTTCTGCGTCTCGGAGCACGTGATGTATTATAAGGAGTAACGATATGTGTACTGTTCTCGTTGAGGTGTAGCAACTCCAACTAAACAGCGAGCTAAACTCTCTCTATTCATGAACATGAAGAAATCCAGAATTCTTTGTATGCAGATTTATTTTCTTCACATTGTACTGAATCCATACACATAAGATGAGTGATGAGAGATCGAGAGAGTGAAACTAGGAAACAAACAGCAAAATACTGAAATTAGCTAAGCCACCTAGTTTTCATAAACATTACTTTTACAGCACGAAATAAATATGCTTAAAAGTTAACTTAGTCAGAACAAGATTATATACATACAAGTGATGCTTCTACTGGGAGTCAACGGGAAGGATGCATTTCATTGCAATGACTGTCTGCATTTATTAAACAGTCTGGCGTTTTCTAATGCGTTTTCATGTAGTTTCCTGCTTCCGTTTTAGCTCAGTAAACAAACGTCAAAATAAAAGTCTGCATGAAACCGAAAGTATATCAAAATAAAATGCATAAAAATTATACTTAAATGCAAATGCCTGAAGGGCAGAACACTCCCGTCTGACCTTAAAGGTCACTATGAACTATCAAATCTTTCTGGACCTTCAGTCCTCAGGCAGAAGAAGAACTACTTCTGACACTGGTCTCAAGAACACCTTCGGAGAACCTTGATTCGATGTCCTGAGCTCCACCTTCCTTACTTTGCTGTCTCTCCCAGGGAAAACAGCTGTGATCCTTGCCATAGGCCACGCGTTCACGTGCAGTTTGACTGTCCTTCAGGAGCACAATGTCTCCTTCTTTCAGATCCCGTTGGGAATCTCTCCACTTCCGGCGAGCTTGAAGAGTAGGGAGGAACTCCTGACGCCAGCGACGCCAGAATCTATCAGCGAGCTTGGACTTGTTTCCATTGTCTGCTGAGAAGATCCTTGTCTGTGAAGTCTCCGTGCGGTGGGGAAACCCCAACCTTCTGGGTAAGTATCATTGCAGGAGACAATATGAACTGACTCTGGGTCAGTAGAGACTGGAATGAGAGGTCTGGCATTCATTATCGCAGTCACTTCCATCATGAGTGTGCACAGGACGCCGTGGGTGAGTTGAATGTTCTCTCAAGCAGGATTGCATCGAGGATCCGTCTTGATAGGCCTATCATACGTTCCCATGATCCTCCCATATGGGACGATGAGGAGGATTAAACACCCATGAACACTCCTGTTGGCTCAAGAAGTTCTGTACAGTGATGTCAGGTTGTTGTTGGCTTAGTCCCAGTTCCTTTGCAGCGGCTACAAAGTTTGTTCCGCATGATCCGATCTTATCTGCTTCGCAGGTCCCGTATGGCAAAGAAACGTCTCAAAGCATTGATGCAACTGGACGTGTCTAGGGAATCGATGATCTCGATGTGCACGGCTCGGGAGCTCATACAGCAGAAGAGCATCGCCCATCTTTTGCTTTGGGCCTGTCCACCTCGCGTACGCCTGGAGACGATTTGCCATGGTCCGAACACATCCACTCCTACATAGGTGAAAGGTGGGGATGTGTGCAAGCGTTCTGGAGGCAAGTCTGCCATAAGTTGTTCCTCTGTTTTCCGGCGTAACTTTCGGCACATTACACATTTGTGTAAGACAGAGGTAATGAGTCGTTTTCCACCTATGACCCAGAAACCCGCTGCTCTCAGGGCCCCTTCGGTGAAGTGGCGGCCTTGATGCTTCACCTCTTCATGATACTGGCGTACCAACAGCAGAGAAATATGGCTGGTCTTGGGCAAGATGATGGGTCTTTTCTCCTGAGTGCTCAAGTCAGCGTGTTTTAATCTGCCACCAACACAAATCAAATCACCTTCAAGAACAGGTCTGAGCTGGTGAAGAGAACTGTCCTTAGTCACAGCTCGTCCGAGCTCAAGAGCAGTGAGCTCCTTTGCAAAAACATCTTCCTGTGCGGCTCTGATGATGATGTATCTTGCCTGAGACAACTCATCTGGAGTGCGTGGGAGCTTGCAATAGTGCCATCCTTTACATTCACTAGACTTGTTGTGTCTGTAAGCGCTGGCTATGTGTATGAGTAAGGCAATAGCCCTGGTGAGAGAGCGCATGCATGAAAAGCGCTGTAACCGTGTGGCGGTAAGGCCTCGATCTTGAGTCTGAGTAAGAAAACTACTCACTTCAGGTCGTATTTCCATGTCTGATTCTGGGTTAACAAGGTCAAACATCCGGCTTGTATCTGTGTCAGATGGATTTGGTTTGTGTAAAAAGGCTGGTCCAGTGAACCACGTAGTCTTTGTCAGTTGGGACGCAGGAACTGACCTGGATGCGTGGTCAGCCGGGTTGTCTTCTGTGTTGACATAGAACCATTGGTTAGGTCTTGTGGACTGACGAATTCGTCTGACTCTATTGTGCACATAGACGTAGAAGCGTTTTGTCTGATTGTTAATATATCCAAGCACGACCTTACTGTCACAATAGAATTTGATTGCATCAAGCTTCAGGTCTAATTCATCTTGGATGAGTTCGGCGACTTCCACGGCTAATACTGCGGCACACAATTCCAACCGAGGAATGGTAGGTTCGGACGGTGGGGCCAGCTTAGCCTTCCCTAAGATGAATCCTACTTCGACTTGTCCCTCAGCTTGAATGGTCCTAAGGTATGCCACAACTCCAATAGCCTTTGTGGATGCATCGGAGAACACACATAGCTCTGTGTGTACACCATTGGAAAGTGACGTGATGGTGTATGAACGTGGGATATGCAGCTTGCTTAAATCATACAGTGACTCACGCCATGCTTCCCATTGCTTCAGCTTTTGTTCTGGAAGAGGAGTATCCCAGTCACATGCGTTGACACTGAGTTCCCTCAAGAGACTTTTGCCTTCAATAGTCACCGGTGCGACCATGCCTAAAGGATCGAAGATGCTATTCACTGTTGACAGGACTCCCCTGCGAGTGAATGGTTTCTTGTGCTCTGAGATTGTAAATGTGAAAGTGTCAATCATTGTCTCCCACAGTAGTCCCAAACTGCGTTGAACCGGTGTAGCTTCACCGCTAAGGTCAAGGTCTTTCAGAACAGCTCTGTCCTCTGGTGCAAAGGCCTGAAGTACAGCTTCACTGTTTGAGGCAAACTTGTGGAGCCTCAGGTTCGATGCGCTGAGAGAAGTCTGTGTTCTCTGTAGAAGACTGATGGCTTCAGCTTCAGTTGGCACACTTATGAGCCCATCATCTACGTAAAAATTACGTTCGACAAACTGGACCGTGTCTTTTCCATGTTTGTGTGCACCTTCATGGATGGCTCTCCTTAATCCGTAGATGGCTACAGATGGTGACGGACTGTTGCCGAAAACATGGACCCTCATCCTGTAGTCGATGATGTCCTTAGACATGTCATTGTCTCTGTACCACAAAAACCTCAGGAAGTTCCTGTGGTCTCTGTGGACAAGAAAGCATTGGAACATCTGCTGTATGTCGGCGATCACCGCTACCTGTTCCTTACGAAAGCGGATCAGCACCCCAATGAGTGAATTATTAAGGTCTGGACCTGACAGGAGAACATCATTTAGAGATGTGCCGAAGTACTTTTGCGCTGGAGTCAAACACCACACGGATGTTTCCAGGCTTTTATGCGGGTGGTAAACTCCAAAAATAGGTAGGTACCAACACTCTTCATTCTCCTCCAGTGGAGGAGCCACTTCTGCATGTTTGTTGTCAATGATTTTCCCCATGAATTCTAGAAACTGGTCTCTCATCTCTGTTTTTCTCCGCAGAGTTTTCTCCAGGGAGGTGAAGCAGTGAACACCTGTTCGCGATTGTTGGACAAACGCTGACGGGAACTCTAAAGGGAGAGGAGCGACCCAGTGGTTTGACGTGCCTCTATACATTACTTGGTCCATGATTTCCAAAAAGATTGTGTCCTCCATGGACAAGGCGGGTTTGTTGTCAGACTCAGTCTCGGTGAAGACCTGTAATCCTAGGGTCTCCAACGATGCCTTGTGTGGTTTGCTCTTCTGCTCCCTGCCATGGAACACATCTTCGTTCAGCTTCATGAAGCCTTCACATGGTCTTAGAATAGAAGGTCTGCCATTCTCTAGCACATTTGTCTTATCTGGCCACAGCTGGTTTGTGTGCATTCCCTAAACACACATCTCCTACCAAGACCCATCCCAAGTCCAGTCTTTGTGCAAAGGGGGCGTTGTGAGGTCCGCTCACTTGCTGTCGCACTTTATGAACTCTCACCATGTCTCTGCCTAGCAAGATGAGGATTTCCGCCTTGGGGTCGAGTTCTGGTATGTGTCTTGCTACACTTCGTAGGTGTGGATGATGACGGGCTGCATCAGGCCGGTATTTCAGAGCGATCAATGAGAATGTCGTTACACTCAATTAACGGTGGTAGCAGTAGGCTAGTCTGCCCATCAAGTGATTCGACCTGAAACCCTCCGCTTTTCTGCCTGACGTCTCCACCAATCCGCACAGGTCTTCAGTGAGTAGGGGAATGGTTGGCCCTTGATATTGAAAAGCTCAAAGAAATCTGATCGCACCAGGAACGGTTACTTTGATCATCCAAAATGACGTACATGTTGGTCGCCTTCCCACGTTGACCTTGAGGGTATATTCGTACCAAACAGATCTTTGAACAGGATCTTGCTGTTCGCTCTGGACCACATACCTGGGTGCAGTGTGAGGAGATGGCTTTGCTATCGCTAGCATTTTCCTCTTCCTCCCCGCCATTGTCTGGTGGGGGTGTAGGCCTTCTGTAGACTTGAGGTGGTGGACCTGGATGCATAGCAGCATGATGTCGGTCGCTGTCGCACTCCATGCACTTTACTGCTGTCTTACAGTCTTTTGCAAGATGACTAGCTGATGTGCAACACTTGAAACAAATTCCATTCTCCTTGAGAATGCTCTTTCTTTCTTCCAGAGTCTTCCTTCTAAATACTCTGCATTTCCTTAGCGAATGTGGCTTGTTGTGAATGGGACAGTTTTTCTCTGGCCCACAGAAGCTTCTCTCAGGTGAGTTCGCAGGCGGGTCTTTACCTGAAGAGATGTCTGTTTTGTGAACGGATATTTTTCTTCCATAATTATTTGAGACTACTCTGTCTGACCTTGGTCCGTTGTTGCTAGCGCATAGAAAGATGAAGCTGGGATCATTCCTCCAGCGTGCTTCTTGACAGATGAAATCAACAAAGTAATCAAATGGGGGAAAGTAGCCGTTGTTATTTTCTTTAAATCTTGAACCGACTGAGAGCCATTTCTCCTGTAGCCCGTGAGGGAGCTTCTCCACGATGGGCCCAATGCCCCTGGCGGTATCCAGGTAGGCCAACCCTCTGAGATAACCTTCTTCTCTAGCACCCTGGAGTTCCATAAGAAGATCGCCTAGGTCTCTCAGCTTTCCGTAATCTTTAGTTGATATTCTTGGGAATTCATCCAATCTCTTGAAAAGAGACTTCTCTATTACTTCAGGTGCAGCATAGCACTCTTGGAGGCGATTCCAGGCTTTTTTAAGTGCTACGTCTGGGTTCCCGACATACACAGAGCGGATCCTTTTGATGTGTTTCACAGACTCTGATCCGAGCCATTTAATCAGCAAATCTAACATTTCGGTGGAGGTGAGTCCTAGGCCTGTAGTAGCATTACTGAACGACGACTGCCATGCTAAGTAATTTTCAGGTTTATCATCGAATTGGTAGAGACTTGTACTTATTAAATCACGACGAGCCAGGTATCGTGCCAGATTTTCTGTTTCAGGTGTCACGCTTGGAATGGATGAAGCATACATAGGCACATATGATGGAGCTGTTGCTTTAAGAGGTGATTTGCTTGGATGATACATTGTGTTGGGTTTTGCGGAGCGTTCGCCGTCTCTATCAGGTATCGTCTGATGTCCATCGTATCTTAGCAGACCTGTATGACCTCCATTAAGTGGTGTGCTGATGTGTGTTACATCCCTGAATTTAGTGTGGTTGCTGAAGAATGGCTTTTCCGGTGCGGTGTTATGCTCAGATGATCTGTTATGGGTTTCAACCTCTTTTTGCTCTTTCCTGAACTGTAAATTGCGTTCTGATGGACGATTCCATGTTACATAGCTGCCTTCTGACAAATCTGCCTCAGGTAATGTTGCATGAGCAGATGCTTGAGTTCGTTCTACGTTATGTTCAGCTTGTGCTTCAACATATTCGTTCGTGCGTGTTACAATTTCACTTTGTAAATTTGCTTGAGATGATACATCGGTCTTAATTGAATCTTCTTGATCTAATTCGGCTACTTCTAATGCCTCGGCTTGGGCGATAGCTGCGGCCGCCTCTCTTTGATGTTTGAGTGCGCATAGCTCAGCTTCCAGCTTTGCTTTTCCTAATTGTAACTCTGCCCTTTGTATTTTCAGCTCTGCTTCTTTCTCAGCAAACGCTGCGCGTGTCTTCGCCGCCTCTGCTTTAGCGCGCGCCCTTACTGTTGCATTCGATGCCGATGAGTGAGAGCTCTTTGATCTTCTCGTGCTCGCAGATGCATTGTCAGCCCTTTTTGACTCCTTTTCACTCATTTTGCTTAACTACTTGCTTCTCAATACGTTGAAACTCCAGCTGGATTACACTTTTTCACTGTACTGTTCTCGTTGAGGTGTAGCAACTCCAACTAAACAGCGAGCTAAACTCTCTCTATTCATGAACATGAAGAAATCCAGAATTCTTTGTATGCAGATTTATTTTCTTCACATTGTACTGAATCCATACACATAAGATGAGTGATGAGAGATCGAGAGAGTGAAACTAGGAAACAAACAGCAAAATACTGAAATTAGCTAAGCCACCTAGTTTTCATAAACATTACTTTTACAGCACGAAATAAATATGCTTAAAAGTTAACTTAGTCAGAACAAGATTATATACATACAAGTGATGCTTCTACTGGGGAGTCAACGGGAAGGATGCATTTTCATTGCGCAATGACTGTCTGCATTTATTAAACAGTCTGACGTTTTTCTAATGCGTTTTTCATGTAGTTTCCTGCTTCCGTTTTTAGCTCAGTAAACAAACGTCCAAAATAAAAGTCTGCATGAAACCGAAAGTATATCAAAAATAAAATGCATAAAAATTATACTTAAATGCAAATGCCTGAAGGGCAGAACAATATGTTTTATGAAATGTAGTGAAGTAAAAAGTAAGATCTTATGCTTTGGAATGTAGTGAAGTAAAAGTAAAAGTTACTCAAAACTACTCCAGTAAAGTACAGATACTTGAAAAATGTACTTAAGTACAGTAACGAAGTAGTTTTACTTTGTTACTGACCACCACTGTTTAAAAGCCAATAAATGCCTCACAGCACACAGTATTCAGTTTAATTCTAACAGTAAGTGAGTTTAAGTGTTTTTCAATGGTTCAGACATGCATTGAGGGTAAATAAATAAAAAACAGCTGGATTTTGTATGAAGGTGGAAGTGCTTTCCACAAGTAGCTCACTCATTTCTCTGTGTTTACAGTCAATAAGCTCTGGGGGCTATTTCAACCCAAGGGGCCAAAGAGCTCTGACCCCATTTCTCAATATCTCTAAGGTATGGAAAGATATTCTTTCTTTCTGTTTTTCCTCTTGTCAAGCCCTCTCGTTCCTGATCAAACACTCATTTCGGCACTCTCGCGCTCAGAGATCAATTAGTGAAACGAGGTGGTTACACACCCTCCAGCTTTCCTGCCATTGGCTTGGAACATTCCAGAATTGCACAAGGCATTGCATAATAAGTCAGCAGCTTCTGAGGTCAGGGGTCAGAGGTCGCCAAACCACAAGGATCCCCAGGGCTATTTAAGGGGTGATGGCTTTGCCCATTTGAAGGGTCACCTGTAAATGTCACCTGCAAGATGTGAGGAACTTGAAGGGTTAAAGGATTAGTTCACAAAATTAAACTTCTGACATTATTGAATCACCTTCATGTCATTCCAAGCGTGTATGACTTTCTTCGATGGAAGACAAAAGGAGACATTTTTAATAATTGTACTTGTCATGCAATAACAGTGAATGGGGAACTTGAAGGGATCAAAAATTGGTAACGTTGGAATCAAACAATATTCCCTTTAACTTTCACTGTATACAAAAAATACATACAGGTGCTGGTCATATAATTAGAATATCATCAAAAAGTTGATTTATTTCACTAATTCCATTCAAAAAGTGAAACTTGTATAATGTATACATTCATTCCACACAGACTGATATATTTCAAGTGTTTATTTCTTTAAATGTTGATGATTATAACTGACAACTAATAAAAAAAAAAAAAAAATCAGTATCTCAGAAAATAAGGAAATTTTGTGAAAAGGTTCAATATTGAAGACACCTGGTGCCACACTCTAATCAGCTAATTAACTCAAAACACCTGCAAAGGCCTTTAAATGGTCTCTCAGTCTAGTTCTGTAGGCTACACAATCATGGGGAAGACTGCTGACTTGACAGTTGTTCAAAAGACGACCATTGACACCTTGCACAAGGAGGGCAAGACACAAAAGGTAATTGCAAAAGAGTCTGGCTGTTCACAGAGCTCTGTGTCCAAGCACATTAATAGAGAGGCGAAGGGAAGGAAAAGATGTGGTAGAAAAAAGTGTACAAGCAATAGGGATAACCGCACCTTGGAGAGGATTGTGAAACAAAACCCATTCAAAAATGTGGGGGAGATTCACAAAGAGTGGACTGCAGCTGGAGTCAGTGCTTCAAGAACCACTACGCACAGACGTATGCAAGACATGGGTTTCAGCTGTCGCATTCCTTGTGTCAAGCCACTCTTGAACAACAGACAGCGTCAGAAGCGTCTTGCCTGGGCTAAAGACAAAAAGGACATGACTGCTGCTGAGTGGTCCAAAGTTATGTTCTCTGATGAAAGTAAATTTTGCATTTGGGCGATTCCACAGTTTAGGCCTAACTGCAAGGACAATAGCCTGCAAAATCAATCTTCATGGAGAAAGCCATTGTCCTCAGGTTCACATCCTGAGAAAACCTGGGGTACAGCTGTGTGAAAGGCAGGATAAATCTGGCAATGGTAAACTAGTAAACTTTGATCAAAGTTGAGTTGATGTAAAATTTAACGTATGTAACATGGACGGAAAAACAGTGTAAATTCAAACAGAAAGTGTACTTAATCTAATTCAGTTTAATACAATTCTGGTTGAATCCCAGTTCATGTTTTGCTTTGCTCCTAATTTGGTATAGTTATAAGTCATGTGTTGTGTATGGGTCACAAAACTGGTAATAGGACTTCCATGCAGGCAGGGTGGCCATCTAATATTATCTGTTCTATAAACTTAAAGGTGCATTTTTGATTCTGGTATGTTCATAAACTGAAAGCCAGCAAAATTACTAACAAATACCACAGGTATATTTTTCAAATTTATTTGCCAAATGTAGAAGCCAAAGGAACTCCTACAAGTGTGCAAAGTTATAACGTGTGTAACGTGGACGGAAAAAAATTAAACAATCCTGCAAGATTGCCTCTGTAACACAAAATAATACCATTTCATGAAAACTGGCAAAGAATAGAACAAGTTCATAACACATTAAAATAACCTGTCATCATTTACTATCAAATTTAAAGATCATACATCGTGAATGAAATGACATTTGTAACGTGGACAGATAAAATGAGTAATTCTTCTGAATAGAGCACCAATAACTCTTTATGCAAAGTAACCCTGAATATTTGTTAACTAAAGGACAATTAATTTACTGCAGAAGTAAATGGAAGGCAGTTGAGGCAGATAAATGTCAGTTAAGCAGCGGTCAGGGTGAACCTGATATCTGCCTGGTGACAATCATGGCAGTCGGTATAACGCAGCTCCAATTGTGCAGCGCGAGAGAGATTGAAATGATGGAGACGTGCAAGTGCAGAAAAGCAGTGTCTATTTCTCATAATCATTACTAATATGGCTTCTTCTTTTCGAGATCTTAGTCTATATGCTGTGTTCTGTTAATGTGTGGACTTCATGTTGGTTATTTGAAGCGCACTTGCCATCCAGTAATCGCAAAAAGCTTTGTGCTTTGTTACTTTATAATAAACAAAATATAAGCTTTAAAATGATGCCAAATTCATAACGAAATTCAAACAATACGGTTTTGGCGCTCTTTAATGCGGACCTCCAGTGTACACTTTCAGTAGTATAAATACAAGTAGTCCGTGTATGCGTCTGGATTGCGCACGCGGAAAGTTTAGCACAGGCTTAATGCGGCAGGCGCGATCTCTTTAGCGCCTCAGTTAAAGCTGCAAGTGAACCCATTATATCTTTCTATGTACTACAATAGTACGAAATGAACATGATTTAACATCAAAAGGTAGGCTATTTTATAAGAGAGCCTACTGTACAACTTACTGAAATGTTTCATGTAAAAGCTCATTCAGTGTTTCAAACTGAGGAAAATGTGTAAAGCTTGTAAACATTGCATTTTAATAATACATTTACCTCAGAATAACCACTCAGTGTCCATAAGCTCATCAGTTAGCTAGAAAAATAACTATGAAGAGGAGCATTTAGCTAAATTTATGCGTTATTGCATATTAATATTAGGGATGGGCATTTTAAGCAAAAGTAATATTCGATAATCACTGGGTATTATTCGATTACTATTCGAAAATCACACCCCTCCCGCGCATGTACACGCACACACACACGCACACACACACACACACACACACACACAGAGAGGGGGAGAGAGAGACCACCCAGGCTTTCAATCTGTATGATAACAAACTGTTTAATTAATTAGAGAATAGTATATCTTAACCCAAGAAAATTAATGGTTGTAAAGTATGAGTGCTGAAACATATTAATATAACCGAATGATGGCATTTATTAACAGAACAGTCCGTCGATTATCAACTGCTGATAAGGCTATACATTTCTATTTTAAATATGAACATGAACATTCATATTATTAAAAAGAAAATCTTAAATTTGATTAATGCATTAATTAATATTTGGTGTAAAACATATTGCGCGCTAAACAGAATATCATTCTTAAAACATTTTACGCGCTAAAACATATTGTGAACCACCTGAATGACGGCACTTATAATGTGAACATTAATTTTAACGTCTGTCTTCATAACAATAACCTATTTCATATATATAAATATATTAAATGAACATGTTCACATGCTCGGGAAGAAGACGGGAGTGTTGTTCACAATTAGTTCATTAGTTCGGTGAACTTTGAATTGAAACAAGGGATCGAATATAGAGCCCTGCAGCTTCTCAGAATTCTCCACCTGAGTCTGAGCCCGTGTCTCTCTCTCTCTAGTTAAGCCATTTAAATAGTTCAGTTTTGGTTTTTAATAGCAAATTGGTCATTATTTTGTTTCCTTTCTTTATTAATTTAATTTAGAAATATGATTGGAACATCTTATTTTTGTTAAATTCAAGTTTTTGTTTTTTTTAAATACCACGCGGCCAGCTTAAGTTTGATCAGTTTATCTTTCTCAAATAAATAACTAAATAATTAACGTCATAATATTTTAAGAATAAAGTCAAAATTACGATCAGAAAATCATGTTATTGCCTTAAGTTAAAGCGAAAATTACACCTGTATACTGCCAAAAAAATTATAATAATAAGTGTGGCATCCAACCTGTCATTCTTCACATTTAACACGAAAAACAACACAAATATTTTGCATATAAATAAAATATATCCAAATATTTCAGCAAAAAACTAATAATTTGAATGCAGGGAGCTCGTCACGGCTTCATTAATGGGAAACAGGACGTGAAGGCGGCAGAGAAGCACTCTGTGGAGTGCATCGTTTTGTTAACTTTGGTTTATTATTTTGAGTTGTTTGGGACGCTGTAGCAAACGGCCCTCTCACAATATATTGCTTAACAGGTCTATTGTTAACACAATCAGGCTGAACGTATCAGAAGTTCTCCAGCGTGGTTAGTGCTCTTGTGCCGCGCTCGAGTGCCGACAGTGCACTTTGTGTGCAAGCATGGAACAGAAGTTGCTCTAAAATAAAACAAACAAATATCCTGTTGATCGTTGCATCTGTACTCCAGTATATAAATTCAATATAGATTAATTATTGCTAAAGTTACTTGCCAAGAGAGGTAGTTTGACATATTTCATGTATTTGCCCAGGCGGCTCGCGCGTGTCAGAGGCTGCCGGTGCTCGCGCTGTTCACACGGAACAGAACACAGCGCGCATGTACTGAAAGGAGTTGTCTTTCTCGCCCAAATGCTTTTTAATCACTTATATTTGTAAACAAACAAGGCTTAAAAACGCATGCAAATACTCAGAAAACAACGTTCGAAGTTGGACAGACTCAAAATTTTCGTCTAATTTACGAACAAGATGTGCAGAATCTGTCAAAATGTATACAACCACCATTCATGCATGCTCTTTCACGATGAACACGACGCCGCTTTCGGTCCGAAACCACTAGCAATCATCCGACTTGCACACTCTTTATCCTTTCTCATCATAATGATCCTATTTAATGTTTACTTAACCAAAGTTTATCACGTTCGTATCATTTTAACGTTCGTAAACTTTTGGACAGAAGCCACAAACTTACCCACATTCTGAAATCGTGAAATCCTGTTAACTCTTCCTCCCATGCAGAGTATGCGTGACCTAGACAATCTTATTTCTGACATGAGAACCGTTGAGACATTAGGAGATGGAAATTCAGCGTCAGAATAAAATGTACGAAACATTATGATTTAAGGACAGAAAATCTCTGCCCCTGTTTTATCCCGATTTATTAACAATTTATCATGTAGCAACGCATATAAGAATTTAACCCACACAAGATGTTTTTATCGATTTTGCTATTGATATAATTACATGGAAAAATTATATCTCTGTTTCCTTTAGAATCATAGTTTAACGTTCGTAACTGTTTGGACAGAAGGTGTAACGAACGTTAGTAAATGTTTCCATTGCATCGTGGTGGATTAAGGGAATTATACTTTCAGTGTTAGTAGTAGTATTTTGTAGAAGACACACCAAAATAAATGTTATGCGCCAAAATTCAAGATTGTATTAAAGGAAATGAAAGAAATTACTTAAGAAAAATCCAGATGCAATGAATGTCCCACCCTGACATCCGCAATTTCTGGGGACGGAAATAAAATAGTCTCATTACACGATAATGCCAAGGCTTAGTGGGATACAATTAACTTTATTATTTCTTACATCTATCTTAAACAAAATAGTGAACTAAAAATAAAAAAATGACAACAACTGGGTATTATTCAATCTATATTGTTCATTACACCCCTTGTGGACAGAAACTGTGGAATCGCTCATTTCCTTTGGAAATCAGGGTCCCAGAGTCTGGAGGAAGAGAGGAGAGGCACAGAATCCATGTTGCTTGAGGTCCAGTGTAAAGTTTCCACAGTCAGTGATGGTTTGGGGGTGCCATGTCATGTTGGTCCACTGTGTTTTCTGAGTTCCAAGGTCACCACAGCCGTATACCAGGAAGTTTTAGAGCACTTCATGCTTCCTGCTGCTGACCAACTTTATGGAGATGCAGATTTCATTTTCCAACAGGACTTGGCACCTGCACACAGTGCCAAAGCTACCAGTACCTGGTTTAAGGACCATGGTATCCCTGTTCTTAATTGGCCAGCAAACTCGCCTGACCTTAACCCCATAGAAAATCTATGAGGTATTGTGAAGAGGAAGATGCGATATGCCAGACCCAACAATGCAGAAGAGCTGAAGGCCACTATCAGAGCAATCTGGGCTCTCATAACACCTGAGCAGTGCCACAGACTGATCGACTCCATGCCACGCCGCATTGCTGCAGTAATTCAGGCAAAAGGAGTCCCAACTAAGTATTGAGTGCTGTACATGCTCATACTTTTCATGTTCATACTTTTCAGTTGGCCAAGATTTCTAAAAATCCTTTCTTTGCATTGGTCTTAAGTAATATTCTAATTTTCTGAGATACTGAATTTAGGGTTTTCATTAGTTGACAGTTATAATCATCAAAATTAAAATAAACACTTGAAATATATCAGTCTGTGTGGAATGAATGTATACATTATACAAGTTTCACTTTTTGAATGGAATTAGTGAAATAAATCAACTTTTTGATGATATTCTAATTATATGACCAGCACCTGTATATGTATAGACATCATAAAGAAGTTCATACAAGTTTGAAGCGACATGAAAACTTGCAAAAATATGTAAAACCTTCATAACAGCTGTCTGTACAAGCCACAAGATAAATTTGTCTGAAAAACAGACATATTAAAGTCGTTTTTACTGATAATCTGAAAGTTGTTAAACAATGTGACTCTATCATTGAGTCAGTAAGTTGGACTCAAGAACCAAATGAGTCCTGCATGAAGCATTTACCATTTTTGTGAACCGGATCAACTGATTCATTGAAAAGATCTGACTCAAATAAAATGTGTTAATGAATCATACTGTACATTGTCACTGTACTTCTTATGAACTCTCATAAACATGAAACCTGGACTAACACAGATTTAAATTCAGTGAGTAAATACTTAAAGGTTTTCTTTTTGAAGTTGCATTGCTAGAAAAAAAGTGATAGATGATAGACTACTTTTGGCATGATTCATTCAAGAATCCATAAACGCTAGAACAAAACTGGAGCGACTTAAATACACAAAGTTAGCATTATTTTTGTGTGCTTTTATCTGCAATGAAGATTAAAGATTGAAATGTGGGCCTAGAGTTTAAACATGTTTTTTTGTGGAAAATCTGTGTTTGTAAGCATATGTGTCTCTGCGCTCTATCTTTCACCCTTCTAATGGAGTAAACTTTAAAGGAGAGGACCAGTGGTTTATTTAAGTAAAGCACATACATAACTTTCACAAAGCCAAATCCACAAAGCCACACTGATCACCCCTCACTGCACAGTCTCCAAATTTACCACAGTCATTTAAAAATGGCAGAATTTTGTATATTTAATTTTTACCGCCACACCGCCACCACCCATGTAGCGTCTGTAGGTGTCATATGATTTCTTGTTTTAAAAGCAGAGGGCAAGTGGAGCTGTCAGCGATTAACTCTCTGACCCTAATAACTGAGCTATCAGCTGCCTCTCTGGTCTTTTCTGCAGCTCTGGCTTTAATTGCTCTGGCTGCATTGCTGCTGCTGCAACGCTGCTTTGTTGTGTGTTTCTCTGTTTTGCTGCAGCGTTCTATAATCAACCACTGCATTGCTGCATCAGCCTGTTTGCTGCATTAGCAGCGTCTCTGTATGTTTGTGTGTGCGGTTTCCCTGGCTCATATCGTGCACCACTTTTATTTGTGCATTCTGAGCTGCAGAATCTGTCTGTATGATTGCATACAGTATTATTCACCCCTGGATAGTTTTAATGGTGCAATGCAACTTAGTTTCTTTGTAAACAGCTTTGTTGATTTAGTTTTAATGCTTCACACAATGCCGCACATGTGTGATGATGTAAGGATAGTGTAACTGTAGGTTGTCGGAGAAGTGTTGGAAAGATGTGCAAATCTGCACATATTGGCTATTTTGCAATAGTTTGCAAATGCAGTCATTTTTTTAACATATTACTGTTGTGAGGTTTTTTTTCACTTTGGTAACACTTTACAATAAGGTGCACTAATATTGTTCAATGCATTACATATCATGAACTAGCAATGAACTGTTATGTTTGAATAAAATAAAAAGCATTTATTAAGCATACATTTTAATTAGGTTAGGGTTAGATATATACTAACATGTACTTCCATTTTAACTTCAAGTAATAAATTAATGTTAATATACTTTGGGCACACTTGAAATAACAATGAACAGTTGTATATCTAAAAAATAACAGACTAAAAATTACTTTGATTAATGTTGTAAAAATTAGATTGATATCTAATCCATTAGCTAATGTAAATTATTTTATTGTAACTTATACTTTATTATTAAGTTTTAAATTACAACCTTTGCTTATAAAATGCTGGTTTTGTATTGATGCTAAAATTCTTATGTACTTATTATTAAAAATCTTTTGGTTCATGTCTGTTAAATTCATAAAATAAAATAGTAAATTATAATTATTAAAAATAATTAATTTATTAGTTAAATAATGATAAAAAATAACAATAGCAACTTGGGCTATGAGCTTCTCCACCCTTCCTCCAGACTCTAGGACCTTGGTTTCTAAATGAAATACAAAACTTGCTCTCATCTGAACAGAGGACTTTGGACTTTGGTTCTTCTTCTCCTTAGCCCAGGTAAAACGCCTCTGATGACAACTGTAGCCAAATTCCTCGACACGTCTGTGTGTGGTGGCTCTTGATGCCTTGACCCCAGCCTCAGTCCATTCCTTGTGAAGTTCACCCAAATTCTTGAATCGATTTTGCTTGACAATCCTCAAGGCTGCGGTTCTCTCGGTTGGTTGTGCATCTTTTTCTTCCACACTTTTTCCTTCCACTCAACTTTCTGTTAACATCCTTGGATACAGCACTCTGTGAACAGCCAGCTTATTTGGCAATGAATGTTTGCAGCTTACCCTCCTTGTGAAGGGTGTCAATGATTATCTTCTGGACAACTGTCTTCCCCGTGATTGTGTAGCCTAGTAATCCAAACTGAGAGACCATTTTGAAGGCTCAGGAAACCTTTGAAGGTGTTTTGAGTTGATTAGCTGATTGGCATGTCACCATATTCTAATTTGTTGAGATAGTGAATTGGTGGGTTTTTGTTAAATGTGAGCCAAAATCATCACAATTACAAGAACCAAAGACTTAAACTACTTCAGTCTGTGTGCATTTAATTTATTTAATACACAAGTTTCACAATTTGAGTTGAATTACTGAAATAAATAAACTTTTCGACTACATTCTAATTTATTGAGATGCACCTGTATGTCGTAACGTGCATGTGAAATACAGTTAAACATTTGTTGTTTTTCTCATTGCTTCCCCTTGCTCTGTAATTATTTGCAAACCACAGCTAGGACATAATACGGTTTTATTGAGTCTAAGCCCACACATGCTGGCCTGACTGCAGGTGTGTGAGTGAGTGATGGCAGCAGTTCATTAAGGGGACGGCCAGAAGTGGAGAAAGACCCTCAGGAGACACATACCGAATGTTATGATGGATGGTTGTATCAGTCACAACGGACCACTCACTTTTACTGTCAGAGGCTCCTGTTTTAATAGACCCACTGCAGCATATGATAGGGAGACAGAAGGGTGTAGGGCAAATTATTCATAGAGAAAGACTCTCAAGCCGAACGGCCCCAAACCTTGTAGAGGTGTTCAAAAGTCTGAACCGATCATAATGGCTCATAAAAGGTAGAGAGAGAATAGAGACGAATGAAGAGAAGGAGAGACAAGGGACTGCAAAGGCCACATAAGAGTTGAGAGCCAGTCAAGCGTTGTTGTCGACACAAGATGACATTTCTTAATGAGCTGGTGGGACTGGCTCTAGAGGTGCGGTGCTCGGAGTGCTAAAATCACTGCCTCTTATACACACATTGAGTTTGCATATAGTGACATTTCGTCCCTAACAGACCCTTGAGAAGTCAGTGGAGCAGCACAAATGAGTGTTGTACTGAAGAAAAAGAGAGAAGAGATGCCATGGGTGGAGATGTTTAGATGATGCTGATAAAGGAAAGTAGAATTGTTTTTTGTTTTTTTAATACTGTGAGTTGTGTTTGCCAGTGCCACGCTGCTAGGATGTTATGGGTGTTTGCTAATTACATTTTCATGTTTTCCTCAAATATCTTTTATTTAATACAAAGTTTAATACCAACTTTGTAATACTAATTTTGTAACAAAACTATTAGTGTTGTCAAATGAAATCGCATCCAAAATAAACGTTTTTGTTAACATAATATATGTGTGTGTATTGTGCATATTTATTATGTAGGCTATATATAAATACACACACATAGAACATATATTTTGAAAATATTTACATGCATATATTTATATTCATATAATATGTCATATATACATATATTTAATATATAAATGTGACATTTCTCTTAAACATATGCGTGTATTTACATACACATAATAAATATACACCATCCACACACACATATATCTTATGTAATCCAAAAAAAATTATTTTGCATGTGATTAATCACAATTAATTATTTGAGAGCACTAAAAATCATATGTTGTGATTAAAATAACAAATGTTGTCACCAGTATAGTTTATATACTTTTCTACAAATTTTTGAGATTACATTATTTTAATTTTTGTTATTAAATAATATGTTCAAGTATTTAACGATTGCTCAAAACCTTGGGGTCTGTAAGATTTTGTAAATGTTTTTGAAAGAAGTCTCACCAAGCTCTGCTCACCAAGGCTGCATTTATTTGATCTAATGATCAGTATAAACGGTAATAATGTGAAATATTCTTGCAATTGAATACAACTATT
This sequence comes from Gymnocypris eckloni scoliostomus, assembly GCA_027564155.1. NCBI lineage: Eukaryota > Metazoa > Chordata > Actinopteri > Cypriniformes > Cyprinidae > Gymnocypris > Gymnocypris eckloni. Next base: position 155,448 of record CM050432.1, read on the forward strand.
TTCTAATTGAATATATATTAAAATGGAATTAATTATTGTGATGGAATAGCTGAATTTTGAGCATCATTAATCCAGTCTTTAGTGTCATATGAACCTTCAGAAATCATTCTAATATGCTGATTTGCTTCTGAATAAATATTTCTTATTGTTATTATTAATGTTGAAAACAGTTGTGCTGTTTACTTTCGTGGAAGCCATGTTACATTTTGCACTTGTCACGTCACTCATCTTTTTTTTAAAGATTCTTTGAATAGAAAGTTAAAAACAGAATTTATTTGAAACAGAAATCGATTGTAACATTATAAATGTCTTCACTGTCACTTTTGATCAATTTAATGCATCCTGGCTGAATGAAAGTATTCATTTCTTTTAAAAAGCCAACTGCAATTTTAGTTGGCATGTATCAGTACAGATAAAATTACAAAGGGAATCTGATTCTTTTCATGTTAGCCTTTTAAGGCATTTTAAGGTTCACGACCATCCTGTGACTCAGGCCCCTCTTGTGATATATTCATAATTTGCCTAATCACTTTCAGAATAAAGGGTGGTGGAATGTACTGTTTTCATAAGGTGCACAAGAAAACAGTTGAAAATTGTTTGTAGCACAAACGATGCACACTAAGTCTAATAACCCATGCTACTGTATGAGCAATAGTAATGTTGGATATGAATTATCAACAAGATTGACTGTTTTAAAATGCCATCGGTGTATGAATATTAATGTGTGTGCTCTTAAAGCGTGTTTGTGCGTGTGTATATGGCAGAGATTGAAATGGCGTTAGCGCAGCCGGCTGATTTGACAGGAAGAGAGGATTTATTCAAGTTCAGAGAACATGGGCCCGCAGCTCTGTGAAGAAAAGGTCACAGTCTCATTAAAACTGCCTGTATGTGCAACACGATGTCCAATCCCACCCGTGCTTTAACACACAGATAAATGACAGTGTCAGATGTTGGAAAACATGTCAGCGTGGGATGGATGAGCTTTTTGGAAAGCATCCATCGATTGTGCTCCTGTCTCATTGAGTGATACACATCCGATAGACGTCTCTGTTTGGCAATGTCGCACTATTGATTAGTAAGCGGTTCTGTGTTAAAACATGTATCTCTGTATCGATCATGGGGTCAACACGAGCCTCGGATACGAATGACCAGTGGTAAATGTCAGGCAAGGTCAGATATACTCGCCAAAAGCATGTTTGCGAGGCACTTTTTGACGCTGAAATCTGCAGTCTCAGAGTTATTTCCCTCTCATTAGAAGTCGTGGTCTTGTTTTTACTTCAGTCCCACAGTAAATAAACTCAATATGCTGGATTCTTGTCATCCAAGGCTTGGATTCGGTCCAAGCGCTCCCGCTCATTCAAAAGTTCCATTCACTGCCATTAAAATGGAACTGTACCGAACCGCTGAATCCATCAAAAAGCCATGTTATTGTCTCCATAAGCACATAAACTGTCAAAGATGTGGCGAGCCTCGCATATCCCAAATAAACATTCTTGACGTCTCTGCAGCGGGATCTCACCCTGCTGCTCTGAAAAACAAATAAGACCCAACGGAGAAACAACCAGGGAGAGAATGAATTTAGGGAGAGCGATCCAGACACGCAGAGCGAACACAGATGGGAGAATGTTACAGGAAATAGTTTTACGGGGGGCTGGTGGGGTGGAGAGGAGGTAGACAAAGCAGAAACAAGAGGCAATAGCGATATTTTAAAGTGATATAGTACTAAATTCATTCATTTCCTATCTATTATGTGGGAGATACAATCAGGAAGCGGTACATTTCCCTAAAGAGGGTCTGGGTCATGGATAATAATGTAATCTTATAAATGTTATTGTTTCATTGTTTATCCAGATTTTATCTCATTTGCTTAGGTCAGCGCTTGATGGCCTTTGACAATCTCCTGTTATGAATTATGATGAGGTTTGTCTTTATAGATCTCATCTGAATCTGTGTTTTTATTATTACCTAAAACTACAACTGTTAAAAATCCTTGACAATTTGATAATTGTTTTAAAATATGTAAAATACAATACAATACACATATTAGATAACTAATACTAGAAACTAATTGAAAAAATTTGTACTAAAATTTCTAACATTCAAATTGATATAAAATTAAAACTATATAATCAATAAAATAACTAATTGTATTAGTTAACTAATTGTAACATTTCTACGTTTATTTTATTTCATTTTTAGTTTGAGTAGTAGTAGTAGTAGCCCTTTATTGTCACTAGTCACAAGTACCAGCGAAATTAGCCATCAACCTGTCCATACATACACAACATACATATGACAACGGGGTAGACAGAACAGGAAGACAGGGAATGGAAGAAAAGTACAGCATTTTCATGAGGAGAGGGAGGAGAAAAAAAAATTAACCCCCAGGCTATGCTCCATTTGGGAGTACAGTGTGAGAACAGAAAAAAACACCTCAGCACAAAAGCACATATACCATAAACACATGACTTTGCAACATGGGGAAACATATCCAGCTCTGGCAAGCAGCCGTCCGGTGCCATTTGTTGCGGTGCCGGTCATAGACCTGCTCGACAGCGTGGCGGTACAAAGCGGTCAGAGGCAGTTTAATCGGGGGAGGGGAGTAATGTCTGTAATAGGGGAGGGAACAAGAGAGGCCCGCTGCAGCGCTCTTCCCAGGGTAGTTAATCAGCAACTGCCTTGGCCAAGGGAGTGCCGGTACGGGGGAGCCAGAAAAGATAAGATTGAATTGTTGTGTCTTTGGGGCGAACAGCTGCATACCTTCACAGCTGTTCTCTCTGTCCATTCTGGTCCCCGAAAGCATCAATTTTCACTTGCAAAGCCGTGAGCTTCATCGTGATGGAATCCATATTCCGGTTTATAGTCTCCGTCTCAATGCTGACCGCTCTTCCCACAGCTTCAACCAAAACGGGCAGCCTTGTGAGACTTTGGACAGCTGTTCCCGTCTTCTGAATTTTTCGATAACCCAGGGCCAAAGCCTAATCCAATCAGCAAAATACCTGTTATCATGGAACCGAACAGGTAGATATCTTCAATGTCCTCCACGGAAAGAGCCGCCAGACATAAGATTTGCCACCTCTCCCACGCATCCCTCGTATAGCCGGCTGCGTACGTCCCGTCAGGACAAACAGGTTCCCCAGAACCCAGACTTCTCGTTGAGAAGATCGTGTCAATTTCACTGAGACCAGTTGATCAAATCCATAATCATTCTAGTTTGGAGAGCCATGCAGAGAGAGTCTCTCAATAGATGAGACGAGACAAAGAAGCAAGCAGGGAAAAAAAAGGGGGAGGACGGGAGTGAAAAAAAAACGACTGCCTCCGTTGAGAGCCAAACGAGAAGTGTTAATTTTTACACTTCAGCTTAAATATTATATCTTTTTATGAAAAATACTAAACACAAAATTAAAATTAAAATAAAAACAGTAAATATAAAAATAAAAGCTCATTTAAAATATTATTAAATACTATAATAGTATTACACGTTATCTGACACTGTCCTGTTATGAATTATGATGGTGTTTGTCTTCGTGTACCTCATCTGAATCAGTGTTGTTATTGTTAATTAAAATTATTAAAAATAATTTTCGATTAATTGAACCAAAGCTAAAATGAAATAAAATATCTATATCAGATGGAAACAAAAAGTTGAAAAACATGCCTTGGCCACTATCCATCCATCCAACCTAGGTCTTCCCCGGGGCCTCCTCCCGGTGGGACGCGCCCGAAACACCTTCCCGGGAAGTTGTCCAGGAGGCATCCGGAACAGATGCCCGAGCCACCTCAGCTGACCCCTCTCGATGTGGAGGAGCAGCGGCTCTACTCTGAGCTCCTCCCGAGTGACTGAGCTTCTCACCCTATCTCTAAGGGAGCGCCCAGCCACCCTACGGAGAAAGCTCATTTCGGCTGCCTGTATCCGGGATCTTGTCCTTTCGGTCACAACCCAAAGCTCATGACCATAGGTGAGAGTAGGAACGAAGATTGACCAGTAAATCGTGAGCTTCGCCTTGCGGCTCAGCTCTTTCTTCACCACGACAGGCCGGTACATCGACCGCATTACTGCAGAAGCTGCACCGATCCGTCTGTCAATCTCCCGTTCCATCCTTCCCTCTCTCGTGAACAAGACCCCCAGATACTTGAACTCCTCCACTTGAGGTAGCAACACTCCACCAACCTGTAGTGGGCAAGCCACCCTTTTCCAACTGAGGACCATGGCCTCGGATTTGGAGGCGCTGATTCTCATCCCAACCGCTTCACACTCGGCTGCAAACCATCCCAGTGCATGCTGAAGGTCCTGGTCTGAGGTGGCCAACACGACAACATCATCCGCAAAGAGCAGAGACGAAATCGCGTGGTCCCCAAACCCAACACCCTCCAGCCCCTGGCTGTGCCTAGAAATTCTGTCCATAAAAATTATGAACAGAACCGGTGACAAAGGCCAGCCCTGCCGGAGTCCCACATGCACCGGGAACAAGTCTGACTTACTGCCAGCAATGCAAACCAAGCTTCTGCTCCTGTCGTACAGGGACCGGACAGCCCTTAGCAAAGGACCCCGGACCCCATACTCCCGGAGTACCCTCCACAGGATGCCCCGAGGGACACAGTCGAATGCCTTCTCCAAATCCACAAAACACATGTGGATTGGTTGGGCAAACTCCCATGAAACCTCCAGCACCCTAGAGAGGGTATAGAGCTGGTCCAGTGTTCCACGGCCGGGACGAAAACCACACTGTTCCTCCTGAATCCGAGGTTCTACTATCGGCCGTATTCTCCTTTCCAGTACCCTGGCATAGACCTTCCCGGGGAGGCTGAGAAGTGTGATCCCCTTGTAGTTGGAACACACCCTCCGGCCCCCCTTCTTGAAGAGAGGGACCACCAACCCGATCTGCTATCCCAGAGGTACTGTCCCCGACCGCACGCGATGTTGCAGAGACATGTCAGCCAAGACAGCCCCACAACATCCAGAGACTTGAGGTACTCAGGGTGGATCTCATCCATTCCCGGTGCCTTGCCACCGAGGAGTTTCTTGACTACCTCGGTGACTTTAGCCCAGGTGATGGACGAGGCCACCTCCGAGCCCCCAGCCTCTGCTTCCTCAATGGAAGACGTGACGGCAGGATTGAGGAGATCCTCGAAGTATTCCTTCCACCGTCCGACGACATCCCCAGTTGAGGTCAACAGCCGCCCACCTCCACTGTAAACAGCGTTGGTGGGGCACTGCTTCCCCCTCCTGAGGCGCCGGACGGTTTGCCAGAATCTCTTCGAGGTCAGCCAGTAGTCCTTCTCCATGGCCTCACCAAACTCCTCCCAGGCCCGAGTTTTTGCCTCCACAACCACCCGGGCTGCACTCCGCTTAGCCTGCCGGTACCCGTCAGCTGCCTCAGGAGTCCCACAAGCCAACCAGGCCAATAGGACTCCTTCTTCAGCTTGACGGCGTCCCTTACTTCCGGTGTCCACCACCGGGTTCGGGGATTGCCGCCTCGACAGGCACCGGAGACCTTACGGCCACAGCTCTGAGAGGCCGCGTCGACAATGGAGGTGGAGAACATGGTCCACTCTGACTAAATATCACCAACCTCCCTCAGGATCCGGTCGAAGCTCCGCTGGAGGTGGGAGTTGAAGATCTCTCTGACAGGGGATTCGGCCAAACGTTCCCAGCAGACCCTTACAGTACGCTTGGGTCTGCCGAGTCTGTCCAGCTTCCTCCCCCGCCATCGGATCCAACTCACCACCAGGTGGTGATCAGTTGACAGCTCCGCCCCACTCTTCACCCGAGTGTCCAAGACATACGGCCGAAGGTCAAATGAAACGACCACATTGTCAATCATCGACCTACGGCCTAGGGTGTCCTGATGCCACGTGCACTGGTGGACACCCTTATGCTTAAACATGGTGTTCGTTATGGACAAACTGTAACTAGCACAAAAGTCCAATAACTGAACACCGCTCAGGTTCAGATCAGGGGGCCGTTCCTCCCAATCACGCCTCCAGGTGTCACTGTCGCTGCCCTGGGCGTTGAAGTCCCCCAGTAGAACGATGGAGTCCCCAGTTGGAGCACTTTCCAGCACCCCTCCCAGAGACACCAAGAAGGCCGGGTACTCAACACTGCCGTTTGGGCCGTAGGCACACAGCCTTCGGGCTGAGCCCGGCCGGACCCCGTGGGTAGAGGCCCGGCCACCAGGCGCTCGCATACGAGCCCCAACCCCGGGCCTGGCTCCAGGGTGGGGCCCCGGCTGCGCCATGCCGGGCGACGTCACGGTCCTTGTTTTAGTGTCCATCACAAGGGGTTGTTGAACCGCTCTTAGTCTGACCAGTCGCCTAGGACCTGTTTGCCTTAGGAGACCCTACCAGGGGCACATAGCCCCGGACAACATAGCACCTAGGGTCATTCGGGTACTTAAACCCCTCCACCACGTTAAGGTGGCAGTTCAAGGAGGGGCCTTGGCAACTAATTGAAAAAACAATTGAAGTGCTAAAATTACTCAAATTAAATCAGAAATAAAAATAAAGCTATTTGTAAATAATTAAAATAACACATTTTATTAGGTTATTTATTATTTGTAACATTTCTACGCGTTTATTTTATTTCATTTTTAATTTTGGTAAATTTAGCACTTCAACTTAAATGTATTTTATTTCATTGCTTTAAAATATATTTGTGTGTGTGTGTGTGTGTGTGTGTGTGTGTGTGTGTGTGCATGCATATGCCAAACATAACATTTAAATGAACACTGAATATAAAACTTAAAGCTTATTTAAAATATTTCTAAATACTATTATAATATATAAATAACACTTTAATAACACTGATCTAAATATGCCGAACGTCTGTTTTCAGGCTCAAAAAGTGTCTTGCGGCTGTAGAAATATTATGACAGTCATCATAAATTAACTGACCGCATCCCTCGTGGGCTTTCAAAAAAAATATGAAATCAATTGAATTACCGTGGCAGCTTTAAAGTCATACCGCAGTGGAAGTCAAAGGGCTTGTGTGTTTCTCCCAATGCGTCTGACCTCTGAGAGAGTTCATGTTGTATTTAAGTCAAATTAATGTCCAGAGGTTTGACCTCTGCACCTGTGGACTGTAAGAGTAGGGTGGATGGATAGTGTATCTTTCCATCTCCGTCTGGTTCTCTCTCTCTCTCTCTCTCACACACACACACACACACACACCTGCGGTGAGAACCAGCGGAGGAAGGCGGCGGATCACATGTCTATCTGGCTGTGTGGCAGTAAATTAAAATGAGGAGCAATTTCCTGAGCTCCAATTAGCAGAAAATTGGTCCTGTCTGTTTTCAGCTTCTCCCGCAAGCCCGGTCCAGGGAACGGTGTGTTTGTAACTGTGCCAGAGGAGTGTGAAGACATGGGGAGAGAGAGAAGCAAAAACAGTGGGGAAATTGTGGCCAAAATAGATAGCAGAAACAGTGTAGATACTGCACTGAAAAGAAAGAGATGTGGACTAACCACAATATGAGCAAGTTTAACAATGACAGTTCATAAGCAAATGTTATTGTAAAATTATTATTATTATTTTACATTTATTTTTATATATATATATATACACACACACACACACACACACACACACACACACACTTCATAGTATATTAGTTCAGTCTGAATGTAATTCTAATATGTATTTAATGTACAATTTTTAGTATCCTAAAATAATATTTAATAATCTGCAGTTGTAATATGTATATATTTGTGTATGTATTTACAACAATGTTAAATTAATTATTAATACAATTATTAATTATTGAAATATTAATACAATATTAGAATTGCAGTATTCAATGTGCTATTTTAATGTACTAAAATAATATTTATAATTAATATAGTATTCCATTTTGATGCATATATGTTTATAGATATATTGAATTTATTAATAAATAAATATTTATATATTAAATACATCCTAGTTTTACATTTATTATATTTATATATAGTATGTATTTGTGTGTAATACAGTACAATATATATTTGTACTTGCACAGATAAAAATCAATTCATAACAAATTTACACTAACATATTTTAAGTGAATTTTACTGCTACTGCTCTGTACAATATACATATTGTTATAAGTATATATATCAAAGAAAATAAGTCACTTTAGCTTGACCAATAAAAGTTTGAGTAATTTTTACTTATTCAAGGCTTACTTGGCAATGCTTTGATTTTACTCAATATAGCACAGAGACTTCAATACTTTGCACACCATACACAATGACGATAACATTCTGTGGATCTTTGAGTATGAATTTGTCATTTTGAGTAGAAAACGAACACCAGATGTGACAAAATTGCAAGTTAATAAACCTAACAACAAAGGCAATGATAGTGTAAATACATCTGGAAAACAGCAAAAAAAAAAAAAAACGTATTATTTATTTATGCCCCAATGCATGATGGGAACACCAGTATCAGGAAAGTTGAGTAGGTTTTATGCAAAGGATTAGTTCACTTTCAAATCAAAATGTCCTTATTTACTCACCCCCATATCATACAAGATGTTATGTGTTTCTTTCTTCAGTAGAAAATAAATTAAGGTTTTTGATGAAAACTTGCAGGATTTGTATCCATATAGTGAACTTCAATGGACTCCAAACGGTTGAAGGTCAAAATTACAGCTTCAATGCAGCTTCAAAGGGCTACAAACAATACCAGACGATGAATAAGGGTCTTATCTAGTAGGGGTTGCACAGACTAGTCGACTTCAGTGCTCTGCCATGACGCTTTAAACTTGAAGTCGACTAGTCGCTGGTCCTATAGAGGGCGCAATAGGATAATAAATCCACATTTACGCTCCGTTTCCAAACAGTTAAAATGACAAACTAATTCATACTCTGAGTGCGCTCCAGAAGACGTGTGATTATATTGTACAGGTAAGTTAATCACATTCTAATCTAATGCGCTGTTGCACTGTAATGCAAACACATAACGTTAGGCTACATACAGTAGCGCATACAATACATCACGCGCAGATTGCGCACATATAATCATTCAGCGCGAAAATGCATTGTCAACACTGTTCTGTGATTTCTCGGTAAAATAGCTTAGAAACTGAAATGTTCAAGCATATATTTCTTAATAACTAAATCACACAGCTTCACTACTAGTAGAGAGACGCTGCCAGGTAGAATTAATTCACACACTAATGCATTCATTCATATGAATGTAATCTTTACTGTGCTACTTATCTGTATATGATTTAGAAATGAATAGGAATCTTTGAGAAATATAACGACCCAAAGACTAAGGAAATGATAAAAATAAGCTGTTATAGGTGCAATAGTCATGTGGTCAGCGCTGTGTCATATTTCATATCTGTGCACAAGGCGTTTGTCACAGCTCCAAACTTATTTGTTCATTAATGACGTCATCAGCAACTAGTCGACTTCGACTTGACTTTCATCACATAAAAGTTGACTTTAAAAAAATCAGAAGTCTTTCAAATCCTATTATCTAGTGAAACGTTCAGTCATTAAAACATTTTTTATTGCTTTATAAACACAAATGCTCGCCTTGCTCTGCTCTTCCAGACCTCACGTAATACGTTATTATGTTGAAAAGGTCACGCTTGGCGTATGCTCCTTCTCATCTTCTTCTCCAAGTTCAAAATCGTCTGACATCATTGTTTTATGCCATCATTGGGGGCAGTCGTGGCCTATTGGATAGAGAGTTGGACTTGTAATCTGAGTTTGTGGGTTCGAATCTCAGCTCCGGGAGGAATTGTCCACGACTGAGGTGAGACCCTTGAGCAAGGCACCGAACCTCCAACTGCTCCCGGGGCGCCACTGCATCGGCTGCCCACTGCTCCAAGTGTGCGCACTTGGATGGGTTAAATGCAAAGAACACATTTCACTGCTGGTTATACTCTGTATAATTGTGTATGTGACAAATAAAGCTCATTTGAACCTAATGGTTTATTTATTTTTTTTTTTATACACCTTGTAACCTCGTTGAGTTGTAACTCCCTTTTTTTGTAAATGGCATTTGACTTAGTATTTGCACGTTCAAGTTGTAAACACTGACTCGGTACCTCCGCCTACGTGAAGCGTGACTTTTTCAGCGTAATTACGTATTACGTGAAGTCTTGGACGCGCATCGTAGAACAGAGCAAGGCGAGCATTTGTTTATAAAGTTTTTTTGTTTTTTTTTAAATGGCTGATCGTTTCGCTAGATAAGACCCTTATTCATCGTCTGTTTTCATCAAAAACCTTCATTTCTTTTCGACTGAAGAAAGAAATACATAAACATCTTGGATGACATGGGGGTGAGTAAATTATCAGGACATTTTAATTTGAATGTGAACTAATCCTTTAATTGTATAATGTTAATATTTATGCTTTAATTTCTACAAGCTTGAGTTGAGTACTAGTATAGAACGTTTTTATTTATTAGTATAGCCTGAACTAACATTTTCATGCAGAAATTGCATGTGTTTTTCTGTAGTATTTGCTTCAGCACACTTTTTTATCAGTGCATGGTTTAGTCAAAATTGCAGACATTGAGAAAAGACAAATTAAATACCAAGAGAATGGTGCAGGGAAAAACGGTATTGGGGAAATTGGATAGCTGTAGTGTTAGCCACTGCAGCATTATGGGTAATGAGCTGCACATGCAGTTTTGTCCCGTATCAGTTCGAACCAGAACGAATGGCTCATCAATGACATTGACTTGTCGGCTAATACAGGCTTCAGGGTATAGGTCAATGCCGTCCTGGTTCTTATCAACACGTGATCCTGAGTTTTAATGGAACCTGTGAAGCATTAAAGTTCAGTCATGCAAAGGTCGAATGCAACGAGGGATCGAGATCAAATGGACAGTATTCTTCACAGTCAGCACTAAAACAAAGTTGTTATAATGGCATGTAAAATGCTCAAATACTTCATATTATTTTAATCAAATCTCAGGTCTTTTTTTGTATAGTCTACTCATTGGGCCCTTGAATTTAAGCTCTGACCCTGACCGTTCTCAGCAAACCCGTGCCAATATTGATCCATTTCAAAGGCATCTGTTGTCAACAGCACACATTAGTTTGTGTTGTAGGTTAGTCTGGCATGTGAGTGCGGGGTTAATGTTATCGGACAGCCTGACTCTGTCAATAAAGCATCAGTGTTGTGACTGACAGCATGCTGTGATTGATTGAACTGGATACCAGTCACGACTGTCATCGCTCTATTATCTTCTCCATCACACGCCCTGATAAGCAGCAACCTGTCTGCATGAAGCTCCTGTTTGTCTTCATCCTCCCCTCTCTTCCTGACTCGGTTTCAGAAACGTACCTGTATTCTTGTTTTTTTGTCTTTGTCTCTTCTCCCCCTTCCTCCATCACAATCTGTCCCTTTTATATGTAGATAAGCTTTGGCTTGTCCAAATGTTGGCTCTTTCAACTCTTGTCTTGGGCTGCCATTGGCCCTGTGTGTTGTGATATGCCCCAGGCAAAGCAAACATGACACTTTGACCCTCGCTCTCTTGCCCGCGTCCATTAAGGGACTTTGTGTTAAACTGGTGACCCCTGTTCAAACACTGTTGAAGGGCTTGAGGGAAAATGTACTTTCAATATGGCTGCTCTTTTTTGCCTAAAATGGGGAGTGATTGGCTGCTGAGAGCGCACACACCCAAACCACTTAGACATGGGCTGGTGTACAGCAAACTAAGGAAAAAGAAAGACTACTTTTGAATAAATAAATAACAATTATATATGTATGTATATATATATGTGTTTATATATATGTGTATGTCATAAATTGCCTCTAATTACTAAACAGTTACATAATGTTTTTGAGGATCTGTACATGATATTTTACAACCTGAATTAATCTTGCTTTGTTAAAAAATAGTAATAAAAAATACTAAAATTAACTGATATTTTAGGAGACTTACTGACTTTGTCTCAAGGGTCTGTAAGCATTCTCTCTGTGATTATAAATATATGTTTTAAGATATTTTCTGCTTCTACGTGTTTTTTGCCCAACATAAATTACATTTTTCAGACAGTATTTTTCAAACATTAATAAGCAGTGAAATAGTTTTATATTAGCAGCTTTAAAAATTATATTTTTTATATAAAAACAGTAATAAATTATTTCAGGATTTTTAGTTCCTGTATAGTATAAGGACATTTGTATCAGCTTGACATTAAAAAGTCCAGTCCAAACCAGTTCAGTTAAAAAAAATAATTATAATAATTGATTCGGATATTTAAAAAAAATGATCATGGAGGGGATTTATAAAAAATTTGTATGCATTAATTGCCTTTTTATGTATTTTCGAATAAATTAATGAGACATAAAAATGAATATCACTGACCCAAAACTTTTTTCGTCGTGGCCTTGGATGCTACAGTATGTCTTGGCATTTGTCACTATGGAATATCACCTATATGGGTCAGTCTATGACTGTACAAATGGTGTCCATTTTTCATTGGTGGCTTGGCATTGGCTTTATCCGCTGTATGATATATGGGAAGGTCAATTGATCATCCAGTAGTCTCCATTCACACAGCCAGCCATTGTTAACCTTGGGCTTGAGCCCTTGGGAAAGATGTTTTTTGGGGACACACAGGCTGTATTAGGCTGAACGGGTGGTGAGTTGTTGAGGGTGTAGGGACAAGCTGGCGTCGTGGCCCCCAGGACCCCTCTGTATGTCTGAGCGTGATGTATGACTCGCCATCTGCAAGGCTACAGAGAAACTTCAAAGAACAATAGAGTGTTTATGTGAGCACAGCCTGATTTAGGATTTATTAATGTCAGGCTTTCAATGTTTTACCCCACCACATGGGTTTCATCCACTCACACACTCAAGAACACACTTGCATGCTTCATGTCTGCAGCACTCTGAGCCTTTGGTTTGTTACCAAGGTGGGTTGCACTGGACATCAGGCCAGACCACATTCCTAAAGTCATTTCCAATGGAAGAAGGTTAATTGATTAAATTACTCCCTACTGACTCCTTGAGCATTTAATTTGACACTAAACAAAGCAGCAGTATTGGTTAATAAGGAAATAGGTGCCAAGGGATTTAGACGTGCTGCTCGGAATTACTGTGAACTTAAAGGATTAGTTCATCCAAAAATAAAAAAATACATTATCATTTACTCTGCCTCATGTGATCCCCAGTGTTGTTATTGTTAAATAAAACCAGAACTATTAAACACTTTCAGTAATCAAAATAAAATAAAATAAATGTTTGATGAAAATTGTTAATTAAATTAGAAAATTCATAAAATAAAATAAGAAATAAAATTAGATAAACTTAAATAAAATAAGTGCAAATTGTAGTATTAGTAAAACTAAAATAAATCAAATTAGAAATAAAAATGGATACAAATACACATACGAGCACATATCAAAAATACTAAACCTACTAAAAAATACTGAAAATATAAGAATAAAAGCTAATTAAAAATGTAGTCAAATACTGTAATAGTGCAGAATAAATTGTATAGAAATAAAAAATTTCGGTGATCCTGAACCCATATGACTCTTTCTTCTGTGGGACACTTTCATTAACTGGAATAAATGTAATTAAAATATTTGATGAAAACCTAAACAAAATTACAAATGTTGCCTGAAATAAAATAAACTGAACAAAAATAAAATAAGCGCAAGTTTAAGTTCTAATGTATTAGTAAAACTGAATTTAAGTGAAATAGAAATATTTTTTAAACACACACTTATATACAAAGCACAGAAGAAAATATAATATATTGTATTATAATTATTAAAATGTATAAATATAAAATAAAAGCTAATTAAAAATGTTATTTAAAAAAGCATTTTCAAGCATTTGTTAAAAGCATACATTTTTTTTTAAAAACAATCGGAAACCATAAAACATTATTGTGTGAGGAACAGACTGAAATGTTAAAATGTTGCCCAGAAAATCAAACTCGACAGCTTTGGTCACCATTCACTTTCACTGTATGGGAAAGAGCAGCTTGGAAATTCTTTAAATATCACTTTTTTGTTCCACAGCACAGGATCTGTTAGTGATGACAGAATTTTAATTTTGTCTGAATTATGTCTTTAAAGACATCTCTTATGTTCATAATGCAGGCAAAGTCTCAGCTGAGATAACATCAGAATCTTTGGGAAACTTTGTTTAGTCTGCTGTGCAAAAATCATTTGGGGAAAAAAAATTGCCTCTAAGTGTGTAATTTCTCAGATAACATTTTTGAGATTCAAATGTTAACAAGTTGGATACAGTGTAAGGAGCACAAAAAGGCTTTAAGAGTTGGGGCTACCTCTCCGTGGGTGATCTCTCCACAGCCAGGGTCCGCACCTCGGAGGTTAACAGCTACACATCATTAGCCGTACCGCACTGGAACACTGCTATTACTGCCGTGGCGCAGTCTGCTTTTCTTCGGCAACCTCTGGCTCTCAGAACAGTAGCGCACAGAGAGAGAGTCAGCAGGAAGGAGACAGTTTGTTGATGGAAAATGAGAAGATTTAGGGGGGAAGAATGTGGGCAAAAAGGACAGAATAACAAAAAGTTCAAGAGGCAATGCAATGTGTATTGTAGACGAAGAAAAAGGACTCAAGTGGGTTGAGCGAGGGGAAAAAAGTGAGAGTTGACGGGGGGGAAAAGCATCAAGTGGCTTAGCCTGAAAAAGCGGAAGGTGCCAGGAAAGAAAGAATGAGATTTAAGGGAGCAGAGAAGTGGAAAATCTGATGATACACCTGGAAGCTCTCAGACATTCATTCAGCTGGAGGTCACAGAGACCGATTACACATTACACTGACTCGGATTACATAGTACACTGATTTCAAATGCTCAATCCAGTGCGGTTTAGGTTTCATTTGAACACGAACAGGTCCTGGTGCTGCGTATGGCTGGTCCATCCCTGTTTACCGCACTGACACGGTCAGGAAAACATGGTCAGGCACATTTTGTAAAGTAGGCCGGGACTGGAATAATCAAACACATTACCTTGATAGAGTGTTGCTTGAGTGTATGACAGTTTTACACACATTATGGCTGGAGGGAAGAGGGTAAGCGCAGTAAAACACATTACAGTGATTGAAAGGGAGGGGGTGCGAGTGACATTTCTAAACACATTATGGCAGAAAGGAGATGGTGTGCTTAAATACTCAACGGTGATGAAGAGGAGGGAGAAAGGAAGGTCAAGTGAGCCTGTTTTAACTCAGACAAGTTAGCGAGCTAGCATCGCGCCTATAGCGACTCTTCAGCGCTGACTGAGTTTTGACACAGCCTCACCTTGTGCAAACAAACAAGTTATGCGTAGTTGATCGCCGTCTCCTTTAAAAATCTGAAGTGTCTCTTGTTCTTCCTGTTGGGGGATGTGATAGTGCCGAGTATTTGTGCGAATTTGGAAAGGCAGGTAAGAGTGCGCTTGCTAGATTTTACTGGTATTTACACTTTTTGCAGGTATACTGGTAAAACAAAATGAATTACTTCTCCTTAAATGTCCTAATATCTTGGATAAAATATTATGGATGTTAAAATACTACACATTTTATGTCTTGAAATCATATTAGTTTTCTTTCATCACAATATCACAATTAAATGAACATGCGGTTCATGTTTAAATACTGCATATTTAAAATGTACTTTTTATGTTTTTATATTGATTTAAACATGTTGCAAAATTTCAGGCATTTAAAATGAAAAACATTATCCACTTTAAACAAAGAATGAAAGATGCTTTAAACAGCATGTTTTACATTAGAAATATTATTTGTAAATTTATAGCTTTTTAAAATGTCCTCAATGTCATTTTGTCATTCTGTTAGTTTTTTTAATATAACTCTTTTTAAAACAACAACAACAAAAATATATTATTATTATTATTTAATATATTCCATATTTGCTAATATTTTATTATTAAAGATTATCTATTTATTTATTTATTTTCTTTTTGGAAGGCTTTTTTTTGTCTTTCAAGCATCCTATTAATCCTGTTTCTTTTCATTGTGTAAATTGTAGTTATAATTACATATAATTAATAAAACTGACCTTTACCACAGTACATTTCTGAAAGTCCCTCTGTAGAAATGCATAAATGACTAAATCACTAGATAAATAGATTAACTTTTTAGTTGCAATTTCATATGTTGTTCCGTAACAGGAAAAACCCCAAGGCATGAAAAAACATCTAAGACGGTTTAGCAGAGTGCCCGCCATTCATAATAAAAGCAAGAAGAGTAGGAATTGACCTCTTCTTTTGTGGCAGCACTTGAGTGGATCTTTTCTTGCCTATTAGTTAGGTTGACTTTAGATGGTTAATTAAGTCCTCAGCTTGACAGGTTGTCAGACTCGTCCAAGCCTCTTATTGCGGGCTAAGCGCCGCAGGACTGCAGCGACGCAGCGCCACAAACCCAGACGGATTGGGTCCAGCTGGGACTGGATTAGCCGACGGGTCAGGGGCCTGGAGCTAGTCTTTTCTGGAGGGCCCTGAAGTGTTTTGCCTGCGCAGTTTGAGTTAATCTCCCACCCTCTGAGCAACCTCCCAACAAGACCCCCCTGACTCACCCCAACATGTGGTCAAAGCCTGAATATCGTGGATTATTGCTTGTGTAAGTTTATTTGCTTCTGTGACTCATCAAGCATGCAAAAAAACTCTCTGATTGTTATTAATGCAATGTGTTGCTACATGCATCAACTCAATCTCTTTAACCACAAGTTTGTTGCTACAATACATATTCTCCTTCAAATTAGTCATATCCCATAATCTCACGTATGTCAGGTTGTCAGGAAGAGATATTGATTTAGGGTGGTCTCTTTAAACACTGAATTAGACAGACAGGTGTGCAGGCGCTTTCTGGAAGAGCTATAAATGAGCTATGAGCTATAAATGTGTTTTTGGACTCGATTGGCTTTATTTGTGATCGCACGCTGACAGAAATGTATAGATGGAGGGCAAGTCTGCTCGTTGCACTACTGTCTGGACAATATATTTCCCTGACAAATGTTGTTTTAGAGTAAATCTCCCATTTGTGTTGCAAAGCTGCGATAATCATAAAGGAATTCGCCGAAAAGGTAAAACCTGTCTTTAGCACTTGCAACGTTTACAAAAAAGTTTTCTTTGGGCAGCTAAACCCTATTTAAGGGATTACATTAGCAAGCCAACAAATGCAAAGATCTGTCTGCGTTTTTCCAAATCTGACTATTCAAGTTGTAACTTGAGAAACACATCAGGGTTTTTAAGTGAGGGGAAAATGATGCATCATGCAGTTACTTACATTTATTTGTTAAAGTATACTCTTAAAATGATGTCTTGTACCCTGAGGCTTCATACATGTGATTTAATATCATTATAAAGGGTTTACATAAAATTGTACAATACATGTAAGCTCTAGATGACGTAATCACAATAGCTGGGAATCAAATGACAGGCTCCAAATGCCAGGTTCCCATAACTCTAAAGTGTCTCCTCGGCCAAAACTAACAATGCTAACAGGGATTCTCTGATCTGGGTATGACAGAGGAACCGGGCTCATTCAAAATCTACCAAACAACAGTAAGTCAGGGGCGAATCTCGCCAAAAACACCACTGGGCCAACAGATAACCACACAAAAACATGGC
Source organism: Gymnocypris eckloni scoliostomus (assembly GCA_027564155.1). Taxonomy (NCBI): domain Eukaryota; kingdom Metazoa; phylum Chordata; class Actinopteri; order Cypriniformes; family Cyprinidae; genus Gymnocypris; species Gymnocypris eckloni. Next base: position 173,000 of record CM050432.1, read on the forward strand.
AGAGCATGATGGGAGTGCAAACTCATAAAGACACATACAGAGCTTTTATGTTGACAGATGTCGCTCCAGATGCTTGTTTGGTTTCGTTGCCTAAGGGTGCTGCTCAATCTCTGCTCATTCTGTTGAGAGGAAAGGTGTGTTTTATTGCCCATTGTGAACCTTGTTGAGTACAATGACAAGTAATGGATGAAAAGCTGGCCCGGATGAGGCATTGTTATTGACCGAGATGACTTGATGAATGCAGCGCGCTCTTTGAAAGAAGGTAGTGTGATATTTAGACTAAGTGGACAGGAGACTTGAGGTATGCATTCCTCCAGGTATGGTGAAGGTTGCGAGTCATGGTTCTAACCGCACAGGTTATTGATGTGGCTTTTCCACCATCAGCCCCCATGTCTAACTTTACAATCAGCACAGGAGTCGCATCAAAGTGAAGCTCCTTGCTAAAAGCCACATTTTATCCAGCAGTATCATCTTTTGTTATGGTAGCTACTAGCTAAAGGCCAGAATTATTATTAACTAAAGCTAAAAACATTTTCATTACTTTAAATAAAAAAGCTTAATCGAAATAAGATAACATTTTGTTTAATTTTAATACAGTATAATTAAGTTTAATTTTAATGCAGTATAATACTATAATATATAAGACTAATAATACTATACTATATAATTGTGACAATATACAGGTGCTTGTCATATAATTAGAATATCATCAAAAAGTTGATTTCACTAATTCCATTCAAAAAGTGAAACTTGTATAATGTATACATTCATTCCACACAGACTGATATATTTCAAGTGTTTATTTATTTTAATTTTGATGATTATAACTGACAACTAATGAAAACCCCAAATGCAATATCTCAGAAAATTTGAATATTACTTAAGACCAATGCAAAGAAAGGATTTTTTGAAATCTTGGCCAACTGAAAAGTATGAGCATGTACAGCACTCAATACTTAGTTGGGGCTTCTTTTGCCTGAATTACTGCAGCAATGCGGCGTGGCATGGAGTCGATCAGTCTGTGGCACTGCTCAGGTGTAATATGAGAGCCCAGGTTGCTCTGATAGTGGCCTTCAGCTCTTCTGCATTGTTGGGTCTGGCATATCGCATCTTCCTCTTCACAATACCTCATAGATTTTCTATGGGGTTAAGGCCAGGCGAGTTTGCTGGCCAATTAAGAACAGGGATACCATGGTCCTTAAACCAGGTACTGGTAGCTTTGGCACTGTGTGCAGGTGCCAAGTCCTGTTGGAAAATGAAATCTGCATCTCCATAAATTTGGTCAGCAGCAGGAAGCATGAAGTGCTCTAAAACTTCCTGGTATACGGCTGTATTGACCTTGGACCTCAGAAAACACAGTGTACCAACACCAGCAGATGACATGGCACCCCCAAACCATCACTGACTGTGGAAACTTTACACTGGACCTCAAGCAACGTGGATTCTGTGCCTCTCCTCTCTTCCTCCAGACTCTGGGACCCTGATTTCCAAAGGAAATAAAAAATGTACTTTCATCAGAGAACATAACTTTGGACCACTCAGCAGCAGTCCAGTCCTTTTTGTCTTTAGCCCAGGCGAGACGCTTCAGGGGTTATCCCTATTGCTTGTACACTTTTTTCTACCACATCTTTTTCTTCCCTTCGCCTCTCTATTAATGTGCTTGGACACAGAGCTCTGTGAACAGCCAGACTCTTTTGCAATTACCTTTTGTGTCTTGCCCTCCTTGTGCAAGGTGTCAATGGTCGTCTTTTGGACAACTGTCAAGTCAGCAGTCTTCCCCATGATTGTGTAGCCTACAGAACTAGACTGAGAGACCATTAAAAGGCCTTTGCAGGTGTTTTGAGTTAATTAGCTGATTAGAGTGTGGCACCAGGTGTCTTCAATATTGAACCTTTTCACAATATTCAAATTTTCTGAGATACTGAATTTGGGGTTTTCATTAGTTGTCAGTTATAATCATCAAAATTAAAAGAAATAAACACTTGAAATATATCAGTCTGTGTGGAATGAATGTATACATTATACAAGTTTCACTTTTTGAATGGAATTAGTGAAATAAATAAACTTCTTGATGATATTCTAATTATATGACCAGCACCTGTATACTCTGTGTATATTCTAATATAAAAAGGTTGTAAATTAAAATCAGACATAATAACTAGAGGCATCAGCAATAATCAAAAGATAATTTTATTAATAAGCAATTTAATTGTATTTATTTATTATTTACTCAAATTATTAATAAAGGTTCATTTATTATTGTCAGTCCTGTGTCGTGCATGTCATGTGTTCCCACCTCTTGTGTCCTTATTTGGTTTGTTTCCTGTCCTTGTTAAGTGTAATTATCAGTTAATTATGTCCCTGCTGTGTTTGATTATGTTCGTTATTACCTGTGTATTTAAGTTTCTGTCTGTTTAGTTAGTGTGGTCTGGTCTACTTGTTACTCCCAGTGTTCCTGTGTGTCTGCCCTGCCTTGTCTTGCTCTGCCTTTTCTGAATTAAAGACTGTTATTTTGAGTTACATCCTCATCTCTGTGTTCCTCGTTCCTCCCCATTGTGTGCACTGTGACAGAAGACCAGACCCAAACAGAGAGTAAGCAGCGCCCACTCACCTTTTCTTTTTTTCTTTTTTTTTTTTTCCTGTGGCTTGGAAGTCGCCGCTCGTCATCCTGCCCTAGCCAGCATATATTCTGCATTGGATTTCGGCTTGATCTCTGCAAGTGCCGAGAGTCCACTGGCCGCTCAGTATTTCATTTGTCTGAAGTTCATGTGATAAGCATGTCTGGAGTTTATGTGGCAAGCCCGTCGCCATTCGTGGGAAATCACCGCTGCCATCCACGGCTCCAAAGTCAAAGTCTGCGGCTCCCTCGAGCCCACTGTCCGCGGGTATATCAGTGCTGCCGTTCACGGCTCTCATAAGCGCTACCGTCCGTGGCTCTCGTGTAAGGTCACTCAACGAAAATAACTCACTGTTTTTTCGGTAGCTTTTGAATGAGCCCGGTTCCTCTGTCATACCCTGATCAGAGAATACCTGCCTGTTAGCATTGTTAGTTCTTGCCGATCTGAAGTCGAGCCCGCCGGCCGCTCCAATGTCAAGCCTGCTGGCTGAGGCTCACTTCAGGTCCCGTGGATCCAGTTCCCCTGTTCCAGCCAGGAGTGCCATGCCATGTCCCCAGAGATATGTTTTTAGTCTTGTCCAGTCCGCAGGAACAGTTTTTTTAATGTATCATGTCAAGTCTGTCTTGTCCAGGGAGACTCGTTTGGGGCTGCTTCACTGGTTGCAGATCTGGAAGCGGTATCTGAGGGACCCTGGTAGGTCCCCTGACTTCCTGGTCATGTCCAGAAGAAGCCTCAGCTTCCTAACCTAGCCCAGTAGGGCTCCCTGTTCCCAAGGACAGCCCCGGAGGGCTCCTGATACCCCTAGCTGCCCCCCATGGATTTTATTTTTTTGGGGAAGGGGGGGGGGCGGTAGTAGAACTCCGGCTGGAGTGGCTGGGCCATGTGGACCATGGCCACGAAGATCTCATGCCATGGCCTCCAGAACTCCCAGCTCCGCCATGGCCTCCTTCTGTGTGTTCCGTCCTGGAGGCCACCGTCCTGTTATCCTGTCCGTATCTGTCCTGAGCGCCCACCCTATGGTTTACGGCACGGGTCGTGCCTTCCGGTAGGGGGGACTTATGCCAGTCCTGTGTCATGGGTTCCCACCTCTTGTGTCATTATTTGGTTTGGTTTGGTCTGGTCTGCCTTGCCTTGTCTGAATTAAAGAGTGTAATTTTGAGTTATAACCTTGTCTCCGTGTTTCTCGTTCCTCTCCATTGTGTGCACCGTGACATTTATACATATTAACCTATTTTGTTCAAAATGTTTCATGCACTAAAGTAAATGTGCACTTACATGCATCAAATGTTTTTCAAACTATTTTCTCTAAATTAATACATGGAATAATATTTAATGATATTCATTCCTTAGATGTGCCAATGTACCAAGATACATATGTTATTTTTGTAAATATTAAAATATTGGAAATGTCAATCAGAAACTTTTGTGTGCATTTGTGAGTGATGACAGAAATAGGCTGTTGAATCGGAATTTTAAACTGGTTAATTTAAATGGATAGTTTATCCCTTCGAGTAACAGAAATATTCAAATTGACCAGCTCTATATAGTTTTATATTGTTATTGTAGTATTGTATTGTAAAATTGAAGTTTCTGTTCAACAAATCACCCTTCCCTGATAGCTGCAATGTTCTCACACAGCTGTTATCAGTGACTTTATGTCCCGTATGAATATAAGAGCATATGAGGTATAATTCACGGACATTAGCTGATCCTTTAGCTCTGTTCCCACCAGCAGGAGAAGGGTTTGTTTTCAAAGTGGAGCACGTCAGTTCTCTGAAGTGTCTCGCTGATGGGAGTGAGAGGATGATATTGTCTGGAAAGGAATGAATGAGACTGATCTTTTGCCAGGGAATTTCTTCTGCGGTTACATCCAGAAGAGCTTTGGCCAGCTCATAACTGTTCCGCTAAACAGTGCATATGATAATAATGTGAACCATCTTCAATACAGAAGCGTTTGAAAATAAGGTAGTTTTTGGTCATGATACTATGATTATGATCATTTTATTTGTGTATTTTTATTAACTGTCCATCATGACAGTAGTGTACTTGTCACATAAGCACATACATTAATATCTCAATGAGATGCCTTGGCTTGTTCCCAGCCAAGTCTTCATTGCATGAGCCAAAAGTTATTGTCATGAGCGCCAATGCCAACAGTTGAATAGCCATTAGTGTTTCCCTAAAGCAACCACAGAATGCACACTAGACGTCTCTGATTGATGGCATGTCATAATGGAATGAGGACTGAAAGAAGGCTTATTTATGTACAAAGCCTGCAGACCCAGTAAAATGCATTCCAAGGATAGAAAACATCTCATTTCAATTACAAATCTCAGTTAACTGAAGAATTCCCACTGAGTAAATCAATGCTGTCTTCATTCGAATCACTTGACCCCCTCTTCTGTGGGGAAATGCCCTGAACATGCTTATTATTTGACAATAAAAGTTAATGGAGTGTTTCAATCGTGGTAATACATTACAATATAAAATGTTGGTTAGAGAGCAGATCATATAATTTCATCAAAGTGCAATGAATGTTTTTAATATTACACAGAAAAAAACAGCAGTTTAACAACATTTAGATTTTTGTTTCTGTTGCATGGATGGTTTTCTTGTGTGAATAAGTGTTTTGAAGCATTAGAACGGAATTGAGAGTGCCTTTTGAATTCAAATTTAATAATGGAATTTGAATTGAAGTAGCAAATAGGCTGCTTAATTGCAATTCGATTTTGAATGTAAGTGGAGTTTAAATTAATTTTAAATTCAAAGTATGACTACTTTAAAAAGGAAAACAAAACGTTGAGTGTTTTGATTATGGATGGATGGATGGATACATAGGCAGATAAATGGATTAGTTTGTATAATTATATTGATTTACAATAGCTTTTGTGGATCCGTGGGTGGAAGAACATGTTTTTTTCCCAGAATGCTTTAGCTGATTTGAATTTCTTCTAATTCAGTACATTCCACTTCCTGTCATTCCAATTCAGATTCCAATTCAAAATCATTTGGAACCAGTTCAGTTCAAATTCACTCTTATTTAATTCACTTTTGTATGACCCTGATATGAATGCACTCAAGTGTGTTTTCCACACGCTCCCAATTCTGTTTCTACTTAATTTCAAATCAAATCTCGCAAGTTACAGATTTACTGGGTGGAGAAACACTATCTATTTTTCTGAAAGATGTGTTCGATGTACGATGAGCTTGAACGACCCCATAAGTGAAGCTTGTTTTTTTGAAAGCTTGATAGTTGTCGCCGCAGGGGGTTGATGAATGAGAGCAGGACAGTGGCGGTGTGGACGAGCGTGTGCCAGCATTTCATTTGCATGCAGAAACATCCCTTCATTATTCTAAATGGCAACTGAACAATTTGTCTTGCCCTCCATTATTTCCTGAATAGCTCTTGACTTGCCTTATTCAGTAATGTGTACGTAACCCAATTGCGGGCAGCATTTAACAAAAGCATGTGTGCTCTCCAAAAGCGTGTCCTGCATTATATATGAAGATTTCCTCTGGGTAACATGGAAATGTGTCCATTAGTCTTTTCCAACACAGGTGAAAACTATCACGGACTGTCAATCCTTGAAGAACGTTTTGAAATGCTTCTGTGCCTCACACAAATATTCTGTTATGATTTACTCACCCTCATGTCGTTCCAGACCTGTATGACTTCATTTTAAGGCTTGGAATTGACACAAATTTCTCAAATTGATTTAGTTTGATATATATTTATTTGAATATATCGGATACAGTACATACAGTAAATCTCTCAACTAATGCTGAAAACTATACAGGGAACCCTGTCAGTTGGTATGTTACTGTAATATTAAAGGTTAAAATGGAACTTCAATTATTTTTTTATTATTTTTTTAATAATAATTTTATTAATATAATTTTAATGATATAATAAGGTTTCTACTCCAATTCTTTTCTTTTATGTAAACATTTAAATGGTGGCTGTCATAACAAAAATAATGATGGATTTATTCAAAAATACATTAACTATTGAAGAACAGGTTAAGTAAAAATATAATGAATATTTCATATAGTGCATATATTTATCAAAATGCAAACTATCAAGATTTTTTTGCAGTTGCAACACTGATTGCGCAATTACATGAGATGTGATGTATTTAATTGAGATTTAATTTGTAAATCTTTTTAATATTTTTTTATGTTTATTTTGTGCTATAACTATTAGTACAGAGAAAGATATGATTAGTTTGCATGCTGCTTGAATTCTGAGGAACCAATTTGAACAATCTAAGCGCATGGTGTGAAGCGCATGGTGCAGGAGCACTTAAGCCATGTCCGAATCCACTTTTGCTAGTTTAACGATGTAAAAAAACGGTCGGTGCATCCGGCGAATGGTCCAAAATGGTTGTACCTATTCTCTTAAAGAGTCATGGGTGTGTTTTGGGCATAACGTGTAATAAACCAATCAGAGTCTCATTTCCTATTCCCTTTAAAAGCCAAACTTGAACAGTTCAGAGCTAAGACTGAACACTTCTCCAGAGAGGAAACGGATCTGCTCATCTACTGGACAAGCTAGATTTCACCAAAGCCCCCTACACTAACTTTGTAATCCTTTAATCTTTTAATATTTAGCATGTTTGTATATTGCTGAGCGTCCCTGTGTGTCTAATAAGGCACATATTACTAGCGCAACCTTTAAATAAAAACAAAACAAAACAATAATACATTTATAAAACACAAAGCTATTTAATATTGAGATTTATTGGATGGGAGGTGCGCTATAAATAATGTTTTGTTTTGTTCAGACATGAGATGAATCAATAAAAATCAATAGAAGAATCCATATCAGTTCATAATCGAGAAATCAGTATTGTCAACCCAGCCCTACTTCATGTCTTCTGTGGAACACAAAAGGAGATTATTTGAGGAATGTTTAAACTGTTTTGTACATACAATGAAAGTCAATGGGGTCTAAAACACCCCCATTGGACTCCATTGCCTTTCATTATATGGACACTTTAAAACTGACATCAGGTGAGAGACAAGGGAGGCTGTTAACATCTGAAACTGTCTGAAAAGTCATTTTATGCATCATTGTCTTGAAAAAACATGTTTCTCGCTTTATGAATGCAGCCGCTCGTGCCCACAGCTGGGTCTCGTCACTAGCGGTAAACACTCGGTGACTCATCACAACGGCACATTTCATTAACACCGCTTTCACAGGAAACATTCAGTGTCCGAGAGAAGCACCTACGTTGAAGAGCATCCGGTTATTTGTGCAATCATCCCGCATGCTTCAGTCACAAAGGCCTGCTTTTCCCGGTGGCACTGTCGTGTTAATGTGTGATGTAAGCGTTTCAAGTTCATAGACAGTCACATGAGGTTACCGAGGCACAGACTGACTCATTATATTTTTGCTTAAACACCAAAACGGTGTATAATAAAGCAAATCGAATTAAGCGTTACACAAAAACACCCCATATAAATGGATTTAACCACAGATCGTCAGGTTTCATTCGAAAGAGGATTACAGTTGCTGTTCTTTCTCTCTCCCTCTTTTAAGCTGATATTTTTTGGCAACATTTCAGCTCCGTATTAAATATGACTCCTCAGCTTGGCTGTAACATGAGTGCCGGTGGTTAGATTTTATTAGTTTCACAAGCGTGTAAATGTTTAATAGAGATGCAGGCTGGACTGCAATGTCACTATGACAGTTTTCCCAAGCTGAAGAGCTCTGTGCCTGACAACAAGAGCAGATATACAGGTCAGATTTATATAAGCCTGCAGTGCAAGTTTTTTTTTTTTTATTATTTATAGGGCTGGGTCTGAATTCCACAATGTGATTTACCTTTGGCACAAACTAAGTTAGATAATGAGCAACAGTGTCTGGCAACATCAGCAATATTTTTGAGATGAGGCTTAAAGGCTTGATTTAACAATTTGGTGTCTGTCCAGAAGAAAGGTGTACACTAAAAAGTAATTTTTTCCTTATTAAAAAAGTTGAATCTCTTATGAAATGAATGGGACTTTAAAAATATTTTTGAAATGACATTTATTTACATGAAAGAAACACTCCAGTCATATCAGTAGCCTAATCAAAGGTGATTTATTTTAGTTTATATCTTACATTTTATTTTATTTATAATAAAATTGTATGGTTTAGTATACACGTAATTTTTAAATTATTTTTAATTATTTAATTTAGTGTTTATTTACACTAAGTGCAAATAGCCCCAGGCCTATTTGCACTAACTCCAGCCGCCAACGCGTGGTTGGGCTGGACAACATTACAAAAGACGGCTGTCAATCGACGGCTCCAGTGGCGTAGATGATACAACGCTTGACTTAGTTCAAATAGCCGCTGCCTAATTTTAAATGTTATTTTATTTCAAATGTAGTCATTTGGTCCAGCATCTCTCCAGTTCTGGCTGCGCTGCACTGGCTTCCTGTTGATTTTAGAATCCAATATAAAGTTTTGATAATGGTTTTTAAAGGATTGCATGGCCTTGCTCCAGAGTACATTTCATGTTTGTTGCAGCAACACTGTGTTACTAGACCTCTAAGATCATCTCAGAGTTTGATTTTACATGTTCCAAGATCACGGTTGAAAACCAAAGGTGATCGAGGCTATTCTGTGGCAGCCCCACATCTGTGGAATAGTCTCCCATCGCACATTATATCTTGTGACTCATTAGACTGCTTTAAATCATTGTTGAAAACACACCTCTACTCTGTGGCATACAGTTGCCCCTAGCTGTTGGGACTTTGTTCAGTGATGGATATTGTTGTGTCTTGTGTCTGTTTTTGATACTTTTTTATATGTAAAGCACTTTGGTCAACTGGTGTTTTTTTAAATGTGCTATATAAATAAATGTTAATTTTATTTGATTTGTATGCTCAAACTAAATTATACAATTTTAATTATTGATTTTCTTGTAGTGACATTGTGATTTAGTATATACTAATGTTACAATTATTTAAATTATTATTTGAAAATTGGTGAGTAGTATACATAAATTAATTTGAAAACTCTGATAAATTTAATTTAAATGTATCTCAAACCTGCCGTACCAAAAAAAATATATATTATAATAGTTAAATGTACATGGATACTTACAGCTTACAGTTGAATGGAACAAAATGCTGCAGTATTGAGTGGACTGTAAATGTTTCAGGACATTTGAAACATTTGACACTTTTTAAACTTGACACAGCAGCCTAAAAATACTACAGTATGTTCATGGTGCAAGGCACTGAAAATAGTAATGAGATGCAACATATTGGCCAAAGATGTACATACCTACCTTTCTGAACTGCAGTAATTTGTATGTCAGTAATTTGTGATTTTAGACAACCTTTGCCTATAGAGTATATGGCGAACTTCTGTCCCTACTTCTCTTTGAAGAACTCTTAATTTTTGCTAAATGGTAGACTTAGTGAAGCCTACTTAACATTTCCAAACAAGCCTTGTGTATGGGTCCCAATACATTAATTGACCCCTGTAGCTGAAATTCTCAATTTGATTCGGTTACATTTTCATTTCAGCAGCCGTGCAAATAAGCTAATGCTTTTTCTCTGTCCTTCTTAACCCCAATTCACCTTGACTGTGGGATGCAGGGGGATTTTCTGCCAGCTTAAGCCTTCTGATTGGGTTACACAGATGGAATAATGAGCGCTTTTTTGTTGTCTCAGCCGATCTGGAGTTAAGCTCTGCAGATCGGGCCATTCACTGACGCCACACAACATTTACATATACATGAGATTTAAAAAGACCTTTTGCCTCCTGGATTAGTTCAGCTTCCTCACAAACTCGACTAGGCCTTTCCACATCACTAGAGTTTTTTAGGAGCACTCCATCGGACAATGAACTCCTGTGATCCGGAGCGGAGACCCTGCACATCCATTCAAATCGATTCAGTATCTATCCGGAAACTAGTGTTGTTTGTTCTGACCTGAATACTTCAGCAACAGTTTAATGTTGCTGCTTTTTAGGAACAGACGTCTATTAAAGCAAATAATCTGGTTGTAATTCATAAATAAGTAATTTGTTGGAGAATTAGACTACACTGGTTGCACTGTATCTTGTTCATTCACTAATAAATCTAAATATTAATTAGCAGTGGTATAGATCAAAAGCATTTAGTACTATGGTGTTTATACCAAAGTACCATGGTATTACCAACTGATACCATCACTCTGTCATGGTATGATCACACTACTTTATGGCACTTTAAGGTACTTTTTTAATTTAACAAATTATTTTCTCTTTTTTAGCATTAGTATTATATTTGGCTTACTGACAACCCCAAACCTCCACACTGAATGAGATCCAGGTGTGCAGAGCCTTTCCATTTAACTTGAGATTCACCCACGCCAGACTACACGGCGATATATCTCAACCTCATCCTGCTGCCTGCCACTCACATTACATCACCTGTAAGACAAGTCCAGGCACTGTCAGACTTTATGAATCAGATGAACGTTTTTTTTCTTCTCTTTCTTCCTCTGTTCTGCTCTGTAAATCACTCCTGAAATCCGAAGACCCCGCTGATGCACCGCTGGAACGGATGCATCTGTGGCGAAGACGCTGCGGGATGCTTCCTCCGCGGTGATAGACGGGAAGAAATGACTGATAAAAAATATTCTGCCCAGTTTCTCAACCCTGACGCTCTTTCGTTGATGTTTTTATGAGGGTGCCATTTTACCCATACATCATGGTTCATTACTGCTTGTTTACATTGTGTTTACAAACTTTGTCAAAAAGATTTAATATCAAAAGCTTTTATGAGAGGGAGGGTGTCAAGGTGGGGGCAAGTGGAGTGTGGGACGGTGGGTTAGGAAACTTCCGTTGCCCATTTGGCAGGGACTGTGACCTCTTTTGTGAAATGAAGGCTGACCTCTGCACCTCTGATGAAAGAGGAAACACCCCTTTTCCGAAATGGAAGTGGACAGGAGGTACTAAATGGGCCAAACACACCCTCAAGTTCTGAGGAAAATGGGAAAAGTCAGTGCAGCTTCTGTGTGAAGTTCCCAATGGTGGAATGAAACCAGCAGAAAAAGGTTTTAATGTCTTACAAGTATATAAAAAATCCTTTGCATTTTTGCAAGCATTGCATTTAAGCATTGCAAGTTATCTTTACCTTGGTCTTTACTATCTTTACTCTCTATCATCACCTCCTTCTCCTCTGCTGGTGTAACACCTCTCTATTACATCAAGTAATGGAGGACGTGTTTCAAGGGGCTTTGCTGTTCCAGCAGGAATCTCTGGTAAAGTGATTATGCTCTGAGCTCTGTCTCTCTTTCTGAAGTGTGATGAAGCCCTCGGGTTACTTGCATATTTTCTTGAGAGAGGTGTTTGTTTTTGGCGCTGTCTGCTGTGGTATTTCCACTGTATAGCTGTCATTACCATCAGATTCTGTGTCATCCTGTGAAATGCTGAGTGATCCAAGAAGAGTAGTTTTTTGCTGTAATATACAGTATATATTTACATTTCACCTTATGCAGTTTTATAGAGAAACAAATGAGTGGGATGTACAGTTTTGATCTCTTTTTGAATTATTAGTAATAGACACCAATTCTCACTATTAACTAGTTGCTTATTAGCATGACTTTTATTAATAACATATTGGCTGTTTATTATTACTTATAAAGCACATATTCTGCATGGCCATATTCTACATCCCATCCTACCCAATACTTAACAACTACCTTACTAACTATTAATAAGCAGCAAATTAGGAGTTAATTGAAGCAAAAGTCATAGTTAATGGTTTGTTAATACCAAGAAGTTACTAAAATAAAGTGACCAAATTATTTTATTCTATGAATATCGTGTTATTACTATCTATCTATCTATCTATCTATCTATCTATCTATCTATCTATCTATCTATCTATCTATCTATCTATCTATCTATCTATCTATCTATCTATCTATCTATCTATCTATCTATCTGTCTATCTATCTATCTATCTATCTATCTATCTATCTATGAGCACTAAAACTGCATTGCTTGTGATGTTTGAGACACAGAATTCCAGTCTATCAATCTTCAGGCTTGTTGTTCATGAGCAGATGTAATTTGTGTTTTTTACTGCTCTCTCTCTCTGCCTCTCTCTCTCTCTCTCTCTCTCTCTCTCTCTCTCTCTCTCTCTTCTCTCTCTTTTCACTGGGCCATGTGTTGATTGAGCAGACCAAGGTGTCTGAGCTGTCATCGGGGCGAGTGGAGGATGTGGGTAGAGTGGAGACTGATTTCTTATGCCACACAAACATTGCACTTCTCTCCTCCCTCTCTTTTTTCATCTATCATTCCTCTCCTCCACTCCCATCATTCCCTTCTCACCTAAACCAAAACTCTTACAGGATTCACAGGGGTAGTGCATGTGGTTTACTGATATCTGCTGACTTACTGTATATGATTCGGAGAGACGTCACTGCTGTGTGTTACTTAGGCAGGAAGTGTGACCTCTCTAACAGGAAGTTCTGGTGGAGTGGAGCCTTGAACGTGGCTGCCAGTTATCATAATACCCATGATAATGACCTCTAAAGAACACAGTACAGGAAGGGAAACGCTAGTTGAATGAGCGAGTGAAGGTTTAATTCATGTAAAGAGATGTTCACATAATTAAAACAAAATATATATTTTTAAGGGTATATAATTAATTTATTTTACATTTTAGATTGTGTGTATACTATATATATATATATATATTTTTTGAACAAAGAGTGAATACAAGAAGTCACCTACGTGTCATTGATTTGTACGTGCACGTGGGCTTCTGCATGTATATGCATGCCAGTAATGTGAGCATTTGCCTATAGGCCTAGTCGTAAGTGACAGACACGTAATTATTTACATTTGTTATTTGTACAGTAGATTGCACAAATCATTCCACACCAACAGGTGTCAAAGACCCACTGCATTTGCACTAAAGATTACACGAACACTTAGCAAGCCTACATCCTCAACACAAATGCCGTATTTATCAAAGCCTCTCTGACTGACAGGATCCATTCGCTGTGTTTCGAGGAGGCCGCTTCTATGTGGATCTCATGTTTCAGAGGTTATATTTACCACTTTGCTACTGACAGGCTTCTGGAAACTAGTTGTCAATGAGCTATCTCGTTTTAGCCCACGGCGAGTCGCAATTCATTAAGACATCATTAGTCAAAGCTCCCTGACAAATCCCCTCCACATAGTTGCAATTTATAGAAGAGCGACGGCCAGAGGAAAACCTCGGCATGCCAGCGGATCTGCTGTGAGTGGATGGAGACCAGGCTACTGGTGGATGATTTGGCCTCCTGATGTCTGAGGAGGAGGAGGTGTAGTATCTGTCCATCATCTCCGCAGGTCTATGTGGTGTAAACACCTAAAGAGCATGTTTGGTTGTAAAGGTGATGAGAAATTGGCATAGACCCGCTCATGAAAGCAGGAAACACTTATATACAGACATGCCAAAGGCATTGAAAGATATTTTTTTACATCCTCTGCGAGGATGTGAAATACCTTCACACACTCAGCTGGTGTTTGTGAGGTGCTTTTGTCTTTAGCACTCAGGGGTGAAAAATCACACATTAACACCTCTGTCTATCAGAGGCTTTGTTACAACAAGCAGAGAGTGTGGGGTATGAAGGCAGGATAGTCTTGCTCAATGTATTACTTTTTAATTTATGTTTTAAGTATTACTAGTAAATCTCATTTGCTTGCTGCATATTTTAATAGAGAGGCTGAAGTTAATTTATGGACACCAAAGAGGAACATTTCTCACAGTGACTAAAAGAAAAATACTTTAAAGTAGCAGAGAATTTGTTCAGTTTACAGTTTATTTATTTATACATTAATCATATATATATATATATATATATATAGAGATAGATAGATAGATAGATAGATAGGATTTATTGTATTTTTATTTTTTTATATTATTAATAAAAATAAAGTATTTTTAATATTATATTTTGTTTTAATATTTGTTATGTTATTTTAATATGTAAGTATGCTATATTAATCAACCCTTTCATACAATTTTCATTATCAATATTTTATTATTACTCAAACACTAAAATCCTAGTGCACAGACAGACAGAAATATTCTAGAGGCTCAGAATATGATGAAATATGATGGTCTGCCAGAAAGCCAAAAAGGAGAGGTGGGTGGGAAGACAATGCACTGTAGGTGCAGCCTATAAGCAATGCAGAAAAGAAGAACACAAAGCAACCAAACCTTTGCAGAAGAGTCTTTCGCATACCTCTCCTTTCAGCTCGGCTTCCTCGTCCTCCCCCTTCAGCTGCTCACCCTCCCTCTCTTCCCCTCCCCTCCTGCGCTCCGGTGGATGGTGTCCTGCTCTCTCTCTCTCTCTCTCTCATTCAGGCTGAGCCGTGGACACAAGCAGCAGCAGTCTGTGAGAGTGTGTGTGAGAGCGTGTGCGCGCGAAGCGGAGAGAGACAGTCTGCCGGATCCCTTACTGAAACTCTACCTCTCCCACAAACACACAATCCCACTCACTGGTTCTCCCCACCAGGGTCTGAGAACGCATCCCTTAGGAGTACACTTTTACCCCCACGACCAGTGAAACGCCCCCCACATGGAGCCATGTGAACCCCCGTCTCCTGCTTCACTTGGGATCTGATTTTGGATTGCCTCCTTGGGGAGAAGCTCCAGGCGCTGGATCTTTTGAAGTAAGGAGGGACTTCGAAGATCTCAGCTATCCCAGAGGGAAGCACTTTGCTCTGGGTATTGTGGGCTGCAAGCCCCCCTGGGCTGGAGGCCAGCGCTCCAGCACCATGGATTACTTAGTTGGGATTTTTCTGCTGTTGTGTGGGGTTGCGTTACCTGGAAGAGTTGCACCCCAGCACACCAATGAGAGCGTGCCCAGACTCAAACTCTCCTACAAGGGTAAGTTTTTCAACCAGTCCCCATTACCAATGCATACAAGCATTTTTACCTTTTTTAATTCTCAAGACCTGTCTTACACCTATTTACATTCTCAAATTAGACTTTTTTGTCATTGTATATATTTGGAGTCCTTCACTGTCACTCTGCTGTTTCATTTTGACAGTCAGTCTCACTCTCTTGCATGTGATTTTAGTCTAGTTTTTCCCTGACAGATTGTTTCCATGTGTTCAAAGTGCATGCATTGGCTCTTCTATATAGTTTTTCCAGTTGTACTGTCCTGACACTCCAAACTCTACACTGGTACCCTGCCATACGGCTTGTGAACTCTGAATGAGGTATCGTGGGTGATGACTCTGCATTTGCGGCCAGAAGTCTAATTTCTCATGCCTCCAAATTGATTTTACAGCAATCCTTTAAGGCAATATTCCTGGTTCAATGCATGTTAAGCTCAATTGACAGCATGCTGATTAGCACGTATATCATTTTGTCTCTGTCATTTTCTTAAAAAATAAAAACATTTTAATAAAATATTTGTTAAAGTGAAGTACTAACAAAGTGGGGCGAATTTTTAAAGGGATTTTTTTAAGTGAAACATGAAACATCTAATTCGATAAGAGCACATTGATTCTCCTGTTAAAATGTGTGCTGTAAAGCAATTTTTACAGTAATTTTAGGGGTTATGGTGTTCTATTGTCATGGCAACAAAGTTGTCAAAATTAGATTTAACTACACAGAAAAGCTTAGAAAGTGTTTTTTGTTTAAAATCATGTTAATGTATGTATATGGTTTATGTTTTGTGGCTGTATTCTTGAAACAGAGTGTCTGAACATTTACAGATGTTTCCCTTTTACTTCCATTGTAAGTGCCTCATTTAAACAGAATTTTGCCTTTTTAGATGAAAGGGAGGGATAAGTAGGACAATTTTATTGGTAAAAAACTGCTGTCAATTCAACTTGTACTGAAGCCGAATTACCTTTTGTGTTTAGTAGCTTTGTCACAATAGATTGACATGTGTACACATTATAGCAAATATGCATACTAATGCTTGCACACATTGTATATTTTAAAGCGTTATTCTCTCAAATTGTACTCCATGCGTTGCATTCGAAGTCATTGGCGATGCTGGCCGCTATGCGTGAATGGTGCAACAGCAAACATGTTATTCTCCGGGCTGTGCTATTTTAAAGGAGACAGCGGAGAGATCCAGACTATAGCAACCTCTTTGTAACCCAGAGCTTTCATCTCTCATGGAAATAAGCGGCAGCATTTTTGGCATATTTTGGGCTATTTTCCTTTTTAATGTAAGCTTAGCGGGCTTGCTGTGGTTCTTTGTTCAGGAACATGACCAAAAGTATACGCATATGTGTGGCGGTGATCTCTCTCCCTCATTTGGTAAATATAGTCAGTGAATCTGCGCTTCTGGTGTGTTGATTGTAAGGTCTGTGTGTGGCATGGGTTTACCCCACCAGGGTCCGTTTAACGCCCTCTCATTTCATTTATAGAGACAGAGAATGAAGGAGGAGTGAAAAAGACCATTTCTTTTTGTCTGAGAACGTGTTGTTAGGAAAGAGAGAGCCAGAGAACGGAGAGGATTTAAGAAACCAATTGTTGCTCCGAGCATCAGCATCTGCTGTTTAACTTTAAGAGGAAAGGCTGGAGACTTTAATATATAAAAGATGCAGGTCCACCTGTGATCAATCACATGCTTTTCTGAGTTAATGCTGTTGTGCTTGGATGGCCCAAAGCATTGTGGGAAAACAGTCTCGCATTGCGTCATCAAAATGCTTTCCAAACCTATGCCACCTGTGCACTTTATGGATATGTTTTTCTGAGGTTTTTTTTGCATGTCGTAATTTATTTGGATTTAGTTTGATTGACAGATGTAGTCAGATAAAAACACACACAAGTTGTACTGCTATGCAAAACGATCTGTTTGGGGTGTCAAAATGACTCACATTCTGTACAATAAGTTGTTTTCGCATTGAATTCTGAATCCTCTTAAACTGAGATCAAACCAGACTTTTCCAATGATGGCGAAAAGGCTGTGTGACGTAACACAACCGCCGTCAATCAAAAGATAATTGGTGTTTGTGTAACACTTGTGTGGAATAGGATTTTGGACAAATGGGAACTCTAGAGCAGGGCAGCTTTCCAGTGCAATGCCACAGAAATACATAACTAATCATTTGATAAAATGTCAAATGTCCTTTCACTCGTTAAATATGAACAAAACGATTTAATCCCTTGTTACTTTATCGCTTTATGCCAGGTTAGAAAAGAGTTTATTTTATTGTATATATTAAGATACATTTTATCACCAGATACTAGGCTTGCTGTGGTAGACCGTGTTGGCGGTGATACCGGTGTTAAAACGCAACACCGGTTACGTCGCTTGGCCACCGCGGCACTGTCCCTCACCGTCATTTAGATTTTTTTTTAAATAATACAAATAATTTAGTTCAGTTAGAGAACAGACACTACAATTAAAACTGAATGCATCTGTTTAAAGCAGTGCACGGAACGAACGACAGTTGTGTATCACATCAGATCACATCAGATTTCAGACTGACAAGAAGAGTGAGGTGAAACAGACAAGACATTGGCAGAAGAGTTTCAAAACCAAATGTAAAAGCGTTACAAAAAATAAACAGCGTGTAAAAAAATTACATTCTTTCACATTTATTTGGTTCCACAGTATTTGCTGATTTAAATTTTATTTAAACTGTGTAATGTGTTTTTATTATTTTACATCAAGGTGTATGCCGCCCATGCTTCCAAACATTCTTATTCGTATTGCTAATAAACGTTCTATGTTTCATAATTATTTATTCCTCACTCCTTACTGATTTTCAGTTTTGTATAGGCCTATTTAAACTTTTGAATAAGTTATTTGTTATTTTATATTAGGAATTTAGCATGGTGTATTTTTATATGTTTTGTTAATTAAAGTTATATGTTCTACGTTGGATTTTGTTGTATCTTGAATTGAATTCAAGAAATTGATGCCGAATTGCCTCTAATTTAAAAGTGAAAGTAAAATGCGCACGGTGCTTTTATAAGCTATTTAAGCAACGGAAAGTGAGGAAAAGAGGGACAACTCAAACGAACTAAACACAAACAACTGCTTGACGCCGAATTGTCTCAAATTTAAAAGTAAAAGTAAAACGCACATGGAGCTTTTACAAGCTATTTAAAACCGAAGGACAGCTAGGAAAAGAGGGAAAACGACCCCCCCACCACGGTGATACCAGTATTACCAGTGTTGTCACACGCCGATTAACCGGTGGGAAAATTTCCTCACTGTCACAACCCTACAAGATACTGCATAAATAGTGCAAAAAGCACACACATATACAAGACTTCCCTGTTGAAAAACAGCATATGCTGGTTAGGCATGTTTTGAAGCATGGCAGCTAGTTTAAGCTGGTCCTGAGCTGGTTATAAGCTGGTTATGAGCTGGTCCTGAGCAGGAGCTAGTTGTTCAGGACCAGCACATGACCAGTTTAAACCAGCTCAGGACCAGCTTAAACCAGCTCAAACCAGCTGCCATGCTAACCAGCATATGCTGTTTTTTTCAACTGGTTGCTTGCTTATAGCAACATATTGTTCCGAAGTCAGCATTCTTCCTCCAAAATCTACTGACAGCATTGTAAATGAAAAGTTTCCCTTTTTAATATATATATATATATATATATATATATATATATATATATATATAATATAAAAAATATATATATTTATTTATGCATATATATTATAGATAGATAGATAGATAGATAGATAGATAGATAGATAGATAGATAGATAGATAGATAGATAGATAGATAGGTAAGTATCAGGTCCCATATACAGTCATTTGTATTGTACAATAACTTGTTTTCCTATTGGATAATTGTGAGTGAGACATTATATGTGTGTGTGAGACAGAAAATGTGTCTGATGTGTTTTTGGCCAGCAAGATGTGTGAGAATGGAGGCAGGCTTAGATAATTAGACACCTGGCCATGGTGATAGAGCTGTTTGTGTGTGTGTCTGTGTGTGTTTGAATGTAATAGAGAGGCATAGTCTACAGGTGCTTGATGGCCCTTTTGATGCTCTGCAGTATGACAGATCGCTGTTCACACCCACACAGTGTCTGAGTGTTAAAACGAGAGAGAGGAAGAGAGGAAAGGATGGAGAAAGAGTGGCAAAGAGGGAGCGGGAGGGGAAGTGAGCGGCTGTTTTAATGAAGGCGGTGGGCAGACAGTAGTTGGCCAGAAGAGGATAGTCGTTAAGTGAAGTGTCATTCATTCTCACTCCCCCTGTGAATGCAGCATAGTAATTAAGCCAAATAAACGTGCAGACATGCTCTCCAGAGACGCACACTCCAACAAGCGCCTAGAAGGGGGACGGCTATCTCTTTCTCACACACACACAGATTTATCATGAGTTGCTCACAGAGTTTGCAATTCAGTCGTGCCACCTCCGGGGAGGCTAGTCGGACGATCATAGATGGAGAGATCCATCTTAGTTGCTAAACGATGGCCGAGTGATGGATTTTCCTCTTTGTTTCCCCTCCCTGTAATTATACCAGCGCTATGTCTTCTCTTTACTCCCCTCGTACGCTTTAAACTACCGTCTGTGAAAATGTCTCTTGTCAGAGCCATCATCTGTTCATCTGTCAGTACGTTGTGGGATAGGTCTTCACATGCTTGTCAGATTGCCTTTTGGATCTCAAACTTGTGGTTACAAGGTTGTGAATTCACACTGTAGGATTAGCAGCGGGTTACAGGGCCCATGTGTGCCCAATACCCCACATAAATGCCATCTGAGATGCCAGATTAGGGTGGAGGTGGTCGGTGCATATGAAGACACTGCCCCCTGCAGGTGGCAAAGTGCGGAGTCACACCTCTGATAGGGGGGTCCCTTTGTGAAAAAGGCCATCCCGCCGTCACACGCTAGTAAAATGGTGCATCAGGGACTTTAAAGTGCTTGTGAAACAACCTGATAATTATGCACTACAGCGTAATTACCAGGCTTCCCATTTCATTACCCTGCCCCATGGCCTGCTGGGATTGATTGGGATGGGCGACACTGAGACGACTAGAGACTGAGAGTCGTCGGAATTCAGCCTAAATCTTCCGAAATAGACACTCCGCGCCCGACCGCACTGGACGCAGACTGGAGGCATCCCATAATAGCGGGCTGTTCGCTGGCTGCCGGGTGAAGTGCAAGCTGGCTTCGGGCCAGGATTTGGGGTGGATGGGAATGATTATATGGAGAGGCTGGGAATGATGCTGGTTTCTCTTTCTCTCACGGCCTCATCTGCATCCGTCTCTTGCCTGTCTGTTTTTCACCCTCTTCACCAGAAGTAGATCTCTCTCTTTTTCTTTGTCTCGCTCTTGCTCTCGCTCTCTATCTGTCTTTTTCTCTGTCTGTCTAATTTTCACATTATGAAGCTACTTTTAAAATATAGTTTGTCAAGCTACTTTAGATAGTTGTTACAGTTAAACTATTATTATTATTAATTACATTAAAGGCATTTAAAATGGTAAAAAATACCCCATTTAAAATCATTTTCTAATAATATATAATATAATGTAATATGTTTATTTATATTTCCCACATTTTAGTTATTTAAAAAAAAATGTATGTAGTTAAATAGTTCCCACAGTACAATTATATAAAAAAGTGCATTTATTAGTAGTCATGTGACCCAAAGTTTATGTAAATGTTAACAAAAAGAGAGCAGAAATTAATTAAATGTGTCCACACATTGATAAGTTGTGGGAATTATTTCTTAATTTGTGGCCACAATATCAGTTTTTCTATTCTGCATGTCATGGACGGGGCTCCATAATCAACAACTGAATTTAACTTTTGGTGGTTTTTTCATTTTTAAGCACCTATCTATATTTTAAATGACAGCTAGAATACTCTTTGGTTAATTATTTATTGATTTATTTACTGAAACATCTGAATGAACTGATTCACTAAAAATATCTGGATTCTTGTTGTTCACTGCTTCTTGGAAAAGTATCTTGTTACTGGTAAAGCTTCTGTCTCTATCTATGATTCTATGTGTGTTTATTTTATATTTCATGTCCTTCCTCTCATTCACTCACTCTTTTTCTGTCTGTAGTGCTGTAAGGATCTTGAAGGTCACCTGAAGTCTTTCTGTCACATGAATTATTTACTCTGCGGCTGTGGAAGAGCTTCGTCCTTATTGACCTTTTCACGTATCACATCCTGTTGTGTTGAGTCTTCTATTGGCCCTATTAGACGTTAGTCTCCTTTAATGACCCTCAGAAAGCACTTGGCTCAGGGATTTGCACATTTAGCTTCCTCTTCATAACACATAGTTATTAATAAGCAGAGTGTTTTTTTATTCAGATGCAGTGTGTGTGTTTACACCTGTGTGTCATATGTTGTGTATTAAGTTACTGACTAGATACTAAGTGCAGTGTGTTGGGAAGTGGTGCACCTGTTATTGAATTTCAATGGTGTCCTTGGACAAGCGTTTCCAGACGAGTCAGATTTTGTACGTTCTTAAGTATAGCTATGTGTATTAGTTTGCATGTGTGTTCTTGTTTGCTTGTCAGGGCTCTAGACAAAAAAAGGAAAAGTTATCAAATTCCAGAATCAATCAGTAGGAGCTTTTCACCTTATAGTGTAATTTAAATTGTATTCGTTTTTTTATTAACACTTTAATATTTATTTAACCGTGTGCTTTTACTAGTTGAATACAATATGAATTTGTACCAGCTTGATGCTGTCGTAATTATTTGTTACACATTTGTACATGTTGTCATGTAAAAATATTGGCAATATATATATACTAAACAATCCTAATGTTTAGTAGACCGTATCACAGAAATAGTTTCTGGTCCTTTGCGAATCGTACCAAAAAAATGACTTGCAGTTATGTGAGGGACTCAGTATGAACTCATGTCTCTGAACAATTCACTGACAAGAGAGTCTGATCCAAATGAACATATGATAAAGTTTGAACCTTTTTTAATGACTTTAATTAAAATAACCGGTTCATAAGAGTAATTTGTTCAAGAATGGAGTCTGGAGCCCTGCTTGTGAAGGCCATATTCTGTCAGTTCAAGTCAATATAGTCGAATCAGTCATCAGAGAGAACCTACAAAAGTTTTTATCATAATAAAAAACATTACTTATAAGAGGACTAGAAGTGAATAAAAGATCCGTACTAATGTATATGTAGCACTGTCTCTCGCTTTCACTCTTGTAAACCTCTCTTGGCGATTTGTTTTAATGTCACATCTCTGGCTGTCACTCTCGCTCTCCGTACATGCGCTGTGTTTTGTGTGTATTCTGGGGCTGTGGAGAGCGGATTGTGCTTTCTCTGCACGTGGCTGGGGGCCAGTTTTAAACAGACTCTGCGGTTCACCCGTCATGTCGCGGGCAGATTCAGGGGTAATTAAACGGTTCCACATACTCTCCCCTCTCTCTGTGGATCAGGGCAACACAGGAATCTCATGCGGTCGCACAAAAATATTGTGTTGCATTCTGCAACAAAGGACATCAGCGAGAGCGCTGGTTTTTAGTGGCGTGCACAGACAGACTTTCAGGCTTAGAGTGCAACAGAAGAAAGTGCATAAATGCAACCGCTGACAACATGACATTTACAGTTTTGGCACAGATGCTTATGTTTTCAGCTGAAAAATCATTCAGTTTAATTAGGCCTCTTGTATTTTGAAAGAGTTTATTTTTATAGATTAAAACCGCTATATTTTATTTAAAAGAAACTGAAAAGAGACCATTTTAAAAAGATAGTTCAAAGAAAAATTTGAATTCTTAGCTTTATGTTGATTCACATTCACAAGATTCACAAATAGCAGAAATGCACCATAAAAATGTTTTAAAGATATCCATATGGAACTTACACTTTATTCCAAATCTATGTGTACTGTACTTTATGAAGTCATACAAAAACTTTGTGTGATAATCAAATCAAGATGTAATATATTATTCACTGATAATCTTCTCCTCCAGTGGGCTGTTAAACACTGTTACTGGATCATTGAGTCGGTGAATGAATGAATCATTCAAACTGTTTTGATGAATCAGATAAATGAGTGAATTGGAAATATTTTGACTCGGAAGAAAAATGAGACATTGCTACTTTCTCATGAACTTTCATGAGCATGCCAATGTTTATTTGTGTTCATACAAACGATTGTGTGTCTTCATTAACCTTCAGAATTTTGGACGTTTTTGTGTACTTTTAAGATATTTTTTATGGTGCTTTTTTTGTCATTGTCGAGATTGGCATCCCCAGTCCTCGTTTACTTGGAAAAAAGTTACCAGGAAATGATTTAAAAATTCACACAGTATATGAGGTTGAGTAAATAATTACACAATGTTCATTTTTGGTTAAATTCTTTCTTTAAGCTGAACAAATTCATCTTTATAACTGCCACATGCATCTTGCAAAAATGCAGACATCGGTCTTTTCCTCACCGTTTGGCTTTGTATATGGAAACTTGAGCCAGTTGGCCATGACATAAATCAGTTCATATAAAGGCGTCTTTTATTAAAACTAATGTGCATAAAGAAATTTGACACAGTGATTAAGTTTCATGTTGGTGTCAGTGGAATTAAATGTCATCCCGCACTCTCAGCTGTCAATCCAACAGACCGAGCTCCAGCACGGTTACTAGGGAAACTTACCAAAACCTGCGGCCGGTTGCATGCGAGAGCAAGTTAAAATGAAGCAAAACTTCGGGCTTATTCATATCCCAGAGCTTGAAGCAATATGTGAAACAGCGTGTTAAGCAAACCTCTGTTTCTAAAATCTAAGTTCTCTCAAGCACAAAACCGACAAGACCGAACCACACACTTAGCCCATTGAGAGAACAGAGAGAAGGAGAACTTTTGCCAAAACCGTGTCACGATCGAAGACGTGTGTTTTGAAGCGCACCATTGTTCTGGCTTAAACAAACAGGTAGCGCCCAAAACCATCTGCTGCACTCTTTCACTTTTTATTCCTTCTTTCCTCACTTCCCTTCGCTCTCCTGGGGCGGCCGGTAGCCCGAGGCAGAGCTAAAGCACAGTGGCAGCAGCATGCACACACATTTTCCCATCTCTCAAACACACTCACACACAGATGCAGAGATACATAACTGTACACCCTCACCAAAATCCAAAATGGCTTTTTGTCCGTTAGACTGTGTGTAATATTAGTTTTGCACTCATGTTCACATGCTAAACACTGGTCTGTTCACTCTTAAGTTATGTGGGTTGTGTTGAACACTGCTTTTACATTTTTGTCCTTTAATCAACTTTTATTTTAGGCATTGGTCAACTAATTGGTTAGTGAGGTCGACTGTTTTATATTTTTATATTTCTCTCATTTATAGTAACATTTTTCTACATATATTTCCTGAGTTGTAAGTTTTCATATTAAATTTTTCGAATAGACTTTTGACAAAATATGTGTAAAACAGATACATGTTTTTTTTATTATGTTATCATGTATGTTTGTGTTTTATTGTTTTAGTTAGCTGTATTTAGTTTTATATTGTTTACCTTATCAAAATAACCCAACTGAAGTTTGATTGAGATTAATTGGAATGCACAATAAAAAACTTGATTTATCTGTTTTTGATAATGAACTCTCTCTCTATATATATATATATATATATATATATATATATTCTTTTTTCCCCTTTATTTTAAGCTTATATTAACCTATCCCTTGTCGTTGTTGGATTTTGGATTTAAGGAATTAAAATGTGCTTTATAATATAATGTACTAATAAACAGCCAATAATGCTAGTAATATGCATGCTAATAAGCAACTAGTTAATAGTGTATAGTGTTCTGATCTGAACTGAACTGTTACCAAAGTTTTAAAGTTTTATTTAGTTTGCAACTTTGTTTTATTGAGTTAAACATGCATCGCATCTCAGGCTCAGCATGTTTTCAACAAGTGTTTCATTTTCAGTTCTAAGTTTAGAACTTTCAATTGTGTTTTTTAGTTTAGTATTGTTTTTTAGTTTGGTATTGTACCAACTATTAGAAACAGAGGTCTATGGATGAAAACGTGGCAGTGTATAAATCAAGTGTATGAGAGACTTTTCTATGATATATGAAGAGTTGACAGCACAGTTCTCAGACTGCAAGACAGAGAGAGACTATGAAAGAGCGAGAGACATTTGTTAAGCTTCCTTTTTTAAATCTCACACTCCATTTACTCTAAGCTCCTATCCAGGTTGATGTATCTCCAAATAAAGTGTGTGTGTCTGTTTGATCACGGACCATATGACGTCTACCTTTTGTGATGGTCTTGCCAAGGCAGCATTTTAAGAAAGAAAAAAAAAGCCTGGTCTTCAGTGTTCAAGCACCAGTCACTCACTTTAAGCAGGGGAATAGTGAAACTGCCAGACGCGGCCGTCAGATCTTGAGCCAGAATGGCAGGAAAGTGAGGCTTTGGAGAAGTTCACCTAAAAGCAGTAATACAGACACTGGCTGAAACAAAAGAGGCTAAGAATAAGAATGTTTGGCACATGGAGCGATATAAAGACTAGATGAGTGAGAATAATAGAGTCAGGGGAGTGAAAATAGAAAAGAAAGATGAGATGAAGTCTCTTTCCAGGATGTCCTCTTATGTTCTCTCAGGCCTCCCGTGAAGTCTGGCAAGAAGGAATCAGTGTGGCTTACTTTTATATCCTGAATACAATCTACTTTTGACTATTAATATTTCTTATTAAATGTGTTCGCCAGTAGCAGCACCGGGCAGAAATTCCTTTAGATTCTTTAATGGTGGTTCTTCTACTCAAGAAACTTGATTTACTGTATAGGCATGTTCTTGATCATGTTCATGTTCTTCGTATCAGTTGAATGGGTTCTGGGTTCTTTAAAGCACCAGTATATAGATATATTTCTGGATAGGCAGTGCTTTGTATCTCACAGAAGTTTGCTTGTCATTAATTAAACCATTCTCTGGATGCTTGATTAAGATTTGTCAATTATGGCATTCTGCTGTCAAATATTTTTGTACACGTTTTAGCAAATTTATTATACATTTTTGACCTGTAGAATCAATTTGTCACCTCTATTTTCATCTCTGTTTAGTTATTTGTTTGGCAACCTTTCATAAGCTTGGGGTTGGTAAAATATTTAATGTTTTCGATAGAAGTCTCTTTTGCTCACCAAGGCTGCATTTATTTGATTAAAAAAATAGTAATGTTGTGAGATATTATTACAATTGAAAATAGCTTTTTCTATTTTCAAATATTTTAACAATTTATTGCTTGTGATGGAAAATCTCAATTTTCAGCATCCTTACTCCAGTCGTCAGTGTCACATGATCCTTCAGACATCATTGTAACATGCTAATTTGTTCTGGAAATATTTCTATTATTATCAATGCTGAAAACGTTTTTTTCAGGTTTCTTTGAAGAATAGAAAGTTCAAACAAAGATCATTTATTTTAGATCAATAGACTCATACTGTCATTTTTCTGTCAGTATTTATTTTCTAACTTTTAAACAGTAGTGCAAGATAACCAATCAAATTTGTCTATATAAAAGTGCTGATACAGATCCCATGTGATATTGTTTAAATAAACCCATTCAAGACCCCTGTACATTTCTTCTTACATAAAAGAGAACTTGCTCAATATTCTGACTCAGAACAGGCCTGGCGTCCGTTTATATATCGGGATCTTGCTTGCGATCGCTTAATGAAACTCTTGTGTTATGAGCAGAGAGTATGAACGGACAGACTGAACCGTGCCTGTTCTACATTCGGTGCTGCAGGAACGCTGTTATACATTTGATATTCAGCGTTATTGACACAGCCAAAGGGAGGATGGTCTGTTTCTCCTTAACGCTTTCCCTTGCTCGCGCTCTCCCACAACCCCACAGATGTCCAGAATCTTAGCGGCGAGAAACGCAGATGGCTACTATAGGAGCGGATTGATCAGGGCTCTGGAGACGAGCTGCAGTCTCTGCGTGTCACTGTTGATTATAATTCGTGTGCGTGTTGCAGAAACGTTGCAGAGATGTTGACCTCACCCTCTCCCATGAGCAGATGTTCTGGCCGATGGCTTCTACAAGCTCTTTTCCAAAGCCATTTCTCTCTTTCCCCTCTTCCTTATCATTCTCACTTCATCTCCTCTTCACTTTTCTTTCCCTTCAGCCTTCTCTTACTTTTATCCGACCTTGTTTCCTTGCTCACTGGGAGAGTGACATATTTGGCAGATTCCATGCCTCAGGTCATTATATTTTCACAGTGTCTGGTTGAACAGATAGTTTCTTTGGCTGTATCTGCCATAACAACAGCAGTTTTTGCTTGATTAGCTGTTCCTTTGACCAGAGTTGCTAGGATTCCAAATAAAGTGGTTCTAATTTTGTCTTGTGCAATCTATCTGCGTGTGGTCGCTTTGCGGGTGTATTGCAAGTGATTTACTCAGAATTATTGTGCAAATAAGTTTGACACACCCAAATTTAAAGGAGGCTTTTAGTGCTGGTGTTGAAAGATGTAATCGGCGAACTACATTAATAGATCAGTTTCTTGTATTATGATGTTGCAGTGTTTTTTTACGCACAGATGCTAAATCAGGTCCTCGGGCTTCATATAGACTATGCAATGTAGATGTAAGTGCCAAAGTGCAAGAATAACTATTAAATAAGCTGTATATACCAACATGTTTAAGACCTGTTCTGATACTACCTCAAACCCAGCACACACACACATTCACAATTTTGGTTATTCAGCCATGTGTTGATCTCATATGAATGATTACGTGGGTCAGCTGGTGATACACTTGATTTGGTCCTTGTGATTCCATCATACAGTGTTTTCAATGTCATGCTATGGTTGAAAAGATACAGTTGTGGTCCACTAACCACCAAGGTGCTTTTAAACTAAACACATGATTAGTGTTGTTTTTCAAAGATGCAGAAAGTGCAACAAATAACTTTCAAAATAGGCTTTCTGAAAACATGTAAATGAATACAATATTTGTCAATATTTGTGTTTATTGTAATGTGTATATATAAAACAAATATGTATTTATATTATGTTTATATTTCAAAATGTTATTTAAAATGTATTATTTAAAATATTTAAGTTTATTTAAAAATGTAAGATTTTAATAAATACATATTATATAAAAATGTGTAACTATATCAGCAATGTATTATTTAAAATTATTTTAACCATAAGTAAACAAATGAATGAATGAATATTATATGAAAGTATATATGAAGAGTTTATTTGCAAAAACAGAATAACTCAACTCAAAAAAAACTTTTTTATTATGTTATCATGTTTTATTGTTTTATTGTGCTAGTTAGCTGTATTTTTTTTCTTTTTTTAATCTAATCCCAAAAAAAATAGTTGGATTGAGATTAATTGGAATTATCTGTATTTGCAAATTAACTCTTCATTTCATTATCGGCAATAAATTATGGGACCTACTTATTAAGTTTTCTGCTAACCTGACACAAAACTGTTATTTTGACATATTTATAATTTAAATAAATAGGTGCATATTTAAATTTGTAATAAATAAATAAAATAATCAGCAATACATTTTGGTACCTTCCTGTATGTTTGTATAAAGAACATTTATGAGCATTGTGGGACCTACTTGTTGGTCTCTTCTAACCTGACACAAACATCTTTCTGTTTACTGTTTTATAAAGCAAATGAGCAAACGAGTTCTAAGTTATGTATGTCTTTTTTGTTCTATCCTACAGAAATGCTGGAATCCAGTAATCTGGTGACTTTCACTGGGTTGGCAAACAGTTCAGGTTACGACACGTTCCTGATGGATGAGGAGAGAGGAAGATTACTTGTTGGAGCGGAGGATCACGTCTTCTCTTTTGACCTGGTCAACATCAACAGAGACGTCAAACAGGTGACACACCTCACTAGCTTGCCTTAACATCATGTGTTCCTGGTCTTATTGTGAGCGATTCATGTTGCATGCTATTTGAAGAGTCTTCATATTCCAATTAACTAGTCAAAATCTTCCTTGAACACCATGTGTCACTTAGGCTGAACAGAGTGTTAATCATGAGCTAAATTAAGATTTTTTTAAGCATAAACTTGCATTCAGCTTTATATGGAAACTCAATTTTTCATGATCGAATCAAACAGCGACCCACCATGTTTCAAGCTGAACATCCTGCTTAACTTGGAAACATGTCACATTTTAGCAGTAAAATATGTTGTGAGTGATAATTCATGCTCTTTCCCTCTGTCTGCATTTAGCAAGAATGATTGGTGAGGGATTGTATGACGTGTGTCAAAAAACCCAGGGTCATCAGAGACGTCCATCTCGCTCTTATTAGCTGCACAACCCAGATCTGCAATCACTTTCTCCTTCTTTCCATCTGCCCATTTGATCTCAGCTTGCCTCCCTCTGCTTTTCATTCCCTGATCATATCTGCAGCGTAATGCTTTTCTTTCTCTCTCTCAATCCTTCTTTCTTGCTTTCTCTCTCACTCTGGATTCCATTACTTTGATTTCCTTTCTTTTTCATGCTTTTATTCTTTCTTTGTCCTGGAGGCTGCAGACCATTTGCTTTATATTCGATCCTCGTAAGGGTTAAAGCTGGCTTTTGTTGAACACACACAGAAAACATGCATACTTCAGCAATGCCATCGTTTAAAGATAAGAACTTGGCAAATCATCGCAATTAATCAAATTACTTTCACAGACAGAATACCTTAGCAGATCATAGAGGAAGATAACAGAGAATAAAAAACGCTTTGTAGGCCTGTGTGTGTGTGTGTGTGTGTGTGTGTGTGTGTGTGTGTGTGTGTGTGTGTGTGTGTGTGTGTCTCATGCTCCCTGGATAAGAGGAATGGTAGGTTTTATCCTCTGTCTTCATCGTCGTCACAGATGGAGGTGGCAGAAGGACGGCAGGCAGCAGTCGTTGATTATTTTACAGCCAGGTTTCATGCCGAGCGCCTTAGTCAGTCATTTGCAGTTCATTGTATTCGATCCACACACATTCTCACACCTTCTCTCTTTCCTTGTTTTATAGATCGCCTGGCCCGCCACACCTTCCAAACGCGATGAGTGCAAGTGGGCTGGAAAAGACCTTGTGGTAAGTGTGCGGCGACAAGCAAACTTCCTTTGAAATCACAACTGCATCAAACTGTTTGATCTTTTGGGTATATTTATAGGGTATGTGACTAACTTCAGAAATGTTCAATTTTACGCAATCATTCAAAAGTTTTTTTGAAAGAAATTAATTATTTTATTCAGCAATTGATCAGAAGTGACCATTTGTTCTGTTTCAAGTAAATGCTGTTAGATGCTTTAGAACTTTCTGTTCATAAAAGAATCTTGATTAAAAATGTATTAAGCAACTCTTTTTAACATTGATAGTATTATAAATGTTTCTTGAGCAGAATGATTTCTCAAGGTTCATATAACCCCGAAGACTGAAGTAATGACTGCTGAAAAAGTAGCTTTGCCATGACAGAAATACATTACATTTTAAAATATATTAAAATAGAGATCTATTAAATTATGATATTATTTTATAATATTACTGGTTTTACTGTTTTTATTTAATTAAATTTAGGACTTTTTTCAACTGACCACAATGTATATATAATGTAAAAATATTCCCCTGAATTTACCAAAATCAGCAAATGAAATGGCTGAACATTTTGCAGATTTCATCTAGATCCACTGTAAAAAATAATTGTTTTTTTTTCTTTGATATTTTTGAGTGATGTTTTACAAAAACTATTTTTACTTCTACAAAAAAATGCTTTTATATTTTGTCTACTTCAAAAATGTATGTTTAATTCTGTGAGTTACTTGCCATTTCTATGTAATTGTTTGTAAAAATGTACTAGCAATTTCTATGGAAGCCGGTTTCCACCACTTAATAAAAAATTATAAAAGATAATTTGCGACTTATCTCAAAATTCTGCAATTTAAAAAAAAAAATTTCAACATCTCATAACTCTTACTTTTTCCTCAGAATTGCTAGTTTATATCTCGGATTTGTGATTTTTTTATAATGCAATAGTGAGTTTATATTACGCTATTCTGACTTTATGACTTGCAATTGTGAGTTTATATCACGCAATTACAAGAGAAAAGTCAGAATTGTGAGAAGTCGCAAATTATATTTTGTAATTATTTTATTCAGTGGTGGAAACGGGCTTCCATAGATTTCAAAGTGAAATTTGTTTCTACTCATTTTTTAGTGTAGCTATAACCAATACACTGATCTGAAAACTATCAAGAGCTTTTTTAATCTCTAAAGCACTATTAACATGGCTCTATTAACCATGGACATGAAAAATGATTCATGATAAGAAAAGCGTTCATTAAAGAACCTTTACTGTATGTGTATGTGTGACCTGCATTACTCCGGCCGGGTGTTGCGTGTGCACTTTGGCTTGATTGATCACGGTTGCCTTTAGCGAAGGAGTTTTGTTGGTGCACACACTCTGCTGTTCCTCTCGAGAGTTTATATTATGTGTTTGGATCCAGCAACCCTTGGCCCTTCTGTAAAACAGAAATGGTTTATTTATCAACCCGGCTCTCGCTCTCTCTGTACGTGTGTGTGTTGTATCTGATGGTAATTTCACGGCTGGGTTCCTGCTGAGATGGGGGGCAGAAGGGGAGCAGGGTTATTACAGATAACTCACCAGACCTACTTCTGAGACGTACACCCTTAAGTAGTCGCCTGATATTGCAACGAGGTGCATGAATCACATGTTTACCACATGCATCCTGAAAGAACCATAGCTTTTGGCACTAGCTGTGAAGAGTTGATCTGGCGTTACATACACACAAATTCACCAGCTCAGAATAATGGCGTTTGCGTGCTGTGAAAATGTTTGTTTGAAAATGAAAAGGCTGCTAGCGAGCGAGCATGAATGCTTGATTAGGGTATTACCAGCGCATTTCCCTCTCTGCAACCATAAATCTCTTCATTCTCACATTTGGCTTGGCCAGCCGAGGCAAAAACAAGCCCAGAACGACAGCTGGTACAACTGCCTCGCTGCTCGGTCGAAACTCAGGCTGATTCATGTGAGATGAGGGGTAAATATCTCAGAAGCACTCTTCATAGCTGTTCATTCAAGTCTCAGCACTATATAAATATACAATAAATACATTATTTACAAAGAATTAGTGAGATTCACTTTGTAAATACTTATGATAGTGAAACACGTTTCATTTCAATCATAGTTCCATATATATTTGCACTTCCTTAGCATTCTTTTTTGTATTTTTATAAATTATCGATTTTTTTATTTTTGCCATTTACTGATTTACTTTTATTTTTTTGTCACTAAGTCACTTGTTTTGTAATATTTTGTATAATGTAATGTTTTTTTTATCTACAATTGTTATTTTTTTATATATTGAAATGTATTTACTTTGCCATTTCATACTTACATCTGTGCAATCTACTCACTCAGGGGTTGAGTCATTTTAAATAAATCATATTATGAATTATGAATAAATTAGTGCTGTCAAATTGAAAAATCGTGTTTAATTGCATCCAAAATAAAAATTTGTGCTTACATATAATACATGTGTGTTGTATATATTTATATGTATATAAATAAAAAATATAAATATTTAAGAAATATTTACATATATAAATATGAAATGTGTGTGTGTGTGTGTGTGTGTGTGTGTGTGTGTGTGTGTATATATATATATATATATACTATATACACACACACACACATATATATATAGACAAGGTTATATTTTGGATGCGATTAATCACAATTAATCGATTTGACAGCACTAGAATAAATGTGAAGTATTCTTATTCAAATTAAAGTAAGTCACTGAAGTTATCTTTTTTCATGTAACAGTTAGACCCATGACACTGGCTGGGAGAAGATTAATTAAAAGGCAATAGGTCCCAGCCAAAGCGAACACAAATACACCACAGTACAGCATTGCTATTTTAAAATCATCTATCCTTTTATCAAGGAATTTAAATAGCTTGCATTGATGTTATAGTGAAGTTCTGAATATTTAAATGTATGTTAATCTTTTAATCTAATCATGTAAAACCCTGGTAATATCTTTTAAATTTGCCAGATTGATGCAGGCTACTCTACAGGAGCTGCACTTTTTAAAAACGCGCATTAGTTCTGACATTGACAAGCCCTATACTGTTATTATCTTTTCATGACTTTACTCATGTGTGAATGAAATTAGTCACTACTGTGTTGTTAGTATTGTACGTAATTACAGATGTGTCTAAATTGTAATCCCCAACACTCTTTGCTTATCTTATCTGAAAGGGTATCATATATCTCTCACTCTTATGAAGGTACACTCACTTTTCTGCTTCGCAGCTTTGGCCGCTGCTTTATGGACCTTGAAGATAAAACAGCAGGGTTATATGTGTCTAATTACACAGTAGTTACACTGTAATTACAGTACACCACCCAGTTATTACAACTTGAGGTTTGTATACATAGTAAACTCCAAAGAGTGCCAGTTAAGCCACCTCTCTCTCACGTGAACACCACACTTAGCTCTATCGGAGAAGGCGAGGGCCTTAAAAACAATAACGGCCATGAGAAACTTAAAACATTCCTCCTGGTGCAGGAAGGGATGGATTTTATAGCGCACGTGGAATGATTATGTTAGGAATACACACATTTCCTTTAGCTTGGAAAAGCCATTACATTGACACACTAAAGTGCCTTTGTGTGGGTTGACCAAGATGGGTCACACATATGTGTGAAGCAGCGATCTGATTGGCTGCCGTATGGCGTATGGAGGTGATTGAGGTCACTGGATTTGTAAGAAAACTGAACATGTTGCCAGAAAATCTGAGCCTTATACAAGCATTTATTATCTGCTTTGAATAGCTTGTTCAAACTGAACCGAACTGGATGTAATCAAGGGAAACAGGCCTGCATTTATCTATTCTTCTATCTAGCTTTCTTCACACACACACACACACACACACACCGCATGTGCTGAATAGGAGCGTGTATGTGTCTTTTTGTGGTGAAAACACACACAGAGATGGCAACACCCTTTCCTGTGCTCTTAAATGACAACTCGCATTCAGATGGCACACATCGGGCCGAGACCATCAGTGTTTACACAGATGGACCTGCTTTATTTTCTCAATAGCTGTGGAAAGGTGTGTGCGTGCGCATAGGTGTGTGTTTGTTCGTTCTGTTTGTTTATAATGTTTCGGTTTATTATTGTTGAACCTGGTCCTCACATATCTTGCAAATGAAAGGCCGTTAAAGAGAGTTCATTCACATGAAACAATTCACTCATCGGCTCTTGCCAACTCATTCAGATGGCCTTAAGACATGTGCTATACATTTACCTTTCATCAAAACCAGACACACACACACTTTCAGCGCTAATGAGAGTTGGCTGACAGGATATTGAGATGGATAAAACGGCTGGGATCGTCATCACTCAACCGGCAGGAACTCTTAAAGCTTAAATATTAGGCTTACATAGATTTTAAATGTCTCATTTACCTATTTATCACAGATCTTGTGTCAATTTAGATGTTCTCAATTTAGATGTTGCAGTATTTCATCTTGAATTATAAATGTAACATAACTGCATTAGAGGAGTTAGACAGAACCAGAGAGTCTGAAAGTGAGAAATTATAATATTTGCAAACTATTTTCACATTTTTAGAAGAAAATATGTGTGGTTGTTGCTTAGGCAAAAGTATGTTGATAAGATGTTCTGGTAGGTTGCTTTATATTCCATATCCAAGTTGTGGTCACTAAATGTATTATTAAAAATATAATAAATAATGCAATTATATTTTTTGTCTGATTTCCATCAAATGTTGAACATTATAGAGTATCTTTTTAATAGGCATGTTTTATATTATCTTGGTTAACAGATATTTTTTATGTTTTCTTTTTCAGAAAGAATGCTCAAACTTTGTGCGTGTGCTGCAGCCATATAACCAGACGCATATTTACATATGTGGCACCGGAGCTTTCCATCCGATCTGTTCTTACCTGGAGATAGGCAAGCGTGCAGAGGTACACAACACACTCGATATTAATAATTGATCAAATTAAGTCTCTTAGTTCAGTTCAATCTCAGGAAAACAATGGCACTAAAACATACTCACGAGCTCATGCGCATACATACAATATCTCCAGGGCACATTCACCAAAACGTTTAAAGGAATGAAAAGGAAATGAATGGGGGCTATCTGCTGCTAACGTATACCCTGTTAACAATTTCAGCCCAGTGAAGTAGAAAATGAGAGAGTCACAAAGCAGCGAGTGTGTTATTTAGAAGTGCCTCAACTGTGGGAAATGAGATGGCCTTTACATGGTGGAAAAATGTCAGTGAATTTCAAGATTTGATCCACGCAAATTAATCATGGCCTGAGCGCACTCAACATAATAGAAGATAACTTGAGTGCTGTTTAGAGATCCAGTTCTAAAGTAGGTTTTTATAAATGTTTATCTTCAAAAACAGCATATTTTTGACTACTTTTTGAATATTGAGAGACTCTTGAACAAGTTCCTAATGGCACGTTTTAAAATGCACCTCTCCATTGCCTCATCCGTTTACTTATTCATGTCTTACTGCGGTTGGTTAATTCATTATCCCTTGCCTCAGGACAACATCTTCAGACTGGATGCCAGCTACTTTGAGAACGGACGTGGGAAAAGTCCCTATGATCCAACGATGCAGTCCTCATCCCTCCTGATTGGTGAGTTAGTCAGAGATGGTGTGGTTTTGGTTTTAAAGATTTAGAATCAGTGATAACTGTTTGGAGATGTCATGCTCTTATTTATTTGTCAGATGGAGAACTGTATTCTGGAACATCAGCAGACTTCATGGGACGAGACTTTGCCATTTTCCGAACGCTTGGATTACATCATCCAATCAGAACTGAGCAGCATGATTCTAGATGGCTGAATGGTAAAGATGCTGTATTCTGATTAACTTAGGGCTGGTTATTGAATATATCAACTATTTGTTGATTTACATTGAGATAGAAATGTACACCATGATATGAATCAAGTGACTCACTGAATTAATTATTCACATTTGTTCAGTGAGTGAGTAACTGAATCATTCATTTAACACATTTTTTAAACAATTCAGATTTATTTAGGAATCACCCAAGTCTTTGTGAGCAGATGATTAAATCATTCAGTCAATGGATCTGTTCAAAAATGTGGATCAGTTCAGGAACAAATTAAGTGACTGCCTTTATGAGCATTGGTTGATTCATTCATTCAACTAGTTTGTTCAAAAATGCTGATTAATTCAGGAATGAATCGAATCAAGTGAGTGTCATTGAGTGAGTCACAGGTTAATTTATTTAACTGATTTGTTCAAAACCGCTGATTTATTCATTAATGTGTGTTGTTTGGAGAGGCACAACAGTTCATTCTGCTTCTGCCTCATACTGTGATATGAGATATTAATCATGCTGCCCACTCCTAGTTGAAATAATGTCTCAGTCTGTATTTTTAAGCAGTTTTGAAAAATCCTATGTGTACATATGCTTGCGTATGTGTCTCTCTATGTGTTTTTATAGACCCTTTATGATTTTCATCCTAGCACTCAATTTCTGTCCTTAGCTGCCTGGTGAAATCATCACTCAGTATATGTTACTTTGCTAAGCATATGTCTGCCAAGAGGAAATGTGTGAAATAAATATCAATTTATGGGTTTTCTTTTGTGTGCACAAGTTTATGTCCCTTCACGTGAACGTGTATGTGCCCATATCTGTGTGAGAGAGAAAGAAAGAGCCTCTTTATGAACATCTGCAGGAGAGATTAGCTCGGCCGGGGTGTTGAGTGTTTCCTCTAACATCCCTTCTGCATTTTTGCAGACTTATGGAACACAAAAGGTCAATATCAAGATAGGAGAGTCGGTCAGTGTTTTCCCATGAAGTTAATCCTGTCTCAGCTGTTCCTGCGAGTGGCTCTCGTTTCAGTCCTCACACAGGGTCAGCCTCCATGCCATCAATACCCTCCTATATTCGTGAGGAAAGGTGCTTTTGAAAACGCTCATCTCACCTTAATCCTCGCCGTCTGTTACCACGGATACATCGGACGTTAGTTCTATTTCGCCCGCTCTGAAAGCTGTCTCTCTTGCACAAAAGAGCCAGTGTCGTTTGGAGGATTAGTCGCATGGATATTCTATCAAGCCTTATCAATAGAAACACGGGCCTCTCGCTGGCTTTAGATAATGCAGCCGATGGCTGTTGATGGTTATTCTTCCCGCACTTCAAAGAGGATCAGCCTTTACAGAGCAAACATTCAAAAGTTTGGCTGGAACAAGTTTACTGTCTTTGGGAAACAGTCGGTGTATTGAATGACATGGGCGGCACTGTTTCATTGGCGTCTCTACAGACACACACTCTCAGTGCATGAACGGAGTCACTCTTTGGTAAATGTTCGTTCCGCTGTTTAAGCTTCACATCCTGTTGGGTCTGTTTGGCCGTAATGCAGCACTGCATGTCGCTTTAAGCGTGTGCCGCCCACACGGGTGGGGGACGTGTTACATTTCTTTTCTGCAAGAGAGAGCGGTCACGGCTGGGTAAGAGTGATCCCCCTATAACAGGTTGATACTGAGGTCTCGGCTCATTTTGGAACAGCTAAAAGGGATTCAATGAAGTGTGCAATCATTTCTGTGGGCTTGAACTTCCCAAAATGCTGATTTTCAACAACTCAATTTCTTCTGTATCTTCTTTCAGTCTTGTGGAAATTGAAATTCTGATGCATTGTGTGTATTCCAGACCCAAGGTTTCTAGGAATACACCTGATCCCGGAGAGCGATAATCCTGAAGACGACAAGATCTTCCTGTTCTTCAAAGAGAACGCCATGGATGGTGAACATACGGGCAAAGCTACTATCTCCAGGATAGGACAACTGTGTAAGGTATCATCACATACAGAAACATAAATCATGCACATTGTCCAGTGCATTTGGACACACATGGAATAATGTCGGTATTCAAAGCTTTATGGTTTTTAAAGAACGTGTGACTGCTTGCCTTTTCTCCAGAATGACATGGGTGGACATAGGAGCCTCGTGAACAAATGGACAACCTTCTTGAAAGCCAAGCTGACTTGCTCAGTTCCTGGCCTCAATGGAATAGACACATATTTTGATGAACTGCGTAAGAAATGTCTATGAACTTTTAGACTGAACATAATTATATGAAAACTTTCTGACTTTTTAATATAAAGTCAGAAAAACATATTTAAAGGAATATTGTGGGAAATGCATGAAATAGTTAAGTTGACAGCATCCATGTAATGGGGCAAACTTGCAACATTTGGCCCATAAACTTCCATTGCAACATTCCAGATGCTGTCAATAGAGTTTAAGGTTTGTTTATCCACTTTCAATAACTCCAAATGTTTCTTTATTTCACTTCCAGAGGATGTGTTTCTGATGAGTGCTAAAGACCCAAAGAATCCAGTGATCTATGCCGTGTTTACTACATCCAGGTATTATACTGACATACTTAAAATACATACAATTAAGCATATTAAACATTTTATAAGAAGTTGCAGAGAACTTTCCCTTCCCATATTCTTTTAGTCCTTCATATTCTGCCTTTTTCCTTCCGTCCTTCCTTAAATTTACCTTTCCTTTTTTATCACTTCATTCTTTTTTTTCCTTTTTCTCATCCTTGCTTCTCTTCTCTTTTATGAGATGGCAGTGATTTTGTGATGTGTGATATGTTTGGCCCTTTAGAAGCTTTGCAGTGCAGTAATCTGGTTAGACTCAGACAGGCGCTTCAAGTCGCTGCACTCTGGATTTTCTCCTTATCCCGGTCTCTGCCCTCTCTTACCATTCAGCTTCGGCTCGGCTCAGCACAGCTCAGAGGAAATATGATTAAGGTGGTAACCTGAATCTCACTCCCCAGCCCTCTTCTCTGGGCCTGCTGGCGAGGAGCAGAGGGTTGGGGAGGGGTGACAAAAGCAGATAAAAGATGGTTAAAAGAAGAAAAGACTTTTAAGATGATGGATGAGCACACTGTGTGTGTACGGAGGTGTGCGTGCATGTAAACACGAGATGAGGAAGAGGACAAACATATCACGATTAATCACTGTCAAATAGCGAGAGAGGCGAAAGCAGCGGTCGTCCAAACATGAACATCCTGCGCATGTGTTCCCACCTCACTGATTTCCTAATGTATGCAGGGAACACAACACTCGAAAATTCAATTAAGGGCTTTAAAGAATTAGACTGCTTTAATTGGTTTTCTAAGTGCCCCGTTTCTGAGATGAATAGAAGTGCATTCTAGAGACTTGCTTTTAATATTGCCACTTAATGAGGCCTGAACGCTGGGGTGATGGATCAGTATTTTATGTCTCGCTTTATCTGGGTATGTGTGTTAGAGTGTGTAAGCACATGTATGTGTGTGTGCATTTTTATGTCTGGGACCCTGACTGAGTGATGGGGAATTAGTTTATTCATGTGCCCTGTGGTTAATTGATTTTCTTGCTAATTAACATTTTACAAATGCTATGGGGCTGATCACCACAGTGTGTTTGTTCTCATGGCTGTTTAGGGGGAATAAGTGCTTGATACACACATATACACTGCAATACAAATGCAAATTTTATACATCACATGAAATCATAATCAACCCTATTAAATTTCTTAACACGTTTCTGCTCTTATTGTGTGTGATATTTGTGCACTTTCATCAAAATGCAAAAACTCAGATGACGTTGCCAAACCCTCTTATTTTTCATTTGTTTTCATAAAGACAATGCATTTTTCAAATTTCAATCTATTTAGTCAAATCCTGATCCCAAAAAATCCACACATTTGTCCTGGCCAATTTTTCTTGTTAAATTACAATTATTTCAATGCATTGAAATGGATAATTTACTTTTGATATATACACTTCTGGAAAAATGTACACCAAATGTCAAAATATTTTATGTCATATCAATGATTTAGCCTTGATTCTCCCTTCTTCTTTCCTCAGTAATATCTTCCGTGGATCGGCTATATGCATGTATAGTATGGCAGACATCCGAAGGGTATTTCTAGGTCCATATGCCCACAGGGACGGGCCAAACTACCAGTGGGTTCCCTTCCAGAGCAGAGTGCCATACCCCCGTCCTGGCACAGTGAGTACTGGCCAATATATCTGGCATTATCACAAAACTGACAAACTACAGCTTCATATATGTGCACTTTTGTTAAAATACTTCATTGCATTATTTTTCCAACAGGTAATATACTCTTCTTTATTGGCCTGACTGTTGTCTTGCACATTTAAAATGAAATTTGTCTAAAAATTCCCTTGATGATTTTTCATCCAGTGTTGCATTACTTTGACTGCATACTAAAATAACTAAAACCACACTACATTATTCAGAGTGCAACACTGAAACTTGAACCTGTGCATCAATTCGATTTTTGTAACCCTTAATCTCCTCCTTTACCCACCATAGTGCCCCAGCAAAACGTTCGGAGGCTTTGACTCCACCAAAGACCTTCCTGATGATGTAATCACATTCGCACGCCTGCACCCAGCCATGTATAACCCCGTGCAACCCATGGGTGGGAAGCCCATCATGGTGCGCACGAACGTGGAGTACCAGTTCACTCAGCTGGTGGTGGATCGTGTGGAAGCTGAGGACGGCCAGTACGATGTCATGTTCATTGGCACAGGTTAGTAAAACCAACCAGCACGTCAATACAGAAATATAACTGCTGTATAAAGCCAAGAAATCACTCCACTTTTACACTTCAAGGCAGAGGTTTACAACCTTTTTGACTTAATCTTTACAACAATATTCGAAGGCTTATGAAATGATGAATATTACGGGATGAATATATGGATTTTTTTACTTGAGATTACTAGTTCTAGATCTCACAGTTTTAAAATGTCCACATATTTCCAGGTTTTTTGTGGGAACTCTGGTTTTTTGGAAGAGTTTCACAGACAAATTAAAAACTCACGTTTTAACCACCTTCATGTCATTTCAACTCTATATTACTAATTAATTTTATTGGCGCATGAGAAAAAAAAATGACTGATACAATTACTAAGAGATATTGTTCAAATAATTCTAATCCTAAATCAGATTTAGGAACTGTGCTGAAGGTGGTGACCATTCCCAGGGAAAGCTGGCATGATCTGGAGGAAGTGGTGCTGGAAGAGATGACGGTGTTCAGGGTATGAGCGCCAACTGTTCATTACCCAGAGAGCTGTGATTCTGCTTGCTATTGGAATCGAAATCCTCCAACTATAATTTTCACCTTAGTATACTTAATTGCTCCCCCATAAATCTGTCTGCACAGCCACAGCATGTCATCAAAAAAATATCCTCGGATCTTAAAATGAGATTAAACTTGTTCTGTTTTCCCTTCTAGGAGCCAACACCTATTACTGCCATGGAGCTCTCCACTAAACAAGTACGTCTGCTTGATATTACTCTTCACCAGCCATTAGCAGAGAGCAAACCGTGTCCTAATAGACTTATATGTTCATCTGTCAACAGCAACAGCTGTACCTCGGGTCAGATTTAGGGATTTCCCAGATGCCCCTGCACCGCTGTGAGGTCTACGGGAAGGCCTGTGCAGAGTGCTGCCTGGCAAGAGATCCGTATTGTGCCTGGGACGGGACAGAGTGCTCTCGATATTTTCCTACTGCTAAGAGGTAAGTACATATTTGATGAGGATTATTTTATTCTTTATTATTTTGGTAGCTTTAATTTGGACTCTGGATCAAATTACATATTCTTAAAGGGACAGTTCACCCAAAAATAAACGTCTTGGCATTATTTACTCACCCTCATGTTGTTCCAAACCTGTATGGCTTTCTTTCCTCTGTTAAACATAAAAGTAAATATTTGAAAATAAAATTGGTCCAGTGGAGTTATATTGGACCCCATTGACTTTCATTGTTTGGACATTGTTTTTTTGTTTTTATTTTGGGTGAACTATCCCTTTAAGTCAATGACATATTAACACAAATTATGGCACCATATACACTGTTCAGGTGTTTAGTGCACTACAAATGCTACATTTCAATACATGCGTCGACAAGCACAAACACCTGGATCCAAGTATTTCAGGCTGCTTTTAAACACGCTATAAACACATGCTCACAATACGCCACGTACCCACTGTTAACACACACGCACACACACTCTCTGCATGCTTTGCCAGCTTCACCTTCACAGAGGAAGGAGAAGGCCATGGATTTGGTCTCGACACACCCTTATGGTCCACAGCACTAGAATGGTCCACACCACTCCAAATATTTTCAGTGTGCCTAAAATGCAAAACAGACGTCCTTACCACACCTCCCGCATGTGCCGAAACAGCCAGAGTCGAGGAATGTGTGTGTGTGTGTGTGTGTGTGTGTGTGTGCGCACCTTAGCAAAACATGTTACAGAAATGAGAAGACACAGAGAGCTATGCACTGAAATACAAGAACAGAACAGGAAAAGAAAATGACAGATCATAAAAACTGACAAAGAGGCTGTTTCAAACGTGAGAATCTCAGCAAGTTTTCATATTTCTCTTATCGTTCCATAAGATCTACTGCAGCTCAACCTCATTCTTCACACCAGATCCTGAATGTTTTCAGTCAGGCACAGGAAATCTTCTCAGTCTTTCAGTGCAGTTGTGAATGTGCCGGCCTTGGCAAAGTCCCTGGCCAATGTTAGCCATTAAGAGGTGAAGCTGCTCTCTTAAAGTGGAACAAAACTCTTCTGATGGAGACTGAAAGACCCTTTTAGCTGAGAAAAGATATTCGAAGGTTGTGAGGTCTGGAATTCAATAATGAACATCATGAAAGATCTCTCCATTAAAACTAGGGCACCAACACATTAAGCACATTGTTTCCTGAATACATCTAAACGTGTGACACATTGTTTACACAAATGGTTTAATTATTGTTGTATAAAGCTAAATTATTTTACCATATAAATCTCACATCATCTTGAAGTCTCTATGACAATATGGTACAATATAATTGTTTGATTGAAACAACAGTGCCCTCTAGTGGCCTGAGAGAATAAACTAATCTAAATACTAGGGGTCAATTTTAGTGTTTTAGAATATGCAAAGATCTATATCACGTGTGTCTAATTCAATCTTTTGTATTCAACAGGAGAACGAGGCGTCAGGACATCAGAAATGGGGATCCTCTTTCCCAGTGCTCTGATCTGCACCACAATGGTAAGGATATGCATTGATTTCTGATCAGACATAATTAATTAGTTGCCTAAACCAACATGAGGACATGCACAGTTGTTGCAAGTCACCTCATTTCAAGAGAAAAAGGCATGAAAACATCATCTATAATACAGCAAGGACCATTCATTACATCTCTTCTGCAATATAATGTTTTGAATATTGTGCAATTGTGATCTATTAAAGTCGCACCTAAAAAAACATCATGTAACTTAATGTTAATACAGACAATCGATAACACATTAGAATTGAATCAGCATGCCTGAACATTTGAGAAGGACTGATGCATTATAATCTTTCATTTGTGTAGGCGCCCACTGATACACCGTTCTATTTCAGTACTGAACATGACCTCCTTGTGTGTGTTAGATGATCTGGAAGGATACAGCAGTGTGGAGGAGAGAAGTGTGTATGGCGTAGAGAACAGCAGCATGTTTCTGGAATGCAGCCCGAAGTCTCAGAGAGCCCTAATCTACTGGCAGCTACAGAGACCCAATGATGAGCGTAAACATGAGGTACACACACACACTTATACATAACATAGTTCAGCAAAACATGCACTTAAATGACATGCTGTCATTGTGATCAAAATCCATGCAGGACTGCAAAGAATGTCAATGACTAAATGTATTTGAAGCGTTTTTCTCAATTCTCTTGCCGTGGTCAGTTTGCAGATTCTTCACACGTTAGATCAGTTGGCAGCCTTAACGGTTTTAACAGTCTAACTCTGGGTTGAATGAACTTAAAGGTTACTGCTATTCTGTCTAATCTGTCCAAGGTAGCAGTCATTTTTTATGAATGCAGAAAGAAATTTAAAAAAAGTAAAATGTTGCTGTTTTACAAAAAAGAAGAATGTTATTACTACTAAATTAAGGTATTTTATTGAACAGGATATGACATAATGACCCCCTTACCACCCAACATCACATACACCAGCTGTGTTTCTCTTTCAGATATGATCAGGCAAAAAATAGTGCTAAAGTAACACCTCACCCCAGACGGTCATTATGTTGATGTAATAATGGTCAGATTTCAGGCTTCCTGCTGTGTAAGAGAATCCCCCAACAGTGCTGTAGTTTTCCTTGCACCCCTAGATGTAACCTCAGCAGTTAAGTTCTGGTCTGGGATCATCTTTGAGGTCA
Source organism: Gymnocypris eckloni scoliostomus (assembly GCA_027564155.1). Lineage (NCBI taxonomy): Eukaryota > Metazoa > Chordata > Actinopteri > Cypriniformes > Cyprinidae > Gymnocypris > Gymnocypris eckloni. Next base: position 217,807 of record CM050432.1, read on the forward strand.
AAATCTATGAAAAGTGTTAATAAACTCAATCTGTTTTTCTCCGTGTCAGATTGTGATTGATGAAAGGCTGAGTCTTACAGGCCAGGGTCTGCTGATCCGAAGTCTAACCCAGGCTGATTCGGGAGTGTACCACTGCCACGCCGTCGAGCATGGCTTCATCCAGCCCCTGCGGCGTATTAATCTCCAGGTCATCCCATCTCAGCGCGTGGGCGAGCTGCTGCTCCGAGCGGGCGCCAACGATAAGGATCCCTCCCCCAAACACAAACTCTGGTACCGGGATTTCATGAGCCTCCTGGAGCACCCAGACCTCAACAGCGTGGATGAGTTCTGCGAGCGCATTTGGAAGCGAGAGAAAAGCCAAAGGGAAAGAAAACCCCCAAAGTCAACCCCATAGCTGGCGCAAAAACAGATGAGACCCCTCAGAGTTTGCAGAACCCAACGGAGAGAGTGCAAAACACACCCAAAGTGCCAAACAACCCACCTGCTCAGATTCTCCCGAAGTCTACAGGTTTGCAAAGAAGTCAAGTCCCAGGAAGTACAGTGAGCACGGAGAGCCAAAGCATCAAACCAGACACTCAAACCATGCAGAAGGTCCAAAGTGCTCCCGAGACCCAAAGAGCACAACCCAACCAGGGAAAAAGAGGTTCCCAGACCCAACAAAGAGGACCTTCTAACACAGGCAAGTGGAAACAGCTTCAGGAGAACAAAAGGGGGCGCAACCGCAGGACCCACGAACAGCAGAGACCACCGCGCAGCGTGTGAGATACACTCAACATCTGCATCAGTCACTCATACAACAGACAAGCGTGCATAATCATAGCACAAAACTCAAAAACGGTGAATCCTGCTCATGTCACTCGTTCACCAGGGAAAGCACATTGACTTTGTTGTTGTGATGTGACCGCAAAGACCTTTTAGACTCCTAGTGTTACCGATCCGACGTCATACACGTGATGTTTTCATCAAAGGATACGCGACGGTCGTTTGCCAGAAATCCTTTGCGATGTGATGGGATAGTGCCAATGGAAAAGAACAGTTTTGTTGAAATGACAAAATACGAAAAAAAATGTAAGACATGATGGTGTGATTTGGGCACCTGGAAAAGACTGTAATATATACGCAAGCATTGTACTGTACATAGAATAACTCTAAGTAATTATGGACAAAACTGGTCAAAGGTGAAATTAAGGCATGCCTTAGTAACAGCTTGTCTATCCTCTGATCCTCAGATGCGTTTTGATGTTCGTGTTAATTATGTTTCAGATAATCAAGTGGGCCTGACTGACTGAAAACAGTCAATGACTGTGGTGACCATTTCTGCCAAAATGTAGGTTTCAAATACAACGTGCATGAGTTGAATGAATAAGCTCTTCCAAGCCAGTTATCTGCCGATCACAGCCGTCTAGATGATCGTTTTAAATGTCGGTTGCGTAAAAATGAAAGAACGTCTTTTGAAAGATGTTTTTAGATATTTCCATAATGTCTGTAGTGTATTTCTAAATTATTTTTACTCATATTTCATACGTTCGCGCCATTGATTTGCTAAATCAGTCTATGTTAGGCTGAATGCTGAGTGACCCTAGTATATGTACATATATATATACAGCAAAAACACCACTTGATTATTTATTACTAGTTATTGTTTATTGTTCAAAGGGTTGCATTTATTTTTGATATCATTTTTTCTATTCAGATGTGGCTGGTGGGCCATGATTCACATAGGCGGACCAATTATTTGTTTTTAGGCTCAGATTCTTGTTGAGTGTTTGCAGATCTGTATTCTTTTAATTCAGTTTTACATGCTTTCTTAATTTCTTTTTTCTATGTCTTAAGCTTATCTTTAAGTCTTGTTTTAACTTCATCGTGCAAAACTAACGAGAAATATTAAATCATCTCCAATGATTAGCTGTGAATCTCCCTAAAAAAATGTGTGGGTTAGGACCGATTAGATGCCGTGGAGAACACACTGCATGAGAATTCTGCCTTTGTGCATCTTTATTTTGTATTGTCAGTGTGTCGTGCGAGAGGTCATTTCTGTGCCATGCAAGATGTACGAGATGTGAATTTGCATCTAGACATACCCTGTCCATTTTTATGTATTATAGGTCTATAGTCTTTTCACACATACAGGTTTCCCCCACTGTTCGGCAAAATTGTCATGTCAATACAATACAGCCACCAGATGGCGCTCCCGTCCACTCCCTGACCCAGATGGAGTCGATTTGGAGCTGGCTGGTGCAACAAGGGAGGAGAAGGGAGCTGTCAGTTATGTAAAATTGGTGTTTCTGGCATGCATTTGGTTGTCTAAATAAATATTTCCTCTATAATTTCAGGGTGGCCGTGGGTGGATTATTTGTATATTTCTTTGATGTGTTTTTGGCAGTATTTGGGGGACACGTGTAGTCTATCTGTGAATGTTGTTGACTCCAATATTGTGTTCGGTGAGAGGTGAAGATATCACATCATGTAGTTTACAGTCTCATTTTTCAAATAGACACAATAATTAGTCAACTAGCCAATTTTAGCAATTAGCTCAAGCTTTGAGCCGTGCAACATGAGTGAATTGGTGTGCATTGTGATACAAATCTGATATTGTTGCAGAAAATTCCAGCTGGCTTTAATTTCAGTGAAATAATCTTTAGTTATTTAGCCAGATATTTTCCTAAAATACCTGTTGCCTTGATGGAAGCTCGATTAATCGTTGGACTTGACCTTTGCAGATATGCCAACATGACTAACTAATATCTCATATATAGCATTCCAAGAAAGATCTAGCTGTGTGTGTGTGTGTGTGTGTGTGTGTGTGTGTGTGTGTGTGTGTGTGTGTGTGTGTGTTTAGGCTACATTGGCTACAAGGTTAGTAAAACCTGATATTTTTGACATTGTGGGAACTGCCCTGCGGTTGGGAAAAACATATATACAAAATAGTAAATTGTGTTTATCTTAAAGTGTAAGTGTGTGTGCGCGTGTGTGCATGTGTCTTGAACTGGCATTTACTCAAGGTTCTTTTGGCACATACTAATATATAAATATATAATCTTTAAAAATCCTTGATTAGAAATTCTACATAAAATGTGTGTATTTTTGCCAATAATTCCATGTTTTCTTGAAAGTATTGTGCTCTTGTAGAACTGCATGTGTTTCGAGTCTCTTTAATGAATCATTTTATGCAGAAATGTATTCAAAGATTCAGAAAGCAGCATTTCTATCATCCAAATCAAACGTTTTGAGACCAAAACGGCCTAACCCATATATAATATGCTAAATTATATCAGATGTCTACCATTTTCTAGTGTGATGGCGTTTTTTTGCATGCAGCCGGAAGCTTGGTCCTCTCGATGCCATATTAGGAGAAGTAGGCGGAGCAGAGAAACTGCAGGGAGGGGGGGGGGGCAGCTCGTGACGCTCTGAACGCTCTGAACGAATTAAGTTGATATTTTCTGCGAATAAAGGCTTATATTTCGGCCTGTTTTCAAAAAATGCTGACATAAAGCTTGACGTTACAAGACGTTAAATATAGCGGACTACTTTCTGACACTTTGTGGAGCTTGACAGCCGCAGTTACAAGAAACAGCAGCCTTTTCGTTCGAGTTTAGACTGACATGAGTGAGGGTGAGTGACCAGAACAGAAATGTCACTTTTACCCAGTTCTTAAATGTTGTTCTTTTATGTTTAGTTTAATTTAGCTGTCTTGTTTAGAGGGAATGTTTATATTTGTCTTTTATGTGTTATAAATTGTGACTTTATTGTGAGATAACAAAAATACAACACATTAATACAAACTTAATTTTTGTTTTGTAAATTTGGCTTGGAAAACACAAAGAACACAACCAGCCAATCTAAATATGGAGTCAATGTGGAGTCATAAGGTCATTTTTGTGTGTCAATACCCATAAGCTCAGGAAAAATGGTAAGGATTAATCCATAACTGTTTACAGAATTAGCAAATAGGCCTACTATATGTATAGCCTACTTACTCAATATTTTAAGTGTGAAATTATTCTAAACAAATAGTAAACAGTCTTAAATAGGTATTTAGTTGCATATGTGAATGATTCATTAAAAATGTATCGCATTTTCTTTTACTTAAGGTCCTTTTCAGCCACATTCTGTAATGTAGATATTTAACATCGCACTGCGTGCTTATTACCACTAGATGGCGTGCAGTCTTTTTCCCCCATTGTCAATGAATCAGAGATGGATTTGTTTAAAATGTGTGCTGTAAGATGTGGTGTACAACATAAAGTTCTCTATTATCTTTACTATGTACTTCAAAATCTCTCTGATGACGAGAGAATTGTTTCTTTAATGCTCCAAACTCAAAACATTAAGCAATGTTCATTTATTCTGTGCCCAGGGTTTGACCTGAAATGAGTGTGTGCATGAAAGTGTTAGTGACTCACGGGAGCGAAGCTGCCCTCGACACATCCATCATCTCCCCCACATCAAGTGTCCTCAGAAAACAAGCGTGTCATGCTGTATCCTGGAGGTGTGTGTGTGTGTGTGTGTGTGTGTGTGCGTGCGTGCGTGTGTGTGTGTGTGTGTGTGTGTGTGTGTGTGTGTGTGTGTGTGTGTGTGTAAGTACACTTATGAGAGCACAAGGCATGTGTGCAAGTGTTTGTCTACTCCTGAATCAGAGGTCTCTTCACATTGTCTGACTCACACACATACACCACAGCCCTAAGGATTCTGGGTAGAAAGGAGATTCAGGTCAGAACCAAGTCAAACTAGATCTCTCTTGCTCTGTTAATGTAATTACTAGAACTATTGAACAGTTTTAATTAATTTATTGCTGTAAAATTATTTATATGGTTAATTATTTGCACACATTTGCAGTTGTCTGAATCAGTGTTATTGTAAACTAAAACTAAATCTGTTCAAAATATTACATTTAAAAAAAGAAACGTAATAAAAATTAATTTCTGCCTTTGAGACATACTGCAATAAGTCTAACTAATAAAATTACTGAAACTGAAATAAAATTAACATTTTCTTGAAGTCTTTATGTATAATTATTATTAATAATTTAATTAATAATGCCTTGTAATTCACCTTATAATGGCTAGTATGAGATCATGAATAATTGTAATCACAGTTATAATGCATTATAATATTAACTACTCATTGTTAGACTCTTACAAAGCATTATGCATTAAAACACAACAAACAGATGTAACAAAGAACCTGCAAATATTAAAAGGCATTGTAACTTTGTGTATATTTATTTATGAAAATATATTATTGTGAATACTTAATAATTAATATTTATATAATGCATTAGACATACAACCTCTATACAAGGTTTGAAGTAAAGTGTTACCATTTTGTTTTAGTCATTTAATGCCTCAACATACTTATTTCAGTTAGTTTCCAAGGCAACATTTATCATTCAATTTCCTTTTTAATTTAAAACTGATATTTATATTTAATTTCATCTTTATTTTATTTACCAAAACAATTGGAATAGTTTTAGTTTGTTAAATATATTAATAAACTAAACTAAGAAATTATCAAAAACACAACAAAATTTTACTTAATACAAAAATAACACATTATTTATGAAAAATATGAATAAATACTATAATAGCATATAATAATACTGAAATAACCAGTAGTGCCTTAATTACAATCCCTCAGGTGGACAGGAATGAAAAGTAACACTGACATAACAAACTCTAGTGGCCAGATAATTGACTATAGTCAGAACGGCAGCCGTCAAGTGTTTCTGACAAGATGGTGTATCTTTATTTTTACTACATAATAGAAAAGACTCCCAGCTGACTTGGTTGAAAACAGTCCGTTTATATTTAGCATCACAGCACAAGTGATGAAGTCAGTCACCCGGCACAACCCCCTTAGCCTCTAATCTCAGGCTCATTATGGAGTTAAAATGAGCTCTGCTCTTGATGAGAATGGTACACTTCACCACACCTAATGCATTTTCCCTCCTCATCCTTCCTTCCTTCCTTCACTCACTCTTTCCGTCCCTTCCTTCCTCTGTATGTATTTTCTCTATCGCTCTCGTTTAGAGTCTCGAGGCATAACCCTGGGAGCATGATAGAGACAATCTCACCTACAATTTGCATTTATTAGAATGTGATGCTTTTCTATATTTTCTAAACAGCTTGAATAATTTCCATTTCATAATTTTCTTAATCCATTTGTTACAGTCCTTTGGTCGCAGTTGGGTTTTCGTTTTCTAGTAATCCAAGTCTCAAAGGAAATTAATCTTCATTTACTCAACCTCTTGTTCGAGATCCTGTATGACTTTCTTTATTCTCTGTTAATAAAAATGGACATTTTAAGGAATATTAATGCTGCTCTTTTCCATATAGTGAAAGTATATAATAACCAGGGACTGTCAAACTGCAAATGAAACAAACTGAAAATTAGCCTTTATGGCTTGTGATCTATATTCTAACATGCATAAAAACAGATCAAAATTTGTAATTGTTCCCTAAAAATCACAATGATGCGCATTCATATTCAAAACTGCTTTGGAATATTCTTCAGAACGTCTTCTTTTGTGCTTCACAGAAAGTCATACAGGTTTGGAGTGACATGAGGGTGAGTAAATCAATTCTGCAATACACGTCATTTTTATGCAAGACTGTTTCTTCCTTTTGTTTATTTATTTATATATAAATTTGATGTTACATTTTGTTAAGTCAGTCTGAGACCTCCAGTGAAAACATTTGTTCATATATTTACTGTGATTTTAAAGGAATTGAAAATTATATGATCAGCAAACCAATTTGAGTCTAATGACCTACATATATAGCAGTATAACATTTTTTCTTTATTCATTTTACTATAATGTTTCTTCACTCTAATAAACTTTTATTTCCATCTTCAAATTATATTTAGATCCCCAGATTTTCCGTGTAGCCTTGACCTTAGTACTTGCACGTGTGCTTGTAAGTGCCCGTTCCCGTGTCTTATTCTGTGAGTGTGTCTTATCCCAGACCCGTGATTGGCCGGTGGCTCTAAGAAAGCTGATTAGAGGTGTGTGTGTGAATTAAAGGGGGTGTGCTTTCTGTGAAGAATATGCAGGGCGCAGCCAGAGAGGTGAGAGACACCTTCCCTTTAAGAGTGTATTTTTAGCCAGCCAGTTATTAGTGCTCAATGGGAGGGAAAACTTGGTGTTAAGAGAGGAATTAAGCACATGCGGACTGTCTAAGAAGGATGTGGAGATTAGGACGACTAATATACCACAAATGAAATGTCATCCCTAGGGAACGAAGTGCACAAGGAGCTGTTCTTTCCCTTTTACTACAGCCAACAACAGACGGCCAGCTAGTAGTGCAGGTAAGTGACCCTTTGCTCTCTTCTGCATCCAGTTTTAAGTCTCTTTGTCAGTTCTTTCAACTCTTCCTCTTGCATGTGTGATAGTTATTTTTGTATGTGTTGGTGACTATATACACTTGCACACTCACTTCTGAACTGCATCTTCTGGACAGAAATTGTATTATGCTTACAGGTAGAAATTATTGTCCAAGTCTCTATTAAAGCTACAACACTGCCCTGTTTTGAAGACTAGTCATGATTATATAAAGCTCACAGCTTGTGTGTAACTTTTATTAACAATGTTTTATCTCCCATCTGAAGGGTCATGCCAGCCATATTTTCTGTATCGAAGCCCATATTCAACTTTAATGAGCAACGCACTGTGTGTGTGATTAGGTTTCAGGCTTCAGTTACACTTCTCTGCTTCTCTGTGCGCTGTAAGTCACCCATAAACACCGGCATACATACATGCGCGCAGAAACACACACACACACACACACTCACTGGCACATTGTAAAGCATTATTAATACTTACAATGTGTGTATATGAGTGTGTATGTGTATTCATTAGAGAGACATGCTGTCACAGGAAGTCAGGTGAGCATTTGTGGGTAGAGAATATATAGAATAGACAGTACCGCTCAAAAGTTTGATGACATTTTTAAGGAAATTAATACTTTTATTCAGCAAGGAATCACTACGTTGATCAAAAGTGACAGTGAAACATGTATAATGTTACACAACATTCTATTACAAATAAATGCTCTTCTTTTGAACTTTCTATTCATCGAAAAATCCTGAAAATATCAGCAAAACTGTTTTCTACATTGATAATAATTAGAAATGTTTCTTGAGCACCAAATAAATATATTATATATAAGCATATTAGAATGATTTCTGAAGGATTATGTGACACTGAAGACTGCGATAATAATTCAGCTTTGCCATCAATCAGAATAAATTATGTTTTAAAATATATTAAAATAGAAACAGTTATTTTAAATTGTAATAATATTTCACAATATTACTGTTTTTGGGGTCAAATAAATGCAGCCCTGGTGAGCATAAGAGACATCTAAAAAAAAAAAAACACTTGCCCCCAAACTTTTGAATGGCAGTTTGACCAGGATTCATAGCTATATTTACAGTGTGTGTGCGTGTGTGCGTGCGTTTGTGTGTGTGTGTGTGTGTGTGTGACATTGTATATGTGTGTGTACTTCCGCTTCAGAGCGTTAAGGTCATTAGTGTTCGCTCCAGCAGTCAGCCCTGTGTGGGGAAGGCTATATGTTCTGGGCTGCCGTTCATCACTGTAGACGAAAGGGAGAGGAAAGGAGGGAATAAGGGCAGGACATATACCCCCTAACTACAATAATAGTAACTGTTGACTCTTCTGTCATTGTATTTATCCTGATTGTGGTGCCAACAGCAGATAGTCATGATAGAGAGCTTAACTTACTGCTAATGCCGTTTGATCTAGTTGATCTATTGATGTGTGGAGATCATTAGAGCATCTGTGGATCTTGATAAGAGTCCATCTCCTCGATAAAGCCCAGGGGCAACAGCTGGTCACGCAAGGATGAATTCCCCCTGGAGCTGTGGACTGGGCTGAATAAGCCTCCACTGTCACATCACACAGCCGTCACTCTGTTAAACAAGGGTGGAGAGGATAACACGTAATAGTTCAAAGCAAGCCGGAAACAGCATTAGAGGAATCTGAGATTATTATAGGTATGAAAAGCATGTAGTAGCATGACTGGTGTCTGAGCCTTGAATGAAACGGTCAGATCTTGCAGAAGTGTGTGCAGTGGACATGAAAGACTGATACCAATGTTGATTTTAGTAACTAAACAACGTTTTTTTTTGGCAACTAATTGAAATAAAATACGTTGAAGTACTAAAATGACTAAAACTGAAATAAAATTCATGCTTAATAGAAATATGTAAAAAAAAAAAACAAAAGCAAGTCGAAATTTGTTTTTATTTAAATAAAAACTGAAAATATACAAATAAAAGCTAATTCAAAATATGAATACATTTACATATAGTATATAAATAAATACTAAAATAACACATTCAATGATTAAGTGTGTTGGCTGGTGTAACCCTGTAAATGGACAACTTCTGGATCAGATTTGTACAGTAAGCATGTATTTTCTTTCTGGTCTGGAGGTGTTGCATTGTTAAAACCATAGCTGAAGATAAAGCGGATGCTCAGTCGTGCTGCTGGAGATCTTCCTTCCTGCCATGTTTTGTTCTAACCCTGCTGTTACACACCTGTCTGTAATTTTCAAGAGATCCGGAAGACTTTAATTGGCTGGTTCAGGATTTTCCCTGTGGCCTGTTTTGTCATTTTTATTGATGAAACACTACAGAAAGCACTTAAAATGATTGGGAGAAGAGGGTCAACAGGATCAGGAAATCACCATTGCTCGAATTGTCAGATGCATGTGTGCTAACAGCTAGGCTTATGGTTCAGACATTTTCTTTTTTTTAAGATAAAGCACCTCTGGTTTTAGTTTCAGAAGTGATTCTAGCATTATCACATCTCCATATCAGATTATGCAATGAAAATGGACACTTACTGTAAAATCGGATCTGTCTATTCATGGGGTTCAGAGTTCAGAATGAGTCACCAAATGTGTTTTTGCATTTAATTTGGCAACTGTTTAAGAACTTAGTAAATGTATTCAGCACTGGATAACACATTTTATCCCATATGTTTTGTTCTGAACTGGCTCCGTGATGTGTTGATCTGGTGAGAGTGATCCTGCAGTCAGCTTCATCTCAGCACAAAAGTGGGAATCAATAAAGGTTGCTAATGGAGACAGGATTTTCTTCCGTCACTCCTCAAGGCTGCTCAGACATAGTTATATTAAGTTGCATGTCTAGGGCTTTCTGGGTTTCAATTCATAGAACATGCTATTGTTGGAGCACACTGAAAATGAGCCTTCAGATCTACCATCTACAATGTTGTTTCTCTGTGAAAACAACAGGTTTTGTGTCCTCAAACTTTTCATTTTGAGGACAAACGGCAGGACATACAACCCTTTAAAGCGGGCAATGTGTCCCTGTAAATTCTCCCTCTGACTCTGCAGAAGTCATTGGTGACAATCTCCTTCTGTCTCCAGGCCCTTGGCATAGCTATGAGCCAAGGACATATTTTTGACTTCTGGACATATTGATGCAGTGAATCATGATCCCTATTCAGCAGGAGATCTGTGAGCAGGATGACTGAGTCTGTGAATGGATGTGTTTGTGAATGTGTGATCTATGCAGTGGTTGGATGACTAAACCTTACGGCAAGTAATTCACTCTTATACACCAAAGCAGGCAACTAATGAAAGGTACAGTACTGTTTCAGTTTTATTTTACAGCTTCAACCATTATATTCCTCCTCAAAGCAGCTTGAAAAGGTTGCAAATATCACCAAAGTAACAGAGCAGGGGTTAAGAATAAATTCAAGTACTAAGAGCTGAGGAGACATTTATAATAATGCTACGATATCAAATACAGTGCTGAAAATGTGGAAGTGAGAGTAGCCCAAAGTAAGAACTAATCATTTTTTGACCATCAAATGTTACCCCATGGTGTTCTGATCTGATTGGTTACATTGTGTTCAGCTGCAAAGGCTGAAGTTTTAATTTATTGTAGATTTATGTCCCTTCAAAACAACTCATGAAATTGCTTATGCATTTTTAATTTGGAGCCACTGTAAAAACAAAAACTAAATTAATACATTTTTGGACTTTTTACTCAACTTTAAAGAGTAGTTTTTCTAAAAATTTAAATTTGCTGGAAACTTGCTCACCCTAAAGCTATCCAAGATGTAGATGAGTTTGTGTCTTCATTAGGAACGATTTGGAGAAATTTAGCATTACATCACTTTCTCACCAATGGATCTTGTGCAGTGAATGGGTGCCGTCAGAATCCAAACAGCAGATAACATGACAATAACTCAAGTCCATCAATCAATGTCTTGTGAGGTGATTAGCTGTGTTTTTTTTGTAAGAAACAAATCCACCTTTACATCGTTTTAACTTTTAACCATTACTTGTGGCCAAAACACTAGTCCATAATCCATAATACAAAGTAAACACAAGAGATACAATGCTACATTTCTCCAAACCTGTTTGATGAAGAAACAAACTAATCTACATCTTGGATAGCCTGGGGGTGAGTAAATTTAAAGCTTTTAATTATTTTGTGAACTATTCCTTAAAAGGTAATGAGATCTTTAACAAGTAGCCTAGGTTTTTCCTGTCTATAAATTAACTAAAAATCTTCATATTAGAAAAAAAGTTAATGGATATGTAATCTGTCAACAACCTAAATAATAAATTTACAGGCCTATGTGTACCATGCTTTCTGTAATGTAAAGTGTTCCAGGTCCTGTTACTACAAAACCAGCTGCTCTCCACCAAATCAGTTTGCTAATTAGGGAATTATTGGCTCGGCTTGAAAGCTAAATAAACAGGGTAATTATGAGAAGATTTGTTCATTCTAAGACGCGTTGTCCCTTTAATTCCGTTTTTTTTCAACGGCGACGTCTTATGATCACCTGTGAGGGGCGGGACATGCGCGTTGGATGGATGGAGGAGGGAGGCGCACAACTCTAGACCTACACCCGCACGGAGAGGCTCTGCTCTCGGGATGCACGTTATCGCCACAGAGACCCTCGACTGAAATGGACAAATAAAACGCCATGCATCCGAAACAACCGCGGATACCGACGCCGTCACCTTATTCCGGACATTAAGAGCCGTATCGCCGCGTAATTAGCTGGAGGGAGGGGGGTTAAAAGGGAAAGGGGTCGATCATGGGGAACGAAGCGAGCTTAGAAGGCGGCGAAGGGGCGCTCGCTGGATTACCAGCAGGACTTGCGCCTGATGGGAAGGGTGGCTTCATCCAGATGCCCGCTGGGGTGGAAGCTGACCTCAGTAATCTGTCTGAGGAGGAAAGAAAGCAGCTTGTGGCCGCTATGGCCAAAGCGCAGTCCAGGCAAGTTGAAGTGTCTATAAATGTATGCCGTAATCATGATGATGATGTCCGTCCCTCCAGTGCCCGAGCGCTTGTGTTGAACGCGTTATAATGTGCTTGTGTTTTGATCAGGCCACTGCAGGTTGGCACATCACGACAGCAGCACCGATGCACAACATGATCACACCCATTCACGCTCTTGCTGCATATTTACGGCCGTTTTATAGCGAGATATTTAAACCAGCCCATTTTTCAGCCATGCATATGATTGCAATTCAGTACCTCCTTAGTGCACTTGTATTTTATAGCTATACATATGGGTAGACCTATCACTGATTTGAACGGAACGCATTTTTTATAATTAGTATCATCATCGTTAATATGGTGGGTCACTGTATGTGCACAGTGGATGTGCATGGTATTTTAATTAATGTAGTTTTCTTTAAACCGCCTTATTAAGTCCATGCAAGACACAGTGATTATAGATTGAATTCAAAATAAGCATTTCCTTGAAAAATATGAATCCGTACTGACAAATATCCGTCCTCTGTGTATACAGATATTGGTTGCGTTCTCCATGCACACTCCATCTTCCTCCTATGGGCTGTGTAGGTGATGTCATGAGCAGCTTTGGAAAACACTGCCTGAGAACAACACAAGTCAAAAATTCGATCACTTGAAAGCACGCGATCGACATTCCCTTTGACATGATCTCATTCGTAAGCTAATTGAATTGTGTCTTCAAAGTAGCTTTGGCGTAAATGTGTTATTTTTACCCAAGCGCAAATGGGGGAGGGGGTATAAATATTAATATAACTAAATATAGCACCGCAAACACAAATGCCATCATGCTCATTGATCGCTTTTGCTTATTTTTAGGGGTGTGCGTGTAGTATTACACCTGAAAACAAGGACCATGTTACAGTTAGGCTACATATAATATATATTGTTCGCTGTCCGTGGTGCTGAAATGCTTGCAGTGAAGAGCGCCTCTCCATCAGAAACAATACGAATATTGAACGTGGCGTGATGATCTTTTATGGGTGGCTGAATGACAGAACGCTCAAATATATGTAAAATAACGCCCATGAGAACCATTAACAGTTTACGATTTTGTGCTGAACAGCTATTGAGCTTACAATAGTGATGCACTGAAATTCAATTATGGTGACAATGGGCCAAAAACTAAGACATTTTATTTTAAATTAGCCTTTATATATAATAAAAATTATATAAAAATCATATTTTGATAAGTAATTAAACTTCTTTTTTCTTCAGTTTGCATTACTAGAATAACAAAGGCTAGAGAAACTTGTAAAGCTGTAAGATTGTAAAGATGTAAAAACTGACATCAGACTTTTGTAACAAGATCTGCACGTTGTTTGAAATAGAGAACAATGGACAAATGCACTAAAAGAAAGGTGGCAGGATGCCTTGTGACAGTCTCTGTTTTCACACATGAGAGGCGGTTTCTCTCTTTATTGGGATGCACTAAATAGCCTCACAGCCTAAATGCAGGAAACCCTATTTATTAAAGCACTAATAACCAAGAGAGCAGTCTTCTGGCATGGAACATTTAATTTCCTAACTGGGAAACTCAAATATGTTTGTTAAAAATGTGACCACAATATGAAGGTTATAGGTAACCATTGGTGAATGAATAATTTGAGCTTATGGCCTTTTTGTGGCTTTAAGTTCTGGCGCATTCTTAGTTAGCCTTTGTATTTCTTTTCTGTCACCTTAAATTGTGATTAGATTACATTTTTTTGCTGCTTGCAATTTTGCTTTTGATTGATTGATTTGATATAATTTGCAATGGCCTTTGAAATATATTTTTGGAATTTATCCAGAATAGGTATTAAGTAAATAAAGTACATATCAGTTAATCACAGATTTTTCTAAATCTATGTTGACTTGAGGCTAATGAATGTGAAGTTGACCTTATGTCTGTTCACTCCACAGGCCACCAGAGACTCGAGCTGGTGGCACCAGAGTCCCAGCAGGTCTCAGTAAAAGTCGGACTGTAGATGCATTTGGAGAGGGGCCACCTCCCAAGCCAAAGCCTGGACGGAGCCCCTCCTCCCTCAGCCTCCTTGAGTCACGTTTCCGTCAGGAGCCCAAAGACCCAGAACAACCACGAACTGGCATGTTTTCGTCTGGCTTCTTGAGTGGGGCCAACCCCCTGAGTGCGGTCTCTTCTGCTGTCTCCTCTGCCAGCATCCCAAAGTTTAGTTTGTTTGGTGATGATGAGGAAGAGGCGCCTTCAAAGCAGGAAGGAAAGCCTCCTGGCCCACAGAGTGGAGCAGGGAAGGGTCCTCTGCAGCAAGGGGGTAAGCCACCTCAGCAAGGTCCACCTAAAGGACAGGGGCCTGAAGGTAAACCTGGAGGTCCTGGTCCCCAACAACAAGGACCCAAACCTGGTGGACCAGGACCTCAACAAGGACCCAAACCTGGTGGACCAGGACCTCAACAAGGACCCAAACCTGGTGGACCAGCAGCCCAACAGCAGGGACCTAAACCTGGGGGACCAGGATCCCAACAGGGACACAAACCTGGGGGACCAGGACCCCAACAGCAAGGACCTAATCCTGGTGGACCAGGACCTCAACAGGGACCCAAACCTGGAGGTCCTGGTCCCCAACAGCAAGGATCTAAACCTGGTGGACCAGTACCTCAACAGGGACCCAGACCTGGAGGTCCTGGTCCCCAACAGCAAGGACCTAAACCTGGTGGACCAGGACCTCAACAGGGACCCAGACCTGGGGGACCAGGAGCCCAACAGCAGGGACCCAAACCTGGGGGACCAGGACCCCAACAGCAGGGACCTAAACCTGGTGGACCAGGACCTCAACAGGGACCCAAACCTGGGGGACCAGGACCTCAACAGCAAGGTCCCAAACCTGGAGGACCAGGCCCCCAGCAACAAGGGCCTGGGAAATCTGGTCCAGGGGTTGCAGCAAAACCCAGTGGACCTCAACAGCAGAGTAAACCTGGACTGGGGGCTCAAGCGAAAGCAATGTGCCCTCTTTGTAATTCTACAGAGCTGAATCTGCAGGCTAAAGACCAGCCACCCAACTACAACACCTGCACTCAGTGCAAACAGCAGGTGTGCAGCCTGTGTGGCTTCAGTCCACCAGACTCAGCGGTAAGAGACATAACTGCTGCCTTCATTGCATCATTCACATAGATCTCAAATTGGTCTCATTTGTTGCCCAGATATAGATAGGAGTGGCATATATTTTCAGCTTTTCATATTCAATGTTTTGTTTTAATAACCCTTCTGTGGTTCTGTCTAAAATGCTGCTTGCACTAATTCCTCTGATCCATGAGTTTGGGAGGAAAATATTTGCACAGAAGGTGGAAGATTATCAAGGTCACTTACATCACCCAGACAGGAAGTGGAGGAAGTTGTTTTTCAATGTGTTTAGAAACTACATTCATCAGTTAAAAAGGCAGTGATTATACAGACGTTTGGCATTATTCCTGGTCTATGTGAGAGAGAATAACAGTATTACTCACACAGTGGTGAGTGTACAGGTTTAGTCTTGCTTTTATAGGATTGTAAAGTGTGCATTACAATAAATTGCCAAACCGACAATAAAATAAAGTTAGTCATATAAATAAATCAGAAATTCATGACTTTCAGAGCTTACTAATCAATCCAATAAGAATAAAGGATAAAATAGAATAAACGACACAGTGTTAATTTTGTCAGGCATTTTTTATTTAGTCTTAGTCTTTATCTTGAGACGAAAATGCTAAATAGTCTTAGTCACATTTTAGGCATTTGAGTCTTTCATAGTTTTAGTCTAGTTTTAGTCGACGAAAAGTCATTGCATTTTAGTCAACTTTTAGTCATTACTTTTAGTCAAACTGCAGTTACCAACATTTATTTTGGTAGCTATTTTATATGTAGTATTCAAACACAAATAGTCATTAATTCTTCTCTCTTTAGACCAAATCAATTAAGCTTATGAGAAATTTTATTCAAAGTTTGAATTTGGAAAACCGGAATACATTTTCATTTTTTGGTATTTTTTTCCAGATACAGTAGGTTTACTTAAGTATACATTTATTTAACATATTTTGTTGGTTAACATTGATGACACAGATAGGTATTTATTTAGGAATGCTGTCCCTTTAAGACAGAAGGTATGCATGTAATGCATGTTCCTGTGGCTCAGTGGTAGAGCATTGCGTTAGCAGCGCAAAGGTTGTGGGTTCAATTCCCAGGGAACACACATACTGAAACATGTATAGCCTGAATGCACAAAGTAAGTCGCTTTGGATAAAGGTGTCTGATAAATGCATAAAAATGTAAAATGTAATGTAATACTGACACACATTCAGTTTTCACCCACCTGTTTACGTTCACTTAAGCCATAACCGGCTGTATTTACTACAGAGATACTCTGACTCTACACGATAGACATTTGGACTGCTGTGTGTGTATTTGAGCGCTGAGAACTGATCGAGTACTGTATGAGAACTGAAGAAGTGGAGCGTGCGCTAGAGAGAGCACTTCTATCAGCGCAATTCCGCCTATCCCGCCTTCATTAACTTTAAGTTAATCGTCAATGAATTGTGACTCTCGGGAGAATAGTCTGGTCACACTTTTCCTAACTCTTTAGGTGCTGAGGCCATTGTTTCAGATCGCTAGTTCGCGTTTTGGTAGCCTATCAGTGCGGCTGCCATACTAGACTAGATATAAAGCTCCTTATTCAATGACAGGGACACACATTTTGAAAGACAAGACAGTTAACTTAGCCTATAGGATGTATTTTGAATGTCCGGTAGTCCTCAAATAAAATTTTAGTCCCGTCTCGTCTTGTTAATGAAGACGCGGCATACATTTTGTCATAGTTTTTATCATCATATGGATTTTAGCTCGTCAACGATGCTAAGTCACAGAAAAAGGTTTCGTTGACGAATATTTTTCGTCATACTCTTTCTCTACAAAATAATTCTCTACAAAATAATATGTTGCATTCTGTTTGTCTCTGTTGAATGGCTGACTATATAAATGAAAATATTTTGATTGCTATTTTTAATGAGCTTGAGGTAATGAAAATGCTAATCAATATTCTTACAGAAATGGTATTTGCTGCATCTATGTTTATGTGCCTTGACTTTCTCTGTATGTTTCCACAGGGTAAGGAATGGTTGTGTCTGAACTGTCAGATGCAGCGGGCAGTGGGGGGCATGGAGCCTCCTGGACCTCCAATGATGAAACAGCCCCCCAAGCAGGGTTCTGCACCTCCCCCCCAACAAAGAAAAGAGCCACTGTCTGGGTCTCCTTCTAAGGGTGAGCCAGGGAAGAAGCCCCCAATGCTGACCAAACAACAGAGTATTGCTGATACGGGGAAAGGAAGTACACCTCCAACTACACCAAAATCTGGACCACAGCAGGGACCTCAGCCTGGACAACTAGGGGCCAAGCGTGGACAGCCTCCACCTCTTCAAAAACCTTCACAAAGCCCAAAAGGTAGTCCTCAGCCATCTCCTGCAAAAACTACTCCGAAACAAGATGGAGGGGGCTTTTTTGGAGGATTTGGTCTGGGAGGATTGACAGAGGTGACAAAACCATCTGCAGGTGCCCAGGCTTCCGAGTCAGTCACAGGAAAACTCTTTGGTGGTTTTGGTGGGTCGTCCAAACCTCAGGCCGGATCTGCTGCTCAGACCAATGAGTCGGTCACTGGAAAACTCTTCAGTGGGTTCAGTGGTCTCACCGAGTCGGCTAAACCTACGCCAGCAAGTTCTCAGTCTGCTGAGAGCGTGTCTGGAAAGATGTTTGGTTTTGGCTCTTCCTTTCTGAGCTCTGCCACCAATCTCATTTCTGGGGAGGAATCAAAGTCTCCCCCAGGATCGCCCCCTGATTCCCCCATTGGGTCTGATGCAGACTCTCCTCCTGGATCCCTCCCTGACTCAGGCTCAGAGTCACCTCCTGACACACCACCTGCTTATTCCAAAGACACAGCATCTCCAAAACCCACAGCTGCTGAGGGAAAAACATCAGCGGATATGCCCCCTCCAAAATCGACAGAAGTAGAGGAACCTCCGACTCCAATTTTAGGCTCTGAGCCCCAGTCCTGCTGTCCACTCTGTAAAGTGAAGCTGAACGTGGGATCAGGAGAGTCACCCAACTATAGCACCTGTACAGAGTGCCAGAAGACTGTGTGCAGCCTGTGTGGATTCAACCCCACTCCACATCTCTCAGAGGTAAGAGTTCTGCTGTAACTCTTTGTTAAAGTGTTTTTGAGCAATTATTTTCCTTAGTTTATTGGTGTATTTCCTATTAAAACAGGAAGTTGGTCCAGAACACCTCAAAGAGCTTGTTCTGTTTTTAGCTGCCTGTAGCTTTTAATTTTTCATCATAAGCCAGCGACAATAAAAGACTATTTATGTTACTTACATTTGCTTGTCGTAGGCAGATGGTATTTATAATTAAGGTGGATGGGACATGCTTATTCTAGAGGGCATTTTCTTGGACAAGAGTTTGTGTATGTGCCTGTGAACAAGATGAGTCATCAGTTTTTTTTGGTCAATATTCAAGGTGTGCATACTGTATGTGCACACCTTGTAAATCACACCTTTGATCACCACGGGTTTTGGGTGATCTATGGTTTAAGCATTTCTCTGGAAAATGGCCTTTTGCTGTTGCTCTTTGAAGTTTTGATTGTTCTGTTGCATTATACATAATTCTCATCATTCCTGTCCCTGTTTACTTAAAAAGATTGACACTTCACTTTGTAATCCAATGCACTCTGAGCCCCTTCGAGTGAATGTGTTTAAGAATGTATCTGAACTCATAGTCTGATCCCATCTCAGATGAGTCACCAACTCACTTCCTGTTGGAAATTAGCCTTGGCTTTTTAGTGAACTCAGAAGGTACTGATGTATGTTTTAATGTTTTTCAAAATGAGCAAAGGAATATATTTGAGAGGATTGTGTGTGGTGGGCGTTCTGGTGCAATATGGCTGCCGTCACATCATCCAGGTGGATGCTGCACAATGGTGGGGTTGAGGAGACCCCCCCCCCCGCCCTTCTATGTAAAGCATTTTGAGTACCCAGAAAAGCGCTATATAAATGTAACAAATTATTATTAGTAGTATTATTGTTCATCTAAAAATGAAGATTCTGTCATTTACTCAACCTCATGACGAATGAATTTAAATTTTTAGGTGAACTATATCTAGAATATAACTTCAATGTGTTTATTAACATAAGCTTAGCTGTCATTTTATGATTCATATTAGCATGAGTTGCCTAGATGAAGGATCTAGACCTCGAGGATTTTTGTTGATTTAATAGGTTCTATAATTAGTTACAATATATTCTATTAATTACCTACTAAATTATAATATATATGGTAGTTAATTACAGTAGCTAATTACAGGGTTCCCACGGTCTTGGAATACCTGGAAATATCAGGTTTTAAAATTGAGAACCAAAATGCTTTTGCTCTTTATGATTTGACTGTGTAGAGCAACACTTGCATGCAGACCGGTGTGTCAACATCAGTCTGTCCGGTGAGGGTAACTGCCTGTGTGACTCAGAGCTAATAATTGTCTCCTATGGGACACAAAGTTGTCTTTCTGGAGCTGTATCAAATTTCACTGTGTGTGTGTGTGCAGGGCCAAATGGGTGCCCTAAGCAGAATTGTATTGTTGTGCCCTCGCCCCTAAATATTATGGATGTATAAAAAAAGCACAAAAACTAAATTAAAGCCAAGTCACACCAAGCCGACTTCAAAGAACTAGCGGTGACAAAAGCCGACGGTGTTATCGCCTCTCGTCAGGCTATTAATGTCATCAGCTATCAATAGTATATATTCGTCATTCAAAAGGAGAAATCAAAACAAATATATACAACATAAATGCAGATAAACGAAACGTAAACAAAGCAATGCTTGCTTACCATTATGAATATCAGTAACGTTGATAACTTTAATCATTTTAAGCAGCTCATGTTGTTATGAAAACAATCACATATTAGAATGATTGGGAAATATGACGTAACATTTACTGTTTACTGGCCCCGATGAAAACTGGCAAACTTTGAAGTTGTCCCTTGATGTACAAACTTGCAGTGCTTTTCATATGGGAAGAAGCCACTAAATTAAACTGGTAACCAAATCAGTTGCTGCAGAATAAGCCTAATCAGGTATATTCTGGTGAATTTTGTGGTGGTGGTTATTAATATTATTATTATTTATTTTCTGTGAAATACATTTTCTACTTACTGTGGTAAAAATAGTACATTTTGTATAGTTCTTTGCAACAATAATTGTTATTCCAAGTGAGAGCATGTCTTTAAACAAATTATAACATTCCTCAAGGGAACTTCACATGTTCTTCCATCCGTATGAACAGGTTATTCTAAGCAGACATGTTTTAACCTCTGCGCCATGGCCTTTGATGGCTCTCAAGTGTAAAACACCCCCTGTGTTTGATCGTGGGTTTGTACACCAGGTTGCTCATTCTCTCTGTAATCCCATGAGTCTATTTCAGGTTTTCCAAGCAGATTAGCCTGAACATGTGCATCTGGTTTCACCTCAGATGCTGCAGCCAATGACTTCACTTATTATACTGCCAAGAGAACCCTACCAAGATGGCTGACAACACTGATCCCCATTTAGCTTAAACCAGAACTGAAAGCAGAGACAGCCCTGTCATTTTTAACTTCAGACAGGCCTTATGATAGTAGACGTTTATGCACGAGACTACATGCCTTTGCAGTGTGTTGTTTATTCGTCAGATCGTCCTGATCAAAAAGGCTCAAGGCCGTACAAAATTGCGTTATCAGGATCAGTGCTGAAGTGCTTCCATTTGAAGAACATCCTCACTTGAGATTAGATTTAGTCTCTCTCTGTGTCTGTGTGTCTCTCTCTCTCTTCCTGTGAGATTTCAACACTACTTGTGCTACTGTGACAATGTCGGGCGAGTGTGCATGTAAAGTTTGCGTAGTAATCTGTTTGAGCTAACAGGATTTAAAGGGCAACGGCTGAGTTTTTCTAAAGGCCATTGAAGGGCCATATTTTAAAATCTCTCAATATGTACAAGGGTTTAATATGACACACTTTAGCTTTCAAAGATTATCTCCATTTCACGTTGTTGTTTTTCTTATCTCTCCAGTGGCAACACACCTTCTCCATCAGATTTTTCATGTGACTGGAATTCCTTGTGGCACTGCTCCTCTGCCTCATTCCATCCTCCTCCGTGGATTTATATGACTTGAATTAGAATCTCATATAACTCCCATTCTGTCTTGGCATTTCTCGCTGGTTGTTTTGAACAAGGCTGGAAATGTTCCCTAGACCATCACAGTCTGTGTATAATATAAAACACAAAGCATTTAAGAATCTGCCCAGAATCTAATATGCTCTATTTATTTAAACGACCAACCAGCAGCACTTGTGTCATAATGTTGAGAACCTCTAATGTAATTTCAACTTCATTTTTGATGTCTGTCCTACGTAAAGAATCAAGTATCTGGGTCACAGTGAGGCCATCCATCCATCCATCTTCTTCTGCTTATCTAAGCAGAGATGCCCAGACTTCCCTCTCCCTAGACACTTCCTCCTGCTCCTTATTTGCTAACTGTTATTCTACAATACTACGTTAAACGAACTAAAATACATATACACACATAAACTTACGCACACACATAAAGAGTTTTGCAGTTTGAAAAGAGTTTTAAGGCTAACACTCTTTTGCTATCTCGTAACTTTACCAGAGGAAGATCACAGCAGAGACTTCGCTATCTTTACTGCATACAGATCAATTCACCAGCAACAATAGAGATTTGTTTGGTCTATTTGCTTTCAGTTGAGTTGTCAGCTGATCTGGTGTTTCCGCGTGTTTCCTGGAAACCTCCGGCTCCTGGTTGCGTGATGTCACTGGGGAAACCCTCTTGTGATTGGCGGTTGCCTGGTTCCTTTGTGATGTGATGACACTTGTTTTAGAGTTCTTACGGCTTCAACGAAGTCTTTGAGTTCTTTAGATGGTCAGCCTGATGGTAAGGCAGTGATCGAGCGCTTCCAGCGCGACCAGTGAAGACAACAAATCAGCGAGCAGCGAGTGAGAAAGCTAAAAACTTGTGTGTCCATTTTAAATGGACTGATTTCAGTACACCCACTATAGAGGCTTCTCTCAATCAGATTGTCCTTGTAGGGTGAAGCCCCGCCCATACATAGTAGAGAGCAGTGTGCAGGGTGAAGGCAATAGCATCGTCTGTGGAACGGTTACTGCGGTATGCAAATTGTAGTGGGTCCAGTGAAGCAGGCAGCACAGAGCAGATGTAGTCTCTGACAAGCTTCTCAAAACACTTGCTGAAGATGGGGGTCAGAGCAACGGGCCTCCAGTCATTCAAGCATGTGATTTTATTTTTCTTAGGTATGGGCACAATGGTGGATTTTTGAAGCATGCGAACCACAGACAGAGAGAGGGACAGATTGAAAATATCTGTAAAACCCGGCTAGCTGGAAAGCGCATGCTTTGAGCACATGGCCTGGTATACCATCTGGGCCCACCGCTCACGGATGTTCACCCGTTTGAAGGAAAGTTCGTTTGGCTGCTTTGATGGATCTCCTGAGATCGTTACTGGCTTGTTTCCGATCGTCAGAGTTTCCGGATTTAAAGGCAGATGTCCGCGCTGACAAGGCTGATCGAACATCGCTGTTAATCCACGGTTTTTGGTTGGGGTTGATACGAATTGTTTTGGTCGGAACTACATCATCTATACACTTCCTGATGAAACATGTTACGGAATCTGAATACGCCTCTATGTCGTCATCAGACGCTGCCCGGAACATGTCCCAGTCCACGTGATCATAACAGTCCTGAAGTGTAGCGTCTGATTGGTCAGACCAGCAATGAACTGTCCTGAGAGCGGGTGCTTCACGTTTCAGTTTCTGCCTATAAGCAGGCAGGAGCAGAACAGAAGAGTGATCCGATTTGCCAAAAGGTGGGCGGGGGAGGGATTTGTATGCGTTGTATTGTTAAAGAAGTGTAACAATGGTCGAGTATACGATCTCCACGTGTGTTGATGGTGACGTGTTGAAAGTATTTTGGAGCTATTGTTTTGAAGTTGGCTTTATTAAAGTCCCCCGTGATAACAAAAGCTGCATCTGGGTGCGCGGTTTCCTGCTCACTTATATTCCTGTACAGTTCCTGAGTGCCTGGTCTGTGTTGGCTTGGGGGGGTATATAAACAGCCGTGATTATGATCGCTGTAAATTCCCTCGGTAGCCAGAATGGTCGACACAGAAGCGTATGAAATTCCAGATCAGGGGAGCAGATAAGGATTTAATAGAGTCCAGTGATAGCAGATTATTAGCAGTTATGATTATTAGCAGATAGCAGTTATTAGGTCGTTCAAGGATTTGGCTCTATAAATCTCTCCCTACCTGTGTCTTTTTCGGAGATTAGCAAAGGGGTCCTCCAGACGGAGCGGCGTCATTATTGACAGTTGATTGGTTGATTTTTATGACTTGCAAATGCTGGGGGGCACATTCCTTAGGAATGTGCTGTGTTGAGATGATTTGTTTTGTTTTCTCTCAACGGCACTACAACGCTTTTTCTGTGGCACAGTGTTGACAGTTTCATAACGGTCCCACAGAGAACTGGACCAGGGTTTAGATTTCACACTCTCGGATGTATTTTTTGTTTGTTTAGTTTTTTTGGGTTGGCCATCTGCCTCAGGCTTTGAGTCACTTGCCAGCCACCTGATGTGTCATCCCTCCCCACTGTGCACCCCCACCTAAAAGATGACCCATTCATTAAATGCATACAGTCACAGACAGCCCAGTGTAACATGAAATCAAGTGCATGTTGTTTATCTTTTGCCATGCCTATATTCTCCAAGGTTTTGCCTGCACGCTCACTCTCACTGTGACCCATCCACCTCCCACTCCACCAGTGTAATAGCTTTAGCTGACTCTCCTTCCTCAGTATTTCCAGCCCGGGGTCAGATACAGCACTGCATGGCCTCCCTCAGAGCAGAACTCCACAGTTTTACATAATCAACCACCTCCCTAAATCTGAGCATCCAGCAGCCAGAACTGCTTCATGCTATTGTGCTGTCTCTCTATAGCTGCAGAGCAGGCAAAATCGCATTCTCTTTTTGACCTGATTTGATTCAGCCTTGATAAAAAAGGATGCATTTCAACAGAGAATAATATTGTCAACATGCATTTCACCAGTTTACATATTCATATTAGTCAACATGAAATCATAATTTACCATCTAAATATGTGTTCCTAGTCTCAGTGTGTATGATTCATCATTGCAAATTATTCCAAAGAAAAAATGTGGTAACAATTTACTTTAAGCCTTTGTCTAAAGCATTATAAAGGGTTATTAAAGGCTATATTGCATTATAATTATTCATAATGTGATTTTTAATACATTATATCTTTATCGTAAATAATTATAAACAAATGTTAAAAAATTACGTCATTTTGAACGCATTTCAAATTGTGTTTTTATTTTATTCAAATTATGTGTAATTATTGTATTGAATAGCATTCTGTGAACACATTTTAAATAAAACACACCGCAACTGAAGAACAGTAAATGTGTGTATAAAAAGGTGTCACCAAAATGGTTTGTTTTTTGACTCTTTGATTATATTATGATAGTTTTTTTTAAATATAATTATATATACAATCACACAATTGAAAATAAAAAAATATATAAATATATAGATATATATATATGTATGTTACGGACAGGATCAGCTAGATAAAATTTTGCACATCTGTTTGCATGTTTGCATAGAAATGAGAAGTTAAATTCCTTAATTCTTCCTAATACTTCAGCTGGAACACTTCATATCCTCTTTTAAACCTTCCTCTGTCTGCTTGTTCTGTTCCCATAGCTACAGTGCCGTCTCCCAATCTGTCTATTTGATTATATTATATAATGTGTACAGACGTGTGTGTCTGTGTGCCTTGCATTGCCATGGAGATCTGTCCGCCTGTCTTTTTGATTATTATGTTTGCATTGTTTGTCTTTAGCAATCTTCTGATTTCTAGCCTGCATTTCTGAATAACACCTTAATCAACAGGACGATGTGTCTATGTGAATGTCCTGTCATGCTGAGGCACCACATTTTAGTTTTAAATATTCAGTATTTATTCTTGGCTTAATCACACAGTGTGACTTAAATTATTCAGTCTATTATTATCTATTATTTTCTACCTGTCTGTCTGGCTCGCAGTCAAAGCTGTGCTTCCGTACTCTCTTGTACATTTGAGGCAAAAATAGCCAGAGTGGCAAAAGAGTGGTAGAGGCAGAGCCAAGAATGACTGCAGGACATCATGGGAGATGTTCCTCTTTGTGGCAGCAAGCTTTTATTGCTGTGTATGTGACTGTGTATTTTTTTTTCTTTGAGCTCAAAAGACTCTATTTTAGGCTAGACGCATTCCTGCAGTGTCCACCATGTGCTATCCTGTTGCTGATGTTCTGAAAGCAGATGTGAAGGTGTTTTGTTAAGGCGGGAGACGACCACTAGGCACCCTTTGCATTAAACCAAGCTCCAAACCAAGTTTACAAAGACAGCAATCTTACCACTGAGAAATACAAGTGTTATGCTGACTCAAATTTTAATGTGTGTATCTCTTAATGTGTTGGTAACATCAGACACTTATTATAGTGAAAACTGGCATATTTTAACCATGCAGGCAACACCAGGAAATCAGTATGGTGCCTGCACTGAGTCTTACAGGAAGTTTGAACTTCACACAGACCTACTGTAGCTAGCTAATAAGGAGAGGAAGAAGGGTGGCGGATGTGAGAGGAGGAGAGAAAGAAAGAGCATTGAGAGTGAGAGAGGAGGCGGTGAATGGTATTAGAATTTGGAGGAGGAACTGTGTGGAAAGGCTATTGAGAAAATGTGATTTCCTATTTGTTTGCTTATTGCATTTATGACAGAGGTATAAAACAGTTTGACTTGAATACTTAATTTGGTCACATTTGAATCTATAAATTATATAGAAATGCTGATTCTGTGTATCTAAATCTAGATAAACCAGTATACTTACAGTTAATAGTTTTGATAATCCTACATTACTAGCCCTTTAAGCATTTACCTTGGTAACCAGTGATTCTACCAAAATGTAGTTATTGTGTCACTTCAGTAAAACTGGGGTAAATTTGGCATCAAAACTTAAAATTATAAAGGTTTGTAAAGCATCTAATTGAAGGTATTGCCATAGTAATGTTTTTATTTATTTTACATTTGTAAAAAATAACTGTAAAGAACAAATTTTGATGGAAACTTCGATTCACATGGTAGGTTTGTAAGTGAGTGTATTGCATTAGCGAAATAAGTCTGTGGTAGTCTTTGGGCTTTTAGTAAATTTAGCTCGGTTTCACACCATTATTGACAGATTTCACACATACACACATTCTGGCTTTGAGAGTAAGCACACCCATCTGTGCTCATTGGATAGGGATTATAAAGCACAGTTTCCCTGATTTACAGAAATTCAGATCAGGGGCGTCTCCTGTTTTTGTTACATATTTTGTAACCAAGAAGCTAAAATCCCTCTAGAAATGGTATCACAATAAAAATGAGATATGGTTTTCTTAGGAAGCAAGGATGGAATATTTTTTTTTCCTACTGTGCTTTTTGGAATTTTTATTTTACCAAATACTGCTCTTTTTTTAATTGATGGGATGTACTTCCACAAAAAGTTATGAAATTAAAATGCACTATTCCATTAACTTTGAGGAAAATTACATCCTTTGTTGAAAATGTCCCTTTCAAGTAATCTGTAATATATCTCAGATGCAATCCCTTATCAGCAGCCTGAGATGCTCTAAATAAGTCTGGCATAGATTATATATAGACCCTCATAAAAAAATTAATTGTAGTTCTGTTTTATATTCCTGTTTGCAAACTCAGCAAGTATGAAAGAATGAGTGATGAGAAGACAAGCAGTGTTTTCAGCCCAAACCACAAATCCCGTGGCTGCCTGAACTCTCATTATTTCGCATCAGCTACAGTCTCTTCACCTCTGAGTCTGCGCGATTTAATGCCTCTGTTTGTGAGGCTAGTAAATCCTTATATAGGAAGCATAATATTCCCTTCTCTTCTGATGTACCTTTCTGCATAATGTTGAAATCCATGTACCTTTCATAAGGTTTCAAGCACATCACTCTTTCCTCCTATATGATTTAATTAGCATTGTGTGTCTTTGTCCTTGAACTCTGTCCTTGCACACCAAATACAGTAATGGGTCTTGCCATACAACTTGTGTGGGGTATGAAATATCCATATCTCAGAGTGTCTGCCCTCGCATGGCACAGGGATCCCAGACCTCCTCTAGATATAAACTAAACCCTACAGCAAAGCCATTGGAGAACCAAAATGTAGCTAAGCATGACAGCACTGAAGCCCAACATAGATCGCTCGGAATTTACGTCAATCAGTGGGGCATGATTCCTCATGAGAGTACTGCCTGCATGTGGCATCTGCATCCCCCACGAACATGTAATATTTATCTCTGACGTTGCCATTTGTGGTGGATCCAGTGTCATGGAGTGCTCTGCTTGACGTCACAAGGTTCAGTACATTTCAGGTGTTGTTCTTTTGTAGCTTTCAGCAGCTCCAGTGTTTTCTTTGGAAAATACATCTTTGAAATCTGTCTAAATAAATTCCTTTGGACTGTAATATCAGGGAAACAGCCATTATTAACAGTTGTTAGTTTTAACTGAGCTGTGTTCAAATCTCAATCACAACTTAAGTGGGGGATGGAATTTTCTCCAATGTAGTCTCAAGTAAATTATGCTGAAAGGGTGCTAGTTTCCGTGAACAACTATAGACCACATTTCCTTTATTGCATTTTTCAATGTGTTTGCTAGCAGATTTCATTGTCTGTAAATAGATAATTTTGTGTAGCCTACTTTTGTGAGTTGGAGGAATACCATATATCCACACAGCACTGCTTAAAGCTGCTTAATCTTTTAGCTAGTTTTACTTCACTATTAGCCTAAAAATAAAGACCAATACACCCACCTCCACACATACAAATGTATATGCATTCACTCCATGTATTTACTAGCATCCGTTAACTGTTGAGGTGTAGTTTTTGCTGAACAGGTTCTTCTGACATTGAACTGATAAAGGATCATCCAATTACTAATAATAATAAATGAACAATCGCCAAAGTAACATACATTTAAAAAGCACTCCAGAAGTAGAGTGAGTTATCCTTTGCTGTAGAATTAGAGGTTTATTAGTTAAATGTTTTTGCAATATGGAAAAATCCCTGAATAAGAGGCGGAAAATGTATTGCAGCTCCTTAACTTTCAATACTTCAAATCTGCTATTATTCCTTTTTTACAGAAAGAATGGCTCTGCCTAAACTGCCAGACCCAAAGGGCTCTCTCTGGGCAACTCGGGGATATGCCACCTTCAGCTTCTCCATCCAAGCTACCAGCCAAACATGAACCCACCCCTCCCTCCTCCCCAGCCCATGCTGCATCCTCCACCCTTTCTCTCCTGCACCTACTGCCACCCCTGCCAAAGGGCTAACACGGATGCCCAGCATAACTCAGGCCCCAGCTGACAAGTCTGAGCCAGTCTCAGCCAAAGTTCATGCAAAAGATGTCAAAAATACAGATGCAGAACAAGGGGTTACAGCAGAGCCAGTACCGAAGAGTACACAGGTAGTACCAGAAGAGAGCAAACAAGCACCTGGCACCCTGAATGAAAACACAGAGGGCGTAGCAACTTCAACTGAGCAAATAGTTAAGGAAGATGGCCCTCCTTCCCCTCATGTTTTAAAAGAGACAGCAGATGTTAAAGGGACAGATGTAGAACAGGCTGAAACTGTAGAACAAACTGAGAACCAAGCAGAAGTACAGAATAGAGATCAAAGTCAGCCAGAACAGTGCCAGGTCCAAGAGCCAGAATATGCTAATACATTTGAAACGGAGCCTGAAAACAGCCAGGAAGCACCTTTAATTGATCATGTTATTCAAGCTCTTCTGGTTAGTGACATGGAAGCCATTTCAGAAAAAGAAATAGAGCCACAATCCACTGAGACATCAGAGCCAGCCACAGAGATGAAAATGACAGAGTCCAATGCAAGCTCTCATATAAGCAAGGAACCACATAGTCAGACTACAGAGAAACAATCTGAAGAGCTCGCACTACCCTCAAATTTAGATATGGTAGATAACATGCCTTTAAATGAAATCTCTATTGAGACAGCAACTACTGATCCTGATCAAAGTAGCATAGGGGATGTGCCAGAGAGGAAACCTGAGGCTTCTGTGCAAATTGAAGCACCAGGGATTGAGTCCAGTGAGCCCCGTGATTATCAGCAATCCTATGATATTACCTATCAGGAAGAATCTGCAGAGCCAGAAAATATACCAGATCAACTTGAAAATGGTGTCATAGCCATTTTAGACAAAGAATTAACAGAAGAGAAGGTTACAGAAACAATTCAGTTAACCCCACAAAATAATGTAAATGTTTGTGATAAAGAAGAGCTTATAGTACAAATGCCAGAGATGAAAGATCCATTTGAAAAGTCGGAAGTCACTAGCAAAGATTCTAGTCTTAAGGAAAATAATATTTATGTAGATAATAACGATGAGAATTCTGAAAAAAGTCTAGCAGAAGATAAGATAGAGGTAGAGGACACATCACAGACACAATTAGATGAGCTCTCACCATCTCCAGTTACTGAACTCAACATCACAGAAAAAATATTGGCGAGTGGAGCTGAAAATGATAGTAAATATAACCCAAAGCATCACTGCACTAAAGAGCTCTGTGTAGAAAAAGAGGATAAGCCACTGGAAAAGGAACAGATAAGCACAGATAAAATAGTGCTGGAAAAATGTATGCTAGATCAAGCAGGTGGAGATTTAGAAATCAGGAGAACACAGAGCAAAGAGTCACTCTCAAGACAATGCCTGACAGCATAAAATTTGAATTTAGTTCTGAAAGCACTTTCTCTGAACAAGAGATTAGTCCAGATAAAAACATAGAGGATACATTCCCTCCAGCCCTTCAAGAAGCTGCTGTCAAACCAGAAATAAAATGTCAGAAACCGAGAAAGTATGTGAGCAAAACACAGAGTCAGGTGCTGTTATTACAGAGAATGATAATGAATGTAAAGTCATTAAAGATGGACTATCATCTGTTAATAATCATAATGCTTCAGAGATGGTTGAAAAATTATTTCCAGAAGAAGAGGAAATTAGCCAAATTCCAGACACTGGGGCAGAAAAAGCTCTAGAACAGTTTGTCGTGCCAAGTTGTTTTACTGACCAGAAAATAGGAGTCCCCTCATCCCCTGTGGTTAGTCAGAATGAAGACATAAAAGCAATAATTGAGATTAAGCCTAAAGAGATGCAGTCTACACAACAAGCCCAGACTCCTGCTGTGAATGAGATGGTAGAAAAAATATTGCCAGAACAGAAGGCTGTTAGGCAGATTCCAGACTATGTGACAGAAAAAGATATAGAACAATCTGCCATGCCAAAGAGTCTTACTGGTCAGGAAATACAATTCCCCTCGTCCCCGGTGGTTAATAAGCATGAAGATGAAAAAACAGTAATTGAGATTAAGCCTGAAGAGTTGCAGTCTACACAACAAGTTCAAACCCTTCTGTAACATCTACTACATCTAGTGTAATAGATAAATTAGCCAGTGAGGAGCTGATGGAAAAAGCACTGGTTGTAAGTGACCTGGAAGTCACCAAAAAAACTAAACTTGAATCTACAGCTAATTGTGTGCCCCATAGCCTAGACCATTATGTAGAAGTAGTGTCCCCACCATCTACACTTAGCCAACAGGAAAGAAACAAATCAGAGGAGGGGAAGTTGACCTCTGAACGACAAGAAAAATGGGACGATGTGCTACAGCCATTGATAAAGTCTAATGAAATTGATAAATCTGGAGAGGTAACTGTACATGTAGGTATAGATATATTGTAGATAAACTAGGTTATTTGTGTATACACCTACAGTATCCCATAGTTGATCTCAGGTAGAGGTATAGATAAATAGTAGAACATCTAGGTTAATTGTCTAGACACCTACAGTAACCCAATGTTTATCTTATGTAGTTTTTATTTCTCTTAAAAATATAATGCAAGTTTTATTATAGTTGAAATCATAGCTTGTCAATTTCAATTTTTTTGCTCTGTTTTGAAGAATAAAGAAGAGGCTCCTGTCCCAGAGAAGAGAGTGAGCTACTGAGAAAGCCTGGTGCGAAAGATAAAGAAAGCAGCCCTACGAGTCCTTCAGACTTGGCCAAGTTGGAAAGCACCGTCCTTCCAATACTAGAGGCTCAGGCAACATCTAAAGAGGAATTACAAACTGAAACCCCAAAGGTCAAGCGTCGACTAGAGGTGTTGCCAATGTCTCCAGAACCCAGCTCAGAGGATGACCAATGTGGAGAATATCAAGAGCAAAAAATTGATGTACCAAAAAAAGAGTGGAAAAAACGTCTGGTTCCAACTGATATTCAAGAAGATTCTTTTGAGGACAGTAGTGAGGGAGAGCCTTCACCTAAACTGCAAAGTAAAAAGACTGTTGGAGATAAGGAAGTAGAAATGGAGAGTCCTATGGATGAGGAGGATTTCATCCGGAAGCAGATCATAGAGATGAGTGCAGATGAGGATGCATCGCCATCTGATGAAGAAAACATTGCCAGACGGAAAATTAAAGATAAAGAAAAGATGCAAATGGAACAAAATGAAAAGAAAGATGAAAAGGACAAAAGTGAATTGTGCAAAGGGAGACGTCTTCTCAAAAAGAACAGTATCAGTCCTGAAGATGAGCCTAAACGGAAGAGTATTATCTCTGTAACTAAAATTGAAGAACTAGCTAAAGGAGAACAACCTTCAGTAGACAGTGGAGCTGGTATACGACATTTTAAAACAATTGAACTTAACAGTACAGCGACTGTACGTCAGACATCAGATGACGGTGAGCTAGAGAGCCTTACAGACTCTCCTGATGACAGATCAAGAGGTGAAGGCTCTTCCAGTTTACATGCATCCAGTTTTACCCCAGGAACATCTCCAACATCTTTGTCGTCTCTTGATGAAGACAGTGACAGCAGCAGCCCAAGTCATGTTCGGTCTAGTGGTGAGGGCAAGCAGCAGAGGAAAGCAAAGCACCGGCAGCCAGGTCAGATGCTTCCTACCATTGAAGATTCATCAGAGGAAGAGGAGCTGCGAGAAGAAGAGGAGCTTCTGAGAGAACAGGAGAAGCAGAAGGGCACAGGAAAGAAATCAAAGAAAGAAAAAGAAGATATGCGGACACAGAGAAGGAGAGAAAGGCCCAAAACTCCGCCAAGCAACCTCTCACCAATCGAGGATGCATCTCCCACAGAAGAGTTACGACAAGAAGCAGAGATGGAGGAATTCCGCAGGTCTTCCTGCTCAGACCTCTCCCCAAGCATGGAGTCAGACCCAGAGAGCTTTGAGATTCTCCCAGAGAAGATTGTTGCTGTCCAAAAAGTATATCAGTTACCAACATCAGTCTCACTGTACTCTCCAACAGATGAGCAACACGCTGAAAGTCAGTCCAAAGAAAAGAGAAAACATGCATTAAGAAGTGCGGATGAGGCATATGAAGAGATTATTCTCAAGGTCAAATCTCCAACTAGTGGAAAGGAACATCCACCTGCTAAAGAATCTCTTTATGGGGGCATGCTGATAGACGATTATGCATATGAGTCTCTTGTTGATGATGCATCCTATGTACAGGAACCAGATAAACTTTTTGTGTCAGAGAAACAAAAAAAAAACCTGAGATCCCCTGATGAGGTCTATGAGGACATGATACAAAGAAAGAAAGAGATGATGCTTAAGGAACAGGAGATAACACACAGTAAGCCAGTAGAAGATGCTCCTAAAGCAGAAACTGTGTTGCCCGAAACTGACTCATGCAAAGAGCAAAGCACTATGTCATCAACCACCACAGGTCAGTCCAGAAAGGATGGAAGACCATTATTAGATGCAGAAGCAGCCTATGATGAACTTATAAAGAAGCAAAGAGCAGTACTAACTCCAGGCACCAGTCCAACTCAAACAGGCCCTGATCTGAGTGGCATGGCACAAGGTACACCAATAGCCCAAGTTGAAAAAACTGAGCCAGCCCCCCTACGAAGAATACTGCCTATTCCTGATCTAAGAGTGACACAGTGCTCATCAGGTGAAGAGGAATCTGGTGAAGAGAGTATTGCTGATCAAACACAGGACTCTGAGAAAGCTACAGTTTCAGTTACAAAGAAGGAGCCAAACCACTTGTGGGTGAGGCTTTCCAGAAAATATCAGCCTCAGAGGCAGTCGCAGATGACTTTTCACTACAAAGAGAAGTAACATTACCTGCAGTATTAAGTGATTCACAGGATGCCACAGAGAAAGATGTAGGAATTGAGCAGACAGGTGTTGTTGACTTATCCAATTCATCAGCCCCAAGTCAAATTGACTCTTTTACAGCACCAGTTTCTTGTGTAATTTCAAGACCGTTGGCCCCAGTAGTTGCAAGTGTAACACCTTTGCCCACAGTACCACAATATATTGTAGCCACTGTACCTTGTGTTGTATCAACTGCTCCACCAGTTCCTCCCAAACCAGTAGTACTATGCAGAGCTGCATCTCTGGAAAAAACTGACATCCCAATTCCTCCACCCTTACCCCCTCCAACACTACCCAAACCATCTGTGTATCCTAAAAAGACTCCACCACAGGTCCCCCCAAGAACTACTCCAGTTAGTATGCCAACCACAGGGGACAGTGTACCAGTAAGACAGCCTCTCACACCAGGCTATAAGCCCCATGTTCCTCCACCTGTACCACCTAAGCCATCCTCTATACCTGCAGGCCTAACCTTCAGTCACAAACCTGGGGAGACTGTCAAACCTCCCATAGCTCCCAAACCCATTGCTGGTGCTCAGCCACCATTTACAGCCACACACCTCCAAGACCTACCATACTGAGTACAAGCAGTGCAGATAGTGTCCTTAATCTGAGTCCTTCTGCCGAAAGTAAGACCACATCTCCTCTCAAGTCCCCTACATCACCCAGATTTGGCAAGGTTTTACATGGCACATATGTTGTTATTACTTTGCCTTCTCAGCCTGGTTCACCTACAGAAGGTATCACAACCCAAGCCTCAATAACTCCTAGCCAAGAATCACCTCAGAAACCACCTCAACCACCTCCACAGTCACAAACAACTAGAGTACCATTGGCATTCACACGAATTACTGAATCTATTGAAAGTCAAGAAATATGTGGTCCAGAGAAGGTAGTTTCTAGCACAAATCATGTCTACGAGGCTATTTCAGCCTCAACACAGCCTCAGTCAATTATTCCAAATGTTGGTGTTCAGGTAGTTACCACTGAAGTCCAAAGAACCACAGTGTCTGTTGTGCATGGAAGAACACCACCTCCACGTCCCATTCCAAGAGCCACCGGCATCTCTGTTGTTCAAGAAAACATAAAACCTGAACCAGCTCAAGTGCAGAATGGGCATGCCTACCATCCTGGTGAGGTGGTGGATCTCCGTACCCCAAAAATAGATGCAGAGACATTAATGAAAGGTGTGGATCTTTCTTCCTCAGAGTCAAGACAACAGTCCCTTGTTATTGATAGTGGTGGACGTCAGCAAAGTGCTGTGCAGTCATCTGTAGTAAACCTAAGCACTGAAACTTCCTCAGTCTCTGTGGTTACTGACAACATCACCATCCTCACGTGCACAGCCACTGTAGCTTATGGTAGTGATGCATCTCTGTCTACATCAATGCCTCTCCAACTTACAACAGATAAATTCTTTGAGCCTGTGTCTCAAATTATTTTCAGACCTGTGGATTCTCAACCAGAGAAACCCATAAATCTATCTACAACAATGGGTAAATCTGTTCCTGTAACAATGGCTGCTACAATGGCAAGCAATGGCATTGGTGCAACTATACCCCCTCGTCAAGAAACAGGCATATCCGATGCAGTTGATCTCACCACTGTAAAACCTGCTCAAACAGTGGTTGCAATAAATGGGTCCACTGCAGAGGTGGTTACTGCTGTAATTACAGAGGATGATGGAAAACCAGTAGATTTAACTGCTGGAAGAAGAGCAGTCTGCTGTGATGTAGTCTACAAGCTTCCTTTTGCAAGCAGCTGTACAACTCAGCAGCCCTCAGCTCCATTACCAGAGGATCGCTTTGGCTACAGAGATGACCATTATCAATACGATCGTACTCCTTATGGTATTAGAGGTCTTGGTGGCATTAAACCCTCAATGTCAGACACAAACTTGGCAGAGGCTGGTCTCTTCTTATATAAAAGTAAGCATAGTTATGATTACAAGGAGGCCACTGAAGGTGCTGTAGACCTGACATCCGGAAAAATGTTGAAGGCAGGTCAGTATGACATTGAAGATCTTTCTTCTCGATATAATTTTGAGTTACCTCTACTTGTTCCCAGCTGATTTTTTTTGTATGCCTGCCTGTATTCCTTTTTTGGGAAGTCATTTTGCATGCTCTCATTATATATATATATATATATATATTTTTTTTTTTTTTTTTGCACATAAATATATATATTTTTTTTGCATGTCACAGCATGCTATTCAGTATACTTTTTGCTGCTTTAATTTTGTATCCTTTGGATGGTGCATGGTTATATCAATGCTGTTACCATTGCACTCTTTGTTTGTGCTGAACTCTAATCTAACAAAATGGACTTTTTAACAGGTGAAGCTGTAGACTATTCAAACAAGTCTACAGGATTGTGCACTGGAACGACAGTTCCACAGTATACACAAGCCAGGATTACTTCATCAGTTGGAAACCACTATGGTGTTTCTAGTGTCCTAAGATCTTCCAATGGTATTGTTTATTCTTCTGTAGCAGCACCAGTTCCTTCTACATGCCATAACCACCCAGCCTGGCTCTATCTTCAGCACTTCCTACAATACTCTGTCAGCCATGCACACAAGTGATACTATGCCATCACTATCAACTCTACAGAATCAGCCTCTCACTAGGTCGCACAGCTTTCTTTCAACAATTGCTGTAACCACAGCTGAAGAACAAAGCGACTTACCATTAAATCTAGAGACTGTTATTTCAAAGGCTGGCCTTTCAACAACTCTCTCAGATGTAGTTTCAACAGTCACCAAAGTGGCAGCACAGGACACCTACACAAATGCTTCACTGGAGGCAATTGCAGCCTCTTTAGAAGCTCTGTCTTCACCCTTGGTTCCAGGAGATGGACAGTACCAGATGGAGCGTGAGTTTCTTGAGCTAGAGAAGATGAAGCAGCAACGTTTGGCTGAAGAACTTGAGTGGGAGAGACAGAAGATACAGCAGTTCCATGAACAAGAACAGCTTCTTGTGCAGAAGGAGCTGGAAGAACTCCAGGCCATGAAACAGCAAATACTGTGTCAGCAGGAAGACGAGAGACAGGCCCACCTTTTGATGCAAAAGGAAACTTATGCTCAGCAACAGGAGCAGTTAGAGCAGATCCAGAGACTCCAAGAACAGCTCAGACAGCAGTTGGAAGAACAGAAGTTCAGGCAGATGTATCCAGATGAAGTCCTGTCAGAGGCTCTTGTTGTGGCAGGAGAAAGAAAAATGGACAGTGGTTGCCAGACTGATGAGGAGGATAATACTGAACAGGCCTACACTGCAGGAAGGAAAAAGAAAAGTACAAAAAAAAGTGTTGATAGTTGTGTACAGACAGATGATGAAGACCAAGATGAATGGGAAGTTCCTGCTCGAGGCAGACGCAGTAGACCACGTGGTGATAAAAATGGCATGGGTGAAAGAGGAGCTGTTTCAGTTCAGGCCCTAACTGAAATCTCTATACAAACAGACTCCTTAGGGACACTTAGGGGGCACTCCGTGCAGGTAGATACTAGATTAGATTATCCTGACTCTGAAAGAACTTCTTCTCCAAAGAGGCGTCCCACTCCACTTGATATAGGTCAGTGTCCTCACCTCAAAGCAGATGCCTCTACTCTTCAGGTTGTCCCAGGTCCTCCCAAATCCCCAAAAGTACTGTACTCCCCAATTTCCCCTTGTGTATCACCTAGCAAATCCCTTGAGTATTTGTCCTATGAGAAATCTCTTGAACACACAAGCCCACAGAGAATACTCTCTGCCACAGATCTATCCAAAGGTCCACCAACAAGTCCTAGGGCTCCCAAGGTCATACAAAGGTCAATGTCTGACCCCAAACCAATGAGCCCAACAGCTGAAGAAAGAGCAGCAGCAAATTTCCAGTATTCTGAGAGTTACTCTGTGAGTATACAATATTTTTTTATAAGTGTTTAAGTGTGGTGAAAAGACTCCGCTTAGAAAATATGCGGAAATGTAATGTTGTATTTACTTGCCTTTTACATAATTGTTTTCTAATACATGATTTTAAATTTGTAA
This sequence comes from Gymnocypris eckloni scoliostomus, assembly GCA_027564155.1. NCBI lineage: Eukaryota > Metazoa > Chordata > Actinopteri > Cypriniformes > Cyprinidae > Gymnocypris > Gymnocypris eckloni. The sequence goes on from CM050432.1 coordinate 255,489, forward strand.
TGTCTTGAGCATTTAGCAGACAACAGCATTTAGCAGATTTATCCAATTGTTTTTGTGTAATATCTTCATGCTATTATTCAGCTTAGATTGATTTTCTCTCTTTTGTTTTCAAATGTTGCCACAGGCCTGGTAGCCATCATGTTAGATGTCCTTTTTAATATTTTCAGTGCTTGCGCCTGTAAAGGCAATGCAGCTGAACAGCAGATATAGAGTGTGTGTTTGTTTACCTATCCTCAAGGCATGTCTGACATGAGCAAACAAAATCCTCCAGATACTTTTATTTTTACCATTAAACTTACAGTTACTATTATACTTTATTCTCAATCAAACTTGAAAACGTATTTTTGTTTGATTTAAAAAATAATATTTTATTAAACCAACTTTAAAGCCTTTAATACACTATGGTCATTCCTATGAACTATGATTTAGCTTAAAAATAAGTTTTTACTTAATTAAACAAAAACTGTTTTGTCATTTAACACTGATAATACTCTTTTTATTTGTCATCCAAAGGGAAAGGGATCTCCTAGTGGAACTCCATCGGGTACCCAAAAGAAGGTTAAGAGGACACTTCCTAACCCACCTTCAGAGGAAGAAGCTGTTAATGGTGGTCAAACAGCCTACTGCACTGGTTCAGCTCGTCGCCGTCTCTGCCGGAGCACTAACATGGCACGAGCAAAAATCCTGCAAGACATTGACCGTGAACTAGACTTGGTTGAGAGAGAGTCCTCCAAACTGCGTAAAAAGCAAGCTGAACTGGATGAGGAAGAAAAGGAGATTGATGCCAAGCTGCGATACCTGGAGATGGGCATTAACCGAAGAAAGGATGCATTGCTTAAAGAAAGGGAGAAAAGGGAAAGGGCCTATCTGCAGAGTGTTGCAGAGGACCGTGACTACATGTCTGACAGTGAGGTGAGTAACATTCGTGAAACAAGAGTTGGAGAGGAGGTCAGTGGACATGGGCTTGAGAGACCACGTACTGCACCACAGTCAGAACTCGATGAATTTGTTCCTCCACAGACCAAGCATGACCACTATGGAAAATATTCCCAGTACCAGTACTCACAGTATCAGCAGTCCCTGTACCAGCCTCAGTCACCATACCAATCCCAGTCTATCTATTCTTCTGTTCCTTCTCTGACTGCCTCACAACAACAGAGCTACCACCAAATGCTTTTGCTCCAGCAGAAAGCCAGACAACAAGCTGCTCTCCTCTCTGAATTAGATTCTACCAAAATGTCCACCAACTATGACACGTCATCTTACCTGGGAGGAGAATATGGTAACCACCTTGACTTGCATATCCTAGAAGAGCATGCTGGTAGCTTGGCAATCAGTCCTATGTCAAATGTATCTGCTGAATCCTTCTATGCAGACTTAGAGCAACATCAAACACCAAGGAGCTATATGCTTTTAGAAGATGCAGCAGAACTTGCAAAAAGCACTGGTAGCCTTTCATCTGCCAGCTATGGCAATGCTGAGAGGGAGCTAGCCAAAGCAGAGCGCCTTCTGAGACGCACTGCTGCAGATGTTGGTACAGACTACCTGGGCAGCTCCTCCAGACTTCATTCTTATGGTAAGGCTCAAGATGAAGAGGACACAATGGAAGAGCCATTTGAACTAAAGCTTTTAAAACAACAACTGAAACAGGAGTTCCGGAGAAGTACAGGAGGCACTGAAAGCTTAGAGCAGCTTGCTGGACTCTCACATCACTATACCTCCAGCACTGGAGTGTCTAGTGGAGGCTACAGGGCGTTCCCCAAAACTGAAAAGTACAGCATCAGTAGACTGACCTTAGAAAAACAGGCTGCCAAGAAGCTTCCTACATCTATGCTCTACCAGAAACACAAAAACACCAGCAATATAGGCAAGTACTCCTCCATCCAGGATAGCAGAGCTCTAGAAACAGACTATAGTAGCCACTTGGGGTCCAGTAGTGTTTCTCCCAGATCGAGCAGACTTCTGCAGGATGAAATCACGTTTGGGCTACGCAAGAACATTGCTGAACAGCAGAAATACCTGGGCTCCACTCTTGGGGCCAATTTGGCAGGTTCACTCAATCTGGGCCAAAGCCTAAATCTGAGCCCAGGCATGAGGTCCTCTTTGGGAGAAGACTCAGCTTACCCTAGTGGAAGTAGGTCACGGCCTTCCTCTAGACCCTGCTCTGTATATGGTCTTGACCTGTCCCTTAAAAGGGATACCTCAAGTTCATCTCTGAGGCTCAAAGCAGAAGATGACACTTCCTCAGACACCTCAGCTTTCCAGGCTCCATCAGGCAGGTCAAAACCTACAAGCCTGCCCATTGTACAAGGTGGGCGTGGACGTATTCCTATTGTGGCACAGAACTCAGAGGAAGAGAGCCCACTGAGTCCAGTAGGTCAGCCAATGGGTATGGCCCGGGCATCAGCGGGTCCACTCCCACCCATATCTGCTGACTCCCGTGATCAGTTTGGGTCATGTTTGTCCCTCCAAGACCCTCAGCAGCAACATCTAAGAGAAGATCCTTCAAGAGGGCGTGGCTATGTGCTAATGGATGATCTGCAGGGCACCATATCTGATAGTGAAGGTAATTTGTTTGTCCACAGACTGTCCTCTTGGAGTGACTCTTCATACACAGTTCCAGATTTTTACTTATCTATGTCTCATCTTGTAAGTGCTCATTCCTGTCTATATGAAGGCATAATTTCTCTGCTGATAACTGCTTTTCTGTCTTGTTTGAGCTTTCTTGTCCTATGCTTAAATAATGAAAGGATCACACTGTCCCAGTTGTCTTTCTATAATAACATTTCTGTGGCATAGTTACAGTTGGAGTTAAACATTTCTGCATGTGATTTCTTCATAGACTGAAATTTTGTTTCAAATTTTGTTTAGTGCATGCTTTCAGTTTTTGTATTTGTATTTGTATTTAATGTGGATATGTGCTCTCTGATAAATGAGAAAAAGTTACACTTACACTGATGAGACTTATTATAAATCTCTCTTTTCATTCGCAAAATAACAGCTTTATATAGAATAGCTGCACATGTTCTTGATTAATCATCTGTTTAGTTATATTTTAGTTATGTAGTTATCTATTATCTAAGTGCCTTATAGCAAAATAGTCCGTATAACTACACAGATTATCTCTGCATTTAGTTATTTTGTAATATTTTATAGATATGTTGAATTAAACGTAAAACCTCAGCTACAAACTGTATTTATGAGAAATTTTGTTCTGTATAAAAGACAGGACAAAAGACATTTGTTTTAAATTTATTGAAAGTTTCAGTTTCCTTTCATTCAGAAAATGTTATAGCGTACAGTATATACAAAAAGTCATAGTTCATACATACAAACTTCTATCTCTCAGTGATAAATAATACTCTTCATGCATGTTGCTAGCATGTACCAGAGTAAATAATACCATGCCAGTTTTGTGTTTGCATGTTTGATATTCCTTTAATAAATAGGACAAGTGATGTGCGTGTCTCTTCCTGTCAGGTTTTGAATAAACTCTTCCACTCTTTCACTCTTTCACAACTCTTGCATGTTCATCTGCTTTCTTTTTCACTTGGAAACTAATAAATGCCTTCAAATAGAAAGGGCTATGCTTTGTCTCTGCTGTGTATTATGTTTGTCTTTTGATTTATGAAACCATGTATAGTATATTTTTATTGATGAAACGGTAATTGCATTGGATTGCATGTCTCTTCCCCTCATGATCTGTGAAATGCATGAAATTACATTAACTTCACTGAACAATATAAAAACAACATGAATATTGTAATTGTTACACAATATAGAGTTAACGAATCACACAACCACTAAACGTGAAGCTCAAACCCAAAATACTCGCCAATTTTAACATTCCTTTTTTCATTTATCTGTAAAGTAACTTACTGACCCCATACATTTAACAGCATATGATGTGTTGTTCATCATATGTGTAATCTGGAAGTAAATGCATTTGCCTTGGTTGCAGCACTAAGTGAATCCCTGGTGGGTTTGAGCAGAGACGATCCAGGAAACTCACATGAGAATGTCACAAACGGTAGAGTATAACCACCTTAGACTCCTGCACGTCTCCCATGTCCCCCACACCCCTGCTACCATGACCACCCACCTGCCAATCACCCATGAGCTGTTAGGCAACTAAATCGACTGCAAATTCATCTCCATAACAACATGTTGCAGGAAGTATGACGAATTTGCACACTAATATAATGCTGTGTTAGTGAATGTAGCTTTTGCATCTGTGATTAAATTGGAATTTCACACTCCTTTCTCTCTAAAAATAAAGCTAACTTTCTCAGTTTAAGCTGCTGCAATTTCAGAAATTTGGTTTACCAAAAAAAATCATTCATATAATACTAGGAATAACATTTCATATAAAATCTTTTGAAAGTAATGACTTCCTTATCAAATTAGTCACATTTATAAAGCTATACACCATAAAAGTGCTCCATGTTAGTGAGTGTTTCACCATGTAATAGAATCTACATCTGTCATATCATTTTGTATTGAAATGTCAGGTCTGTAAACACTAAAATTGTCTTCTGTTAAATGTTGATGACCTTAGGTCAATTATTCCCATGTCCATGACATCTAAAATTAAAACCATATAACCCCTTCCTCCCTTTCCACATTGTAGCTGAAAGACCCATGCCAATACTAATACAAGATAGTATGCCAAAATATTTCCTACCTCTGTCATTAACCCCTGTCTTATTTATGAAAACTTCAGGTTTTTAGGGGAAGGTACAGTAGTAAACAGATTTGCTCTGAATCTTCTTCTAAATAATTCTAATGGAGAATTAAATATAGAAAAAAAAATATCAAGACTTGAGTCCTCAGGGTTTGTTTTAGTTTTAGGTTTGCATGCCAAAATAACTGCTCTACTTTATATAACCATTTCCTTTTCTGTCCCAAGTGGATCTATATTATTTTAATTTGAGACTGCATATGTACCTTAGCTGTCTCTAGTACCCAATGTTACCAGAGAGCCTTTAAGGGTTTGTTTTAACTGAGCGGCAAGCAAGACTTTAACGTTTTAATTTCCATCTGTTTTTCTGAAGCATACCACCTGCGACGGGAGGAAACTGACTGGTTTGATAAACCACGAGATGGGCGCACAGAGAACGGACAAGGGGATAGAAGACAGGTGATACGTATGGTTTTTGCATTACCATTTCAGCCTAGTGAATATACATTGCAAGAAACGTAAAAAACAGACATTTTATAAAGACACGGTCATCAGTTAAAACATATTATTGTATGTTACAGTGTCTGATTCTGCTTATTTGATTACTCTTTAGGGAAAGTCAGCACACTTCCCGTTTCCTCATGTCAGAATAAAACTACAGAGGGATCCCAAAGATCGTAGTGTATCAGGTAAAGCAACCTGTCAAATACTCAATGCTGTGCTGCTTGGCTTCCTGACATGCTCCAACAATGTAGACAGACGTTTAGGACAGCTGCCCCTGATATAGAGGATCTGTTTGCCTACCAGGCCATCGTGGAGAGATGCCCGAGGCTTATGTCTATGCAAACATTAGTTTCACCATGCTGAGATTGAATTGGCACAGTTTTATTGTATGCCTACTACTAAACAACACATTAGCTCTTCTCCAATTTCCCTTTAGCATCCTCTTGTGGCATTCCACTTTGTCACATCATTGCACACCAAATGTCAACAGACACGAAACCACTGCGTAAAAGCACATCAGTGGTCTATCCCCTCCTCATGCTTTGGTATGTCACGTACTAGGTGTGGTTGATTCCCCTTGATCTCCTATGTCAGTGTTCCTTTAAGCATTAGAACGAGGCAGACATTACGCAGCAATGTGGCAGATTGGCATTCCTCCAGTTTCATCAGTCATCAAAGCTCAAAATGGCATGCAATGCACAAATTGGATTATCTTCATAATTAGAAACTGATGAATAAACAAATGCCTTAAAAAGACAATGAATAAGGCTATAGTGAATGTCCTGTGCTGTGACTGGTAGATTTGTTGCACTGTAATTAAGGTAATGGAATGACCTGTGTACTATGATTTTGAATGACAGGATGTCTGTATAGACACATAAACATCTTGACTACAAAAATGCTTGAGCATTTCCTCGTTATTGCCCAGGGATAATATACAGTTTATTGAACACACTTATGCCCCAATAAAAAGCCTATTATAGATACAAGCACGATTCAACTTTTTCTTATCAATCTTCAGTTGATTCTTGTCTAAATGTATCGGTGTTGTCTGAATTGTGGTTTTATTTTGTTGTTTGTTTGTTTGTTTAGACTTTTTTTTTTTACCCAACAGCTGTGTAAAATGTGATTGTATTGGCATTTTAAATTCATTAAGTTTACCAGGTTCGGTATTGCATCAATGGTTTCATGAAGATAATTTAACATCCATGGAACCTGTCTATTGCACAAAAATGTTCTTCAAACTAAGAAAAACTGACTTAACAGGTCTTTTTGGGAAACCCACAATGGTTCTTCTGTGACATCACTGAGAAAACACACTTTTAAACCTTTCTTTTTGTAAAGTGTAATACAAAATGGTTTTCAAATATGGAAAACAATATGCAAAACTAATTCTAGTTTGAGTAATTGGACTTTTTGACTCAAAATCTTAGAAACAAATGAAAATTCACTGATCCCAAAAAATGATCAAAAATAGCCTTCCAGGTTTGTTACCATCTGGTGCAGGTTTTGGACCACCTTTATATGTATGCAATACTATTTTCTCACAGGAAACGGACTGGGCATTCCGTAGTTGGAGGAAAAGAGATCCCGGGCAGCAATGGGGAAATTGGTGCGTATGTTGCCAAAGTATTACCTGGAGGAGCTGCGGAACAGACGGGGAAGATTGTGGAAGGTAGGCACCTCAGTGAAGGGTGGTTACTCTTTTAAACCAGTCACTGTGTGAGCTCACTGTTTTGGTTTATATCGATGTTCACTGAGCAGGGAGAGAAGCGCATCTGTTGACATTATGGGCCACAATGTGATGTGATATTTCAGAGCAGGAGACAGGAAAAACAAATGATGCTAATCCACGTGATTCTTCACCTCCAGGCTCCAGGAGTGACTCACTCTTGATGTGAGAGATAAAGATAGAGCAGCAGAAAATGAAGTTGAAGTTTCAGGTTCATGACTGTGTTTCCTCTGCGGTGTACATTGGTGGCGTAGGTGTTGCGCAGATCAAATGAGAGTTGGGTGTTAAATTTGTATCAAAACTTTGACTGAAACGTCTCTGGAGAGTTCAGCTGAAAAGAGTTTGAGGTTTTACTGCTTTGACACAGTGTTTTTTTTACAATGCCGTTATGTAAATGTGCACAAAATTTAGGATTGACCTCATTGTGACAGATTCGCCCAGTGATGGCTGACGGCTAGAGTTTCTCATTGACTTAGAAGAATCTTCACAGACTTTTGGAATAAAACCCAGAGTGAAATTTGGATTTCATGACTGCTTTGGACTGTCTTGATGGACTATTTCAGCCATTTTGATGGAGCTGAATTTTACAAGCTCAATTGATCTCAGTTGTGAGCGAGATGTTAATGATCTCTCTTTCTCCAGGGGTGAGGTTGAGCATGAGTGGTGTAAATTAGGTCTGCTTGGTCTCCGGCTTTTGTGCTGCTTTCTCCCAGGCATAATTTACGAGGGGCCGGGATAGGTGGCGAGGGGGAAAGTGAAGCCGGAGGGAGTGGATCTGTCTGTGCTCAGGCTTATTTATGAGGCTATATACAACAGCTGGGCTTTGTGAGAGAATATTCTGAGCTTTGACTGGGACAGACATTTCATCTGTCTTCCTCCTCCTCCTCCTCTCACACTCTCGATCAAATATCACTTTGTATTCAGACATCTGATTTCTTAGCTGTCCTTTCTCTGCTCCTCATTTTCTGTTCTGTTCTGTTCTCATGTATACTCTCCCGTCTCGTCTCTTCTAATCTCATGTTGTCTCTTCTAGTATCATCTTGTCTCTTCTCTCCTCATATCTTCTCTTCTTTATTCTTCTCATTTATCTTGTTTATTTTGTCTCGCCTTATCTTATCACTTACTGTCTCTTCTATTTTCATCTTGTCTCAAGTCATCTCACATAATCTCATATTTTTTCATGCCATCTTTTGACTTCTCTTTACGTCTCTTCTCTCAACTCTTCTCATCTTGTTCTCATGTACAAGATCTTATCAGTTTATTCCTCATTTTCCTGTCTTTTCTCATCTTGTCTCATCCCTTCTCACCTTGTCCTTCTCATCTTGTCTCGACTCTTCTCTTGTGATCTTGTTTTATTGAATCGTATCTGGTCTCTTCTTTACGCTTCTTATCTCATCTTGTTCCTTCTCTTCTCATATCTACTTATATTTTGTCTCTTCTCATCTTGCTTAGTCTCTGCTACAACATCTCTTACCCGCTTGCCGTCTTTACTCTTCTCTTTCTCTTTTCTTATCTTGTCTTGTCTCTTATCTTCTGATCTTATTTCTTTATGTATCTCATTTCACTTTGCCTCGTCTCATCCCATTTAACTTTTTCTCATCTCGGCCCTTCTCTTCTCTCTCATACTCTTTTCTCATCTCATTTTATTCAGTCTCTTCGAGTATTCTTCTTGTCTTCTCTCGTCTCTTCTCGTATCGTATTGTCTCTCTCCCACATAATGTCCCAGCAGCAGTTGAAGCTTCTTAAGGGTAAAAGTCAAATGTTTCTACTTGCTTTAAGTGTGATTATGCATGCAGTCGGCATGGTTACAACAGCCATGTGCCTCGTATATTATCAAGCTGGTGTTAAGCAGTGGAGTAATGTGATCCGCTGTTCAGTCTCTCACATTAAACTATAAAATATGTAAGTGTGTACATATACAGTACATGACACGAGTGCACATTCACCTCCAGGGACCCCAAGCATTCACCGTAACATGGGAGCTTCGAAACGTCCAAAGCGGGCCCACCTGGCCTACCTGAAGACACGTTTTCATCTGTGTAAGTGCATCAACAGAGTGGTTTCAGTTTGCTGTGACTTGAAGTGAAGTCTGCTGCACGTGTTTCCCTCTGCTTTCTCACAGGGTTTCTACAGCACGGTTCGTTTAATTGAAAGATATCACATGTGGTTTTGCAGTGCTTTTCACAGCGTGTTTGATCTTCCATATAGTGAAGACTAAAATGTATCTAATGGTGGCTGATTTTATGTGTGTGTGTGTGTGCATAGGAATGCAAGTTCTGGAATGGAACAGCATTTCTTTGACTGGTAAGACATACGAGGAGGTGCAGGGTCTGGTTGGTCACCAGGTTGGAGAGGCGGAGATATGTGTCAGACTGTGAGTGCCAGATTAGTATACCTATGTATTATTTAAATGTGCTTTAGGTCATTTTTACTTTTACCTTCTATCTGTCTTGCATGTCTTCTATAAAAGTTGTACAACTAAAGAAAATATTAGTACATTTTTGAAAGATTAGTGCACATTTAAATGTCAAGTTAAAATGGAACACAGTTCCCAACCCATTCTTATTCCATATTTTGATGTATTTCTTAATGAAACATAATATTTAATAAGAAGAAATGCGGGGCAAGAATAAATAATGAAAAATGTATATTACTTATTTTTGTATGTAAAAAAGGGTTAGAGGGAAAGGGGCTTTTTCAAAGTCATTTGAGAGCCAAAGAAGTACATTTTGTACATTTTACATTAAAGAGAGCAAATAGGGTCCATTTTGATTTCATGTTGTCTTAAATTAACTTTTTATCTCTTGACCATCAATTATCTCCAGTGACCTAAATATGCTGTCTGATTCTGAAAGCTCCCACCTAGACCTTCAAGACCAGACCAAAGGTGAGAACCTCCAGTCAGTGGAGAAGACAGTTGAATGATCATGTCCTAATTAACCTCAATGGCACTTTATCGCTAACTTCTGACTTGCATTTATAATTATACAGGAGACAGACCTCCGCGGTCACCAGGTGTGGACCCTAAGCAGCTGGCTGCCGAGCTGCAGAAAGTGTCCCAGCAGCAGGTGCCGTCCTCCTCTGCTTCAGCACTAGATAAAGCCTCAGCAGTCCACTGGCTCCAGTGCAGTTCCCAGCCCTGGCCAGCCTGGTTCACCCTCTGTCAGCAAGAAGCGTCACAGCAAGGTATGCATATACCACGCGCACACAATTTGATGCTTTTTTGTGTGTAGAGATTCAAATGCATAACTATGTCTTTTCTATCTGCTGATGTTTTGTTTCTTAGACCTCTGAGGCTACAAAAACTCAGTCCCATCCAGTGTCAGGAGAGATCCAGGTAGATTTCAGCTCTCATTAATGCAACTATAAGCATAGCTTATTCAGGCTCTTCTAGTTATGCTCAACTCTAAAATATTTCTTCACCTAGAAATCACTCACTATGAGTGCAATCTGTATCATGTAAAGTGAACACATTGGTCAGAACCCTGCTTATTAATCAACAGAATGTGTTTATGTCATATTCATTCATCGTTTTAGTAGTAAAGAGTAGAAAAAAGCATTTATTTCGCTTTTCAATTTTGCAGCTTCAAATAAATTACGACAAACAGCTGGGAAATCTCATTGTCCATGTTCTTCAAGCACGAAATCTGGCACCCCGGGACAATGATGGCTATTCGGATCCGTTCGTTAAAGTTTACTTGCTGCCGGGCAGAGGGTAAGTACCTTGAGTAAAAGTAAACTGACTGGAACTAAATTGTGTCTCAAAGTTTGTGGCTTCGTGTGAACAACCATCTGTGGTTGGTCACTTTACATGTCCTGCATCTTTCTTTTTAAGCACCCTGCCAAAATAGCTTCCCAGAGAGTGTGAAAAAAGATGTTAGTATAATTTAATATCTGGTTTCTTGACTTAAAAAAGATAAATCCACCTGTTTTACCCTTGGCACTGAAATTAAGACTATCACAGCTGTTATTCAATCCTAGCTGCTACTGTCCATGAGTTAACGAAACAGAAAATCACTTATCCAGCTGTAATTAGCACCAGATCTGTGGGAAAGACCTGGAGAGGATTATGCATATTGTGTGAGACCTAGTTTTTAGCTGTATATGATTGTGTGTGTGTGTGTGTGTGTGTGTGTGTGTGTGTGTGTGTGTGTGTGTGTGTGTGTGTGTGTGTGTGTGTGTGTGTGTGTGTGTGTGTGTGTGTGTGTGTGTGTGTGTGTGTGTGTGTGTGTGTGTGTGTGTGTTCATGGATTTATATGTGCAGTAAGTGAGTCAGCAAAAGAGGAAAATCAATGCCAGTTCAGTTTGTGTGTAAAATGATAGCGCTGATTGAAGTTTGTAGGTTGGTGTGTATGTATGTTGGATCATTTCTTGCTCTCATCTGATCATGCAGTACCTTGGTTTTTGAACCTACAGAAACAGGAGCTCTCCATTTCTATGCTCCATATGGGCATGAATGCATGGGCTACTACAAACACACACACACACCCCTCCCTTTGCAGTTTCCCACTCATCACTGATTGTTGTCTGTTTTTGCTGCATGCTGGATCTTCACAGTCAGGTCATGGTTGTGCAGAATGCCAGGTATGTGATACTTTCCTACAGTACCAGCACATTATACAAGGCTTGGCCATGCTTGGACATGAATGGCTTAATGATGTAGTGTTTTGCTCTTTATATCATCGTTTCGCATTTTATAATTTCTCAATGTAGTATATGGTCACTGCAGCAACACAAGTGGGCCTATACTAGACGTCCTCCATTGTGCAATCCATTTGCCACCAGTGTGGGGTGTTTCTTGGATAAGTTTGTGCCAAACACATTTACCACCTGCAACTCGAGGTGACCTCATGTGGTATGTTATCTAATTACAGTGCTGAAAACAAAAGAAGGTCCAAACATGTTCAGAAGAGCCTGAATCCAGAGTGGAACCAGACTGTCATCTACAAAAATATCCATCTGGAACAGGTGAACTACAAGCTCGCAATCATTTGCACATGTCTAGGCTGCAGGTGTCTAGAACACCAAAAGAAAAATCTGATTTCACTTTGATGGAATATGCTTTTTTTAGTTTGAACGTCAGTTTTGAGATTTCAATTATCTGAAAGCTCTTCAGAGAGAATTTCAGGCTTTTGGTGCAAACAGGGAAACGTCTGTTGTCTCCCAGAAGTGCTTTATTCTAATTAAGACCAAAGAGCTTCCTGAGTCTTTTGAGCTGTCTGAGGCTGCAGCTGACAGATGTGATTGATATATTTTACTGGACTATTGAAGCAAGGCGAACAGCTCTTAATTGAGAGAGAAAGACAGAATGCAAGTAGGTGAGGCTTGTATTGAAAACCATCTGGATTTAATGCTCCAGTGCATGTTGGAGATGTTTGCTGGATTAACAGAAAATATATATTTTTGCTAATCAGAATTTTTGTCTTGCTTTCCAATAAATTGCTTTCTAAAAAAATGAAATAAATTTACTTCAGAAGAGGTTCAGAATGTCTCAGAAAGTCTCTTTGCTCACAAAGGCTGATCAAAAATATAGTTTAAACAAACTCCAGTCTTCAATGTGACATGATCCCTCAGAAATCATTCTAAAATGCTGATTTCAAGCTAAGGATGTATTTATTATTATAAAGGTTGAAACCAATTGTGCTGCTTAATACTTTTTTGGAAATCATAATAAATGCCTGCTTTGATAAATAGCAAGTTTAAAAGTACAGCATTTATCTGAAATAGAATGTTTTGCAACATTATAATTGTCTTTACTGTCACTTTTGAATAAAATTATTAATTTATATTTCTCAAGTAAATGTATCTTGTTTAATGATGTTTAAATATGTTTTATTGGAAAACAAGAAAAGTACAGAGGAACTCAATTTTGTTCTATTTCTAAGATGTTTCTTACCCCTCATTTAGATATTAACCATGGAATAGTTCAGTTGAAGTTACTTAGAATGACAATATTAAAATAATGTATGGTAATAGTCACAAAGTAAATCATCTTGGCATTGAATACTCTGTGTTTGTGTGGTGTGTGTTTAGATAAGAAAGAAGACACTGGAGGTCAGCGTGTGGGACTACGACAAGAGCTCTGCCAATGACTTCTTGGGAGAGGTGAGAAGTAACAAGCTGTAAACATACTTAAAAAGATTTAACACCAAGCCCAATGTGTGCTATACGATGCACAAGTGTGTGTGTGTGTGCGTGCGTGTTAGTGTGTGTGTGTGTGTATACAGTTACATCTAAAAAAATTTGAATATGGTGAAAAAGTTAATTTTTTCTTTACTTATTTCAAAAAGTTAAACGTTCATATGTTTTAGATTCATTACATGTAAAGTAAAACACTTTACAAAAAAGTTTTTTATTTGGATGATTAGAGCTCACAGCTAATGAAAGTCAAAAATCAGTATCTCAAAATATAATATTTACATTTCAATAAATGACCATCCATACAGTATAAATTGTGGGTATCTCTTGTTCTTTGAAACCACAATAATGGGGAACACTGCTGATTTGGCAATGTCAAGCTTCAGTGGCAACTGAAGCTGGAGTCAGTGCATCAAGAGTCACCACGCCAGACATCTTCAGGAAACAGGAACATCGTCAGAAGTTTCTTACCTGGGTTAAGGAGAAAAATAACTGGGCTTTTGCTCATTGGTCCAAAGTCCTCTTTTCAGATGAAAGTAAATTCCCTTCCGAAGGGAACTTCTACGCTGCGTCCTCTAGGGGGTCGCTATGGGAACGCCTTCAGCGTGACCGGTGTCTTGAACCATGAATACAAACACCCAATGCACTTGACATTGGCAGGTGGACGCCTATGACGCAAGCTAATGAGCATCTGCGAGCATAAAAGGGCACCTGTGGAACACATCATCCTCTTTTTTCTCTTCAGGGGACTCTGTTTCTGAAGTGTGAGTATTATGAAACGCTTTAGGAGGTGTGCCGATCCGTGTCAGCGTTTCTGACACCAGATGACACAAACTTTATGCATGGGCGGAGCACACGCGCTCTGTTCTCGAGGGAATGGAGTGCGTTCATTGTGAGCCTTTTCTTTGGGAAAAGCTCCGCTCTTGTTCGTCCCTTTTCTTGAGAGAATTGGGGCGATCATCTGCCCCCCACGGCTCAGGTCCAGCCGCTGCTGAGGCAGTGAAGAGACTGAGTTCGCGGCGATCGCAGATGGAGAAAGCTCCGCTCTTGCTCATCCCTTTTCTTGAGAGAATTGGGGCGATCATCTGCCCCCCGCGGCTCGGGTCCAGCCGCTGCTCAGGCAGTGAAGAGACTGAGTTTGCGGTGATCGCAGATGGAGCTTGCATTGCGCGGAGAGCACGCGCGCTCTGTTCTCGAGGGAATGGAGCACGTTCATTGTGAGCCTTTTCTTTGGGAAAAGCTCCGCTCTTGCTCGTCCCTTTTCTTGAGAGAATTGGGGCGATCATCTGCCCCCCGCAGCTCGGGTCCAGCCGCTGCTGAGGCAGTGAAGAGACTGAGTTCGCGGCGATCGCAGATGGGGCTTGCGTAACGAGTTCAAGAGAGGAATTTTTCATCTCGCGCTCAACAGCGGCTGACGGGAGTAGACTGCGGGAGGAAGATGTATTGTCTGTAAATACATCTTCTGATCCAGCAGGAAGTGCTTCTCAGCTTGTCTGCCCCGCGATGTAGAGCATTGCTAATTATGCTGACATTGAAGGGAGGCGAGCGCGCATATGCGCCGATGCCCCGAGGGGCGCTTGCGAGCCAAAAAAAAAAAAAGTTGAGTGTGCTAGGCTTCCTCGTCATTCTGCTGAAGCCACCACTCTTCAGAGCTCCGTCTCTGGCAGTAAAAGGAGGTAGGCTCTGAGGAGCCTCACTAACTGCTTCTGGCGTTGAGTGTAGCCAGGGTGAGGCCGCCACTCTTAAGAGCTCCCCTACTCGGATTGAGTGTGCTAGGCTTCCTCTCGTTAAGAGAGTCCTTCTGCTGAAGCCGCCACTATCCAGGGCTCCGTCTCTGGCAGTAAGTAGGCTCTGAGGAGCCTCACTAACTGTTTTTGGCGTTGAGTGTAGTCAGGCCTCCTCTCGCTCTAGAGAGTCGTCATGCTGAGGCCTCCACTCTTAAGAGCCCCTCAACCAGGGTTGAGTGTGCTAGGCTTCCTCTCGTTTAAGAGAGTCATTCTGCTGAAGCCGCCACTCTTCAGAGCTCCGTCTCTGGCAGTAAAAGGAGATAGAACTGCTTCTAACTGCTCACTAACTGCTTCTGGCATTGAGTGTAGCCAGGCTGAGGCCGCCACTCTTAAGAGCTCCCCTACTCGGATTGAGTGTGCTAGGCTTCCTCTCGTTAAGAGAGTCCTTCTGCTGAAGCCGCCACTCTCCAGGGCTCCGCTTAGACAGCACCGTTAGTATGTAGGTGAGCCTCGCTAGCTGTCTGTAGCGCTGAGTGTAGTCAGGTCTCCTCTCGCTTTAGAGAGTCGTTATGCTGAGACCTCCACTCTTAAGAGCCCCTCAACCAGGGTTGAGTGTTGCTAGGCTTCCCTCTCAGTAGAGAGCCGTTCTGCTGAAGCCGCCACTCTTCAGAGCTCCGTCTCTGGCAGTAAAAGGAAGTAGGCTCTGAGGAGCCTCACTAACTGCTTCTGGCGTTGAGTGTAGCCAGGCTGAGGCCGCTACTCTTAAGAGCTCCCCTACTCGGATTGAGTGTGCTAGGCTTCCTCTCGCTAAGAGAGTCCTTCTGCTGAAGCCGCCACTCTCCAGGGCTCCGCCTGACAGTAAAAGGAGGTAGGCTCTGAGGAGCCTCACTAACTGCTTCTGGCGTTGAGTGTAGCCAGGCCTCCTCTCGCTCTAGAGAGTCGTCATGCTGAGGCCTCCACTCTTAAGAGCCCCTCAACCAGGGTTGAGTGTTGTTAGGCTTCCCCCTCAGTAGAGAGCCGCTTTGCTGAAGCCTCCACTCTTCAGAGCTCCGTCTCTGGCAGCAAAAAGAGGAAGGCTCTGAGGAGCCCCACAAACTGCCTCTGGCGTTGAGTGTAGCCAGGCCTCCTCTCGCTCTAGAGAGTCGTCATGCTGAGGCCTCCACTCTTAAGAGCTCCCCTACTCGGATTGAGTGTTGCTAGGCTTCCTCTCGTTAAGAGAGTCACTCTGCTGAAGCCGCCACTCTCCAGGGCTCCGCTTAGACGACACTGTTAGTATGTAGGTGAGCCTCGCTAGCTGTCTGTAGCGCTGAGTGTAGTCAGGTCTCCTCTCGCTTAGAGAGTCGGTATGCTGAGACCTCCCCTCTTAAGAGCCCCCCAACTAGAGTTGAGTGTTGTTAGGCTTCCTCTCGCTTAGAGAGTCATTCTGCTGAAGCCTCCACTCTCCAGAGCTCCACTTAGACATGCTCTTTCTTGAGCCTCACTAGCTGTTGTAGCGTTGAGTGTAGAAGTCTCCTCTCAATCTGGAGAGTCGCTTCTGAGACCTCCACTCCGAGAGCCATACTCTGGTGAGCTAGTCTATAATGGCAAGCTTTGAGCTGGCCTGAAGAAGGGTTTTTCTTTTTGACCCTAGTTCTGCTGAGCAGGGATGGTGTTCTCAAGTCTGTGACTTAGGAATCCAGCTTTGGACACTCTTTCCCTCAGCATGGCAGCGTGGGCATAGCGTTCCCATAGCGACCCCCTAGAGGACGCAGCGTAGAAGTTCCCTTCGGAAGGGAACGTCTCAGGTTACGTATGTAACCATAGTTCCCTGAGAATGGGAACGAGACGCTGCGTCTCTGGGCCATGCTTCGGGCATTCCTGTCGGTCCCCCTTGAAAAAAAAGAGGATGATGTGTTCCACAGGTGCCCTTTTATGCTCGCAGATGCTCATTAGCTTGCGTCATAGGCGTCCACCTGCCAATGTCAAGTGCATTGGGTGTTTGTATTCATGCTTCAAGACACCAGTCACGCTGAAAGCGTTCCCATAGCGACCCCCTAGAGGACGCAGCGTCTCGTTCCCATTCTCAGGGAACTATGGTTACATACGTAACCTGAGACGTTTTGCATTTCATTTGGAAACCAAGGTCCCCGAGTCTGGAGGATGAGTGGAGAGGCACAGAATCCACGTTGCTTGAAGTCCAGTGTGACGTTTCCACAGTCAGTGATGATTTGGGCTGCCATGTCATCTGCTGGTGTTGGTCCACTGTTTTCTGAGGTCCAAGGTCAACGCAGCCATCTACCAGGAAATTTTAGAGTACTTCATGCTTCCTTCTGCTGACAAGCTTTATGGAGATGCTGATTTCATTTTCCAGCAGGACTTGGCACCTGCACACACTGCCAAAGGTACCAAAAGCTGGTTCAATGACCATGGTGTTACTGTGCTTGATTGGCCAGCAAACTCGCCTGACCTGAACCCCATAGAGAATCTATGGGTATTGTCAAGAGGAAGATGAGAGACACCAGACCCAACAATGCAGATGACCTGAAGGCCGCTATCAAAGCAACCTGGGCTTCCATTACACCTGAGCAGTGCCACAGGCTGATTGCCTAACTGCCACGCCGCATTGATGCAGTAATTCAAGCAAAAGGAGGCCCAACCAAGTATTGAGTGCATAGAAATGAACATACTATTCAGAAGCCTGACATTTGTTTAAAATATCCTTTTTTATTGATCTTATGTAATATTCTAATTTTCTGAGACACTGAATTTTGGGTTTTCATTATCTGTAAGCCATAATCATCAAAATTTCAAGAAATAAAGGCTTGAAATATTTCACTCTAAGTGTAATGAACCTATATAATATATGGGTTTAACTTTCTGAAATGAGTGACAAAAAATATTGACCTTTTTAATGATATTAACATTTTTTTAGATGTACCTGTGTGTATATATATAAACACACCTACAGTACTATCACTGCATTATAATGAAATTGTCCATGTATGGGGCTTTGTAGGTGCTAATCGACCTGTCCAACACGGCCCAACTGGACAATGTCCCACGCTGGCTGCCTCTGAAGGAGCAGAGCGAGGGCGAGCATCATCGCCGTTCTCACTCGGGACATAGCCGCCAGCACTCGCCAAAACACCCTGGAGGACACGGGAGCCAGCATTCCCCAAAGACCTCAAGTCAGAGCAAGGAGGACTCACCCAAATCCTCGGTCATCAAGAGTCGTAGCCACGGAATCTTCCCCGACCCTGCCAAGGGTAGGACCGCAAGTCGCATGGCACTTCTGCCACTTCACCTTTCACATCTCCAGTCGTGATGTCTTCCTCTTTTCCACCCTTCTATTGCTGTCATTTCTATGCATTCTGTCTTCTCTTCCTCTCTCTGTATTGTTCTTGCTTTCACTGGATTCCTAGCTTTGGCTTCTCGCTCTTCATATATTTGTGTTCAGTTCACAACGGCGCTGAGCTCACCAGCGCTTCACTCCAGCCACCTCACACAGGGTGTGACAGGGCCACTCTGACAGGAAGTAGCCTACTTAGATGCTAACTAGGGCACAATAGTTGGACCTTAAGTATCACATCAGTTGTGTCAGATGGAGACTCGATAATTTCAAATAATTTAACAACATAATAATTGTAGAACATAAATAAGAATGACTTTTTGAAGAATTAAAATGAATAAATAGGCAAAAGTAGGGAATGAAACGCCATTGTGGTAATTTGGTTCTGGTTGTTTTAGACATGCAGGTCCCTACTATTGAGAAATCTCACAGTAGCCCCGGCACGTCGAAGCCGTCCCTCTCCGAGGGCCAAGCTCGCCCCCACGGAGGCCCCCGTGTTCATGGCAAAAGTGGCACGGCCCGGGCACACCTTGACGATGCCGCGGCACCGGCCGAAGCTGCCGGCCAGCAGCCCCGTCTCCAACCAAGTAAACAACGCAAATAAAACCTCTACAGCATGGCTGCCTTCGCACTCATCTGTTCCTCCTTCTGTTCTTTTTCACTGCCCTCTTTTGTTTTTTTTCCCCTTCCCTGTTGTTGTTTTCTGGTTTCTCCCGTTTTACTTCCTCTGGTCCCCCTGTGGTCACATTCTGTCACTTCACATCCAATTCGCCTGTGTGTAACTTCTCACCGGTGTGTTGGGAATGTGTCATGTGAACAGAATAGTATTTTTTCCCAACATTTTTTAACACTTTTAATAATTATAACAATTTAAGAACTCAGAAATCACAATAAAGCTAAACTGGCCAATAAATACTTTGTTTTAAAAAGTATAGTATATCATTTTTTGAAGTAATAGAGCTAAACTTTGAATTTATCTATTTGTAATTATATGAGAGGAAACTATAATTTAAACTTCCTGTTCCTGTAGCGCAGCTAGCATGGCGTTATCCAACGTCATGGGTTTGATTCCCAGGGACCACACACAATAAGCATATGTATAAAATAGAGTCCAGCCTAAAAAATCTTCAAAAATAAATACAATTTACGACCTAATCAGGCACTTTGCTGCCTTCCACAGGATGATTACTAAGACCTGGCAATCACTGTGAGAAGATTTAACTGCACATGTCAGGCACCTACTCGGTAGACGTGTCCTTTTACCCCACAGGGACATGTTGAAACCTTGTCTCTGAGGTTATTTTAGGTAAAGCCTATTCAGGTTACCATTTTATTAAGGGAGCAAACCACCATCCCTGATCAGTACACAACACATAGCGCCACATTTTGCCCTCTTGAGCCCTTCACGACAGCCCTGACAACCTTTCTTTGAACTTTTATTTTATTTGTCCCATTGAGTTGTTTTCTGTCCCAGACGGCCGTCTTTTCAGCAGCTTCCCCACTCCACCGAGATGGCTGTGCATGTGGCCGCCCACTCCTTAAAGCACCATCCCACCCTGCCTCCACTCTCTCTGCGGCTCTCTCTGGCCTACACTGCACCTCAGTCAACGCTGTAAGCGTACTGTGGCTGCATGTGACTATGACCTACAGTAAAAGCTGGTGGTGTCCATGTTGTGACGAGTGAGTCTCCATCTTGCCCCCTTCTCCCCTATCCAAACCTCCCCTCCTTCTCGCCTCCCAACCCACGGCTGATATATGGCCCCAGCCCAAAATGGCCGCCTCGACCCGAGGCACCACAGGCACAGCGTAGTTGGTGTGCTCACCATTCAGAGAGCCCCGCCTGAGTCGCCGGCCAATGAGATCCCTGACGGCCGTCGCCTGACCCTCAGGAAAGCCATGTCTGAAGAGAGGCCACAGCCGGACGGAGGTGAGAGTTGAACGAGACGTATGATTGCAGATGACAGTAAGAGAGAAAGAGCGAGAGGATGTTGAGTTACTAACGCACATCTAACTAGCGGAACTAGCTGAGGACTAGTTGTTATCAAAGGGTGCTTTGTGCCCACGAAGGGCACTGTGGGAAGGAGATGCTATCCAAAGGATCTTTCCAAATGAAAGTGAGCAACTGTATTCCTTTACACAAAACCGTTAAAGAAGACAGTCAAGGAAGTACGCCTGCAGTTATGATCACTTGATCCTAGGTGCTGAATCTTCACAGTTTGTTTGAAAACCTGAAGTGGTTTGTTCCTCACGGGACTAAATATTATTTTACATATTTACATAAGTAGAAGTTTAACAGCACACAAGTTGAAATATGCTTCAATGCAAGACACAAAGAAACAACATTTTATCATTAGCATTCATTAGCAAGAATTGTGTTGTCATGTAAAAGGCCCGTTCATACCAAAAGAACGTTTGGTGCGAAAATAATAATTGAAATAAATTTGAAAGAATGGCAGTTATTACCTTTGTTCAGACCAACACAAATATTTGTATGCCATCAATTTGACAGAATTTTTTTAAATGAAGAAGTGTTCTAATCTCTTTTCCCTTGCACTGCGAAGAAAACTGGCTAACCAATAAGAATTGCGCTTTTGGTCATGTGTCTGGAGACACGCTTTTCCTGTTACATAACAACAACTTGGTGGTGCTCATGGAAAAACTATTTTGTTGAGTGACAGAAGAATCTTTCTCTGTACCATTGTATTTTCTGTTGTTTGATGAACATCATACCAAAAAAAAAGAAAGGAATATCTTGTCCAAGACAAGCGAGTGTCAAAAATGTAAAATTGTGCAGCACTGCCTTTGTGTGTTTTTATTGAAACAATTTGAACAATAAACATATAGGCAATTATAATCAGTCATTGTAATCAAATATTGCGACAAACATAAGAAATTAAAGGGATAATTGACCAAAACATGAAACAAGATGCAGTACATCCGGGTTCTACGTCAGAATGCTGGCTCCTGAGTCTGCAGCATCACACACATGCATCGTGGTACTCTCGTAGCTTCATAAAATTAAGGTAGAACCCCTGATGTCACATGGGCTATTTTAACAATGTCCTTACTATCTTTCTGGGCTTTGAATGTAGTAGTTCCATTGCTGTATATGCAGGGTCAGAAAGTTCTCGGATTTCATCAAAAATACCGTAATTTGTGTTACGAAGATGAACAAAGGTCTTCCGTGTTTGGAATGACATGAGGGTGAGTATTTTCATTTTTGGGTAAACTATCCCTTTAATATAAAAGCTTTTCTGTAAGCGCCTCCTACTGACAGAGAGTGAAATTGCTTTTTCAGATTGGTCTGAACATACAAATCGCATGTAGGGGGATTTTTCCTGTCAAACATTTGTTGTGTTCGCAATAGAGTAGCAGTAGTGCTTGTCGCAAATATGTGCCTTGCGACCTTCAAAGTCCTCCATTTTTGGATTGATTAGGACCTGGTGATGCTCACTTTCGACTGGAATCCGCCCTCGTCCACTTCACAGAAAATTCATGCAGCGAGTCTCAGTCTGTTTCAACAGTCCAGCAACGTACTTCCCTTAAACCAGAGCACAAAACAATAGCGTTCAACAGCAACAAACTCTAGGAGGGAGCACCGACCCCCTAACCATCCTAAGAGAGTAATTAGATGCCTGGTGTTAGCGTTACCGTTGCTGAATCTGTTTTGAAAAGACTGTGTGCATGAATTACGTACCAAAATCATGCCTCCCACGTCACACCATCATTCTCAGTCAAACACTGCATCAACATAAAAAAATATATTACAATATTATTAATCATATGTAACCACAATTAAAATAAACTTAGCATAATGCTAACAGATTTAGTGTAATGGAATAACTTAATATACAAAACTCACAGTATACTAATGAACAGTTTAATCTGTTGTGTCTGTGCTTTTGCTTCTGTCATCTGATGTCTGCTTAGCATATCTCTGTCTGTGATATTTCCTTTCATTTATGAAGTGCTGTCATGCTTTCTTTAAATGTTGCCAGCAGTATCTATTTGTGTGTATGTGTGTGTGTTTGGAGTGGATATGTGGATATATATACCCCTAAAATGAATAGTTACCTGTTGCAAACTAGTAGTTGTTTATGTGACTCATGCAACTCACATAGTCCACTTCAAAAACAGCGTCCCGCGGCCATAGATCTGGTGATGCTCCTGTTACTGCAGCCTCATTGGACAGCGGTCTGAGTGGCAGTGCCTTTAGCCTATTGGATGAAGAGGGCGGGACCAATGCGGTGGATAGTGCTATTTTCCAGGTTCCCAGATTGTGAGTGTTTTCATATGACTCCCATGATATATGCTAATCAGTCATATTTAGTTTGAAAAAATAATTTACAATTTCATGGTTTTATTTGGTATCATCTAGAAAGCTTTTTTTGTTTATTATTTATTCAAATCCCTCCATTTTCTTGGCACTCCACACGTTCTCTGACCTGATGTTGTTTATTATTCAGTGGAAAGATTCCAAACGGCACAGAAGCTGTGAAATCCCCTCATGGAGATACAGAGGGTAATGTTTGATGTTGTGTGGTTTTGTGATTATTTGTGCATATTTGTGTCAATAGCAGGGTATTTGGGAGTACCACCAAAAAGTTTAATTCAGTATACAATATTGTGTATATATTATGATTTTGTATAATTTTATTAGATCATACTTTTATCTACAGTACAGTTCAAAAGTTTGTGGTTGGTCAAAATGTCTTAATACTTTTCAAAGAAGCCTCTTATGCTCTCCTAGGCTGCATTTATTTGATCAAAATACACTAAAACTGAAATATTATTTATATTTACAATAACTGGTTTCTATTTTATATGCTTTAAAATATAATTTATTGCTGTGATTGCAAATCTGAATTTTAAGCATTATTACTCCAATCTTTATTGCCACATAATCCTTTAGAAATCATTCTAATGTGCTGATTTGTTGCTCAAGTTGTGCGGCTTAATATTTGTGTCAAAAACCGTGAGAATTTTCATAATTATTTGATGAATAGAAATCAGTTTTGATCAATTTAACGCATTCTTGCTGAATAAAACTCCCAAGCGCTTCTAAAAACAAAATCTTACTGGCTGCAAACGTTAGAACAATATTAGAATATATTATCACACTTTAATCTGTGACTTTAATAAGAGTGGAATAGTTCCTCCTGGATTCATCTATTTCCTGTGCCATGTTATTTATCACTGTCTGTATGTTCTCATGCTCAGAGATTTACAGAATGTGGGAGTAAGAGATAACTGAACAGAAGAAGATTTGCAATATTGACATGTCTGTGTCTGCCCGTTTAGGTAAGACTCAGGTGGTGGGGGAGATAAAGATCGCCCTGAAGAAGGAGATGAAGACAGAGGGGGACAACCTGGTGCTTGAGATCCTACAGTGCAGAAACATAACCTACAAATTCAAGTCTCCAGACCACCTCCCGGGTAACAAGACCCGACTGCAAACATGTTCACTCATGCTAATTACAATATGCGTCTATTTGATATGTGACCCTGGACTACACAACCAGTCATAAGGGTCAATTTTTTACAAATTGAATATGAACACATCATCTAAAACTGAATAAATAAGCTTTCCATCGGTGTACGGTTTGTTAGGATAGGACAACATTTTGCTATGATACAAGTATTTGAAAATCTGGAATCTGAGGCTGCAAAAAAAATCTAAATATTGAGAAAATCGCCTTTAAAGTTGTCCAAATGAAGTCCTTAGCATTGAATATTACCAATCAAAAATTAAGTTTTGATATATTTACGGTAGAAAATGTACGGAATATCTTCATGAAACATGATCTTTACGTAATATCTTAATGTTTTTTTGGCATAAAAGAAAAATGTATAATTTTGACCCATACAATGAATTGTTGGCTATTGATACAAAAATATGCGTGTGACTTACGATTGGTTTTGTGGTCCAGGGTCACATATATGGTTGACATACACATTGTCTTATTGATGTAAACTTCCCAGATGTTTTTACATAAATGGTTTTTAAACAGGACTTGAGAGAGGAAAGCTTAATACTTGCCTTTGGTGTTGTTTTACAGACCTGTATGTGAAGCTCTATGTGGTGAATGTGGCGACTCAGAAAAGAATCATCAAGAAGAAAACCAGAGTGTGTCGTCATGATCGCGAACCGTCTTTCAACGAAACTTTCCGCTTCTGCATGAATCCCATTGGTCATTCCATTCAGGTACGGCAGAAATCGACACACTAGGGTGCTAAAATGTGGCCCGACTTGAAGTCATGTGATTCATAATTATTCCAACCCTTGCAGCTCTTTCTTGTTTCAAACGGAGGCAAGTTCGTAAAGAAGACCCTAATCGGCGAAGCCTACGTGTGGCTGGATAAGGTAGACCTGCGGAAACGGGTGGTGAGCTGGCACAAGCTGCTGGCCAGCACAGCTCAGATCCACTCCTAAAGACGGCGGTCAGATGAGGCGCGAGGACAGACCAGGCAGCGGAGTCACACATCTCTGCCGCACTCTTTGGGACTAAACTGAGCTGAATTTGGAGGGCCGACACGGGGAGCTTCCCGATTGCACTGGCACGTGTGATTGTGTTAACCCAAGCCATGGAGAAACAGGTGTATAATGGTGTTTACAGAAAGGATCTGACTCTTATTGACAAGATGCAGATCTTTACGTTGGGTGAAGCTCAACAAATAGAGCTGGAGATTCACACAATGTTCATACGTATATGTGTACATGCACTTTCACAATCACTCACACTTATCGACACACATTTATACCAGTGTATGTATAATAATATGTGTACATTGGGCCACAACAGACAGTTAGATGATAGAGAGAAAGTTTATTTATCCCGTTTGTGCATTATTCATATGAGAACATTATAATTATTTACAGATAGAGACGGATATCATATACATTATTTTTGTATGATAGAGTCAAATTAAGTTTTAGATATTTATCGTTATTTTACATTCCCTCTCAGATGTTATTATGTGTTGAAAGAACTGATTTATCAGTGGATTAAAGAGTATTTTATGATATATTATAGACAGATTTAAATGAATGAAATATGATTTATTGGGTGTTGTGATGACTCGTTGTGTCAGTATGGTTATTTCCTCTCACAGAAGTAACACTTTGATCTTTCGCTGTGTGATACTCAAATCATCAAAGTCAGAGATACAGTTTCAGAGCTCTAGAAATCAAGAAGCAGGCGATTTAAACGTTTAAGAAAACTCTCTCAGAAATGAACGAGAAATTGAATAGAAAGTGTTCGCTGGTTGTTGTGACAGACGAAATATCTCCGAAATGCAGCAGCATCAGTTGAAAATGTCAAATCCAGCACTGTTATATGATTTGCACTCTGTGTCTAGCATTTTACGAATGTAGGTTGGTAGCTTTTCTGGGTTTTCGTCAAAAAACATCCTGCCATTTATAAAAGTCAAACACTGTCAATGCCAACACAAACTCATACGCATCTGTCTCTCTTAAATACTCAAGGATTAGAGTTTGAATGGGTCAGTGTAGTGTCTGTCTGCATCATATTGCTGATACACTGTTGATATTATGTTTTATTTAAAAAAACGAACTCCTAAACACTCAGGTTTTGATGAAAAAGCCTTGCTTAAAAGTTAATGGCTGTTTTTTGATCCAAGCAGGTTCAGCTCAAAGGCGATAACAATGAGGATCAGGGTGATGGCATCAAATGTGTTCATTTTTACTTGAACAGATCATTTTGGCTAACTGTTATTTTCTTTTCAGTTTACATGTCTAAAAGGACACGTTTAGACGCTGAGTGCACCATCTCATACTTTCAGAAAAGTGCAGCCACTTTGCAATGCAGACACTTAAATCAAATGCCATTAGTGTTATGTATATGTTGTTTCTTATGTTGGTTTTTATGCCTTTAAACTTGGGATGTGTGAATTCAAACTTAACAGCACATAACCCAGCCATTTTACAGCTCAAGCACTTACTGATATTCACTCAAACATCCAGCGTTAAGGGTTAAATCAACCTTTGACCTGTGCCAAACTACCAAAATCCGCAGGTTCTGTGTATGTTATTCTATGCAACCGAAAATACATCTGATGTACTTATTGTTTAGTGGTCGGAGGACAGATTAAGCATTACGAATGAGGATTTTTTATTTTTGTATGTTTTTTTCCACATGGTATATATGTTTGCTTTTTATATATATTTGGTTGTGTTTTTTTGCTTGATGCTTGTTTAATTAATTTTATATTGCTATTGAGGTCATGTAACAACGAGTTTCCAAAACGTTGGGTTAATTATCCTACTCAGCTATTTTAACTGCTAGTTTTGAGAATTCAGATGTACATAACAAAATGTGTTTACAGGATCATAGCAGACTGGTCATCTTATGGTCATCATTCACAGTGTCTGAAACATATCTCACTGCACTCAGCGTTATACAATGCTTAGCTTTCACTATATACTCGGATATTCCAGAATATGTTATAAGTTTTTATGTTTACTAATTAGATGAGGTAAAAAAGCATCATATAACAATTCGTCACATGAAAGCGTCGTAACCAACGCAGGCTCCTTTGAACAATCTGCGCATGCTCCACTTTCACTTCGTCACACTAATTTTCACCTCTGCAAAAAAATGAAAAAATCAATAAAATATAAATAAAACAAGGCGTGTAAATAAAAATGACAATTTTCTTTTTGTACAAATAGGATCTTGTATTAGTTTTCTGGTTCAGCGAAGAGCATGTGTGAGGGAAAGCAGCAGAGCGACTGTGTTTTGGTCTGTGTGTTACATGTTGTACATGCACTAGGGTAAAAGCTTTCCCCATGCTTGCCTCTGATGGACTGGACTTGACCTGCACAACAGACACTGATATAACCCTGTATAATAAAGAGCAGATGCTGACCTTACTGACTCCAAGTAGAACCAGGAAACGTATGGTGTTTCACTTTGGGTGTTGCATGTTTTGTTGGTGGTTTGTTCATACTATTTTTGTGTCCAGATTCTATTTACAACAAGAGAAAAAGATTATGAAAAAAGAATCAGATCTAAATATGTATGCTGACTGTACAAAGATATGCTTGTATAATCCGTCTGGTTTTCCACTTAATGTAAACTGATAAAACAAATAATCCAGCTGTC
Organism: Gymnocypris eckloni scoliostomus; assembly: GCA_027564155.1. Lineage (NCBI taxonomy): Eukaryota > Metazoa > Chordata > Actinopteri > Cypriniformes > Cyprinidae > Gymnocypris > Gymnocypris eckloni. Next base: position 282,724 of record CM050432.1, read on the forward strand.
ATGGTTTTTGTGGTTGTACACAAACGGTATTGATAAATTATGCAAATTGTGCTGTAATAGAAGGCTAATGCCCCAAGTCTGAATATTAAATGATATATGTAAAATTTCCTCTGAAGTGAATTCATTTGTAAGCCACTTTTACACATATCTATCTGGCTGTCTTCCAGTAGTTTGTGGATAGTAAGAAACATAACGGGTAAAGTCATCCTGCTTTACATTTAGCAGACGCTTTTATCCAAAGCGACTTCCTATACATATTTTTTCAGTAAGTGTGTTCCCTATTTTACATATTTAAATACATATTATTTTCAGCATGTGTGTTTCCTGGGAATTAAACACACAACCGTTTGCGCTGCTAACACAATGCTCTACCACTGAGCCCCAAGTTTTATAGTTGTATGAGTGTAACAACCCCTCCCGGGTCCACACCACCACAACTCGTTGCTTCGAGCGGGTCTCGAACCCGGGATTCCGGTGCGGGAGGCGGGCGGTCTAACAGGGAACACCAAAGGCTACAGCCTCTAGCGTCAGTCGCTAGAGCGCCTCTTTTTGAGGTCAGGGGAGTGAGGTTTACACATAGCCCTTACTGGCATACATCCGTTACATGAGGAATGTTATACTTTTGCAAAGATAAAAAAAAGAAAGTGGGACTTTTATTTTGAAGTAAGCCGTGGTGTCGTCGACACACATCCGACCACTCAGTAAAAACATTGCAGGTTTCTGTTGATGTTTCGCTGCTGTGTGTATTTCTTTTCATTTAGGCAGTCTAATTATAATGATTTAACTGAGATAAATGGAGTTAGAAAGCACATTAAAGCACTTAATCAAAGCAGTTCAACATGGAGAGCTGTGCACAGTCAGACAGCAGCTCAATGAGCACGTCAACAAGCAGGCTGTCATCTATACTCATTTTGGGAAATCTGGAGACACTTTACTGCACTATGCTGCCAGACATGGACATATGGATATTTTGTGTTATTTAGTAGAGGAGCTCAACATGGACATTGAGGTGAATAACAACGACTACAAGAGAGCTCTGCACGAAGCTTCTTCCATGAGTCACTATGAGTGTGTGAGGTACCTCATTGCCAGGGGAGCGAAAATAGACAGTCTGAAGAAAGCAGACTGGTATGTTATAAATAATTACTGACCTGAACAAAATAATTAACTTGTAGTGGGTTGTATATGGTATCAGGCAATATATAGGAGCCCAATGCCTTCGATAGCTCAGTTGGTAGAGCGGAGGACTGTAGCGGCTTAACACTGGCATCCTTAGGTCGCTGGTTCGAATCCGGCTCGAAGGAATTGTTTTTAACCGAGTGCAAAATATTGTTTGTATGCCGTTGTTCTGATATACGTAATTTAAATGCACACTATGTAAGATTTTTTTTATTCAAACATCCAGGAACCACTAGAACAGTGTTATATATTTTAATTTATCCCAAATGTTTCGAATAATGTTTAAATCCAGAGAAATAAGCAATTTTAACTAGTGAAACGGACCGTGTCCTTGCGTCGCCTGCTAATGACGCATACACCCTCGATTTCCGGTTTTGATTTGTAGAAAACATGGAAACACCAAAGATACTTTAATATTTATTTTTTTATTAGAGTTTTATTAGACATGTAACGAGCGCACAGAATAGCATTATAACATAACTTTCAAATGTATCTAGTATGATAAAACAGCGCTGTTTACCTCACATACGCTCGACCGGAAAAATCGGAAGCGGTCAACTGTGGCATAATAAAGCTCCGCTGCTTTCGCGCTGTGTGTCGTGCTCGTCAAAGTCATTGCGCTCGTTCAGCGGCTTCGACGGCTTTCTACCTCACTGTGCTTCATACCACGATTAATAAATCTTTAATACATTAGCTCATCCATGAACATGATTTCTGCCCGAGTCGCGTCGAATTGCATCGGCTGTGGAAATGAAGACAGGAACTTTTTTTTTTTTTTTTGCATATAAATGCCATTAGATTACAAGTAAAAGAAAAATTAGCAAGAGGAAGAAAACATAAAATAAATAAATAAAACAACTAAAATAATACTTGTCTATTTCAAATTTGCAGATAATGTTTGAGGTCCTGAAAGCATTTTTACATCATAAATGTATATACCAAATTACAGTATTGTTTAAGTTCGTTAATAAAAAAGAAAATTGGGCTTACCACCCGATCACTTCATTTTGTGTATATGAAACTTCCCCATTACAACCAGTAATTGAATAATATAGGCTTAATCCTTTTCTATCCCATAATCATCAACATATATCATTATATCAGACCCACCCAGTTTAACAGCTGTATTAAGTTTTCTTGTAATGATATTCTCGACATCAACGCAAAATGTATTTGTGTAAATGCAATGAAAAAAATCTATGAAAAATGGGTTCTTTTTCATTACTACAAAATTCAGGAGTAGTCAATATTTAATTTAAAACGTCCCACGAGTCCACATTTAGTCATGACGTCATCAAACCACACCTTTGTGTATTTTGAATGCGTGCCCTCTAGCGGCGAACTTTACATACTGTGCCTTTAATACCAGCGTTGTTATTCTTATTAAATATAAAACAATGTCGTTATTTGAAATAAAATAAAAATTAAATGAATGCTGAAATACGTTTCAGTAATAGCATTACTAAAACTAAATCCGGAATAAAAAATAAATGAAACCTAGATAGAATAAAGATGGCAAAATCACAAAATTATTAAAGCTCAAAACATTACAATTAAATCTAATTCAAAATATTAATAAATACAAATAATAGTATAAATAACAACTAACACTTTTTAATACATCGTTATTAACACATTTATTTTGAAAAATATTCAGTATTTCATGAATTCTGCAAATACAATACCTCATTATTAATCACAAACAATGTGAATAGATTATTTTAAAAGTATTAAATATAATTGAAAGATGCATAAGGAATATACTATTTTGAACTTTGAAAATATTTTAAAATTAAATATAAATAACTAAGTATAAATACAAAAACACGTTTTATTAGAACAAATTAAACAAGTAAAAAAATGTGTAAACAGTATAAATTGTAAAATTATAATGTGTGCACATAAATCCACACAGAACATGCTTGGGCAGTTACTTATATTTTTTGAGTTATCATTTTCATGTAGCTCTCATTGTTATTTTAGTATTATATATATACTGTTCTAATATTTTAGCTTTTATTTTATATTTTAACTTTTCATTTTAGTTTGAATAATTTTGTTGTGCTTTTGAGATTTTAATAATTTTTTTATATATTTTTTATTTCAGTTTTTTTTATAGCTTCAACTTCAATGTTATTTCATTTAGTTGCCAAGCCAGCATTTCAGATTTTCATTCAGATTTTTTAAGTTTAAGTTTTTCATTTAATATTTATATTTTATTTTATTTCAGCTTTACTTCAGTTAAAATAAAATATTTTAAATTGTTTTATTTTTAGTTAATAACACCAACACTGCCATTTGTTCTCGAGCAGCTTTGCTGCGTTTTAATAAAACTGACTTCTATCCCCTCCAGGACCCCTCTTATGATGGCCTGTACCCGTCGAAACCTCGAGGTCATTTTGGAGCTGCTGAATCACGGCGCTGACCCAATGCTGCAGAACAAGGATGGATGGAACTCATTCCACATTGCATGCAGAGAAGGAGATTCAGCCATCATAGACCACCTCCTACTGGCCAAACCCGAGGTCTGGAAGACAAAGAGCAAGACTGGCAGAACGCCCCTCCACACGGCTGGTATAGAAGCACATGATTTTTTTAAATGATTCCCCCCCCCAAATTTCTCAGATTTGCCTTAATGTATCTCCCTTTTTCTCACCCAAGCTATGCACAGCTGTGAGGATGCTGTGAAGATTCTGCTTCAAAGGTAACATATTTTAAGTATGCATCCACAATACCTTCTTGTTTTGCTCACACGGTTTGCATGTTAATTCAGTTGTAGCTATGAGCCTGATGGGAAGGACAGTTGTGGAGTCACACCATTTATGGATGCCATAAGGAATGGACACATAACTATTGCTAAACTGCTTCTTGAGAATCACCAGGTAAGCTCATATTTGCATTATAATTCCCTTACAATGTTTTTCTGATACTAGAAATGAGCATGCCCATGTTTATCTGGTTTAGGCATCTCCCTCAGCTGTAGATGTTCTCGGTGCGCAGCCCCTACACCAGGCCTCTGTAACTGCTCAGGAAGAAGCACTTTCTTTCCTCGTGCATAATCTTGGTATCGATATAAACTCAAGAGCCACAAAACTGGAGCTGACGGCATTGCACTATGCTGCTAAGGTTGTAGCTATTGCATTAAACATGAAGCACAGTTAAGATAAACATGCTTCCTCTTTTAATCTGGCTTTGATCTCAATGTTCATTTTTCAGGAAGGTCACACGAGCACAATAAAAACACTGCTCGCCCTGGGCGCTGATCTACATGCACGAGATACAAAAGGAAGATCAGGTAGGATTACACTTTACATTGTATTTCACTGCAAGCCACATTTTTATTAGAAAACAGTGTGTAAATACTTTATGGTTTGCAGCTCTACATATGGCATGCATTGGGCAGCATGTGGACGCCGTCAGGATCCTGCTACAACTGGGACTCAAAGATACCGAAGACAATACAGGCAATACAGCCAGACAGTATGCCAAAAAACCTCACATTAAAGAAGTGTTTGAAAGTCTCGAAATGTAATAACTGTGTCAAATTAATAAAACATTGCTTTGAATGAATATTAAGCAAAAGTGGAGACACAAAGTTACTAAAGAAATGCTTTTTATGAAAGTCATGTGGTATAACTATGAATTTGTGTTTTTCATATGAAGAGGATGATGAAAACACTGAACATTATCTTGGCTTCACAGCTGTTTTGGTAATTGTTTGCATTGTGGTAACTCGTGAACAATTTATGTTTTTGACTCTTTTAAGTGAATCATTTTCATTTAGATCCCCTTTAATTGAGTCTGAATGAACTGAAAGATTCTGAATAATATTTTGACATGTAGTTTAAATGAAAGACTTAGTTAGTAGTTGTTTGATTGTTTGTTTGTTGGTTAATTAGTTGGAACGACAGTGTTTTTAATTAATCCTTTGGGTGAAATGATTAGCCTATTTCATAACACAAAGATGCTAACTTGTCGCCACCTACTGGCGTAACAATGTAACCTATAGAAACAGTCACTTCCGTCATTTAAACAGTTACAGAACATGACATCCATAAACACATAATCTAAAATGTACTTCTTAAATCTAATATCAAAACTGAGTCATATTGGCCTATTTACTATCTTATTAGCTTTACTGTTATTCTTTGTAGAAATTAAAGAAACAAAAATAAATCGGTAGCTTACATTCTAATACTTAGTGCACCTGATATTATACTTTATGTATGTGATGTGTGATATTTCCGTGAACATATTTTAAGATTCGAGTCACTTGGATGAATCAAAATCCCCACCACTTTATGCAGGTGAGCGGTTCTGTTCTGTTTGGTAATCAGAGTATTCGCTCTCTGTGATTGACAACCCAGTCCTCCAATCGCAGCTGAGAACAGTAGCCCCTCCCACAGAACAAAGATCCAGGGGGCGGGGTTGGATCCACATCTAAGTGGTGGAGATGGTAGGATTAGTGGTGGAGATGGTAGGATTAGTGGTGGAGATGGTAGGATTAGGGGATGGAGATGGGTTGCTTTTAGGGATCAGGGGGTGGAGACGGGTAGGTTTAGGTCAGGGCCGTCCAAACTCGGTCCTGGAGGGCCGTGTCCTGCAGAGTTTAGCTTCAACTTGCCTCAACACACCTGCATGAAAGTTTCTAGTATGCCTAGTAAGAGCTTGATTAGCTGCCTCAGGTGTGTTTAATTAGGGTTGGAGCTAAACTCTGCAGGACACCGGCCCTCCAGGACCGAGTTTGGACAGCCCTGGTTTAATGTGAATGGTGAATGTAAGGTGGGAGGAGTTGGATCTAGATCCAAGCACGCCCCCTGGATCTTGTGTTCTGCAGTGAGGACCATCTCGCTGAGAACGCGCAAACTCGCACGCCCTGCCCACTTCAGCCACACCCACTGGGGTGACGTGACAGCGCACTTCTTTCATTTCCAGCTTTGCAAGATCTCCATTTTCTTCGGGCTGACGCGTAGGAAAAGGGGATTAAAGACGAGGAAAAATGAATGAAGAATACGACGTTATCGTGTTGGGAACTGGGCTGACGGTATCAGAAAATGATTTAATCCAAATATGCTCGCGTACATGAAATCGCGTAAAAATCTTCAGAAAAAGCACAACCAGGGGCTCTTTCGATCTTGCTAGAGCTAACGTTAGACGGTGCTGCTACTGTACCGCTCACTTTAGGAGGCTAATTACTAACATGATAATTTTAGCATCATGCTAATCAGCAACCAGTCAAACTCTATCGGATATGCTAATTAGCAACAATGCTGGCGTTAGTCGCAGGCTAATCTGCATTCGTTTTAACTGTATGGTAATGCTAATCTGTCTCTATGCTAACTTTAGCATGTGTTATAGAGTTCTCCTTTGGCGCTCAGAGCCGCGGCTAACGCTGCTTCACAGGCCTCGGTTACAAATTTGACGGCGTTTTGTGATCACATAAAACTGTTTCGTATTGCATTTTCATTTTGTTTAATATCAGGTTAATAACACACCAATAATCTTTTTGTATTTTATTATTTTAGTGTTATTTTTGACAGCTGACTTGTAATGAGGCTTTCATATTTTGACAGTGCAAACTAACGTACACAGCTTGCATTCTGTCTCTAGGTAATAAATGTTCTCTAAATATTAATGAAAACTGTTTAAGTATTATTAAAATCATAAAATAGTTAGCATGCATATTTTTATCTGCTTTTTAAAACGTAGTCTATAATGTCTCCAATGACTTCCTCGATGTAACGTTAGAGGTGTTTTTTTCAAGAGCGTGACTTCGTAGTTATAATAAGGGTGGAGGATTGTTTCTTATATTTTTATTTAAAATTAAATGACACAATGAACCAATTTTGATATTACTTATTGCGTCAACATAGGTCAGTAAACAACCACACCCTCAAGTGAAACAGAAAACCTTCATTACATATTCCATTGCAATGCTTTATATGCCTGTTCATTCAGTCAGGAAGTTGTTTTATGCTTACAATACAGATCAAATACAATAACCCACATCCTCCAGGCTTTTACCTGCTAAATTACACTATTCATAATATGCATTATTGTAAATCTTTATCTTAATATTATGCATCTGGAAAACCCCATGATAAAAAATACTCTTGACTGCTGCTGTACATTTGTGTTTTAGTCAAAGTAATGTGTTTGGTGGGACAGTCCCTTAAAACTTTGTTTCCTTGCGGTCTAAACAGGATCAAGTACACCATTTTTGTTTATTTTGTCTTTTTTAAAATAAGAAAACATGCACCCACATTTTCATAAACCTGCATTAGTAGTCTCGTATAGTTTTAAACCGTGACCCTGCCAGACTCAAGTGTGCATTAAAATCAATGTTGCGTTTTATTGATGATGGGGATATAAATTATTCACATTTCATTGTTTTTACCAAAGGCTTGCATTAGCGTAAAAATGTTAAAGAAACCTATACAAAGTGGTTCCTGTAAAACCGGAAGTATGGGATGCAAACAGAACGTTTTTGTGCAGAGGTGAATTAGGCTATCAGTAGAGAACCAGAAAGGCGTTGGTCTGCTTTGTAGAGGAACCGAGACCGTCATCTGCTGTTTAGTTCTGCAAATCAGACAAGAATGGCAAGCTGAGGGTGGCATGCAAATGAAAAATGAGCAACAGTTTTTCTGTCTCGGCTGTTTTATGAGGAATTCCTCACAGTTTATGAGACCACGGTCTCCCTGAGCATAGTAAGACTCTGGTATTACATGGTTTATTGCATAATCTCTTTAGCCTGAGTGGGACAGTGTAGTGACTGTAAGTTAGGAGCGGTGATGCTTAAACTGCTCTGAGTTTTAATATAACAAATGTCATGAGGGTCTTGCCCATTTTAAAACATGCAATGATAGGAATTCTTACGCTGGCTTGTTATTCTTTTATAGTAAAACACTTGTTACTTTGTCACTGTCTTTGTCATTTCTCTTTTTATTGGCAGCTACTCTCTCGTATTGTGTAGACACCTCTTTCTCCACACAATGTGATGAATCATCTACAGTGGATTGATGGGAAAGGGCAACAAACAAAAGAAACATCAAATAGTGGATGATAGAGCTTTCGCTTGCAGAAGAGAGGGAGAAGTGTTTTACTGGAGCGTGATGATTTCTGTCCCTGATAGAGTCCTCTGAAGCCAGAACGCTGGATCCCAGCAGGTGTAGCAGGTGTTTAACGCCATGAAAGAGGGAGACAAATGTCAGGAGCATTTCTTAGGGCCTTTCATGTGACTGCAGCCTGATTCTTTAGTAAGGAGAAGCAGGTGGTGTTCAGCCATGTGAATCTGCTGTACACTTTACAGGCAATGTTAACGTTTAACCCTTATTGCTGCTAAAAATATCTTTGGATTTTGTACGCTGTCATTTTGTTTCTAGAATTTTCTTGAGTTATAAATGAACTCATCCTTTTAGCTGAGAGCAGTTGAGTCATGGACATTTGAGGTAAGGATATTGATTATGTGGGCATGGCAAATTGGCTTTTTTATGTGTTTACAACAGTATTTTTGTTATCCTCCAAGGCCCAAAATTTTGCTAACCACCACCTGATCTGGTGACGCCTGAAAGCATATTAAGTTGTTTCTATAGTCACAAGCAGTGTCAATTTCGCCAACGAAGACCACGTCGTAAAATATAAAAACGATGATGAAATGTATGACGTGTCTTCTTTAACAAGACGAGACAGGACTAAAATGTTATTTGACTACCAGACATTCAAAATGCATCCTATAGGCTAAATTAACTGTCTTGTATTTCAAAATGTGCAAGGGGCGTTTGCATAGCTAGTCGCAGTATGGCAGCCGCAGTGGACTGATAAGCTACCTAAACGCAAAATAGCGGGAGTCACAATTTGTTGTCGGTTAACTTAAAGGTAGTGAAGGCGGGATAGGTGTAATTGCGCTGATAGAAAGGCTCTCTCGCGCACACTCCAATTCTTCAGTTCTCATACAGTACGCGATCAGTTCTCAGCGCTCAAATACACATACAGCAGTCCAACTGTCTATCGTGTAGAGTCAGAGTATCTCTGTAGTAAATACAGCCGGTTATGGCTTAAGTGAGCATAAACTGGTGGGTGAAAATTGAATGCATGTCAGTATTACATGCATACCTTCTGTCTTAAAGGGACAGTATTCCTAATTAAATGCCGTCAATGTTAACCAATAAAAGATGTTAAATAAATGTATTCTTACGTAAACCTACTGAAAAATGAGTTTAATTTGTATCTCTACCAAAAAAAATTAAATGCATTCCAGTTTTTCCAAATTCAATCTTTGATTAAAAATCTAAATGTATTAGCATGTAGATTTCAATTTCTGTACGGTCTAAACTCAAATTGTCATACCATTCGAATTTCATAGGAAATAATTTTAACCCAAAAAGCTAACTCTGCTCCATTTGAACTGGTTTTCTTTCAAATAAAAATCCTGTGTAACCCCAGGCTATCTGTTATCAGAAGCACATTTAAAACTGGAATATAATTTAATTGAATTCACATGTTTCAAATAGCACTTTTTGGATTACAATCTGCCATCAAAATAGTTTTTTGACATTTGTATTATTCTAGCTGCTGTGAGAAAAGGCTAAACGATGCGCTCGTTTACATGTAATCCTCACGTGTGAGCATATTAGCCGGGACAACTTCTTTATTTACAGACGTGACGTAATGATGCAGTGCCATGCTCGAATCTCCCGCGAAAACCTACCCGTACCACTCAGATTATAAAACATTATTATAAGCTAATCGTTGTGAAGCGGGCTAAAGTAAGGTGATTGTTTTGAACACTGGCTGGTAATGTACTTGCTAAAAAATGGAATTTGAAAAAAATTGGGGACTGCAGCTTTAAATCAACAAAATTAAATATGAACTAAAAATATAAAAATAAATGCTAATAATATAAATATAATCTAATAAAATAATACTAGTCATGGCCCTTAAATGGGTTGAATGTTCAATTCATGTCTGCATTTCTGTATAGTTCATACAGGTGTAACTAGGTTAAGTAGTTTTAAATAAAATAAATAAGTAGTTTTTGCTACAATGATCGCCAGTTTATGATGAGTAAAGCTGTTGTGCTATTCTTGTAAAGCATACAGGACGTTCCTCTGCTGAACCCCTTTGACCTACTCCACACTGCCATTGAAAAGAAGTAGAGATTTTCGATACCCTTTTTCCCTTCCCGATACCCATTCCGATACCTAAGCTCAGGGTATCCGCCGATATCGAGTACTGATCCGATACCTGGGTATGTATCTGGTTATACAGCTTGTACAAGTGTACAACTAGCCCTGTATGAATTGATACAATTATTTGATGGTGTTCTTCACCATATATAGAGTCTGGCGAGTAAACAAAAAAATATATAATATTAGGAAAATGGCACAGCTTTTAAATATCTGAAAGTACACTCTTAACATCAGTCAATCAAGCATTATAAATATATGATAATCATGTATTATTTAATGATAGAACTTTAGTAATTGGAATTAAAACTTGGTAACCATTAGGGCTGCAGTGATTAGTCGACATTATCGACAACAAAAAATTCGACACATACTTATGTTGTCGAGTAGTCGTTTGATCTCATATGACCTCATGTAAGAGCCTGCAATATTGCGTTTTGACCAGTGTGGCGCTGTAGCACAAACCCAAAGCTCTTGAGCAGTGTTTGAATGAATAAGTAAATATATACTGCGCACTTTCCTCTCAATAACAAAATAAACACAATAAAAACTGACAGCAGAAGTCAAAAAATGCATCGGATTACAACGATGTGGATGTTTGCATGAGCTCTGCGGTTCAGTAACGTACTCCAGTAAAGTATCTATATAATATAAACTCATATCATGTTTTATGCAATTTATAATTCAAGCATTAAACATGAAAAACCAGTCGGTGTCACTTTCAGTTAGAATTACAACTTGTTTTTCTGTTATAAAGCAGTTCTCCAGTGCGGAGCAAGCTAATGATAAAATATTTGTATTAGTGGGAAAAAATAAAGTGATAGTTTGGTTTACAGAGATCAAAGATTAATATAGCTCAAGACTGTTTTGGTTATCATAACCCTATAAGGTATTTTAAGACATTGTGTTGTGAATAAAATAGTTTATCCAAAGTAGGGCTGTAACTAACTATTATTTTGATATTCGATTAGCTGGCCGATTATTCTTTCGATTAATCGGATTAAATACAATTATTTTCTTTTATTGACAAAAAACACACTATTCCACATTCTGCTCAATGTTTTTCAAACAAACTGAATCCTATGAAAACATACAGTGCTTAATTTATTAGATCACCTGTCATAAAGAGAAAACATAAACAAATTAATCAAAAAATTATTGTCATTTATGTGGCAAATTACAAACAGAAACTACTAATTAGTATTTATAATAACAAAAATGGCCTCATGACAGCTTGCATTCTTGCTTGCATTGTTTATGTACTTTTTGACTGTAATTGGGTATCTGAAAAAGCTATAAACACTATAAAGTGCTCTGTCTTTTATAGATAACAGCAATAATTATATTATACCATTAGAAATAGCCTACTACTGTTACTAAAGAGCTTACGCATTTTGGAGGACTAACAAATACAGAAAGCTAAAACATGATTTTGGTAATCACCAATTCTGTTAGTTTAGAGCAGCAGTGGCACAAACCTTACATAATTTTTAAAAACCTTATATAAATTTGTTAAGCATTGTATATAGTGAATATAGTTTAAATCTCTTTTAAAAATGTAAATAATAATAAAGACTCCGTGTAGGGGTGTGCGATATGGCGATTTTTGATCGTGGACGATAAAAATGTCTCCACGATCTGCCTTTGAAGAAATATTGGTAGTATCGTGCAACAGCACACATTCTATCAGCTGCAGTTCTGGCGCCTCCGTCTCTATATAGTGTACAACACGACAGACAGCGGTAGAGTTACTCTGACAGGACACTGCACTTATTCGCGATCGCAAAATTACATTATTTGCAAACAAGGTTTCAACGTTTCATTTTTTGGGGTGAATTATTCATTTAACGTTAATAAAACAACTAGCCACAGAGAAAAATCACTCACCATTCTTATGCTCTACCAGTTGAGCTACAGGAAAGCTATTTTCTTATTTGTTCTTATTTTTAGTACGAAAGATACAACATTTTGTACCTTTGCCCACTTTGGCCTCTGACCATCATGGCCTCCTAATCATCCCCATACACTGACTGGCTTCATCACTCTGTCTCCTCTCCACCAGTTAGCTGGTATGTGGTGAGCGTTCTGGCATTATTAGCTGTCGCATCATCCAGGTGGATGCTGCACATTGGTGGTGGATGAGGAGATTCCCCCTTAATATGTAAAGTGCTTTGAGTACCCAGAAAAGTGCTATATATATATATATATAAATGTAACAAATTATTATAGATATAGAAATATCTGCCATTCTTTTTTTTCCCTTTTTTTTGTTACATTGAGAGGCTTTATAATAGGGAACTTAGTTTGGCTGTACTGCTCAGACAACTTGCAAAATAGTAAACCAACATGACAGAATCATGATAAAATCGTGATATTTAAAAAAAATAAAGATATATCGCCCACCCCTAACTCAGTGTTAACCAACAGTTGAGAAGAATGTTCTGCAGGAACACACGTTCACTTTGATTACAGTCATGTCTTACTGTCATTTCTTTATCCTGTAAAAAGCGGTTATGGAGTGTCTCGTATTAATATTCAGACAATTACATGCTGTTATCCCTTTAAAGTTCCTACTCATAAAATATTCACACTGCATGTTGACTTTTAAACCTTAAATTAACTTTCAACAACAGATAATTCAGCACAATGGATATTTTTGCGCTGCATATCCTGTTAATTGTCTCCCTCTCTGTGTTCCGTCTGTCTGACGCCCGCCGCTCATTCGGTATTTTAAACTTAACACGGGCTGTCAGGACGGACCCTTATGCAAAAATGGAAATGCTCGCGTGAATTTGTGACATTTATAGATAAGGATATTACGTTCCTTGACGTGCACTGTGGGCAGACCCGACTATTCTCGTTGTCGATGATTTTCATAATCGATAATAATCGATTAGTTGTTGCAGCCCTAATAATGTTATACTAAAACTAGAAGAACAAATGGTTTACTAAAGCTATATATTTCATTTACAATTAAACAGACAAAATTTCAAATTACAGTAACATTTTACAGTGCAATTTATATTATCAGGTCTCCAGACTGACATTCGAGAGCAGTGACACCAGCATTGAACATATAATATTACAAGTTTTGTCTCTTAGAAATGCACATTAGAACAGGAGCTTGAGTTGGTATGCAGATGTATATTTGACAATACCAGTGTGAAAACTGCAACAGCCTCATCTTTCATACATAACCAAAAGTACAGCACCTCATTACCGTGGTAAAAATAGTAGCCTAACTATATGGTTTCTATGGTGTTTGCATTGAAAAACAGTAGCCTAAAGACATTCAGTCAATTACAAATCCACATCAACTGATAGAATAATTAACAAAATAATGTAATTACATTACTCCTTTAACATATTTAGTATATTAATAATACTCAATATGAATATCCTACTTCTCTGCCACTGTACCATTGTTACCGTCAGTGTTACTACAGTAAAACTATGGTAAATGTGGGTAATTTGTGGAATGAAACATCATCTAACTGGATCGTTTTTGCACTGTTTCTGTTGCTTTCTGCATCAGCGTTGATGAGAATAACAGCCCCGATTTATTTGTTTAAATAAAAGAGATGTGATTTGTGCTGGAGAACTCTGCACTGAACTCGAGTGCTTCTTACTGGATTTCACAGCGTTGTTTAGTGCGTGATAAAAACTCATCCCTCACACTTGAGGCGAGGTGGATAAATGGTCAGTGTGGTGCGCAGTTCAAACGAGTACCGCTATTTTGTTCCGCTTTTGACACGTTTGCCGATTAACATATCTCATGCACAACAGAGTGAAAACGACTATCAGTTAGACAATGTATTTTATCCAGTGTGTTTGAGTTTGTTAAACCCCGCGCTGCAAACACCTCTTAAGCACACAGAATAATGCAAGTGGGCATTTTTAATTGTTTATTTATTTATGTAATCGTGGCATAATCGTAATCTCGATTAGAAATTCGATTAATTGTGCAACCCTATTTTGAGTTCATCGTAGTCACATGTCTGAGATATGTTGTACTGAATATGCATTCATGCGTTTCCTTTAGGAATGCATCCTGTCTGGGATCATGTCCGTGAAGGGGAAGAAGGTCCTGCACATGGACAGGAACTCGTACTATGGAGGGGAGAGTGCCTCCATCACCCCTCTGGAGGATGTAAGTCACTGTTTGACACCGCAGATATTCTCTAAATCTCCACAGACACTAATGTTGTCTCTTGGTTTGTTCACAGTTGTTCAAGCGTTTCAGCCTTCCTGGCAGCCCTCCTGAGTCCATGGGAAAGGGCCGCGACTGGAACGTGGACCTCATTCCCAAGTTTCTAATGGCTAACGGTAGGAAGCAACAACATTAAGCTTTATATTTACATTTCAGTTGTCACTTCTTGGAATCTGTAATCTCGGCCAAATACGCAGCACGTTCTGGATCGCTCTGTGCCAGACGCTGCTGTATCCTTCAGTCACTCTCATCCTGTTGCTTAGCAATTTTCTGTCATGCCTCAAGAATACAATGGATGATGATTGTGTCCTTATCACATTCATAGGTCAGCTGGTCCGTATGCTGCTGATCACACAGGTGACGCGTTACCTGGACTTCAAAGTGATTGAGGGCAGCTTCGTCTACAAAAAGGGCAGCATCTACAAAGTGCCCTCCACTGAGACTGAAGCTCTGGCATCCAGTAAGTGACATTTTTACGATTCGGATAATCTAAAGATAGGAACAAACACAAGGTCTTGCAAATGCAGCAGAGATTTTTCTTCTGGGGTTTCTTTTTTCCTGTTGCCCTGGCTAAAGGATCAGATTGAACCTGGAGTATTCAAGCCAGCTTTTGCCATTTTTGTACGCATTGTTCATGGTCCTGCCATCTGAGGCAGAATCTATAGCCAAGTAGGCTGGAGTGTTTTATTGTCTGAACCAGGGTAATCGATGATAAACTATTGAATAAATGTTGTTAATTTAAATAAAGCTGATATTAAATGGAATATGAATATTAGATTAAAAATGATAAGTTGCAGCACTATTAAGACCTGGAAATAAAGATTAAATAAAATCAATTGAAGTTAAAAATATATAAAAGACAATTTAAAATGGTAATAAAAACTACAATGATACATCAATAAAATCACCCTGGTTTGAATGGAAGAGTGGGTCTGTTATGAGTAGAAGAGGAATTACAGTGAATTAATGATTATGGACATCTCGCCCTACTTCCCTTTTGATTAATTTTGCAACATGAAATAATTGTGTGTAAAACAGTTCATTAGTTCCTCTTTTTTTGCTGATTAAGTAAGAGATGCTAACATGTTTTGATCCTGAAATACTTCCCACCAAACAAAGTGCATGCTGTCATAGCTGATGGGGAAAAATATCATCTTTTAACATGTAACAATTGTCTTTTAGGTCTCATGGGACTTTTCGAGAAAAGACGATTCAGGAAGTTCCTTGTGTTTGTTGCCAACTTTGATGAAAATGACCCAAAGACCTTGGAGGGTGTGGACCCTAAAAAGACCACCATGCGAGATGTGTACAAAAAGTTTGACCTCGGGCAGGATGTTGTCGACTTCACCGGCCACGCTCTTGCGCTCTACCGCACAGATGGGTGAGTCAAAACCTAGACTGATTTTTGGTGAAAGTTCACCTAAAACTGACATCGTCGCAAGCTTGTTTGCTCCATGAAGTTAAAACTGTTTGTGTTGTCTATCCATCCAGCTACCTGGATCAGCCCTGCATGGAGACGATAAACAGGATTAAGTTGTACAGTGAGTCTTTGGCGAGGTATGGAAAGAGTCCATATCTGTACCCTCTCTATGGCCTAGGAGAGCTGCCCCAAGGCTTCGCCAGGTGAGTTTCCCCAGATACTTCCTCTGCTGCTAACATTCACATCATTTTTAAACCTGTCTTAGATTGCAGTACTTTGTAAGTTCACTAGCAGTTTATTTTTGTCACTCACAGATTAAGTGCCATTTATGGAGGAACCTACATGCTGAACAAGCCCATTGAGGAGATTATTGTTGAGAACGGCAAAGTGGTGGGCGTCAAATCTGAGGGAGAGGTGAGTTTCTGTTGCAAGCTGTGTGAAATCTGATTTATCCTTAAAATGTGCTGTGACTTTAATGTTGTTTATTCTTCACGGTCAGATCGCTCGCTGCAAGCAGCTGATTTGCGACCCCAGCTATGTCATGGACCGAGTCAACAAGGTGGGTCAGGTGATCCGGGTCATCTGCGTCATGAGCCACCCCATCAAGAACACCAGCGACGGCAATTCCTGCCAGATCATCATCCCTCAGAACCAGGTCAACAGGAAGCACGGTTAGTTTGACAGGAAGCCACAGCGGTTGCATGTTCAATGGGTTCTTACCTTATTTTAATTTCAGATTATTTTATATTTGGTGTATTTTAGAGTTGACGATAAGTAAAAATTACAGGATTTTTGATACCAAATGTATTTCCATAATAAATGTTGTTGAATGTAAATAAAAAAATGCATAATTTAAAAAGTAATTTATTTTTTACATTCATAAAAAACAAATACACTTATCTGAGATTGTCATGTATCAGTTTTTTACTACCTGTTTACATTTTATACAGTTGACAAATACTTATATAATAATATTATAATAATTATATTTACACTGCTGTTCAAAGGTTTGAGGTCATTTTAAATTTACTGTGCGTTCACACCGCTGCTGGCGAGAGCGTCAAAATTCGCCCTGGCCGCCCTGCCAGCAACGCTGTGGAAAGATTTGTGGCGCTTGGCCGCTCTGACGTAGATCGAATGCTTGTCATGTATTTAAAAGAGCCGCAAAGCAAACAAGCGCGTTGATCTTGTGCAGACTGACCACAAGTAAGGGTATAGGTTAACCTCATAATGAAATATTTTAAATGTGAAAGTGAGAAATTGATCGATGGAAACTTCACAATTATAGTTGCATGTTTGCATCGAAATAAACCAATTAAAAGCCATTTGTGTGGTGTGGCTTTGTGTTCATGGTTAATTCCAACATGCAGTTTATAGGAGAGGTTTACTAGCCTCGGTCTTTAACATTAACGTTCATTTGTGCGCAGCCTACATTACAAACTGTCCTGGTTGAAGTGTAGCCTTAATGTAATTGGTCAAATCTGTTGTTTTGAGGAAATGAATAGCATTCCCGCTGAAAAACAAAGCGTGTTAGCGCTAAAATGCTTGGGAACTAATGCGGTCGGAACCAATGTTTACAGTGCTGCGTTCTCTGGAATCCTCTCAAGCGGAGGAATTCTACGTTCCGATTGGTTGCAGCCGAACCGTGTCATAGCTCATTACCATAAAGTTGACCTGATTTCAACTCTCCTCGACACTCTCATCTTCCAAAACGTGCCGCTCTCGCCGGAGCTCGCCGCCGGCTCACATTGAAAATGAATGACTTCTGGCTTCTTTGACGTTCTCGCCGCTGCGATGTGAATGCACAGTTAAGAAAACTAATACTTCTAATTAGCAGGGACACAATAAACTGGTTTAAAAGTAACAGTAAAGACATTTACAAAAGATATTACAAATTATTTCTGTTATGTTCATAAGAAAATAATCCTAAAAACATTATCATTTCCATAAAAATATTAATATTTCATCACTGAAAAAATAAATGTTTCTTGATCACCAAATTTACATTATAAAATGATTTTTGAAGAATCATGAGACTGGATTAATGGCTGGCGTTGCTGTCATGGGACTAAATTACATTTTAAAATGCATTCAAATAGAAATGCTATTTTAAATGGTAATAATATTCCACAATATTCCTGTTTTTACTGTAGTTTTGATTAAATAAATGCAGCCATGGTGAGCATCGAAATTTTTCAAAAGCATTAAAAATATTACCAACCCTGAACTTGGGTTTGTTATTGTACATTAAAATCATCTCTTCCTTTTAGATATCTATGTGTGCATGATCTCTTACGCACACAATGTGGCAGCCCAGGGTAAATACATAGCCATAATCAGCACCACTGTGGAGACCAGCGAACCTGAGAAAGAGATCAAACCAGCCTTGGACCTTTTGGAACCGGTTGAGCAGAAGTACGTTTATGTGCA
The DNA here is from genome assembly GCA_027564155.1 of Gymnocypris eckloni scoliostomus. Classification (NCBI taxonomy): domain Eukaryota; kingdom Metazoa; phylum Chordata; class Actinopteri; order Cypriniformes; family Cyprinidae; genus Gymnocypris; species Gymnocypris eckloni. The sequence continues at coordinate 301,148 of CM050432.1, forward strand.
TTGATATCTACAACTTACTTTCACATGCATGTAATCGGATAAATCAAATAATTTTGCTATGTGACCTTTCTGCAGATTTGTGAGCATCAGTGATCTGTATGCGCCAACCGATGTGGGATCTGACAGCCAGGTAAGTGTTTACATTGTGCTCACTTGATATACAAAGAGTGACTGTAGTACTAAGTTTACTTTTATCTGCACTCAGATCTTTGTCTCTCGCTCCTATGATGCCACGACCCACTTCGAGACGACCTGCGACGATATCAAAGACATCTACAAGCGAATGACGGGCACGGAGTTTGACTTTGCCGAAATGGAACGCAAGAAGAACGACATCTTCGGAGACTGTGCTGACCAGTAAACTAGCTCCAGCTGCTCTTGAATATGATATTCAGACGATCATAATCTTAACATTTAAAAAAAGAAAAAGCAAAAAAAAGCCTACCAAACTGGGCGATCTGGCTATCCAAGCGTATGTTTTGCCCTTAATGGAATTTCATGTAAACTGTTATATAAATTTAGCATTTTGGGGAGAAGGGGAGAAGGTTCTGCCAGTCTGCTTTTTATAATCTTGAAACGAGATCCATTTTGCACTGATTGTTTATCAACGCCCTGTAATCGGTTTCCATCATGTGATCTTTATCTCAACCTGCTTAGACATTGGATGTGAAAAGTCCAAAGATGCCAAATAAGATGTATTCAAGTGATATGAAGAAATGGATATTTTTAAGTGTACTGGTGTTGGCTGTCAAGGGGAGGGGGATCGGGCTTTGCAAAATTGCGAAATGATCTGTTTTGAGTTTGGCCAGGTTTAACAGCACCGCTATCTACTCTAAGATAACTTCCAGGGATTATTCATTATTCTATTTTCCTACAAATTACAACAGTTGCTAAAACTAGTATCCTGAATATTTAGTTTGCAATATTTCTCCAGTTTCTTTGCATTTACAGATCGAAGGGAAGTATCAAGCACACACAGTGTAGATAATCTTTTATGTAATCCATGTCCAACCACTCAGTATTTGTTTTGCAATATGCTCATGTGATTTGGCATAACTGGCCCCCCTATTAGCTGTAAATTGTGCTACTTGTCGGAAGGGCCGGAGTTTCTTTCAGGCTTTGCCTTGCATCTCTTTTCTGATGGGTTATGCGTGATTCTAAGGCTACTACATGGAGGTTATCACACGTTAGTGGGAAAAGCTGCTTAACTGTAAGTCTGGATTCTGCTTGTCTAGTGTGTGTTAGGAGCTCTCTTTCTCCCTCGCCTCAGAGCAGAGAGAGGAGCAGGCTGTGTCTCCTCAACGGCTCTGATGTGTTGTTAGCAAGGACCAAAATGTCTATGGCAGTATTGACATGACCGGGGCCCTGTGCAAAATTCCACCAATGTTTTAAAAAAGAAAACGAAAACAAATGCTAAACGAATGGGGCTCAAATGATTTCTGTACTGCGAAGTAAAAATGTTAACTTGTGGAAAACTGACTTTGTGTTTTTATTTTTATTTATAAAGTACAAAATACATAGTATCGCTAGCAATAGCTTTTTATTGTTAAACATTACTGATAATCTATTTTATAAACAAGAATATTTATCATTTTTATTAATTTCTTTATTATTTTTATTGTGTGGCCTGCATGTTTTACATCACAAAAACAAAGCACCTTCATGTAATTTTGTAAAGTGGTATTGAATAAGTTTCACAAATTGTCCGTTAGTATAAAAGTTATGTTTTGACATTCAAAAAGTTTATTAATAAACAATGACATTTTATGGTAGTGGGCGCTGTGGGGAACTACATCTCCCAGAATCCTTTGCGAAATTGCCGTATTCAATCAGTAGTGTCGCAAATCATAATAAACCATACAGACGGCTTCTCTAAATATAGAAGTTTACTTTATCAGCACGTTGTTCGCATGCTATATGAGTAATATTTGTTAAATGTCAAATAGATTTAATAAATTATGGAACTCACCGCTGCCAGAGCAACGTTTTATGGTGACATCGGTGAGTATTTCAATTAATTTTATGTTAAACAGACTCCTGTCTTTGCAATTGCTTAACATTTCTGTGTAATAGACGGTGGAGATATATTTCCCCTTTATATCTATTCCACTTAAAACGAAATGAATGACCGCATTTGTAGGTCACTGGGCTGACCGCACGCCGGTCCACGAGGCTGCGTCTCTAGGTCGAGCTCTACAGTTAAAACAGCTGATAGAAGCAGGAGCTTCAGTTAATATCGTGTCTGTGGATAACTTCACCCCTCTGCATGATGCCTGCATCCAAGCCCATCCAATGTGCGTTCAAATACTGCTGGAGGCTGGAGCTCAGGTGGGTTACGGCACAAGATATATTTAAATGGGTGTCTCTTTACAGTGATGTTCTTATTTGCATATACATGTATGCATTTAGCAGACGCTTTTATCCATAGTGACTTACAGTGTTGGAGAGTAACTAGTTACATGAAACGGCGGGCATTGCGTAATTAAATTACACAAATGTAATTTGTTAGTTACTGAGAAAAAAGATAGGTGCTAAACTCTTTTTCTGATTTTCTGAAGTTAGTTTGATTGCTTCTATTGTCCTTATTTGTAAGTCGTTTTGGATAAAAGCCTCTATTAAATGTAAATTTAGAAAAGTAATAAAATGTATTCAGTAACATTACTTTAAAAAGTAATTGAAATAGTTACACTACTTACTACATTTTAAATAAGATCATTTATAATCTGTAACCTATTAAATTCCCAAAGTAATCTTCCCAGCAATGGTGATTTACCATAAAGGAGCATAAGCTAATCATCATAGAGCCAACAATATTAGTGAAGATGGCTGGAATAAAGCACTGAGAAATGAATAAATAACAGACATCCCACCCTGCAAAAACTCCTTCATGACTGTAAGTCTAAGGTATAAACTCTATTCGCCATTGAAAACTGTGTGCAGGTGGATGTGCGCACCATCCATGGCAGTACTCCTCTCTGTCACGCCTGTGCTGCAGGCAGCATAGAAAGTGTCAAGCTGCTGGTGGATCATGGAGCTTCAGTCAACCCTTCCCTGACCGCCCTCACGGCTTCACCCCTCCACGAGGCTTGCATACGAGGTGAGATAGCCAGGAGAGGGAATGCTTTGTGTTTAGATTGTTTGTGTTTTCTCATGATCTCTATGCAGGTAACCCAGACTGTGTGAAGCTTATGATAGACAATGGAGCGCTGCTGGAGGCCTTTGACATTTACTTTGGGACGCCATTACATGCTGCGTGTGCTAAAGCTCACTTAGACTGTGCCCTGCTGCTGCTCAATGCAGGTGAGGCACTTTTTTATAGGTGTAGTTTATATATTTTATTTTGCACTGTTATGTATTATCCTGCGTTGTTATAATTGGTTTCATATTTTTAAAGGTGCAAAGGTGAATGCCACCAAGTTCCATGAGACGGCACTTCATCATGCGGCGAGGGTTGAGAGAGTGGACCTGGTGGAGCTGCTGGTGGAGTTTGGTGGAAATGTCAACATAAGTGATAACTTGGGTCACAAACCTAGAGACTATACAAAACCTGAATCTCCTGCCAATCTCTGTCTGCTTCACTATGAGAGTATGTTACAGTCTGCATAAGAGCTATAGTATATTACGAGACGTCTCACAATGACTTCATCTGCTGTTCTGTTTTTCTGCAGGTAACCCTCTGTCTCTGCTGCAGCTGTGCCGTATCGTCCTGAGGACTGTGTTGGGCACCAGAGCTCTGGAGCTGATCCCTAAACTGGACATTTCACAGCGCATCATTGATTACCTCGTTTATAAATCATACATTTATAAATAAGTTCCCTATAGTCTTATTTTGTTTGGAAACCTTAATGGACTGCAGTTTATAACGTTTTAAGTTTGTGAGTCAATTAATTTTATTTAATTATATATAAATAAACCCGATATAAGTTTATAACCCTTGCGTTGACTTAGTTTCAGTGAATGTGCTACATTGCCTTAATTTTTTTTGCAATGTAAATGTACAAATAATATAACCACGTTGCCCTGTACAATCAAGATCAATTTCACTTTTAAATCAGCCTCTTTTTCTTTTATTTTTGTATATGTTATTTTTGACAACCAAAAAGTGTCCAAATACCTTTTGTCTTAAAAGTATTGCTTTATCATTTAAAATTATCAAAAATGTTCTTGCTTGAAAATAGTTTGTGATATGCTTTATAAAAATAAATGCCATTGGTTTTCAATCAGGAAGTCCTGAAAGCACTTTAGAGGGTCTGTTTAGAAGATATATAAACCATGATATATCACTTAACTTTTCTTGACGTTTAATATTTTTACTCGTTATGTATTGTTAATGTTCTCAATTAAAGTTACAGTAATGTGTTATCTGGTCCCTGGGTCTGTAAAGATTAAAAGCTCTTGATTTAATGCATTCACATTCTTACATTTGTGTCCAAATGTATCCAATCCTTATTTAATATATATAGATATATATATATTCTTACTTTTATTGACCCCTGTACATTCGTGTGAAACTACAACTCCCAGCATTCACGGCAACACGTCATTACTAGAACCTAAACAGAACAGACCACGTGATGCATTCACCGCATTTCTAAACAGCAGAATTTCTGCTTTAGTTAGCGACAGTGTTTGGTTTACATTTATCTACTATTTTCCTAAAGCAAAGATGGAGGTGGAAACGGCACGGCCTTATTTCTTCGGTGACATCGGTAAGTCCACGCGTATTTGCCGCGTTGTCCGTACTGCAGCGGCCGCGTGCTGTCATATTTTGATTATCATATTTCACACCATAGTGCTCTTCTTAATGTCATGCAGCTGTAGTCAACAACCAATGAGCATAAATATGTCATATATGACTATGAAAATAATAAACATTAACGCATCAATAGCTCATGTACATTATTTGATTCCATTACATGGTTTATGAGTCATACAACTCTATCTGTTTTTGTTTTTTACTCGAATGCTTATATGACCAAAATATAATGCTTAATAATAATTTTTCTCGCATATGCTAAAATGATTACACATCATCTATTATGATCTGTTGTGGCATGTGGCTCTTGTGTTTATGGTTTTACCGTGCACTAGGATTCTGGGCAGAGAGGACAGAGGTTCATAAGGCTGCGTATCAGGGTCAGGTGTCAGAGCTGCAGAGTTTGATCCAGAGTGGAGCTTCAGTGAATATTGTGGCTGTGGACTCCATCACTCCCCTCCACGAGGCAGCTGCGCGCGGACAGACGCAGTGTGTGAGACTGCTGCTGGACGCAGGGGCTCAGGTGCCAGTCACACACATACTGCCCTTAAAAGGGCCCAGGCAGCACAAGTGTATTCTGAGTACTGACAATGGGTTTTTGTGTTGCAGGTTGATGCAAGGAACGTGGACGGCAGCACTCCACTGTGTGAAGCGTGCTCTATCGGGAACTTTGAGTGTGTGAGGCTTCTTTTGGAGTATGGAGCAAAAGTCAACCCCATGCTTACCTCTCGTACCACCTCCCCTCTACACGAGGCCTGTATTGGAGGTGTGCTGGTTTGATGTTCACTGTAGATGTGAACTTTATTTTAATTATCGTTTATTTCAATTTTATTGTATTTATTGATTTAAAATGTATAGTTATCTAATTATTAGAACAAGTGTATAATATAATTTGTTGAGCAGAAAATAATCTGTATTGTTTTTTTTATTTCCTTAATTTATAGAGTATGAATAATTTTGATGATGAGTTGATGGTTGTTTTTATTTTATTTATTTAAATCACTTTATTTAAAAATATATGAATATACATACAATTTAAAATAATAATAATTTAGAGCAGGAATTTAAGAGTAATACATTTTTGGATGATTTCTTTATTTTATTTTTTATTTTAAAAGAATTATAATATATATATAATCAGTATTAGTATTATCCAAAATATTTTATATTAGGTTTTGTTGATTTTTTTTTCTGTAGTATTACAGAATATGTAAGGTAATTTTATAAATTCATAGAGTATGAATTATTTTCATGATTATTTTATGTTTACGATTTATTTCAATAATAAAATTCACTATATATATCAGTTTTTAAAAATAATTTTATATTGTGTTTTATTGACATTTTATCATTTCTGTAGTATTACAGACGCTGGCTTATTTAAAGGTAAAAGGTAATTTTATTAATTTATAGTGTAGAATATTGTTATGATTATTTTATATTCCTTTTATATTATATTATATTTTATATTCATTTTCTTTGATTGAATTTGTTTTAAGAACTATAATATTTTTATTATTATTATATTTGGTTTTGTTATCTTTTGTTTATATTATTACAGATTCTGTAAAGTATTTTTTATAAATGCTTAGAGTATGCATTATTTTGATGATTATTTTATTTATTGTTTTGAAATATAATTATACAAAATATAATTTTACGTTTTATAATGTGTGTTGTATTACAGAATCTGTATGAATTTTATACATTTATGGAGTTAGAATTATTTTAATAAACTGAACTTTTTGAGTGAAATACGTGTCTGTCCATCATATAATATGATGAATATTCTGTTATGCAGGTAATGCAGATTGTGTGAGGTTAGTGATTGCTAAAGGTGCCAGTCTGGAGGCCTATGACCTGTACTACGGTACTCCTCTACATGTGGCATGTGCCAACCGACACCTGGAGTGTGTTAAAATGCTGCTGAATGCAGGTAAAACCCGATTCCATGAGCCATACGATTGTAAAGTGCTCTGTCAGCCATGCAAACGCTAAAGAATGTGCCTCTAAAGAAGGTTGTTTAGATCTGAATCACCAAAGTAAAGCTTTAATCACGAATCATTGTGTGCAGGTGTGCGAGTAAATGCCACTAGGCTACACGAGACGCCCTTACATCATGCTGCCAAGTCCAACAATGTGGATATGATTGAGCTGCTGGTGGAGTTCGGGGCCAACATTTACGCCCGAGACAAATATGACAGGAAGCCAGTCGACTACACAAGGCCAGATACGCCCTCAGCGCACTGTCTTCAGCTTTATGAGAGTAAGTTCAAAACAAAACAGCCTTATAAGAAAATTACAGTATGCTACTTCATTTGTGTTTTGAAATGGGTTACGTCCATTATAGGATATGTTATATTGTTTACATTCATTACTTTATAGGATCGACAGACATTTTTAAATGTAGTTTAAATCTGAAAAAGTTTTACAATTTTGAAAAATATCAGTTTTGTTGTCGAAATAAAATGCAACATTTAATATTCTGCACTGTTTTGGTCTCTTGACAAATAAACAATTAAAACAATTAATATAATTTTTATGAAAAAAAACGATTCAGTAATAAAAGATAAATATTTAGAAAAGTATCAATTATGATGTAAAAAATAATTGTTTAATATTTTGCACTGTTTTGGTCTCTTGTCATATAAACAGTTAATAAAAATAGTTATTTTTAATTAATAAAAATAGAGTCAGTAATTAAAGTTTTACAATTTTGTAAAATAAATATTTAATATTCTGCAGTATTTTGGAAACTAATAAAAAACATGTTTTCAAGTCATTTAAATTTAAAGACAGAACAGTGTTTTTATTTGTTTTTTAAATAATCATAAAAAAACGCATCACAAAGAGTTAATGTAAGTTGCTTTGGATAAAAGCGTCTGCTAAATGAAATGTAATGGAATTTTGTCATGTAATAAATGAAAAAAGACAATATAGAAAGTGTCCAGCAGATGGTGCTCATGGTTTAATGTAAAAGCTGTTGTAGCAAACCTACCTTTTGTTTATATGGTATATTGTTTTGAATGAGGAAGAATCAGTTCACATGTTTAGTATGTTCTCATGCCCTCACTGAGATTTAAATGTTCTAAAAAAAGATATTTCATGTTAAATGTTCTGGTTGTTTTGATATGCTGCCGCTGTGGTTGTACTTTACTATGGCTACAGCCAGGTCTGCTGCCTAGGTGCTGCTCAGGATGTTTTGGGTGTGATGTTAAACATTTACATGAAGTTTATGATGATGAGATTAAAAGTTAGATTCTGGTGTAGGTCTGGATTCCATCATTAGTCTCGTTCCAGAGATGCAGTCGCGACCCAGTCGAGTCCAAACACAACACAGCAGTGCCTCTCTTCAGAATGTAAACCAGACTCATGCGGATCCGTGGCCTAGGAGCATATCAATATTTTCCTGATAATGACACTTAGAGGCTAAAAATAATAATACAAGAATGCAAACATCTTTATTTTGTGTATTGAATGATTTGACAGAAGGTCGAGCGCTCATATTTTACCTAGCAAGAATGTTTATCTCTGGAATGTTCACTTGTATTTGTTTTTATTTGGTTTCTATGGAAGGCAAAGTCAAAATGTATCATGGTGGCCATACAAAGTTGTTGCCACAATTATAAGTCATCATTGCCTCACTCTCATGTTCTTTCTTCTTCTGTAGCTAAAGATGCATTGAGATGTTATTGAAGGGTTTAATGCTCTATTATAACTGTGTGTTTCTGCAGGTAACCCTCTCTCTCTGCAGCAGCGGAGCCGTATCGCCCTGAGGATGCTGTTGGGCTCCAGAGCTGTGGATGTGGTGGCCAGATTGGATATTCCCAACCGTATTATCAGTTACCTCTTATACCAATGAACTCTTTATTTAGAAATTCACAGATATTGTGGAAAGACTTTTCACCTCAAATGCACAAACACTTGAAGCACTTAATCTCTCCAAAACTAAATATTAGTTATTTTGGCACTTTAGAGCATTAAAGGTGAACTATGTAATTTTTTAACGTTAAAAAGGTATCCAAATTATTATTATTGCAATTTTGTATGGTGCCGTGATTAGCATAGAAATTACATCCTTCACCTTTAAAAGAAGTTTGCATGTAAATGAAAATTCTGTCATTATTAATTCAGTTTCATGACTTTGACTTTATCCCAATGGGGTCCAAAATAACCTTCAATCCCCACTGTATGGACAAAAGCTGTATTTCTCAAAATACCTTGATAGGGAGTAAATGACAGAATTATCCATTGTGGGCAGACTTTCCTTTTAAGTAACAGAAGCACATCAGATTACATAAATATGAAGCACTTCTTAATAGCACTTCTCAGCAGAACAGTCTGGCTTTTGCTGTAAAATGTGTTGTCTTAATGTGTCTGAGGGGAATTTAGGGCTGATGGAAACCATTATATGTACACTAAATATTGCCGCAAAGAAAGAGCAGGAGATGGGGACACAAAAAAGAGGAAGCACTTAATCTGGCAGCTGTCTACCTTCACAAACTCCACTGAGCGCTAAATGAAGTCCAGGGAAACTTCAGCACCTCAGACGACAGACACTATGCACAACACACAGCATTGCTGTTAACATCCTCGTGCTCTCATTAGAGATTCATTATAGGAGATCACAAAGTGTTATTGCACAGGCCAGAGGGAAACACTGGCATCTGTATTATGACATCAAGCACTTTGAGTTATACCACCGTTTTGCCACATTCATTGTCCGTGTTCCGCTATGGCGACGCCACGGTGACACTGACGGAAACCAGTTTACAGCAGTGTCTTATTGTTGTTCTGTTGTGGTAGTACACCGGTTGTAATAGTTTACAATTCAGGTGAAGGATTTAACGCTGTCTGTATGTTTGTTTCTTCATCATTTTTTCTGAATTGAGGAAAATATATTAAGACTAAATGAATTTAACTGCTGTAATGTAACTTATTTGAGTTCATCAGAATATTCAGCAGGAAAATACATCAGGCTGGGCTTGATTTGATGCATTAGGATTTGATTGGATCATGAAATGTTGGGCTTTAATTATTGATGCTTTATTAATATCATTTATCCTCTATTTGGACGCCTTGCCAACAATAAAAGTATTTTCAGATGTAAACAAAGTAATATTTTCATGAAAGATAATGATAGCAATCGTACATGTACATCGCATGCACTTACAAATTGCAAATGCAGAAAAATTACAGCATGCACACGACTGTTTGGGGCAGTAATGTTTTGTTTTTTAAACAAATTATTACTTTTATTTAGCAAGAAAGCATTGATAACAATTTACAGTAAAGACAATTATAATATTACAGATGACTTCTATTTCAAATAAATTCAAATAACTTTTATACATCAAACGACACTTAAAAAATGTCACCGTTTCCACAAAAATTGTGTGTGTGTGTGTATAATTATATATATATATACATCGTATATATATATGTGTGTGTATATATTTACATTTAGTCATTTAGCAGACGCTTTTATCCAAAGCGACTTACAAATGAGGACAATAGAATATATATATATATATATATATATATAATATGTTTGTATGTATGTGTATCTATAATGTTACCGACACAACGAACAGTAGTGAACGTATGTAAAGAAAAAGGAGAGGTTTTAACACTATACAGCTTCAATGTATCATTAGAAAACGGTTTATTTCAAGCCAGAGCTCAAACTATTTGTTCCAGTGATTTGTTTCATTCATTTTTAAGCCGCCTGTTCAACTGTTCCTTCCCTTGACTAATTGAAAGGGTGTCAGGATTAGTTTTGTGAGTTTGACCCGCAGTTCTCCAAGTCCTCTTTATCCATCTGATCCCTCCACATCCCGTGTTCCTCCTCCAGTCTCCTCTTATAAAGTACTGAATGTTCTATAAATAGCAGCCAGACCAGAAATAGAATGAAGTTCTCACTGAGCTGGAGAAATGAGTTCCTCTTACTGTGCACGTATCCCGAGCCCATGAGTGCTGGATCTGACCTGAAGATGAGCAGCAGGGAGGGAAGGGATGTTATTAGAGCGTTAGTTAACCCTCTTCTGATATCAAGCTTACAAAGACATGACAGCTGCTATTGAAAGAATGCTGCTCTTTTTCTTCGTATCCGACTCTCATCTTATAACATCCTTTAAAGGATTGTTGTTTTATCTTCACCAGTCTTACTTGTGTAAAGCAGATTGTGGAGTTCATGGATGTTCTGTACTAGATAACCTGTCCTACAGGGTTTGTACGTGCCAGTGTCGGCAGGATTTTTGGCTTTTTGGTTGGTTATTCCAAGGTGTGAATACTTTTCACACAGGCTTAAAGTATTGTGTGCTATAAGGTTTACTGTTATTCTGTTCAGAAATATCTTGCTTGATGATCATAACATATATTTACGGTAATTAAGTTATTATGTAATAAATAAATTCAGGAAGATTCTGACTGTTTTATTTGTCTGTTGTCCTCATCAGGGTTTTCCATGGTAAGCCATAAAACAATTAGCATTCTTCCTCAATGAGAAAACAACTGAACTGACAAGGATATTGTTTGAATGCTATTTAAATATGATTCTCACTGTGATTTTGGCAGTTTATACCAGCGATTCACAATTATAGCATTCCCACTCATTTCAATGACTGCTGTGTAGCTGTTTTATAAATTGTACACAAGTGATTTCCAAAGTAAAATGACCAATATGTTAACTTCTAAAGCCACTAATTCGTTTTATTAGTGCCACTTCTCTTCGTTGCCACAAGGAGGCTCTGCAGATTTGATGTTTGGGTCATTAGTCTTTTCTTTGTTTGTAGACAGTCTTGCTTCTTTGTGTCCCAAAGAAGGCGTCCTTGCGATTAAAGTCACTTGATCACATTCTGGTGATTGTCCCACTGAGCTTTGACAGAGCATCACATTGTAGAAAGGGAGACTTAAATTTGACAGAATCTTGTGTTTCATAATTTCACCCAACGGTGTTTACATCTCCATCCGCTCCTCATAATCATTCTTTCTTCTGTTTGTTACCGTAGTGCTGCATGTTGACACTCTACCTTGTCATGCAATAAAAACAGCACACCTGATTACTCAACGAACGGCTTTTGTGCTGGAACAAAGGTCTGCCTTCAGAGAACGGCTTTAGAAGACTGTAAAAGACGTGCTTGCAGAAAAAGATTGTGACCCAAAGTAGGAGGAAAAGCAGAGGAAGCAGATTCTGGTTCTGAGATGGTCCGCTTCTTGTCTTTAGAAGCTCCCAGGCACAAATCACTTGAATCCACTCAGGAATTCACACTCAATGAGAAACAGATGTGCGTGCAGCGTGTATGAAGCGCAGCCCAACAACTGCACGCTCTACTACACACACACTAAAGACTCAGTTTAGACCAAGTTCTAGTTGTGATAAACCATATTGTACCCAAGACATGTTTACATTACATAGTTTTGTTACTGATTATTATATCACTGCATTTTATAATGAGGAACCTTTCATAAAACTAGTTGAAGATTCCAACTTTGTGCATTGTTTTTGAGGTTACTGCATCTTTTGTGCCAAAGATGGGAGTAAATTACTTGGCGGACTAATTTGTAGAATGTCAAAAGGCTACGGGACAGAAAAGCTTGCATGAATCTTTTCATCTTGGTTGCTTGTCATTTAGAAAAAAGTGACTTAAAAGTCAGTAATTGCAGACACAGTCCCCTGAGCAATGCTGGGTGAAGTGCTTCACCCTGGAGATTGTCTCGGTCCTATCTAAAATCAAACTTTAACCACCTGTTCATCTGTTTTTATGTTCTGTCTGTGGAACAGTCTAGAGCTGAGACAACAGACAAGACTCAATCTTGACGTTTTTGAAGCGGTCTAGTCAGAAAAATGTGTTTCTGTCCAGCTGAGAGCAGAAGCAGTGTAGGATAGACTACACACACATACACATCATCTGTCTTTGTTTCCCCTTCTCCTCTAAATGATCATACCATCTGTGTGTGTGATTTTTTTCTAAAGGGACTCCCTCTATTGGATATTCAAGCAACACACCACACACTGACCTCAGCAACTTTCCACTTTACCTCCTCTCTCTCAATACATGAGTTTGATTATCTAAATACACTATAGTTTTACCAAACATAATATCTATTCTCTGGAAAACAATAAAATATATTTATATATAAAAATATATAATTTAAATGACACTTGCGTGGTGGGTTTTATGGATTATGGATTGGCAGTGATTGACAAATAAAGAATATATTGACTTTTATTTATTTTATTTTATTCCCATTAATTTCATAAGCAGTTGAGTGGCTGGTTTTATAAATTGTATGTCAGTGATGTCAAATTTAAAATGAACAGTATATTGTCACCTAAAGCCATTAATTATTTTTATTTTTATTCGTTTTATTTATCTATTTATTTGTTATTATTTATAAGCATTCCCTTTTTAATGGCAGCTGTGTTTCTGTTTTTTTTTTTTTTTATTTTAATTTATTTTTTATTTTATTGTATTATTTTACTTTTATTTTATTATTCACAAGCAGTTTGTTTTTATTTTATTATTCATAATGGCAGTTGGTTGTTTTATTGATAGATTGTATGTCAGTGATTCACATTTTTAAAAGAACCGTATATTAACTTCTACATCAACTTACTCATTTTATTTTATTTTATTTCATTTCAGTGGTAATTGTGGGGCTGCTTTTATGAATTCCCAGTCATTCACATCCTAAAACGAAAAATATACACCCTTCTACACCCAAAAAATGAATGTCGATATCATTGCTTTAACTATCTAATCTTTTTTTCTGTTTTGACATCACACATATTGTTGGTTATGATGTGGTTATGATGTCTTTTGAAGAAAAACCCCGTGGCTCTTGAACATAAATCTGATTTAGCGCTTCCTCGTGTCTTCACGGGTCAGCGCATCACACTGAGAACAAAAGCCTCCCATAGACACATGCACATGATTTCTCTTTTGATCTTTCCTGAAAATGATTTAAACTGGTTAAAATAATGTGAGGGCACCACTCACCTGACTGCACATTCTTATATGACCTAAATTAAGTTTATTTATTATTTACCATAGTGTACTATTCATTCTTTGTGCATTACACCTCACGTGTTTATGTCTTGATGGCTTTTGTCTGTGCTCTTGTTTACTGTGTGGCCCAAATCTCAGTCTATCATTTTTGGAGCAACCCTCAATTACAAGCTTGCTTTGTAGTCAGCATATTTTGGGGGATTTCTTTTCTTGAGGCATGAAAAGGCAATGCTAGTCCCATCTACAAAGGCATGCCTCACCACTTACATGTTTAACATTTTGTTCTCCATGCACGCAAGCTGAATTAGCACACATTAAAATGCAAACAAGATTCTAACCATACGCAGTCATTTGAACTGCTTGAGTTTGGGTGCTTGGAGGCAATTTTTTGTGTGATAGAGGACTTTATTAGTGCTCTGGTGCCACTGTGGAGCAAAACTATTTGGTTGTATAATCAGTTTCGAGGTCATATTCGCCACAGGCTCAGCTTCTGTGAACATTTTATTGTGAATCAGATGCCTGAAAAACAAAACAAGAACAGTATGTGCTCCAGGTAGCTTCTTCTCACTCCTTCAAACTGACAATTAGCTGTTTGGCCTTGTCGGTAATGACAAGGTGTGTCAGCAGGTTGAGTAGTTTTGAGATTGCGTTCTACCGCTCTCGCCCCAAGCATCTGTCCTCCAAATCTGGCTTTTCAAGTTCACCCCCTGTCTCTTTTTGTCAATAAGAAGAAGCAGAGCTGTTTGGGAGGTCTGGGGACTTATAATGAGCTGAAGAGTTATACAACACTGTGTTATCTGTTACGAAATAGGTTACACAAATACTTTTATTGGTTTGTTTAACTCGTAGATGTTCCAGATCGTGTGATCAGAATGTGATATTTTGTAAATCTGCTTCTAATTGAAAGATGACACTATGCAGACATTTTAGAGGATCATAATAACATACTGTACTGTTTGTGCAGTAGTGTACTGTGAACAGTATACATTAAATACACTTACATTAATTACATTAATCGATTTTTTAAATAAATATTTATTTTTAGCAAGGATGCATTCGATCATTTAATACAAAAATGACTGTGAAGACTTTTACATCGATACAAAACAATCAAATAAATGCCGTTCTTTTGAATTTTACTGAACATCAAAAACCCTGAAATTAGGTTTCCACACACAATTGTATATTTACCACAATATCAGCATATTAGAATAATTTCTAAAGGATTATGAGCACTGAAGACTGCAGTAGCCTAATGATGCTGAAAATTCAGCTTTGATCACTAAAATAAATTATATTATAAAATATATTTAAAAAGATTTCACAATATTATAGTTTTTTACTGTATTTTTAACAAATAAATGTGCATTTGGTAAGCATAAGATAGTTATATCAAAAACTTTATCAAGCAGGAAGCGTGTGCACACTTGTTTCACGTTTGCTTATGAAAATTACAAGAGTTTTTTTTCTCTCATTGCATTTTTCCAGTGAGCGGACAACTTTGACTTCCTGGTTGACTTTTAAAAAACTTTTGAAAACAAATTACTGACTCAAAACTTTTAAATGGTGCAAAATAATGAAGTAACATGATGAGGTGATGTGACAAATAATGAAGCATGTTTCTATTTCTGCAATATGAGCGGTTGCCTATGCCCCATAATAGTATTCAGTTTTACACGGTCTGTAAGCCTACTGATTAGCAGGGTCATGCTAATTTGAATCAGGTGTTGTGTTGACTAATGGGAAATGTCACTTTGTAGACTTGCTGCAAGCTGTTTGTTGCTTCTTCAGCATTCTCCACCTGATCAAGTTTGGCATAAAAACAATACCACTTCAGCTCAAGGTAATCCTTACCACATTCTCAGACATCAACCTATAAAGTTTTATGTTTTATGGATATATTTAATTCTTAAATAAATAATGTGAAAATAAATAGACCCTTTGGCATTCTCGCTAAACGGTTCATGATATAAAAAGACAGTCAGAAAGAGATAGAGAAAGCTATCTCACAATGTTTGTGTTATGTTTGAACTGTATGCATGCCAACTTAAACATGCACACCAACAAGTTGATTTAAGATAAACCAAACCGGCATGAATCAAGTCATGCCTTGTGCGTGGCACAGGGTTGTTTAAAAGCTGGATGAGCACCGAGATAAGAGATCTCTATAAAATGCTGCTTGATGCCAAGCTGGCAAGAAATAAGTCCACAGAAGAAAGGCCATGTCGCTCAGTCTGGACCTCAGCATGTTTTTTATATGAGCTAATAGACCTGCAGTATAGTGTAGCAGAGTTTATATGTGCATGTATTTTAGTGTTTCGTGCATAAGCCACTTGATGTATTCAGAGATGGTATTTCCAGATTTCATTGCATGCATTCTTCTCCTTACAGCTCACCACCTTTCTGTAGCTCAGGTCAGCTAAATCAAATCATTAACTAGTAGGGCGAATCACTGTGGGCAGGCAAATAAAGCATTTGTGTCCTTTGGCTGCTTCATGAGAGCGTGTCTGTGCTGTCCAGGTTTGTTAGAGTCAGGAGGCACGTGTTTGCTCCATGTGCTTTTATATTGCTGCATGTGCATTAATAGAATCGTTTGTCTCTGCTTTTGTTTGCATTGTGGGTTTTGACATGGCTTTTAGCGCAATATTCAGTGCTACTTTAAGGCTCTGTGGATCTGTTCTGTCTCAAAACTGACCCGGAACAGACCCGACACCTCATGCTTCCTCCATCCTTGCAATTTCACAAATCCCATATCAGTTTGACTGAAATCCTGGCCTCCTGCCTGCGCTTTTGTACCGCTGAAAAATGATGTGTTATTGTTTGGATTTAAATCATCGATGTGCATTGACAAATGCAGCTTGTCAAGCAACCTTAAAAGAAGGGACGGTTGCTTGGCACAGCTGCTGGGTCCATCACTGGCCATCCCGTCACGCTATAGGACACCATCACACATTCTTTTAATTTCTGAAGTCACACAATGCCCCAGAGGTCACCCAGAACATACCGTGGGGACATGACCCTTGTAAACCTGCTTTCCCCATGTGTTAGCCCTTTAGCATTAGCATTCATGCACCCTGAGATCAATTCAAAACCTTCTCGTAAAGGCGAACATATGGTACGATCAAACCGTGGCTTTTCTTCTCGCTTTGAACATATATTCTCCTCTGGAATATAATCTTCAAAGAGTTCATGTTAAACAGTCCTTATCCTTATAAAAACGAAGCCGTTTATGAAGGAGATTGTAAATTGAAGCATTAAGTGCACATTTTTTGTTATTGTTTAAAATTTAAAAGCGCTAATATGTAGGCAAGACTTTACTTAAAATGCATTGGCTTATTAACCTTAAATACAGTAACCCACTGCAGCAATACTGGTCGTTAGCATTTAGCATGAGATGCTAATGTGCTTGTTTTCTCTTCAGGTGGATTAACTGTCATTAAACTGAGATAAACCAACCATTATCAGCAGAAAAACCATGCTGGTCGAGCTTATCTAACTCTTTTGGTGGTGAATTGCATACCCTTATTAAATTAACCATGGTTTTACTAAAGTAAAAGTGTAGTAACCATGATTTTTTTGGCATATTGATTACACAATAGTTTTACTACAAATAACATAAACTATGGTTAGTGTATCAAACATGATTAATTTGTGTTTACCAAAGTTTAACTATTGTAACCATGGTTTTTTGGTTTTATTTGTGGTAAAACCATATCGTAAGGGTCCTGGTTAGCCAATAAGCCAGAGCAGTACTTATGTAAATAATAGTTGGTTTTAACAAATTCAAGCACACAGTAGGAAATCGGAAAGTTTCCTCACACTTAATAAACTTTTCCAAATGAATAAGCTAAAAAGATGTCACCATCTGACTCGCTATCTCGCTGAATCGGTTTCAACTAGCGGCCTGACTGACATGTTGGCTGATTTACAACATGGCTCCTTTTGGTTTCAAGGCCCATACTTGCGTAATGTCTGGGCTCTTGCATTGTGGTTGAGAAGAAAATGTGTATATGCTGCCTCTGTGAAAATAAATGGCATATTAGTGAGAGGAATCATATTCTCGGGATCCAAAGTGTGAAATTATAAAAGAGGATTCTCCTTTTTCCATAGCAGGCACTTTGCCTGCGTCAACTGAGCATGTCAGCAAACCAGACAACTGTAAGTAGATATCCTGTTAAATGAGTGTGTTTGTGTGGACTTAAATACAGTTTTAAGACCAGCTTGCTGTTTTAAATGTTAGTCTGAGAGTTCCTGACTAAATCTCAGTTTTAGGTGGGATGCTTCAAGTGATTATTTTACAGAGGCTGTTAAAGTATTCCTGACAGATTGCTATTCAATGTATGTGTCCATCTGAGCAGTCAGAGTCTTTTTCTGGTTTCACCTTAATTCTTTACACACAGTCACACAATGATACTGATGACAAAGATAGTTTGTGTGTGTGAGCTCATGCTGGGGGGCGAGTGGCCTTGAAACGGGGGCAGGTGTGACTCTTTATGCTTTCAGAGCGGTCAGAGGATGAGCTGTGAATGAAGCGGTCAGGTGTGCGGCCATTTCAGTAGCATAACATAAAAACAAGTGATTTTGAGTGAACGTTAATTGGAGGTGACAACTAAACATCTAGAATATGTCCTAATTTGAAATGTAGTAACCATAAGAAGGATTTAAATAAATAGTTTGCATTTAAAAAGACACAAAATGAGACCCATTGCACTCATCATATTCATTCATCACTCTTCTTATTTTTAATGAGTTCATTTCGATTGTGAACTGATTCTCTAGAATGAACAGTGTTTTTCATCAACTTTTCCATGGAAAGGGGCAGAACACAGGAGTCTCAATCTGCTTTTGACAAGTAAACTTATCTTGACGTGGGGTCTTAAAACACAGCTTGTGCCGGGACACTCAAAAAACAGCGGGAGTCTAGACTAGGTCTAATCTCCAGGAAACAATCTTTTACCATGGCTCCTAATGCCTTTACGGTCTGTTAGCATTAGTGAAGTATTGCGTTATACATGTACGGCTGTATAAGCGAAGACAATGAATCTTACTTCCCATTCATCATTGTTCTGTTTGTTCTTTAAGATAGTGATCATTTTGACGCTCTGATCTCAAATGTCACCACTGATGAGACTGCCATGTTGTTTTCTCATTGACTTCATCTCTTCTGATTGTCTTATGTAAACCCCTGTTTCCTCTTCTTCAAACCATTCCGGTCCGAGCTAGATAATGGACCCTTAATCAAACATGTCCAGGCTCTTTGTGTGATTAACATACTTGGTGTCAGTCAGTTGCAGATTTAGTATAGTCTACTGTTGGAGTGATGTTTCACCTGAGACTTTACATGAGCTGAGCAGATGTTGTTTAGGTTGAAATAATTCAATTCATAGCGAGTAATTAGATTGGTACAAGTCATGCAGGCTGTAGCTGTCATGTTGACAGCCAGCCACTCTGTAAAAATATAATTAAATTGTATCCAATATAGGATCAACTAAAGGGCTCTTTTTTAGTCATGTGGTATGAAAACTGGTATAGTACAGTATGCACTACATTTTTGTCCTAACAGTCTGAAAAACCATTTCACTTTGGAGGAGATGGCTGATTTGTTTGGGTTTAAAAGCTCCCAGCAATGCATTGGAAAATATTAAGAAATGTTGCATTTATAGAGAAACAATTTATTTATTTATTTACTTTTGTATACTTATCATTTATCTGTTGAGAGAGGATAGATCACCTCAACACTGATTATTCTTCACAGGGGTTTGTGCTTTGTTTCCTTGTCTTAAAATATCTGCAAGGCATCTTTTCAAGTGCATGTGCTCCAATGCAGGCCTATTTTAGTTTTCTTATCATTTATTCCTACTGTCACCACTTTCTGTTGTCTCTCTGGGACAAAAAGGAAATGGGGAAAATATGCAAAGTTTCATCATTATGCTTCAAGCATTTCTTCCCCCAATTTATTTTTCCAACAGTCAATTATTTTTCATTATTATAGGATGAATGCGTTGTCAATAATAGGAGCCTTCTGGCAGGTTAACTGCTGTCGTTTAGTAGTTTGTAATACGTTGGTAAAGTTCATTTCAGTGAGCCACTGTGTTCCTCACCTCATTTTCTTATTAAAGCTGAACCTATAAATGCTTTTTAGGGTACTCCATGATCCCTTGAGTGAACTTTCCTTCTTTTATCTTCTCTCTTATCAGTGTCTTTTGATTATGTCTGGATGGATGTCTGTTACCAGCATGCATTGGCCTGCATTCATTGACACTAGTTTTTCTGCAAAACCAGAAGATCTGGATTTTGTCTTCAAAGTCATTTAAGGAGGCCATGACCTAATCACATGACTGACTGTTGAACTATTGATGCACATTCAGTAGCCAATAAGATCATACTCTTGAAATGTAGCCTCTTGCTCCAACCAAATCTAGACACGATCATAATTATTGTGATTAATTAACCTTTATATTTAATTGTTTTATGTAACACTACTGGCAAAGAAACAATACTTATGTGTTCATAAGCTAGTTGTACATTTTCTTCTTTTATTAAAGGCTAAACGGGTAATGAGACCAATTAACAATCATAAAAAACATCTGCATGGCTTCTGGCATGGTGAGGAGGCAGAGGCCGGACCGCTGACTTGATGTAGCGCACAAGTAGACTCTAATTTGTTTGATTTATAGCCGGCCTGCCTTTGCTTTACTCCTGACATCTGCTGTGGCTAGACATTCAATTTCAGCTGTTGCGTCACACACACATGCTCTCAGACCAAACTCCATGTCCGGGATCCTGCGTCGGCAACTTTCAGACAAAGAAGCCTTTTACTGTGACATCAGTTTTCAATTCTGACTGCCAGACGGTCTTTGATCCTATAAACAAAAATCAGCACCGACTACAGGCCTGCTGTAAAGTTTTCTCAGGGTCAGTCTGACTTTATTTCCTCGGCTCTTCTGTGTATGCGGCACAAGTTTTGCAAGTGAGAATGACTTTAGGAAGGGAAACCGGTAAAAGTCTAGTGGTTAAACACTAATACAGGGTGTACTGTACGATTTAGGAGGAGGTCATTGTTCTTTCATTAGACTATATCTGACCTACAATTCATTTTACAATCAAATTAATTGCTGTAGAGGTGTTTTTGTCTCTCATCTGTTTGAAACAACCTTGATTGTGACACAAAACACATGCTGCTTTATGACATGAACATTTGCATGGAGGTTTTAGAAATGTTAAAGCAATAAAGTACTTTTGCTAACTAGCCGAGCCATGAAAGTGCACGTGAGGCCTCGAGGGTTTACATCCAAGCTGCTCAAAGGAAGAGATTTCAGGGCCAAGTGACTGGGGTTAACCGCTTCTCGGAAAGAAGTGAGCGTTATAGGAGTGATCCCAGTCAGCGTGCTTGATGTGCCAGCGCACGGAGCACCATTACACGTCTGTGCTTGTACCAAGCAGCAAGCCAACAGATGGAAAACCGAGCATTCCCTAAGAAAAAAATAGTTCTTTAATGTCTGCCTGTAAGCCCAAACCATCTGCGGCCGGCCTCGCTGACAATTTAAAAACGTCTGTTAGAAGCATTAGAGTCTTCAGCCAGATTCGCCCAGTGCTGCCACGGTCTCGTTCAAAGTGGGCTTATGCGTTCAGTGTTCAGATACACACTTCATTCATTTAGTCAGAATCAGGACTTAATTTGAATGTTGTTTTAATAATGAATGTTCAGTTGTTTTAACTCATTTCCTATTTAACAATAGGTTTATTAATAATAACAATATTTATTATAATTATTACTAATATTATTATCATCGTCATCATTATCATCATTGTTAAATATTTGGTCTTAATTTTATTGCTCATTTAATGATGATGACTGATTGTTATTGTTTTTAATTTAATATTCAGTCTAAATTATAATGTATAATAATAATAAATTATAATAATTTTTATCTTAATTTTAATGTTAATTTGATGACTGGCTGTTATTTTTTTAAATCTAATATTAAGTATTAATTCAATTAATAATAATAATACATTATTATTATTATTATTATAATAAAAAATCATAATTATTATTATTGCTATTAACAATAATAAACATTGATGTTGTTGTTATTAGTAAATGTAATATTTGATTTTAATTGAAATAATAATAATAATTCAATAAACTTTTAAATTAAGACCAAATATTTGTTTAAAAAAAAAAAAATAATAATAATAATATTCTAAATAATAATGTTAATTTATGTATAGATATAAAATGAAAAATTGTGTTATTCATGCTGAATGCTTTTGATGTCTTTGTTTCATAAAAAATAGTAAATGCTTCTTTATATATCAGAAGAGATCCAGCTTTTGGGTTGACTTGGCAGTGCAAAAACAGCTAACGTCTGTGTAGCCAAAAATGCTGTATGTATAATTACATTAATTTATGAGTGAAACCAATCTTGGGTCTAGATCTAGACCTCGGTTTGCTAATTGGTGACCTCTGGTTTATGGTTTGTGTGTTGTTGTTATAACTTGTTTAATTTAAGAAGAAACCAAGCCCACAGGAACAGTTTTATTGCTCAGAAATATCTCTTTCCTAGCTCAGGAGACAAAGTATGGACTGGCTTTGTCAAGATAGTTCTCCTAAAATTCCTCTGGATAAATAAAACCTGACTCGTTATAATAAAATAGATAGTCCAGGTAATTTGGTTTTGGAAGTATTTGATGAGAAACGTTATTCTAGCAGACATGTTTTTAATCAAATGCAGAATCTAAGAAGCAAAAATCCCAACTCATCCCTGAATGCAGTCTAGGCAAAACGATTAAAAGCTACATTGTGATTTTTCTTTCCTACACGGGAAGTCTATTTAGAGGTCCTCACGTGTGCAAGTTTCAGTGCGTGTACTCATAAAGTGGCATAATCATCTGTTTTGTGAGGCAGCAAAGGAAATGAAGAGAAATTAAAGTGGGCCATTTTAGTGTTGTTTGCACAGCGAGTGAAGCAGTGATAAAGAAAACAAAGAGCGCTGGAAAAACTGCAACCATCAGCAGCAAACAGAGACCAGCACTCAGGCAAACCGCCAGTCCAACCAAGCAGCCCGGTACCCACAGACCTGAACTTAACATGCATGCTCACGTGCACGCTAGTTCATGCACACTTATGTTATGATTTAAGACGTTTTCAAAACAAAATTGAGAGCTAATCAGCTCTTTTTTCACTTTCTGTAGAGGCGTTTGTCCGGCCCAAGTGTAATAAACCCTAGAGTGTGAATTCCATGCTGGCATGATCATAATGGTCGTAAGCATTGGCCATGTCGGCAGGAGGCCGTTGGACCATTTTTCCATTCATTTCACTCCATATCTCCCGTTTCCTGCCTAGTAAACAGTAGTCCGCTGGGAGCGCTTAGAGAGACGTTACACCTACTGTTAGCATGATGTCCAATAAACTAGAGCAGGATTGATAGGCGCCAGATATTGTTGTTTCTTCCGTGCGTGGTTCTCGCTGTACTGCAGGGGCAGGAATCAGGCCAACAGTAGCTGAGTGGACTTTTTACTGGTGTATGAAGAATGAAGAAATATTTCAGGGAAGCTAAGGAATAGTTTTGAAGTCTCTGTGTTCAGCAGATTAGCCTGAATAATAATAATTTGTATTGCGCTTTTCTGAGTACCATCATCTGACCAATATTCACTGAAAAGAACCGACTCACCTGCTAATCAGGCATCATTAGTTCAGAAAAAACACTATACTTAATTTCTGAAGTTTTCTC
The DNA here is from genome assembly GCA_027564155.1 of Gymnocypris eckloni scoliostomus. Classification (NCBI taxonomy): domain Eukaryota; kingdom Metazoa; phylum Chordata; class Actinopteri; order Cypriniformes; family Cyprinidae; genus Gymnocypris; species Gymnocypris eckloni. The sequence continues at coordinate 324,652 of CM050432.1, forward strand.
GGGGATAATTCAAGTGTCAAGCTAACTGATAGCTTTATAAAATGCCTTCGCTACTAAAGCTTGATTTAAAATCCTTGCTTCATTAATCATTAAACTGCCTTTGCTCTGTGGCCAGCAGAGCCGTGATCGTGGGATGACACTTTCGGTCCCTGGGCACAAACTCTTTCTCATTAGTGTGTCTGACACATGATTTGTACGTGCTCGGAGTCATAATTCAAATGAAACGCAGCCAAGCTTGACAGGTAAATGCTAAGACAGAATGATAATAAGCTATAGATAAACTGTTTATGATGCATGAGCAGGGTGTAATCTAACGATTATTGATCTGATAAGAAAAGTGGACTGATGTTACTCAATATGGCATGCATTGCATTAGCACACAGACATACATTTCAAGCCACAAACCTCTTCCTTTCTAAAATTGCACTGTCAAAAAAAGTTCGAAATGCATAATTTCAGCCTTTCCATCAAAAACTAGAGCAGCGCTTTTGAGTAATAGAGAGAGATTAAGCGAGACCAAGCAGAGTTTGGCAGTTGATGATGGGTAATTACACTTAAGCCTAGCGGAGCGGAGGATGACGTTATGATCAGACTAAGTTCCAGTTTTACAGGTCTGGTAGGCCCTGCTGTGCCCGAGGAACCTCGTTCTTCTGTGTTTTGTAATTGCACCGCTTAACGCTCGTATTACTCTGAATGGTTTCAGAGATAAATCAGAGATCCTTGAAAGACTGTATACAACAGTTCACAACCTTGACTCCACAAATGAAGTAATGGGTGGAAGGTTGCACCTTGAGTATAGTGCATAAAACAATTGTGCTTTGTATTAATTAGTTAAAGGGCCAATATTGCAACACTGGGTCAATTAATGGTGTAATGTTGGGGGCAGTTGGTCCAACGGTCAAAAAGCAGTTAAATTTAGACACGATTGTTTCGATTTACCATGCTATTCAAAAACTTGTGCTCAGTGAGATTTATATAATGTTCTTGAAAATGAATTATGCTCCCCAAGGCTGCATTTACAATAAAATTATTTAAGTTTAAAATGTTTTCATTGTATTCTATTCCCGTGATGTGAAGTTGAATTTTCTCCAGTCTTCAGTGTCACACGATTGATCATTGATCAATGGAAAATGCTGATTTGCTGCTCAAGAAACATTGTTCTTATTATTGTCAATGTTGAAAACTGTTGTGCTGCTTAATAATTTTGTGGAATTCATTTTTTTCTGGATTCATTAGTGAATAGAAGTTCAAAAGAACAATTTTTAGAAATGGAAATCTTTTGTAATATTATAAATGCCTTTTATCCTATCACCTTTAATCAAATGAATGCATCCTTGCTCAAAGAAACAAAAAGAGTCACACTTTAAGGTCCAGTTCTTGTGGTGAACAAACCGTTAACTATGACTTTAGCCTCAAACTGCAACATTTCTGCTTATTAATAATTATTAAGATTGTTGTTAAGTTTAGGTATTGGGTATAATTATGGATTTTAGTATATGGTCATGAAAAGATGTGCTTTATAAGTATTAATAAACAGCCAATATGTTATTAATAGGCATGTTAATAAGCAACTAGTTAATAGAGATAATTGGTCCCTAAAGTTTAATTGTTAACAAAAATCATAGTGATTCGGAACTTTTGAGCAGTCCTAGTATTTAATTATGGAAGAATGAGTGAGAAAAACATATTAGTGTTAGACGTGCTTTCTCAGTCTCTAGCGTATTGAAAGAAACCGGTCTGGCCAGTATTGGTTCTGTCTGGAACGGTGAAATCCAAGAACAGCCCTGGGCCTCATATAGCCTCATTAACATGTGCCAGGAAAAAAAGAAGAAAAACAGGGGGGAAACCCATCCTCACCCCTCCTTTCCTGAGGAAGTGGCTCAGTTGAGGGAAAGATCGAATGAGGGAGTGAAAGAACGAGGGCAATGGACAGAGATGAGGTGTTCATAGTGGCTATGACAGATGGACCAGCCTTTCCTCATGAACACCCATCAAAGACTTCGTCAGCTCGTGCGTTTCACAAATGAACCTTGTGGTGAGCGATCCCAGGCCACAGGTTACTCCCCAGCTAACAGCTTCTACAAGCCTATGAGGAGACCGCCTCTTACAGATAAAGCAGTGAGAAAACAGGAGAGAGAAATAGTGCTGAGGTTGAGTTTTCCTCTAAATTAGATTCAGCAAGTGTATAATTTCATCTGGCAAATAATTTTTATATGACCCAGATTCATACATAAATATGGTGCTGCGCTCTAAAACAATAACAAAACAATATCAGTCAACCGGAAATATATTTCTGATATTTAACATACATTGATGTGTTGTAGGATTTTAGCCTGTTTTAGGAAAAGAGCCTGTCCCTAGGGTCAGGCCAAATTGACATTTAGTGCTAGAGTTTGCATCTGGTTATGACCACTGGAAACGGGACATCTGACCATTTACAGGGGGCTCGTGAAATATGATCATTTGAATCACAACATTTTATTATTATAAATGTTGTTTAATATCTTTAATACACCTTTTTATTTTAGAATTTAATTATAAAAATGTATTTATAAAAGCAATTTACTTTTTATTTTGCGATTCTTATATAATTTATACATTAGTTTTATTTCATAATTATATTATACAATTTTAATTTGCCACTTTATGATTTTATTTAAAATTGCATCTATAAATACAAATGTATTTCATTTGTAATGTTATTATACACAATTTCTGAATACAAATGTATTATTTTATAACATTATACCAATATTATTTATCAATGCTAATTAATTGACTATACAATTTAATTTAATTTGTAAATAAATAATTCACGTTTTTTTATATATACACATTGTATTGGTTCGACACTATTTTATGATTTTTATTTACAATTTTATCTAAGAATACAAATTTGCTTTAAATGTATTATGTCATTTATTAATACAAGCGTATTCTTCTATAACATTATTATACCAATTTTATATATAAAGATTTACTGATTATACAATTTAAAGACTAAATTGTTGTATCTTTATTATAGCTAACAAATTTGGTATTTATTTGCTTTATTTTTTAATTTGAACTTTTAAATGAAAATATTTGAGAGATTTTCTTAACTAAATGTACTATTTGTTTTATCATACAAATATTATTTATAAACACAAATGTATTACACTAATTTTGTAATATTACACATTATTTGTCTTGGTGGTTTGTCAGTCATTTATGTAATTTAATATCTAGAGGTGTTTCACACTGCAAAGAAACTGCAAATAATCATCCAATATCTGCTAATGTAAAATTCATATTGAGGGGTGAATTGTCTGGTCTCCAGTGCAAAAGAAAGAGCAACCCAAGTCATGGTATGGTCTGGTCTCTATTTCGTGACCAGAAGTGGATAAAAATAATAAACCCACTGTTGGCCATGTTTAAAAGCACCATGAAAAAACAGTTCAACATCAAAAATCTCCTCTCTGTCTCTCTCTCTCATCCCTGTTTAGACTCCAGACATTTGAGGGAGGGAAGGAGGCGTTCCTTTTGAGATGACATGACCGGACATAACAATGAGCGAGCTTATGGAGAGCGACGGGCAACCCTAAAAGGGCAAGTGACAGCAACACGATACCACACTTAAATAAGCATGCAGAGTCTATCGTCATGCATTTAGCATGCATCTCCCATAATACGGTGGCGATACATTTGTTCAGATGTCACCCATTTGTTCTTCACTCTCCTCTGAGATGTCACAGTGTTATTACCATCCCATGTTACAAAAACACTATTTCTATATCAATCTTTTCCAATCACATGACAAAAACTCCTGCTGGATAAAAAAAATCAACCAACACTTTACAATGGCTCTTTGTGCTTAAGCTGTGCTGCCCTTTGTTTATTTATTGTATTTTTTATGCTGTTAATTATTTTGTGTTTGCATTTATTTGTGCATTTATGCTTTTCTTTCTTTATTTTTATATTTTTGCTTTTATTCTGGCATTGATGTATGCTTTTATTGATTTATTTGCACTGCTATTTTGGCATTTATATATGATTTTATGCTTTTTTATTTGAGCATGTATGCTTTTATTTTAATATATTTATGCTTCAATCTTTATATATTTATTAGTCATTTTATTTATTTATTTATTTATTTATTTACATGGAAAATAATGATTTTATGCCACTGGAGATTTACTTAGGTCAAAAAAATATCGATAATTATGAATTTTCTTGGTTTAAAACCATAAATGATTTATCTGCAGATTAGCCATAATTTATTAAGTGAAGCATTTCTGTCTCATCCTCCCCTTTCAGGACAATTAACCTTCTCATGCAGGTACAGGCATGATATGAACTTCCTGAGCCTCCGGTAGCTTTGCTCAACCCAAAGCTATAAAATACATCAGCTATTTCAAATCAAATCACTTTTATTGTCACATCACCACAGCACAAGTGCCTCGGTGAGTGAAATTCTTATGAGCGTGCTCCAGACAGTGCAAAAAAACAAAAACAATTTACATATGGACAGACAGTGCAAAAAACAAAACAATTTACATATGGACAGTACATATTTACAGACTGTACAGAAGACAATGTGCAAAATACATACATATACTCAGTACACATAGTGTACTATAAAGACATTATCAACTACATTATACATAATCAGATGTATACACATCTACATTATGTCATCATATACATAGTAATAATGAAAAGGTGCAACAGATTATAATTTACAGTAGATTGGTTGAGCAGCAGATGGTTGTGCAAAGGTGCAACAGTGCATTCACATATTTATGTGCTGCATTGTATGGTGTCCAGTGATGTGTAGATAGTGCAGTGTGTGTGTAGTCCGAACTGTGTTAAACTGCAGTGCATGGCATGTTGTGTGAGTGGGAGTGTGATGTAGGTGAGTTATTTCTGACTGTTCAGCATTAACACATTTGAACACATTAACACATTTGAAATAACATAACTATAAAATCTTTTATTTGTAAATACTGTGACACTCATGGAAAGCGTTCTTGACCCAGCGGTCATAATATGAGTGTCTGTATGACATTTATGGCTCTAGGTTCCTCGATCTGTGTGGCTGAGGATCAGTAGATGTCTTGGGACTACTGTCGGCTTGCAGGGGTGAATGTGTTCCTTGAGTTAATGAACAGTCAGTCAGCAAATAAACATGATCTCAGTGTAAAATGCTGAGATTGTTTTGATACTGCAATGACGACATCTCAGGAAAGAGATTGTGGCTATTCTGATGTACTTTGACCTAACGAGGACAATTGACGTTAATTGTTCTTCTATAGATTATGATGCTTTTTGAAGTTGCCTTTTTGTATCTTACATTGTGACATCAAATCACACAAATTGTATTCCCTCCTGATTACATTGACTGAGCTAATAACTTATCAAACTAATACTAATCTAAATAATTAACAACTAATAAAAATCTGTTCAAAACTGCTTGAAACTTTGTTTGAGAAGAAACTCTGGTTGACTAAGTCAATGTAACCCAGCAAACAGTTTCTTAATTAAAGTTCACCAAAAATGTAAACTTCTGTCATTAATTACTCACACATGCCTTTCTAAATCCATAACAACTTCATTCATCTTTGGTACAAAATAAGATATTTTTGAGGATATCTGAGCATTTTCTGACCTTAGACAGCAATGCAACTGAGATGTTCAAGGCCCAGAAAGGTGGTAAAGACATTATTAAAATAGTCCATGTGACATCAGTGGTAGAACCTTACTTTACTTTCATGAAGCTGCAAGAATAAGTTTCATTTTTTAGATTAACTATGCCTTTAAGGTGTAAATTGTACTGGTTTTAAATCATTTAAAACATAATTCTATAGACAGAAATCATCACCTGACCATGACATTAACTGATACCCTGTTAAACTCTGCAACAAAACATTAAAGTTAAAGATAATTTGGTGAACAGCATTTTTATATGCTTTTACTCATAACTGTTATTTTTCAGACTGTCTCTTTAAGATGAGTCTCTTGTGCATTCCCCATCAAACTAAACACATTTGGGTTTTGCATTTGGCCAATGCAGTACGTGTAAAATATGTGCTTTGTATCGCACAGCTGAAGTGACGCCCAGACCGCTTTCAGGTTAAGTTAAATGAGCATGTAATGGAGCCTGGATTAAGTCTTCTTCATTTACACACTTTGACACGCATACACAAACTCGCAGACATTCTCATACAGTGACGCCACCTTTGTCTTGTTCTGCCGAAGCCACAACAATTCTGACATGACTTATCCATTCTAGAGGCCTCACAAGGTAATGCACATTCTCTCTTGGAGTCCAACCTCATGTTCTCATCTGTTTACTAAAGCGTGAAACACTTTCAAATCTAATTCGTCTTCTCACGAGTCTTCGATCGTAATTGAATCAAGCTCTACTGCTCGCAGTCGTCTGGTGGGTCTTTGTCTTTCAGGGTTTGTGTACACGGGTCCTGATGAATGTTCTTTGTCTGGCTGTTCTGCACTTATCTGAAGTGACTTTCAGAACCGAACACAGCATGTAATGCATCAATGTTAACATAAATACAAGGGCACATCGAGTTTTTGTTACTGTGCTTGATGGCACGTAACACTGACTGAGTACACTATAATAATCAACTGTTGCTCTGATGCTGGTGATAACAATAAATGAAATCACATTACCTGTTTATTGTGATTGTGGGTCAAAGGTCGCACAGAAGTTGAGCTTGCAGGGCGGTAGCCAACAAGGTAACAGCACAGATGATAAAGTGTGTGATTACACATAAAGACGTTATAGGCTATTTTGTGTGATTTTAATTTATTCAATAATTTAATGTAATTAATCATCATGATTCCTGAACTATAAATTCTGCAAGAAGGGATTTTAATCATATTAATTGTACTAATGTTATAGTAATGCCATGCCTTTTTAATTATAAAATGATGGCATTTTAAAATATACATTACAATAAATGTATTAATTATATATATATATATATATATATAATTATAATATGTTTATATGTAACTAATCAATATATTGTTATAACAATTTATTATTATTAGATGCTGTGTAACCATAAATGCTATTACTACCACTACTACTAATATTAATAACAATAATAATTTATCATAATGTATATTTTTAAAATATTTTATTTATTATATTCTACATTATAAAAATAATTTATTTTATTATAATGTAATTTTAATTTCTACTGTTATTATTAACATGCTAATTATGCATATTTATAATTTGGATGTTAATACTGACTACAGTTGAGCTGTTGTTGTTGTAGATATCATTTTTATTAAAGCAAGTCATAGCAAAATGGCAAATATAGGGTATCAGGGATCCAGACATTACAAGGCTTTGGAGGTCATCGTCAAACAATTCATGCAGTGAAACTATAGAAAACACAGAAACTTTATTTGTTCAATTAGAGTTAATTTAAAACATGCACGCACCGTACACACTCAACTCATGCAACCATTAATTCAATTCTGATTTGAAAACATCTTGTTTTCGGTAACTTCTCGCGTGAGCTGTGTAAGCGTGCGTTTGCAGCAGCACAAAAGAGGCTTTGTTCCAGCAAACATACACACCACACGTGAATGACATCACTCTTGTGAGTGTGACTGCGGCGAATCAGGATTAAACCCTTATGGTGTGTGTGTGTGTGTGTGCGTGAATGTGATTCTGTGGTTTGAAGCCATACCTCGGCGGGTATTAGGTTTTCTTGTAGCGATTCATTTTCAAACGTTATTCTCAAGTAGGTCTTCCATTACTTTGTGAAGATGGCATGAGTCTCTAATAGGCTTTAAACATACAAAAAACAGCATGTGTAAAATTTGTGTGAAAATCATAAGTGTAAAGATTTATTTACTGTTAAGTGATATCATGCACTAAGTCTAATATGAAACAAAAACCTTTGTACACAACCCAAACGAATAGCATCCCGTCAAACACGCACACAAAAGATGAAAGGCAAACATTCAGAAGACTGGCATGTGTGTTTTCCATTTGCAGACCAGCAGAGGTTTTGGGTTACTGATGATAGTGGTGACCGGGCCAAACACAAGCCTTGATCCATGTAACTATAGTGTGTCTGAGCAAGTGACACGTGTGACAGAAAGACACGTGTGATGTGAGCGCTGCTAGGGAAGTCCTGTCCCAATGCAAATACAATCCGTTTGCATGGGAGATTTCGATAAACCTAAAGGATTGCTTTGTGTGTGAGCATGTGTGTTTCCCAAGACCTCTCCTGGGAACTGTAGGGAGTTGTGTGTGTGTGTGTGTGTGTGTGTGTAAGCATGCATTTGCTGTAAACCACAGTTCAGTGGGGAAAACTACTTCAGCTTGCCAAGCTACTTCAACTCTTGAAGAACACAATGTGGCTAAATACTTTGAAAAGAAGCAATACATTTTCAAATGTATCACTATTCGATTAGATTATAATTTTCAATTTTTAAAACAGTTATAAGTCAAATTCCAATAACAGCATTATTCTTCCACAGATTAATTGATGTATTAAAATTAATCTTACTTTGCAATGAGTTAAAGATATAAGCCCGGTTTCACAGACAGGGCTTAGACTAAACTGGGATTAGGCCATAGTTTAATTGGGACACTTAAGTAGTTTTTATAAACATGCCTTAGAAAAAAACATTACTGGTGTGTTTCTAAAGACAAAACAAAGGCACTGATATATTTTAAGATTAGTCAGGGTAAGTTTATTTCAGTTGAAACAGCTCAGACTTGCATTTTAGTCTAGGACTAGGCTCAAGCCTTGTTTGTGAAACCGGGGGATGATGTTTTAGCAGACTTTATTTATTAACTAGAAAAGATACACTTTTTTTGAAGACTATTCATAAACTGGTGAGCTGTTGGAAATGTTAAGTTAGTAGCTTTGGTAACTGTAGTTAGTGCTGATCTTATCACTTCTGTCCTGTGGCAATGAACAGGATGTAACAAACTGTTGGGCTGTCCTGTGCCCTTCCTCCATGTTCTTTATATCTAATCGCCTCTCAATAATCAAGTTGAACATGAAATGTGGAAGAGGATCATGCTGTCTGCTTTGCTTTGTCCTTGTCTATTTGTCCACTTCCTTTCACCTGAGCTAACTACACACAGCAATTAAACTGCCTTACATTTCGTGTTCAGGTCTGTCAAATGCTGTGTAAACAAGGGTAATCCTCTTATTTGTGTATACCATTTAGTAAAGTTACGTGATGTACTGTATTGTAGTAAAACATTACAGACTAAAAACATCTGATGTTTTGATTCAAAACAGCTTTGGGTTTATTTACACTGGTAATTGCTGGCTGGATGTCATGTGCAGGTATTGGTAAAATATGTTTATTGTAGTTATCGGATCTTGCCGTGTTAGTTTAAGGTTCCTCACAAGTAAGGATGTGACATTGAAATGATATACCAATAATTTAACAGCAAAGAAGCCACGCTTTCTCTTTAAGCATACCGTTTCACAGCACTTGACCACGAGTGCATGTTTCTGCTAAAGCTAACATCAAGCTAGATGCTAGCAACCAATGGCAACATTTCTGGTGACATTTCCATAAAACAATAGTGTTGCCGCTTCACATTTCACAACACTTTCAAACTGAAATGTCCAGTGAGTGATGCTAAAGATGTGTTCAGTTTTATTGAAACACATTAACGTGAATCTGACCCTAATCTGGGAATGTTAACAAAAGCATAAGTGAAATAAAAAAAACACACTTGATGAAGCAACTGTGTCATTTTAACTTGCTTCTATAAGTCTTAGAGTTCTTGTATCATACCCATGGACCAATGCAATACTGTACCAGGTGAGCTACTGAGCAAGTTTTCAATATTCGAAAATGTCAGAATGTATTAATTTACAAATCATAACATAGTATTGTTCAAAGAACCACGTGAAAATGAGTCTACATTAATTGATAATCTTCCCCTTTATTGATTTGTAGGAAACTGAATAGAAGTTTTACTGCCACTGGTGTTTATTTCACCTGGAAACTTCAGTGAGTTGTATGAAGGTAAAACAGATAAAGCAAATGCAAACCACAAACTTTGACTAATGCTCGCTGCTTCAGTCCTGTAAATCTGGTTTATACTCCAAACAGGAGAAGCAGGTTGGAAAACAGTAAACGTTTGTATATATAAGTGTCGTATCTGACCATCACGTTCAAAAGATAAATTCGCTATCAACATTTTGTCTTTTAGATTAGAATTGACACAACTGTATTTTCTCACTAGCCCTATTGTATGCTATATCTTTTTGGACACTCAATGACAAGGGCTAAACCTTGAACAAAGCACTTCACAGGTCTGCCGGCCCCAGCGGTATCTGCTCAAATACAGACAAAAATGACTCGTTGTTTGCTAGACAGCAGAAAGATTAAGTGATAGTAAATAGAGAGAATGGCATACAACGTTGGAGGGAAAACCTATCGGGTGACCAAACCGGCTCAGAACAACCCATGATGTCATGTCAGCGAAACTGTCACAACAGATAAAGCACACATCCCTCAATCGCCTGGGTGTTATGGAGAGAATCTAAATATAAAAGATCCATTCGCTAGGGTCGTTTTTTTCTGGTAGACTCCCTGTTCAGATATACATATGCCAAATGTGTTTCATGGGGAGATGGGATTGGTTAAGAAGTATATTTCTGATTCACCTACGATGACATGCTTAACTGGAACAGCTGTACCAGATGGCTAGAATTAGGTCCATGGCACTGCAACCTAGTGCAGATCGAGACATGATCACGTAATGTGTGTCTAAATATACCAATGTGACCATTTCAATGCATCAATAACTTTCTCTGTTACTGTGGTGTATTGATAGATGGCACGCTGAGTTTTGTTCCTGCAGGGTTAGATCTGTTATTTAACCGTGTTTGAGTCCTGCAAAGCACTGGAAAGTAATGACAAGCAATGACAGGGCAGTCCGGTTCCAAAAAAAACAAGGCATTCCACAAATAGCATAAACGTGTATTGTCAATATTGAGGCTTACAATGAATCGACTGGCTTTTGTCTCTACGGGGTTTTTGTCGGTACACTTAACCTTAGGCCTTTTAAAACGGCAGATTTTGAAAAGAGGTTGGACAACCAATCAGATTAGCCTCAGTACTTGTCTCATTAAATATTTATGACATTGGTACAGTCACAGAAACGTCTTCATGCAACTTGGTTTCAGTGTGTGATACGGAAATGTTTGTTTTTAGTAGACTTAAAACAGCCACATATATGCAACAAACAGTTGCATTTATTCCAATCAATATTCAAATATATTCTAATCACAGTTTTATATATCGTCCGATAAATATACAATTAATAATATTAACCTAGAGTTTACAGCTGTACAGTTAGACTTTGATCTTTACTACCGAAGATAAAGTAAAACACTGAACAAGATGAAACTTCATTAAGTGCCCAAATATGTTAATTGTTATGATGTTATCTATAGGGTGAGATTGAGTGAGACACAGACAGTGAAAGGATAGAGAGAGTGACAGGGAAGACTCGTTTAGTTGAACACACCAGCGATTCGATTCCTCTGTGTAAAAACGATGACAGAAGTTTCCTGCCTGGCAGACATGATCTAGATTTTGAGTCACTTTTGCTGCGAGAACATCTGTTGCCGATCTGACAGTGACTCAAAATGTAAAACCGACACAACTATTAAAGTAGACCGAGACTCCCCAGACGTTCTGCTCCTTGTACAGTCAAGAAGACAAGGAGGATGTTGGCCCCAGTTCAACGCCTAGTACACCACATTATGATGTGACACTTATATGGTTTTAGGCGCCTTTTAGATTCCGATTGTGAAATACAATTCAGTGCATTCCCGCTTTTGAACTCGCACAGCTTTTTCCACATAAATTTATACAGATATTAATGTCACTGTTTGCACCAAGGTTATTATAGTTTAGCATTTTCAAATGTACTATTTGATGCAACACTTCAGTAGATTTTTAAATTATTATTTATTATTTACATTTTTATTTTATGGACACACACACACACACACACACTCTCTCTCTCTCTCACTCACACACACACACACACACACACACACACACACATGTTTGGTGGCGTGGGTAGGTTTAAGGGTGAGTTTGGGTCAACAGTTTAATTATAAATTTAAATTACAGATATGAATTATAGATGTAATTACATCATGGTTTTTCAATATAAGTACAATATAAAAACAGGTAAGCAATAAGTGCATTGTTTCAAATAATTAATTTAAATATAATTACATTACATAACTTATAGTCATTTACATTTATGCATTTAGCAGACGCTTTTATCCAAAGCGACTTACAGTGCATTCAGGCTATAAACATTTTTGTCAGTATGTGTCATTAATAGTCATTACACAATTAAACATTACACAATTAGACAAATAGTAATTTAGCAGATGCTTTAATCCAAAGTGATTTACAAATTTAGGACAATGGAAGCCATTATTAAGCAGGTGCATAGTAAAATCCACTTAATATAAAGCGGGACCAATACTCTAATGATAGTTATGTGTAGTTAGTTGCAAAGTTAGTAGAATGTCTTAAGTGGATTATCAAAATAAAATGTAACCCATCTTCTGCTATAGACTTTCTTGCATAACCAATAAAAACAAGATTTACTCTGACTGTCATAACGACAAAGTTTAAATTGACATGAAATGTCCTAATTTTTTCATGCAGAACCAAAGCTGCATAACAGTCAGACCCCAGACCCAGACACACAATAGCAGTTTAATTTTCATAATGTAAATGGACCCTGTCTGCCTGTACACTCCTGTAATGAGATGCACTGACATTTAATTTATCTAATGTCATCTTTGTTATCAGTATGAGTAAACCGACTGGCATCTCGCTTCATAAAAATGAGACGTGCTTTCTGACATGACTCCAATAATTCTGCCATGTGATGAGCATAAGTTATATATTTTTAAATGATAGTATTCCTCTTAGTTTTCATATAATAACCCAGCTCTGTGAACTAAGTTTAAGAACCTGATATTTGAGTCCTTCCCTGCCTCTTCTAGCCCTGCAGTGTTTCTACATCATTGCTTCTATGTTGTCTAAGCAGAACCGGTTTCATATTGCTCTAATAAACTACATCAGGAAGTTAATCTGCCGATATACCCTCTCACTTGAAGAAAAACGACACCGCATGCCACAATGCTCCCTCGTGCTCCAGGCAGCGAGACAGGAAGAGCTTTAATCAAGGGCTTCCCGTGCTCCTCGCTCTGAGAGGCTTGTTGTGTCTGTGATGGCAGTAAGGCACTCACCAGCTGTTACTAGCAGCTGGAACAAGATGTGTGTGAATGACTTGAATGAGCTGTTAAAACTCCCTCGTAACGGGGAATACGGTGCTCTCTATCGCCCAGATCTTAAAATCTAGATTACTCATCCCTCCATTGTGATAGCAATGATAGTGATCTACACCTGACTGCCTGGATGTTGAGACCGGCCTTTAACACTACATGTATTCTGCCTTCAGCAGTAGTAGTAGATAATTATCTGTGCCTGCTTGCCTGGTTGTTTGTGTTACTTAAGCCTTGTAGTCTCTTTGTTTTCAGCTAAAGTAGATGGCATGCTTGTAAGATAAAAAGATGAAAAATGGTTTGTTTTTGTACTTCCACACCCAGGATGCTAGCAGAGAAACGGCTGTCTCGCTGAACCAGTTTTCTGAAGTTGAACAGAAAGTGGCGGGGTTTCCTTTTACATATTCTGTCAGACTTGAATGCTGATGATTGAGATACTAATGCAGTTCACAGAAGCAAGTTAACAGAAAAGTGTCCATTTAAATGACTAATTACAAATAAACATCCACCTGGAATGACCTGGGGTTAAACATGTTGTTGACTGGTAATTTCAAAAAGTTCCCACAATGCTTAAAGAATTCTAAGTGAATATTACAAGCCAAAGGAGAGAAAGATTATAAGTAACTTCATAAATGAACATTGAAAATAACTTAAACCCTTTTAAAACCGTTTGATTATATTAATTAGCCCATTCTTTATTTAATGAGAGAACAGAATGATGAGAATATTTTAACACGTTCGCTCAAAGCACGTTCATTTTTTTAAACAAGTGCATAACATGTACTTCTGTATAATAACATATCTATCAGGGTTATTTTATTATCTAGATACTATTTGTTAATTTTGAATGGGCTTTATTTGATATTTTCAGTTGCCTTTAGTATTTTTGTGCTTTTGTCTTTTATTTTGTTTTTGTATTCAGTTTGATTTCAGTAATTTTAGTACTTTTCTGTTTTCTCAATTTTCTAAGACATCATTTCTAATATTCATGTAACTTTTATATTAACAAACTGTTTTACTTGTAGTTAACGTTAACAAAACTGATACCAATATTCAGGTTGATCTTATGAATAAGAATTCATATTATAATTATTATTCAATTGTTCAGGATTTAAAACCACATGAATGGAAATATGGCCTGAAATCAAATTAAGGCGAATGATAGTTTGAATTCAAAGATGTTAAATGCACTTTTGTTCTACTTAAAGAGGCCTATAATAGATAACAGAGTTTAAAGTTTTAAAGTCATGTATTTTGGCCTCAACATCATCTACTGAAATGAAAAACATAATTCTGGTATCTAGGGATGAGTCTTTAAATATCCTTTGCTGTACATTTATCATCTTATCAGTACCTGCAGCGAGGTCTCGCAATGAATTAGTCATGTAAGGACTTTAAAAATTCTAATGAGTCATGAAGGATGGAATTGTTGGTTTGTGTCCATGGCAACCCTGTTATTGTTTTGAATCCACCAGCGCGGGACAAAGCGTTGCACCCATCAAGGACAGAGGGAGGCTCATTGTTTGTGAGATACTGAAACTCTGATAAGTCAAAGACTGATGCGTTGTTCAGTGTGTTTACTTCAAAGTATGAGGAAAAGCAATCGCGAGAGAGAGACTGAGTGTGTTATCTGAAGTAGGCCTGTTTGGTTTATCATGCGTTAGGCACAAAAGTGATCTTCCATGTGCTGTTTACACTTAGTTTTCCAACTCAAAATGGGGTAAGAGCCTTGTGCAAGCCTCCAGCTTTGACTCTAGAGTTCTTGGGTCACCTACACTCATTCATATAGCAGACATGTTTATCTAAAACAACAATTTAATGTGTACTTTTTGTCATTGATGATCCCAGAGTCAAACCCATGACAAGTGGAGCCATAAAAATCAAGGGTTGCAATAGACCACGCGGCCTTGCATGATAGAGTCCCGTTTGGCCCACCTTTGCTGTTTAACTGCTTTTAATAGACTAACTGGTATTCATAGACTAAATTATTTCCCCTGCTTCCAGCCGTCTTTGTCTAAGTTCTTTGTCTAAAGTACAGAAGCTAATTTGGCTGCAGTCTAAACATCGATTTGGACATGCATTGGTAAATCTGTTCAGATATAATCGGTATGCTAGGCAAACATCTATTTTGGGTTTGTTACCACTATAAATAAAAAGTTCAATTTAGTAGGAACGTCCTCTGGTTGATTCTAGATTACATTTGTTTTCATTCCCTTCCAAAGAGGAGATCGTCTTTTTTTAAACCGCACAAGTTCTTTGTAACTAGCTCAAGTTTCGCTGTATGTATGTTGACTTCACGGTCTCATGGTGTATTTCTCTGAAATCGTTTTTTAACTTCAGGTGCGGCCTTCTTTCATCTGAATTTGTGGAGTGAAATGATCAGATCCCCACAAAGCTGTGTTGACAGAATAAGGTTGTTTACAAGGTGTTTGTGAGATCTTGCAGATGTTGCATTGTGAAGACATCGAGGTCACTTTGACACACAAACAGATTTGAAGTTGAGCAATCGCACTTGAAATTGAGAGCAAAGAAATCAGGTCACCGTATCCCTGGGTCTGTTCTCTGCAAGGGGAGCAAAGACCTCTTTGCACGCAGGCCAAAAGTCCCTTCAGATGGAATTACACCTGGCTAACCTTACAGGTGGGAATATATCTTTTAGGATATACCTTTATGGCCACTGCTGTGTTGAGTTATGATGGAACTGATGGAAATAAAATATAAATGTTAAGAACTTTAGAAATGTTGCATTGACAGCTAACTGCAAAAAAAGTTGAAGTACCATAATCACTGAAATAAAAATGAAGCTATATATATATATGTATGTATGTATATACAGTGGGGCAAAAAAGTATTTAGTCAGCCACCAATTGTGCAAGTTCTCCCACTTAAAAAGATGAGAGAGGCCTGTAATTTTCATCATAGGTATACCTCAACTATGAGAGACAAAATAAGAAAAAAATCCAGAAAATCACATTGTAGGATTTTTAAAGAATTTGTTTGCTAATTATGGTGGAAAATAAGTATTTGGCCACCTACAAACAAGCAAGATTGCTGGCTCTCACAGACCTGTAACTTCTTCTTTAAGAGGCTCCTCTGTCCTCCACTCGTTACCTGTATTAATGGCATCTGTTTGAACTCGTTATCAGTATAAAAGACACCTGTCCACAACCTCAAACAGTCACACTCCAAACTCCACTATGGCTAAGACCAAAGAGCTGTCAAAGGACACCAGAAACAAAATTGTAGACCTGCACCAGGCTGGGAAGACTGAATCTGCAATAGGTAAGCAGCTTGGTGTGAAGAAATCAACTGTGGGAGCAATTATTAGAAAATGGAAGACATACAAGACCACTGATAATCTCCCTCGATCTGGGGCTCCGAAGATCTCACCCGTGTCAAAATGATCACAAGAACTGTGAGCAAAATCCCAGAACCACACAGGGGACCTAGTGAATGACCTGCAGAGAGCAGGGACCAAAGTAACAAAGGCTACCATCAGTAACACACTGCGCCGCTAGGGACTCAAATCCTGCAGTGCCAGACGTGTCCCCCTGCTTAAGCCAGTACATGTCCAGGCCCATCTGAAGTTTGCTAGAGAGCATTTGGATGATCCAGAAGAGGATTGGAAGAATGTCATATCATCAGATGAAACCAAAATATAACTTTTTGGTAAAAACTCAACTTGTCGTGTTTGGAGGAGAAAGAATGCTGAGTTGCATCCAAAGAACACCATACCTACTGTGAAGCATGGGGGTGGAAACATCATGCTTTGGGGCTGTTTTTCTGCAAAGGGACCAGGACGACTGATCTGTGTAAAGGAAAGAATGAATGGGGCCATGTATCGTGAGATTTTGAGTGAAAACCTCCTTCCATCAGCAAGGGCATTGAAGATGAAACGTGGCTGGGTCTTTCAGCATGACAATGATCCCAAACACACCGCCCGGGCAACGAAGGAGTGGCTTCGTAAGAAGCATTTCAAGGCGGACGGCTCGGTCCGGTTCTGTGTGGACTACAGAAAGGTGAATGCTGTGTCGAAGTTCGACGATTATCCAATGCCCCGAGTTGACGAGTTGCTTGATCGGTTAGGTGCGGCACGCTTTTATTCGACACTGGATTTAACGAAAGGGTATTGGCAGATCCCCTTATCGCCACTATCCAAAGAAAAGACAGCCTTCACCACGCGCTCGGATTACACCACGTAACACTTCCGCTCGCTTGTTGGGGCTCCCGCCACCTTCCAGCGCCTCATGGATAAAGTCCTCCGGCCCCACAGCGCGTACGCCGCTGCCTATCTGGATGATATAATCATCCATAGTAATGATTGGCAGCGGCATATGGAACATCTCCGCGCGGTCCTGAGGGCGCTGAGGGTGGCCGGGCTCACGGCAAACCCGCGGAAGTGTGCAATTGGGCGGGTGGAGGTGCGGTATCTGGGCTTCCACTTGGGTCATGGGCAGGTGCGTCCCCAAATTGACAAGACGGCTGCAGTTGCGGCCTGCCCGAGTCCCAAGACCAAAAAGGAGGTGAGACAGTTCCTGGGGCTGGCGGGATATTATAGGAGGTTTGTTCCTAATTTTTCGGACCTCACCAGCCCGCTGACT
Organism: Gymnocypris eckloni scoliostomus; assembly: GCA_027564155.1. NCBI lineage: Eukaryota > Metazoa > Chordata > Actinopteri > Cypriniformes > Cyprinidae > Gymnocypris > Gymnocypris eckloni. The sequence goes on from CM050432.1 coordinate 342,578, forward strand.
GATCTCACTAAAAAGGAAGCACCCGACCCGGTCCAGTGGATGGAGCTGTGCCAACAGGCCCTAACCAAGGTGAAGGCTGCCCTGTGCGGCGGCCCGCTCCTGCACTCTCCTAACTTTGATCTCCCCTTTTTATTACAGACAGACGCGTCGGACAGGGTGCCGTCTTGGCCCAGGTGGTCGGGGGAGAGGAGCGGCCGGTGCTGTATCTAAGTCGGAAGCTCTCAAAGAGAGAGACTAGATACAGCACCGTGGAGAAGGAATGCTTGGCCATCCGATGGGCTGTCCTCACCCTCCGCTACTACCTCCTGGGTCGGGAATTCACCCTCTGTTCGGACCACGCGCCCCTCCAGTGGCTCCACCGCATGAAGGATACCAACGCGCGGATCACCGTTGGTATCTAGCTTTACAGCCCTTTAAGTTCAAGGTGGTCCACAGGCCGGGGGTGCAGATGGCGGTAGCCGACTTCCTCTCCAGGAATGGGGGGGGGCTGCAGGCCGGAGGGCTCACCGGCCTGAGACGGGCGGTGGGGGCATGTGGCGAGGGGGGGCGTGGAAAGGCGGAACGCGCTAGGGGGAGAGCGGGTTCGGAGACGAGCGGGGAATCAGTGGGCAAGTGAATAATGATTAACACCTGTATCTGATTCCAGTGATTGCCGGGGAGACTTGAAAAGGCTCCCGCCGGCCTGCAGTGAGGAGGCAGTAGTGAGCAGCGAGAGAGAGAGAGCCCTACCGCCGAAGACCAAACCACCAAAGAAGAAGAGCGCCGGAGTTTTTGTTTACGTTTTGCTGTTACTGTTTTATTTTGTGTTATTAAACACCCTTTTTGTGGCTCGTCACCCCTGACTTCCTCATCCTTCCTTCCCTGACCCTCGAACCGCGTTACAGTCACACTTTATATTAAGGTCACGTTTTTGATATTAACAAACCATTAACTTCGACTTTTGCCTCAACAATACCTTACTAACTTTAATAAGCAGCAAATTAAGAGTTTATTAAGTTATTGGGTATTAGGGATTTAGAATATGGTCATGTAGAATATGTGGTTTACATGAATATGCTTTTTACTAATAAACAATCAATATGTTAAATTTAAAATTTAACATGTTAGGCACTTTGACAGTCAAAAGCATTATGTAACAAGTTCTTAAAATACAAAAAAGCTATTAATAAATATTATAAAACCATATAAAGAATATTAAAACAACACTTTAGAAAGTTGGTTTTCGATTAGAGTAAAACAAGGTCTGCAGTTCACATTATTTTGTGTTGACCTCCATGTTTTCTCAACATTTCACAACATAAATCCCTCAAAAGTGAAATATGAAACCATTGTGTGCTTCTAAAAAATGCATATTGCTAAAAACTATCAGAACATGTGAATTTGTGCTTGAATAATCAGTAGTTCTTATACAGCATCTTGAGTCTTATCAGAAACACAGCAGCTTGACAATCTCTTCAAATCACCTTTTTAACTCATAAATCCAAATCTACCAAAAAGGAATGTTTGGCAAATAAGGGTCACGAGTTTTGAGAGAACGGCTCCATACTGCATTTCTGTATATTTTACACATTAAACAATAACTGTTTGTGTCTGGCATATGGTTATGGGTCCTGGATGGAAAACACCTTGTTATAGATAACTAGATATAGATACAGAATTGCAGTTAACAAGCGGTTGCTGTCTCGACCCTACATAATTTGAGTCAAAACTGAGTGTGTGTGTGTTACCCAGTTGGAAGGAAAGCAGTGGTAGATATACGACTGTTATAATACTAGAGTGTAATCAAATGTAATGGCCATATTTCAGTGTAGCTAAAAATATATATAGATTTTATTGTGTTGTTTGGCCAAAGGAGAAACACATTCTTGTGAAGTCATTGTTATTTAAAGACTTGCAAATATATCACATACTGAAATAAAAATAAAAATGGTGTAGATTTTCACTAAGAAACGACTAATTTCACAGTGTTATAAAAAACAGCAAGTAACAGAATTAAATGTCAAATTTAGAAGCATAAAGACTGAAATCCGTTTTATAATCAGTGTTATTGTTAACTAAAAGTAGTAAACATTTTAGGTAACTGAAATAAAGTTAAAATAAAATTGTTAAACTTTTTTCCATAACTGCAAAACGTTTATGAAAAGAGCTAGTGACTGAAATTAAAATAAAACTACACAGAAATATATTAAAGAAAAGTAATAAATAAAGTAACAAAATTATTTAAGCTTTTGAAGTCAAATAAAAAAAACACTGAGGGTATAAATGAATCAAATTCAGGATATAAATAACATTTATAAAATGACCGTAATGTGCTGTTTTTTCATTTGAGTTAAACAAGGCCTGTTATGTTCAGATTGCTTGAAGAAACATAAATACCTCAAACATGAATTATGAAACCACTGTATGCTTCTAAAAAATAAAAATGGCAATAAACAAACAAACACTGTTCGACTTAAATTTTACTTGATCTTTATTTACAACTTTAACGAATAAAATGTACAGTACATTTTCAGTTTAAGAGACCGTTCAAAATAACAGTAAATGACAAAAGAGAGTGAGTGTTCAGAGTAACGATAGAGAGCACAAAAATGTCGAGATAGTAATTTTTTAGTGACCTGTTCCTTTTAAGAATACGCTTTAAAATATTTTCATGTGACATTTTTAAAAGCCTGGAGCTCACATGACATGATATTGACTTGCTAAAGGTCTGCACAAACATGTTTTTCTCCAGAATGGCACCGATGGAAAAACTGTTTTGGCTGCTGCGTTTGCATCTGAAGGTTGTTGAGAAGGTCTCAGTCGTGTTATTGTAGAGCCAGAGAGCCGGGAGGACATTGTTTTCGTAGGAGCTCTGAGGAGCGGTTAGATAACAGGCTCTTCTGCTGTAGTTTACACTTCGCAATGTGCTACTGTGTGGACAGATACTGAAGTGTTTAGGCAAACTGTACGGCCCGGCATGTGTGCGGGTCGGAGAACAGTTAAAGGCGTTATGCAACCATGTTGAAGAGTTATGATTATTCTGCTAACTATATCCAGATATCTGTTCTCTCTACCTTGTCACTCTTTCTCTAAACACTCGCTCTCTTTTGTGGTGACTCGCTCACTCTCTCTTTGTCTGTTCTTTTGTTTGTCTTTTGTCTGGTGGCAGTGTGAGGTGAAACTGGAGAATGTATGTGACTGGCTGACTCAACAGGTGAATAAGGCAGAATTGTGCTTCGAGCAATGGTAGCGCTCCAGTGAGGGGAACCTTTCACACGCAAACCCTATTTTGCACTAGTGTGCAAAATAGTGTCATACACGCTGTACTCCCTCATCAGACACCTCATACTCCTCATTTCTGACCATTACAAGTCAGCATCTTCATGCATACATGATTGAATGATTGTTCTTTTGATATTAAGTGTGTGTGTGTGTTAAAAATAAGATCTATTTTAACACCATTTAAAAAGTCTTATTACAATTTTCTTTTCAGATTTTTTTCTATTGTAAGCAGAACTTGAAATATAACTAAAATATGTCATAGGAATGTTATGGACCATTGAAGACAGAATTAATAGTTTGAAGTAAAAAAAAAAAAAGTTACAATAATTTGTTACATACATTACATTTCCGATTTTAAAGGCAGAATATACTAAATACCACCAAGATAAGTACTTTTAAATTGAAATATTGATTTATCTATTTTTATTTGGATAATAAAACTAATGAAATGTCATGCTAAAAATTTATTCTACGTTTTTTGTTTTTGTGAAACATGTCCCAGGCTTGCTCTTGACAGGTTATGTGAGTTCATCAGTAGTCTATATTAATTATTTGACCATTTAATTTACTGTGCATTGATTTGCCCTCTTTTTACCTCTCTCTCTCTTAGACCTCTGCTGTCCATCCTGTTTGATATTTCTTGTTCTGTCTCTGTTGATTTGCTTTGGCCATCTGTGTTCTTTCAACAGTTTGCTCTTCTGTGGTCACTGATTCATGGACAGCAGAATTATGAATCTTATCTGCCTTCCCAGCAATGCGTGTTGGGAGGTTTATCTTAATCACTGCTGTAGGCTAAAACATTTCAGCGCATGGAAGATGACTCTGCGGTTCAGCTCACTCACTGCTGACCGCAGCCTCAGACACAACACTCACTTTCCCACAAACACAAGCGCTGAGCGGTGGATGAGTCCACACCACACAGACAGCTTAGCGTAACCTTTCTTTCTTTCTCTTGGAAGATGCTGGATTTCAAATTATCTGGCCAACCCCTGATAACAAACCAGATGGCATCATCGTATCACACACTAGGCCTTTAACTCGTGGATGTAACATTACTGTCACTCTGATCTGACAGTCATCATCTCAGTGGGCAAATTAGATGACTAAATGGGAGTGATTTGGACACTGATATAAGGAATAAACTGTTCTCAAGGGACCCTATCTCAAGTGTCATTAATCCACAGCAGTATGTGAGGAATGAGGAAAATACTAGCCTGAAACTCCGAGGTCCGTTCATGCATGAAAAACTATAAATGCGTCTTTACTTGTTAAATATTGTGGTTGTAAAAACACTTGCATTTGACTGGTCAACTGTCCCGGGATGAAAACACCACTTCTAGTGGCCTCCAGGAGTTTGAAAAACCTGCTTTATGGTCCCCTTTATTTGAGAAATGTTTTTAATTGGCTTTCAAATGACCAGACCTCCAAGTTTCAAGACCTGGGTATACATTTTAGGTCTTTGAGAAGGTTGTCATGATGAACCAACATTCTAGTTAAAGTTCTGTTCCCATTCTGGTATTTGGCTTTAGGTAATAACTCTTATCTTTCCCACTAGTATCATAACACAACATAGCAAAAGTAAATGATTTTCAGTTCCATTCTACGATTGGTCAGACAAACAGATTCTCAGTTCTGTCTGGCTGGTTGGGAGTTTGATTAAAACTAAATAATAAGGATAGTTTCAATTATAAAAAGAGACTGTGTTGGGATGAAGAGATGCTGGAAGATACTCTGGATGCATCATGGCGGGTTTTTTTAAAGGGAGGAGAAAAATGAAGATAAGAACATGGAAAGACAGACTAATACAGACAGACACTACAGCCAAACCCATGTGGAGAGAGCTGAGCACCTGATGACATGTCTGAGATCTGCTCAGTCTTGTCTTTGTTCTGCGGTCACGTCAGGAACACATAATTTGAGCTTCAGGACTGATTCTTCTCTCTTTGATGTTGTCCATGAGACAGATTGAGAGTGTTGGCCTGGAAGAGGCTCCAGATCACTTGTGTAACGCACCTTCAGATCCTCAGAACTATTTGTTTCTGAAAGAGAGAAAGGAACGATTCCTTTGAGATTGCTGTTTGTCTATGTAGTTGGAAAATATTCCCTGACTGTGTAAAACGGTGAGATTCTTTTCATTTTCCAGTATTTTGTAGGCCCTTTGGGCCCACAGAACAGACAGGTTGGAGTCAGTGGACGCTGAGGTCACAGGAGAACAATAGAGCAGGGTCTTCATCTCTGTTTAAAGCTTTAAATCTGTTTCAACAGGAAGAGAGAATGATTCTCTTACAGGGAAAACAGACCCCCCAGTGCTGCGTGTGTTTGATTTGGGCCTGGTTCAATCAACAGATCTGTCCGACTCCACCCGGTCTCGAGTCTCATCTCTCCAAACAACTGCAATCTCCACATCTCTGTTTTAAATATGGCACTTTACCTCAATCTTCTCCAGAAATTGCATAATTAATGACTATTTTTAGATTCTAATGAGGAATTCTATGGAATTGTAATGGATGGCCTGGCTCTGATCACAGCTTCCGTAGAACCTTTTTGGTCTGCGTAAAAGCTTTGGTCTGTTTTATGGTGTTTTGTGCCAGAAGTGCATTTAAGAAGAGCCAAATGTCTGTTGTTTATGAGCCGATGCCGTCAGCCCTGCTTGAGCACTTACACAATCATAAAACTGACACAAACTGTTCATATCAAACTCTTTCTGCAAAGGATACAGAGACACACATGTGAGAAGAATTTCTGTTGTCTGGCCACCTTTTATACTTTTTAATCATCTGAATGAACTTTGGGGGGAATGTAATGGAGAAAAGAAAAGTAGTGAAGAAAAAGTCATTACACAAGCATAAATAAGACATACAATCTATTTATGTCAAATTAAATAAACAAACATGTATTTTTGTCACTGTGACATTTTATGATAATGATGAAATAAATGTAATTGCATTAAAAATGCAACATGCTATAAAGTGTTTTTAAAGTATTTACACTTAATTGTTCTCTTAGCATGTTTTGGCATTTCATGTCAGTTTTTTATTATTTTAAATGAACGCATAAAACCATTTTGTGGTATTTACAAATTTAGTTGTACTTCTATTGATTGCAACATGTCATGATGTAAGTAATTATTAAATGCGTATAATTTCTAATATTAAAAGCTTGTGTATGTGATGTGGCTTGTTACACATTTTAATAACAATAACTTGGGCATAATTACATCAAGTAACACGAATCCTAACTCTAATCAAATAGTAAGTACAAGTAGTTAATTAATATTACTTAGTACTTAAATGTATTATTACACTGTAACAAGGACACCTTAAAATAGTGTAACCATGTTGTGTTTGCATCTATTCCTATCCCTCTTCAATTCTCTGACCCATGAACAAAAAGTATTTGTAAACTGATTTTAAGTACATGTAACAACAGATTTTGTCCAAACATTATGACCTGTGTGTTGTGGTTCAGGTCAACAGGCCAGTTCACGGACTCGCAAATCTGTTTGACTGATTCTAAGTGATATAGAGAATTGTATTTATTGTTGTGAAGAGTTGGAAAGTTAAATGTTAAGCTACCCACAAGTCTCTGGGTCACAGCCAGCAGTGAAGGCCACATTTAGTTTTTCTCCAATGAGTGTGTGTTTATGTGATTCTTACCAAAAGATAAGGCTCTATGCAAAGTCTCGCAAGCCTGTTGAATCACTAGCAGATGCAGTCAAAATCTATGTAGTAGGCCTATTTTACATAAGGCAAAGGTAACATCAAGGTAGATAGTGTGTGTCAGATGAGGGCTATGTGCATGTTTTGTTATTCCCGATGGAACGCTGGTTGTTTGTGTACAGACATAGAAGGCTTTATCCTTGTGACTGCATGATGGGATGAAAACACAACATTAGGCCAAAACTCAAGCCGCATCTTAAGCCATCAGGTATTTTGTGAGGAAATGAAAGTACAGCAGTGTTTGGTTGCTTTTGTAATAACACATAATTCACTCGACTGAAGCTGCAGAACATTGTGTTTTGGACAATAGTGTGTGTTGTAAGATGTTACAAAATCAAGATCTTTCCTCAAGTGATGTCATGCTACTAAATTTACTCTCAACGTGCACACATTTTATGATTTTGCCTGAAGGAAAACAAAAGGCTACAATTATAAGTTACATCAGCATGTTTTATTTAATGTTATCTTACACCGTGTTTATTTGAGTGGAGAGAATATCTATTACTGGCTTTACTTGGTCCTATAATAGCCTTCTAATAAGTATTATTTTACATTGTGAGTGTTCAAGTTTTGAACACTATCTGTTAGCTTTCTGGTGTAATTCTTTCTGAAAGAAAAGACTTCTCACAATTTTCATTTATGAAAATAAATGGGAAAAAAACATCAGAACTCATTTTGCAAATATCTAAAAGAAAGGGTAACCCTTTAGTACCTCACTTTTCTCACTATTTACTAGTTGCTTATTAGCATAAATTGGCTGTTTATTAATTTTAAAGCACATATTCTGCATGACCATAATCTACATCCCTAATCCTCCTACCCAATACCTAAACTTAATCTACCTTACTAATTATTAAATTATTAAAAATCATAGTTAATGTGGAGAATTTGACCTTAAAATAAAGTGTGACCAAAGAAAGTTTAAAAAAAATAAATGGTTGTTCACAAATATCACACATACAAAGTACATTGGCAGGTTTTGCAGTTTAATACATTTTACAAATCTCGTGTCTCCTACACGGTCATTAAGTGTTTAAGTAATTGTACTGCGTCAGTTGGTGTATAAGCAATTTACTACAAGACTGCTCTGTTCAGTTATGTAATTGATTCATAAGTTGAGAGTACAGTAGGTGTGGCCCTGAGATATAATGACAATGCATGACAATACAATAAGCAGCAGTAATTTGAGATAATTAAATGTAGTTTCTAAAGCACAAGAGAACAAACAGAGAAAGTTAAATGATGAAATAACTGTAATCATGTGTTGCGTGTGTATTTAAAATCATAAAAATGTGTAAACCATGTAGTGCAGCATGAAAGACCCCAGCATAAGTGTCTACTAAATGTAATTTTATACATCACTAAACCATTAATAATGATGGAAATGTAATATGTCGCAATCACCCATGAAAAGGGACAACTGAGAATGGGAGATTTCCTGCAACGCTATCCACAGAACTGACTCATAGTTTGGCCGTAACTCCTGTCAGGAATAGATCCTCTTGCATAAACTGAAAATTTTCACATTTTATGGCATCATAGCCTGTAAACAAATATACACATTTATGCAATAAGTGATATTTGGGAACAACTGATTCAAATGATAGGAATCTCGATTTGATCACTTCAGCGAGTAAACTTGTTGACTCTATTTGACCTATCTCTGTCTTGGACAATGTTGGTTGTAGGATTGACACAGTTTGCAGTTTTAAATTACAGAAGGTTGAGGCAAGTTGAAGTCTTGCTGACACCAGAGATGTTATAAATTCCCTATTACTTTATGGCCTGGAAGCCAGAAGGACCAGAGATATATCCAGAGATATTGTATGTGTCTGTGTGTACCTGGTATTCTCTACATGATGGGAATCAATAGTGACCCCAAAAAGGATAGTCATACCAGTATATTTTGACCCTATGGGGACCTTTTTTGGGCCTCCATGCATGAGGAAAGGTTTCCATGAGGTTCTTATGGTCAGGGGATAGAAAATACAGTTTGTACAGTATAAAAATTACTACACCAATAGAATGTCCCCATATGAATACGTGTGTGTGTGTGTGTTTAACGTGCCATTTCAGTCATTCATTCATGGATGCATTTATTCATGCATGCATGCATTCAACTATTCATTCATTCATTCATGCTTTCATGTAGCTGCCTGTACTTCTATGCCTGTTGCCTACATAGACCGACAGTGATCTTGGTTATGCCAAAATGGCCGTCAATGGTCATGTGCATAAACACTATGGCTCCAACTTATGCAGAGAGCATGTGTGTGTGTGTGTGTGTGTGTGTGTGTGTGTATATATATATATATATATATCAACCAACATTAGGTCATTGCTCACCTTTGTTAGTTGTAGTTAGGGCTTTATCCCTGAGCATGATGTAGCATATGAACAATGTAATGTATAAGAAATAGGAAGAATGATAAATAGGAAGTTAATCTTTGACCAGTATTGTGTGATTCACAGCATTAATAAGAAGTTGACATCAGTTCCCTGCTTAAGTTCGGAAGTTGGTTTTATGTGTCAAGCTATTCTTCTCTGTAGCACCTCTGGGTGAATGAAGTCATGCTGTTTCTACATAGACCATTCAAAGTGTACCAGAATGGGTATCTGAGTGCTAAGTATGTGCACGCAAGCTTATGTCAGTCAGTCTTTAACTCAAATTACTGATAAGACAGCAGAGTCGATGATAAAATAAATATTGTGCTGCTTGTCCTACATATCGAGACCTTTTGTTTACGCTCGTGTCTGAAAGAGAATAAAGTCAATGACCTAACATATGTATATGACCATACTGCCAAATGAAACTGGTTGAAACAGGCTTCCAAGTCAGCATGACTTTCCGACTAATGATCTAAAACAAATTCAGTAGCCAATAAAATATTTACAACAATTATTGTTGCTAGAAATGGCAATAATACTGGAAAAATGGCAAAAACTGAAAAATTATTAGGCTAGATGACCAATGAATTTGGATGTGCCTTGAAGCCTTTCTGCCTCTATACTGTGTGTAAATTCCCTATTTTCATGTTTCAGAAACAAACTATGTGTGTAACAACAAAAAAAGACGTCCAAACTACATCTGAGCTTTGTCATCCTGCTGTGCATTAAGGTTAATAAAGGTGTTACTGTGTGTAAAAGCAATTTCAGTGCTTCAAAGTCATCATAAATTACCATTTTACATCCGACTATTTGTCTCAAAAACCACCACCAAGATCTGATTTCCTGAATGCATGAAGATGTGATCCAAACCAAAGATCTATTACACCTGAGGTTTGTCTTGACTCAATCACTACCTGCAACAACATGAAGACGTTAACCTATTCGCTTCTTATTGCAAGATTAAAACTCTGTTAGTCTTTGTCAAACGTTACATAACCCAATCATCTAAGAGAGACACAGTGAAGACACATTCACTCATGTAATCATATGATCTACTCTGCAGCCAAGAGTCCTTACATTTGTTTAGAGACTTTAGGGGGAAGGTGCTAATTCAGCGACTGTTTAGATGACATGTAGCGCTCTTCAAGGTCTTCGTTAATGTAATGCCAGGTCATATTCACACACAAAATTAGATCTAAATGTTGTTAAATTAAGGATGGTTTTGTGAGACGATCATCCTCCCCAAACCTCTTTCTGGATGGAATCAATTACTGGTAAATGTTTTGTCTGTTCGCAGTTGTAAACTGACCATCATCTGTTTGTTTGACTTCCTCCCAGTAGACTCAATAAATGCTGAGTTTCCTCCCGTACAGTGAGGAACAATGTTGAGTGCTGCTTCACAATACAGACCCTCTTTATGATAACCCGACTCGCTCGTAAATGCTCACGACCATTCGCTGACCCTGAAGAGGATATGTGTCTACATTATTAGTGTTTATTAAAGTAAATCGGCAAGCAGGCAGCCTCCTCGGGCAAAATGAACGAATGTTTTGAGAATTCTGTTACACCTAAAAGACAGACATGAGGCAATTTCTCCATAAAACCTGAACCCAAGTACAGAAAGGCCATTTTGAGCATCCAAGAGCCAAATGACTTAATGCTCATAAAATCAATCCATGAACTCATTGGTTGAGATTAGCTTTAAACAAGAACCGATTGCATTCTTTAGACCTGTCATCAATGTTCACACGCAAGCCCTCTGATTGACCGACAGACAAAGCGATCGTGGGTTATTCGAATCCAGACTCCAAAGCGTGTCAGCGGACGTGCTAAGTGACTCCTGACAGCTCATTTGTTTTGGGCCTCCCACTAAAGAGATTACCAGAGGCAAATACCATCAGTGAAGGGGGTTCAAGGAGATGAATTAAGGTATTTAATACAGACTTACATCTGCCAAGTTCTAGATGAAATGGAGAGGGGGTTTAGGGGAGTGAAACTGGATAAGACAGAGTCAGAGTATGAAAATCATCCAAAAGCTAAAAATGGAAGATGATTCGGCATGTCGCCCACATTGGGGTATTTGTTTAAAGAGCGTTTGAGTGATTCATTGTCAGCGGAGAAAAACACAGAAGTTGTGCGACTAATTAACCAGCGTATGGGTGAATTCGTGTCTGTATGTTTATTGAGTGCCTGTCTACCTGGAATTTATGGAAACAATTTCAAGATTGCTCTATTATAATCGCATCGGCATGTGTTATAAGTTTAGGTTTTGTAATGTCTCGCATGCCTTTTGGAAAACTGGTTTTATGTTGTAGTGGAGAGCAGTAATTCACATCAGAAGAAAGAGAAGAACACTGTTGTCAGATGCAAATCTTACACAGACCTTTATTGTTATTTTAATAGTTGATTTTTAAACCACATACTGTACATACAGGCCACCACAGACCTTCTCAATAATGTACATCCCTTCTCATTTACAAACTTTACACAGATTTTGAAGTGGTCATAACTTCAAAATGTCGTAACATACTTTAACCTTCTTTAAACAGTTCATTCTGCTAAACATACTTTCATTTTCCTTCTCAAAACAACATCTTGGCTTTTAAACCAGTGTATCAAACCTTCCTACTTCATGAAGACACTACAAAAATATAAATAACAGCAAACCAATGTCCATGAAAGGTTGCTAATATAAAGTAGCGCCAATCATCAAGTCCATCTAGTCGTATCCAACTCTATTCCAAAGTTTCCTTCTAAATCTCACATCAACATTTCTCAAGCCCTCATTCAACATTTCTTCTACCCGACAGTCCGTTTCTACAAAAACTTTCTGCTTTGACAAGCATGTACATGCACTGGACCCCTCATGATAATACAGGCAGGACTCAACAAGTAAAGCTCCATGCAAGATGCTACATTGAAATTATCCATCATTTTGGGGGGTGGAAAACTTATGGCTCAGGTTTGATTTTTGCATGAACAAAATAGCAAATGTTCCATTTTGGACCGTTTGAAATCACATTGCTACAAAACATAGCATTTTGTCTTGATAAAAATTATACCTTCTGATTTAAATAAAATTGGAGCTGATAAAACATCCGTTTAATGGGAATGTACTTGTAAGACTTGTCTTCCAGTAGAGCTATGAATCAGACTTTTACAAAGTATTCATTGCTTTCGATATTTCATCTTTTTTTCTCAGTGGGTATTCTTCCCTTCTAAAAGCTAAACACAGTGCTTTTAATAAAAACAAAAAGAGCTACAGTAAATATTTAACAAAAGTAAAAAAAAAAAAATTAATAAAATTAAACTCAGAATATGACCAAACTAACAGTAAAAAAAGACTAGATGTGTGATCTTGCGCTTTCACTCAAATCAACGTGGTGATTTAAAGTGTGCGGGATGTCTTCAATCTTCAATCTCTTGATCCACACAGTCGCCTCACGAATACTGTCTTTCTGGTACTGGTGTGGCCCACATGGACCTGAGAGGGTCTTGGGAGGAGGGGTTTGGTAATAATAGCTGCCATTGTGGACAGTAACAAAAACACTGCTGTAGAAACACACAGTCCATACACACATAAATACAAGTCCTCCGCACAGTGCCACTCCATGTGCACCCTGGGATAGCTTAGTCTTTACACCATGGTCTCCTTTCTCTTGCCCAACGAACAGATTGACCGCTTGTCCTTTTTGGATTTGCGGGGCTGGAAGGGGGCGGAAATTGAAGACGATGAAGAGGACGAGGAGAGGGTGGAGGTTGCGGAGGGCGTGGGGCTGGGGGGCTCCTCAGAACTGGGGGAAGAAGGGGCAGAGGCCGTGGCCCGTGGACAGTTTTCATCCATCTCTTCCATATGGATGATGGCAGAGACGGTAGTCGAGCGCCGTTTGGTGCAAACGTCCGTACTGGCAGGGGTGGACAAGGATTCGCTCTCAGGGAGCGGCAAATCTTTCTGGGTCGACATGGCAGTGCGGAGGCAGTTGAGCCACTGTTGCTTGTTGAAGACATCATTGACCTGCAGTGTGTGGGACTGGCCCTGAGATGGGTCCTGGAAGCGTACCCGGAAGATGTTCTTGGCTAAAGGGGGGGAAAGATATTCCAGTGAGGAAAAGGAAACCAGAAATGACAAAACGAAAATGTGTGATCAGCTTGACGTTGAGCGTCATTAACCTTACCTTTATCGGCATTACTAAAGGCCCCTCGGAATGAGCCGCCCGTGCGGACATCTCCGTCCTGCAGGTCTTCCAAAACGAGATCCTGCACTGGGATCGGCTGGCGGTACACCTGGAAACAATGCCGATCGTTCCGTGTAACAGGCCGGGTCAAGACCAGAACCTCCGTGAAGAGAAACACATGCAACTTCTAAAAAGAGGGCGAAGGAAAAAGAGAGATCTGGTTAATGACATGTTGAGCTGATTTGCAAGTATTAACAATTTTCTCTCCTGGCGCTCCCAAAGATTCTCTTGTCATTGTGTCATGTGTTTGAGAGACAAAGAGAGCCAGTTCCTTCCCTCTAATGGCCTTATTTGGAATACGGTGGCTTGTTTATATTTCAAGCCAATAAAAAAACTGTGATTTGCCCCCAGCGGTTTGGGCTGTTATGGGTGTTTGTATTGAAGACAAAACTCACCGTGCCACTTTTGTTGCGAAGTTCCCCATGGCAAAGTAGGCTCTTGCACTGCTCTATGCGAGGGTCTTTCTGTCTGTCATCCAAATATTCCAGCTTATCGATATAGTATTGACACTCGGACTCCCCTTTCTTCATGTTTATGTCAGCCAACACGGCCTGAATAATGCTTATCTGGAGACAAGGAACAAAGGCAGCATTAACACCAAATGTCACCTAAACGACTCCATTTGAAAGCCTACAGTTGCTAGATTTGTGTCTGTTCTTACCGCCTGCTCAAGGCTTGCTGTGTCTGGGTGATCTGGTGGTGTGTGTCTTAAAATCTCTTTCAGGAGAAGCGGGTATTTGACCAGTCGTGAACGAGGGATGTCTAAGAAGCTCCACAAGTCTAGTTTCCTGCTGAAAGGTGACTCAAGGCAGCGCTGTAGGAAGTCCTGAACTCTAGGGTCCTGTTTCTTCTGGTCAAGTAAGGCTTTGGCGGCCAGCTGGTTACTGCAATATGCCCTGTATGCGTTTAACCTTGGCAGCTGTGGAGGAAAGTGAGCGTTAAAATCTTAACAATCTAACAATGTTAGCATGCCTTTCATAATAATGAAAAGACAATCAAGAGATAGATAATTACCCAGTCCACAACAATCTTGCCGATCTGTCCCACTGTGCCATCTGGCCCTGTAGCCTTCGCCAAATGAGCGAGAAGATCTGATTGGGTAAAGAATGAGTTAGCACTGCTTGTCGTCAAATTCATTAAAAACAATAAGGTGTTGTGTACAATATTCACCTTCATGAAGAGGAATATAGGCATCTAAGTCTCCAAAGATGGCTGTCAGCTCCTCCTCAGGCATGATAGAAAGTTTCAGCATCGGGCCATGGTACGCCTAGACACACAAAATGAGTAAATAATAGCAGCTTCCAATTTTACAGGGAGAGACATTTTTGGCTATAAATGGAGGAAGAAAGCGAGCCAATGCATCTGACTCTGAAAGCACAGCCAAGAACTTATTCGGTCTGTTTGCTTTAAATGTTCTAACCAAAAAATGTGAAATGGACAAACCTTTCGGGCTAATTTCAGGTCTTCAATCAGGTCCTGTTCTCCTCGAGACAGCTCAAAAATAGCCTGGAGAGACAGAAAACGAACGGTCACATTTATAACCAAGAAAACTGTTTGGGTATTTTTAGTCAAGCCCCTACATATCTGTCTGATTCCTCCCTTTGGTGGGAAATATTTGGGGGCCCACAGTTTGCTGTAATGTCTGATTACTAGGTCTAGTTGTGAATGAGAGGTGGGGCTTTGTGCGTCAGACCAGCCAGTCTGTGTTAGCACTGTACGTCTGACTCTTAGACGCCAGAATGCAGCCGGACTTTCTCAGCTCCATTCCACTGCGTGCCAAGAACACACGCCAAAAAAACACAGCCAGACCGAGAGAGGTAGAGCGAGGCAGAATAAAAACAGAGCGAGAGGAGGAACAGGGCTCTTTCCAAGCCCCAGGCCCTTTGGGTTTAATAAGTCGCACAGGCCTGATTCAGTAGCATCTGGCAGGGGGACTGAAAGTGGATTTAATAGTCTAGGCTTTTCGGTGCTGTCTGGATTCCGTAGCTCTGACTGTACTCACCTCTTGTCTCTTAATCTCTTTGGTGGAAAAGGTTCCTTTCTGATGGACGTCCAGGGTCTCGGACCAGAGCGTGCTGTTTCGTCGCTTGGGTGGTGTGGGAGCCGCGGCCTTGCTGCAGGGTTTCTGCTGGGGCACGCCCGGAGACCGCCCGTCACCCCGAAACGAGGCCTGGAGGGTCTGGCCGAAGCGTCGGACGGCCCCATTCTTCACGGGAGAAATGAGGTTCGCCAGTGAGGTCACTCGGCCAAGAGGCCGCACACGCTTAGTACAGGGTTCCTATGAAACACAAGGATGGAAATAAATGTTAAAACTTAATCATCCCCAACTGACCACAACAGATTCCCTAGTGCTTCATTAACTGCACAACTGCCAACACGAGGAGGCTAAAAATCAAGAATGGAGCATAAGCTGCCTCACATAAACAGAGGCTATCGTTTGAGTCACTAGATGCACTCTCCACTGTTGCGGGTGTGAAGGGGTCAACCGGAGGTCAGGGTGATTGGTGTTTCCTGGGCGACAGACAGCTAGGCGGAAGCTTCAGCCTCTGGAGGCAGCAGCTGTTATGCTAGTCACGTGAGATTGACCCCCTCAGCAAAAAAAATATATATATATATATTTATATACCTATACATACAAACACAAACAAAGACTCCTCTCTGACTGCCACCCTGGAGACTCAGGGTTCAAGAGGCATGACTGGAATGTAGGAGACCTCAGTCAGCTGTCCCACACTGATGACCCACACACACACTGTACAACATAGCCTAACTATAGCAAACAGGCCCCCCTGATCAGGATGGTTGTTCACTTAACGGAGACAAATGTGCTCTCTCAAGGAGAAGTTTAAGAGCTGTTGGTTGTGTGTATTTATGTGGGTCAGATGGACCACCACGGGGAGTTACAGATTTGAACCAGGACTTTAAACAGGGTGCACTCTACTCCCTTCTACCCTTTTCCTCTCCCATTTCCATTTAATTTCCTCCATTAAGAGCTGTGTTATGGCTTCGTGTTGAGACAGGCCCTGTAGCCCTTGCGTGAGAGAGACCGGCACACCTGAAACCCCTGGAAGAGGGGGAGGTGAGCACTCTCAAACCATGCATCCATAATGACTGGGCCTCCAGCCAACTTCAACAGACCTGAGAAGGGGATCAAAGCAAAGGAGATCTGAGACATTGATCCTACACTCTAGAGATCTGACTGAAAAATTGTCTTACCATTCCTCGAACAATGTGAGCTTTGTCGTCAAAAATGTGTTTGCGTCTTTCAAACAATGAGAACAAAAAGCACTATGTGCTTGCACTTTTAAAAAATGCACATTTCAATAGATTTTCCAGTGCTGGATAGTTTTCCAGCAGCTGAAAGTATATAAAAAAGAATGTGTTGTTCTCATCTTGGCAAAGTGAAACCAAGGAATCATTCCTCCGACCAGTGGAGACAGCTGCGGAGCAGATCTACAACTTTATTTTAGCAGGAACTGCAACTGTGGCCCAAGCCCAACTGGACTTGGCCCCCCAGATCCGCCTGCCTGCCTCTCCTCTGCTGTAACATATCATACAAGTAAACACGAAGACCACAACTGAACCTTCTCCGCCGGTGGCCGAAAACACAAGATGTTGAGGAGATTGACCGCAGAGGAAGCAGTCTGGCTCAAAACTGAATTTAAATGAGCACAGCAGTACCTGTGTAAGCCATCACTGGCTCTAAGCAAATAATCAGTGTTGCTGCTGCCTATTGCAGTCTTCCTGCTGTCTATGGAAAACTCTGCAATAATAAACCTTTTTTTTTTACTCTAGATTATCTAGTGGAAAGCACAACATGTAGGCAAACAGATAGACTGATAGTCTGGCTATTTCTGGCTGTGTTGACTCTTAGGGACCCCCTGGGAGAGGTTCATTGGGAGAACTTAGCAGGGAAAGCCTCCCCACAGGAACCAGTGTTAAGACTACTGTTAATTAATATGTGAGTGTTAGCTTAGCTATACATTGGGGACAAAATTGTCACTAGAAGTTGGCTAAATGTTGGTTTAAAGGTTCCATTGGGAATAACCCCCAAAAGTAATGGAAAATGAAGTAAAATAATAATATTTTTTAAATTAAAAAATGCAAAATATTTTCTTTTAGGGGTACAGTTAGTCTTTTGTTATTAGATGTGAATAAAAACAAGAAAAGTCTATGGCATCTTGCCATAAATTATTACTTGGCAAACAAACAATAATTTGTGATTAAATATGAGGGGAACCAAGCTCTAGTTAATGTCCCTCAGCCTTGAGCCACAACTTCCTAAAAATCTCCTGATTCATTCATAATTTGCTACTTCTGCTTTGCTTTAGCTTTCCCGACAACTAAACCATTTCTGTGGCCACTTCCGAATCCGAATTGAAACCGCAAGTAGGAATAGCAGCCAGTTGAAAAGATAAATACTTTTTTTCTGAATCTTAAATGCATTTCTAAATACTGGAGCAGGTCTCAAGCACACCTGGGCTGTGAATGCTTTCAGACAGCTGGAATGTTCTTCATCTCTGCATCTCACACACCTTCAAAATAAAAGCCCTCAGGGGTTCCTCAAATCATTAATATGCCTGCAAAACTTTTGCTCCGGTGTAAAGCCAAACACAAAGGCTTTAAATTTCCTGTATAGGCACATTTAGCCCCCACTATGACAAACTGACAATTTAAAAAAGTTAAAATTTAAACCAGTAACTCAATGACTCTAGCTAAGAAGATCTTTAGCCTTGTTGATTTGCCGATCACTCACTCAAGTCTCACACCCTTGAGAAACACACCTGTAGTTCTTACTCCTTTTAAAGGCAAGTGTGTGTACCAGATAACAACAGGGCAAGGTTCTGACTTGGCTGATAACGAAAGCAAAGGAGCTCAAACATGTATTTATCATGAAGCAAAAGAAACAAAAGGACAGAATTTATGATTAATCGCCTTTGGGTCTCACCTCAAGTTCTTTGTAAATCTGGTTCTGGTAGTCTATCTTCTGTAAAGTCCGTTTGATAGGTACCACACAGGGTTCATCGTAAGCCACCATTTCTTTCAATAAAATCCACTGGTTGGTTTCTGTTATTTCCAAGGGTCGGCAATAATCCACAAATGATTCTTAAATAAATACGTGATGTAACATAAGGGGTCTGAAAACCTCACTGTCCCCCTAACCTCCGATTGCCCGCCTGAGCGGAGCTTTCTAGCTTCTAAACACACTCTGTGTGTGTACTCTAACTATCTCTAACTTTGTTCTAGGGATGTGAGGGGTAGGGAGTGCTCATATAAAGAGTTTTGTAAGGGGAGGAGTCCGGATGTAAACTAACCAATGGAAAGACTGTGGAGGAGGGGATATGTAAAAGAATCTGCAGAGATAAAGTCTGAGAAAACCTGACTATCTCTGCAACCTCATATGAACAAAGATTTAGTCTACTAGATATTACCGAATCAGAAATTTATTATCAAAACATTTCATGGTCCACAAAGCAGGAAAGCTTATAAACATTTTGTAAAAAAATTTTTATTAAATAATCCTTTTAATTTTTATAAACTCATTTTCTGTTTTAAAAACGTAACCCTAATTAAAGTAATTTTGGACATTAAACAAAATAAGCAAACAAACCTCCCATATTCCCCAGTTTGCACTAGAAGTTTTAAGATTAAATGCAAAACAGTCTAGTATTGGGGTAAGTGAAAGCGTTTCTGTTTGTAATGTGGATTGGTTTGTGTATGTCTTTGAGTTTCATGAAGGGTGTAAAGTACAGGCATATTTGCATTGATATCTACCTAATGAAGAGCTGGGTCATTATCACCCACTCATCGGTGGGGGTGAGGGGTGATAAATTACAATATCAATCAGGGCTGAGGGGGTCATTCGCACACAGTGCACTGGTGGCTGTCTGTGTATTGGAGGTATGTGTGGAGTTCTGATCAATCAAGAAGTTTCACTGGTCCGAACTAGAAACTGACCCAGACCACGCCATAAACAAAGCCTACTTAACAAAAGCTGCTTTTCTCTATTTTTTTTCCAGCATACACAAAACCGCACAGCCATTGACCTCCACGTTTGGGTGACCGAAAATCCACTAGCACTATTGTTCACTACAGACCCAAATCTTTTTACTGCTACCTTCCCACACTCTCAGCAGAGGTATTAACTTCAGCTGTGCAAACGGACTAGCATGTGACGGTGCGTTTTAAGAGAGATTTGTGTTAAAAAGTGTGAAAGCTTTGGGATGCGTGCTAAGCAAATGGAGATGAACGATGTGCAGTCTCTTAAGCTCACCCTCCCGTGTCAATACAAGCGTGTGAAACAGGACATGCATTAGTGTATTTGGATCAGGACACCTTCCACTGCTCAGTGGACGGGTCAAACGGAAGCAGGTTATTTGCTAATGAGGTTGCGTTAAGTTTACACATTGTTATTCTATTAACATTAAACTGCCTATTTTCACAACTAATCCGTGTATTTTCATAGTGTGTAAAAAAATCACATTTACGTACTTAAAATGGTTTTTTTTTCAACTAACTAATTGAATTGTAAGTGTACTGAAAACCAACTAAAACCAAAACCAGCTACAATGACTAACTACACTCTTTAAAACAACATTCTTTCTGTTCCACAGAATAAGAAAAAAATCATACGGGTTTGAAACATCATGAGGGCGAGGAAATTGCATGGTTTTCGATTTAAAGTAAACCATCCCTTTAACAATCATTTTCTGTTCCTCAGAACAGCATTTGCAACATCCTCTTAAAAATTAAGAAACTGAAAGCACAACATAAATTAGATGACTAATCGACAAATTCAGATAAATAACGTGTGTGAAGTTATAATGTGAATTGCAGTAAAACATAGTAATATGGCACATTAACCAATGTCTTCCATTTTACCAATACAAGTCAAGCGGGTGGTACTAAACGAGTGAAATTAGCTTAAAACATTTTGATGTGTACTTTTTTCCAGTTTTTTCAAACTCGTGTAAAATGGTGCATATACATTTTTATTGTACAGTTTACAGTGTATTTAATATTTGTGTGCAAATATTTTTTATTTTTAGTTACACTAATACATTTTACTATTTTGGATAATGTTTGAAACTTTGTATTGCTACACTTGTCATGTTATTTCATTTGCAAGTCGCTTTGGATAAAAGCGTCTGCTAATGAATACATATAAAACTAATTTTTTTGAATATAATTTTAATGATACCCATCTTTGCCATAAGTATATTAGATGTTGGTACTATCAGTTTATAACCAATTTAGCAGCAGTTAATGGCTTTAATCGTGTGACTACTTGGCACATAATGGTATATATATGATATATGCATAGCTAAAAATCGACGATTGTGTGGGTGAAATCAATAACAGGGTTCCTTCATTGCTCATCCCATGGTCAGATGCTTTCATATGGTTCTCTGCGTGTTTTGACGAGAGGTGTGGTAGTCATATTGCATGAGTGCTTGGCTCAGCCTGCACCCCCTGCAGGCTAACACCTCGACACACATGACAGCTGGACATCTGGGTGTGAAGCACAAACACAGCACTCCTACTTTAGTGCTAAACACCAGCACACAAGACTGACTCACTTCAGGCAGGCCGTGTGCGAGCTTGCCTAACAGGAAAATGTGAGCTAACTTGCTACGATCTGATAAACTCTCTGTTGCATAGGCAGCGAGCGGAAAGGTGTGCAGAGGATTGTAGTGCTGCCCCCTGGTGCATAATTCAATAGTATTGCAGTTCAGGTGACTGTGATGGAATTTCTAATTGTATTTCTTCGTGGCTGGATGTTCTAGAATGCATTATCTATGCTTGTACAGACTTTGATTAGCAACAAAAGAACATCTTAAGATAAAACCTCTTCTGTCTGGAGGAAATCGCATCTACTGTAACAAAGGTGTGGTTACAAGACAAGCCCGTACTGGGAGTAGGCAGTAGGAGTGTGGCGTCTAAATGTGTAGGTGTACATCAACACAGGACACCAACTGTTTTTCTCTGGAATCAATCTATCAATTACCATCTCTACTTCATAGCCCACACCCGTTCATTCGTCTTCTGTTTGGGATCGTATCTGCCTTTTTACTTCCGTTATACGATGCTCCATGACGCTTACAAAATGTAAATATGGCAAACCATCATGAAAATGTAAATATTCCACAAAATCGTGACATTCCAACCTGTATGAATTTCTTCAGTGGAACAAAAATAAGACATTTTGAAGAAAGTAGTTGACTCCATTGCTTGATGGCAAGTTTTTAATTTTAAGGCAAACTCTCTATAACAATCTATCTCAGTTCCTGATAGTCATTTGCAAGATCCTCTTATAAATAAAGAAGCTGAAACCAAAACAGATACATCTAAACTTAAGTTTCAATATGACGTGCAGTAAAACACACAGGGCTGCAACAACTAATCGATTATTATCGATAATGAAAATCATCGACAACGATTCTCATTATCGATTAGTCGGGTCTGCCCACAGTGCACGTCCAACTTCAGCCGGTTGCTCAAATTACAGCACTGAATAACGCATTTCTATCGACAAAATGCATCTAAAAATAGTGGAGGAAACCGAATGAGATGCTGCGGGAGAATTTCGTGATCCAAGCTTCCCAAAACATGAGAATTCTTTATTTTAATGTATTAGCGTAATGGCTTGCCCTGTCAGGCTCTTTGACAGATACGTGTGCGTTCTCGGTGCAAAAACATTCAGTTTACGGTCACATCCTTATCTATAAATGTCACAGATTCATGCAAGCATTTCCATTTTTGCATAAGGGTTCATCCTGACAGTCTGTGTTAAGTTTAAAATACAGAATGAGCGGCGGGCGTCAGACAGACGGAACACAGAGAGGGAGACAATTAAAAGGCTATTCAGCGCAAAAATTGTGCCATTGTACTGAAATATCTGTTGTTAAAAGTTACATTAAGGCTTAAAAGTCAACATGCCATGCAAGTATTTTATGAGAGTAGGAGCTGTTAAGGAATAACAGCGTGTAATTCTGAATATAAATATCAGACGCTTCATAGCCGAAATGACAGTAAGACGTGACCGTGCTCAAAGTCAACGCTGTTCCTGCAGAACATTACTCTTACCTGTTGGTTAACACAGAGTTTGTGTTTTTATAAGGCTTCATTATTATTTTAATTTGGAACTATATTCACTAAACAGTGCTTAACAAATTTATTAAAACACATTTATGTAAGGTTTTTACCAAATTCTGTAAGGTTTGTGCCACTGCTGCTCTAAACTAACAGCATTGGTGATTAACAGTCATTTTTTTAGCTGTCTGTATTCGTTAGTCCTCCGATATGCGTAAGCTCTTCAGTAACAGTAGTAGGCTATTTCTAATGCTATAATATAATTATTGCTGTTATCTATGAAAGAACGGCAGAGTGCTTCATGGTGGTTTTTTTCAGATACCCAATTACAGTCAAAAAGTACATAATGGCAGCAACAATGCAAGCTGTTGCAAGGCATAGGCGGCCATTTTTGTCATAGTGGGAATTAATACTATTTGGTTGTTTCAGTTTGTTATTTGCCCAATAAAAGACAATAACATTTTTAGATTTAAACTATTTTTTGACAGATTCCTAAAATATTTGTTCACTCTCTTTATTATGATAGGTGGTCTAATAAATTAAGTTCTGTATGTATAGCATTCAGTTGGCACGTTTGTTTGAAAGACATTGGACAGAATGTGTAATAGTGTTTTTTGTCAAAAAAAAGATTTTTTCTTCTTCGATTAATCAGAAGAATAACCGGACAATTAATCGATTATCAAAATAAGTGTTAGTTGCAGCCCTAGTGGCACATTAACATTCATTTTACTATTACAGTGGGTTGGCTACAAGCATGAAACCGTAATTAGCTTTTTAGTCGTTTCTTATTTTAGTGTGCCACCAAAACTCCATCTACAGAAAACAGGTAAAAATCATACACATCCTGATCTCAAGTATATTTAACTCTGAGTCAACGCACTCTCAACAGAGGTGGTTGCCACCAAACAGAGCAGGTAACTAATAACACACCCCTCTGTCCAGACACACAACAGAGTCAGGACACATCCCACACAGGCATGCAGACTCTTTCCTTCTCATTCTCACAGACTTAAACACATCGCAATCGATCTGAATCAGATCAGACGATAAGCTACGCAAGTTAAATTAGTCAGAGTAAGAACTTCAACTGTGACTATTTAAAGACAGCGTTATGACACTTCTTAGTTTGATTGTGCAAACGTGGCAGTTGCATTAACCAGAATCTGATTTAGCAAATCTCAATTTGTCAGTCTCAGGATGACAAAGTAAGTTAATCAGAACAAGACCCTGAGGGGAGTGAAGAGGAAAATAAAAAGGCTGTCTGCAGGACAGGTAATTGTACAAAACCCCCACCAATATGCATTCTCAAAGGTGTGTTGTGGGGAAGGGACTTTTGTTGAAACAAGTTTCACTCTAGAATAGTCTGTGTGTGACTGAAACATTTCAAAGATTGGAATTGAAGGCATTGAGGCCTTACTCTTCAAGTCATTCCAAACCTGCATGACTTTTCCTGCATTGGATCTATCTATGATTTATAATCTCACAGTCTAGCAACAATACTATACTAAAAAGAATACATTTGCCGATGTTTGGCATTTTGTTATGAGACATTTTTGAGCAATAACCTTCGCCAGCTTTTTTTCCATTCCTTAAGGCATGTAGGCTCTGGTGAATCAGAGCTCTCTCATCTTGTTGGCGCAAGACTGATGAAAGTCATCTCAGTTATATTGTTCTCCTGTCTGTCAAAGCACAGAGGATCTGGGTGTGCTCAGTGCGACCTCTTACTAAACTGTAAAAACAAAACATTGGATTGCTATGGATTTGTATTAAATCAACTATTCTCTTTCAGAAAGAGAAAAGTACAAAAATAAACTAGAGGAGTCAAGATCGATTCAGAGTCAACTTGTTAGTTTACACAGCAGCGCGTCTTAATTAAGCCCTTGCTGAAATGAGGGTAATTACTGACATTTATTATGGAAAGTTTACGGTTTAGGGAGAAATGACCTTTTGGCTTATCAGTGGAAAGATTTTCTAAGATTAAATTCCTCCAGTTTACGGTTAAAAGGCTTTGATTTCTGCCATAAACAAGTGATTTCATCTTGTGCAGAATGGCTTTGATTTTGCTGACAAATATGGCAGGGCATTTTTTTCTTTCTTGATGTTGTTATAATCAGACTTTGTTGTTTTGAGGCATTTTGTGGACAGACTGACTTCAGTGAGTAATTTAAAAAACAAGACCTCTTGATTTGTGCTTTTCGATAAATCAGTTGTGCCAAATCTGCCCGATTGTTGTTTTGCTGGTTTTCTTACCTTGAAGTCGAAGCTGCATAGACTGACTGCGTCCGCATCGTCCCTCTCTCTGCGCTTGCGTTTCTGCAAAAAAGAAAACTGCCTTTAAGGATCTGAAGCACAATACACATCTAAACTAAAAGGGGACACTTACAAAAACTGGCTTTGAGAGTGGAACCAAGGAAGACAATGTCAACTTCTCTACACTGTTCCTTTAGTTTTCTGAAGAATGTGCAAAGTGCAACCTCATAAGTTGGCATTATTATGGGTTACAATGGCTCCTAAGGAGGTCTAGTAAGACTCAGGAAGGACATCATTATCCCTGAGGCCTTTTAGCACCTGTGTGTGTGAGTCGGGGGCTGGTGGGGCATCTGGCTAGTGAAAATTCCACCCGTGGAGTGTGTGCAGGGTGTGAAGGGGTTATAAACTTTTTTTGCATTACTGCGGTTGCCACCGAGAGGCCTCAGGGTCTCTGTTATGGACCTATGTTCTCTTTACTAGACTTTTCCCAAAGACACTTTACGAAACTGTTCAACAGAGGCCATTTAAGACAGTTTAGTTGGAGGCTGAGTTCTAGCTTAATGAACCTCCCAAGAAGACATCAGCCTCCATATACTGTAACTAGGCACACATTTTGTATTTTATTTAACCCTTATGGACATATTTTAGTTCTTTTTTTTTCATTTTTATAATGCTAACTGCAAACATTTTGGCTCAGGTGTGCATTTTTATTGAAATGTTAATATTCATTTCCTTTTAATAAATCTATTTTACATTAGCTACAAAAAAATTGCTCCTCAGCATTTTTTTGGACAAAAATGTCCCCATTGAAACCCATTAAAATGCTATTTTAACCGCAGTGCCGTTTAACTGTAAAATGATGCAATTTTTGTTAATAGGCTTTCATTCTATTGTCAAGGCTTTAATATTTAATCTTTTCCTATTTTTTACCAGATGGTGCCCTTTTTTCAGGTTTGGTCTATATAGGGTCTACAAAGCAAATACTCGCTTTAATCCTGTTTTCTGCTTCTGCATATTATCGAGCCAATTGGATAAATAATGCAGCTGTAATTGTGTGGGTATGTTGGTATGGATGTCGGAGTGTGGTTTGTATGTGTGTCATAAAAAAATTGTATGTGTGTGTACGTGTGTGCCCTTGTAATATTTAAGAGAAAAACTTTACTATAAATCACAAATCCAACCACTGTGTGCACCAGCGGAGTTGTGCTGGCATCTAATGGGGAACATTTTCTACTGCGCCAAACAAAATCTCACTGAAAGCTCTTTTTTTTAGATATCAACCTTGTTTGAAAACTTGTTTTAGATTTATGGCTTTGATTTTCTAGCAGGTTTAGAGTTCAACATGTTTCATAAAATATATAGTATATAAAATATTGTTCATAAACTTAAACCTTTATAACTTTATGAACTTTGTTTTATTTCAACACTAATCTGCCATGAGTCTTCTTTAAAATGAGACTAAACTTAAGTCTATGCTCCCAAGTTTAACATTTTTATGACCATTTCTTGACTTGGACATTTTTGTCCACTATGGATCTATGTGTAACTTTTTTTATTGATGCAAAATGGTTAATACTAATAATGAAAATAATGTATGTATGTAATGGACAAAATATCGTTATGAAACCCAAAAGTCAAGTGGGAGGTCTTTGAATGCTAGTAAATCTTAACTGTTAATCAGATTGATGTTACGTAATTAAAAACGGGTGGTAGCTTTAACCCAAATGTACCTATAATCAACATTACACCGTTACATTCAACATTTACCAAACAGGGCTAGTTTGAAAGTCAATTAAGGTTTTGTTTATAAGACTAGTATCAGTTGAAAAACCCGTGAAATAGTGAATTGTTGCTGCTGCGAACAGAAGTAATGTCTTGATGAGCTCTTTGTTTTCTTATTGTGTGAAAGCATTTGTAAAGTCATGTGATCAAAACTAAACCCCTACAGCCAACTCTCCTCGAGTTTCATTGAAGCAATGAGTAGATTAGGCTCATTTAAAATCAGACCCATTGATGGAGAACAAGTTGGCAAACAGGCAAACAATAAATGACAAGCTATCATTTAGCAAATCCCCATTCACAGACAACTGAGAGAATTAATCAAGACCCTGATTGGAGGGTTTTAGTTGAAAGTTATGATTGTTATGATTCAATCAGAAGCTGAGCTAATGAGTGAATCACTGGTTACTCGTGGTGTTTGGTTTGGAACATTTGAATAGATAACGCATATAAGTAGCAGCTTTTGTGTTATCTGAGAATGGAAAAAAGTTAATAATCTGAAGTTTACAAGTAGCACCGATACTGCTAGTGTATTTAGATAAAAATGTATGTAAAATAAAAAATTAAGTCAACATTGGAAAGCTTAAAAAATCACTCAAAAGATTAAAACTAAAGCTTCACAGTAAGAAGAAAGAAAGAAGGTCAAAATGATAGACAAGCCGTTTATTCTGGCTCCAAACTGCATGTTTCTGGTGGACAAACCATAAATGGGTATTACTGCAAAGAATTTATGAGAGCAAACAGCTGCTGGCACAGAAAACATGAGATCAGATTATTTCAAACAAGCTCAATCAAAGTCACGTTTTTGGACACTCTGCATATTGCAGGGGTCAGTAAGATCTAGAATGAGGAGTTTGTGCACATAATGGCCAAGACATGTGGTTTGCATATTGTGATTTTAACAGATTTGGGCAAAATCAATACGCACGAAGCCCATCTGTTAGAGAGAGAACACTGATTACCAATCAATGAGGGGAAAAAAGTCTAAAAAGCAAAAAATGAAATGGAAAAGTGAACATGAAATAGTGTTTGCAACCCATTAACTTCTGTAATGTGACATTTTCCAAGTAAAACTGGATATTCAATTAGGGGGAAAAGTTGGATGGGACTTCTATCAGGCTGACTGGATGAGAACAGTGGACTCGTGGTGAGAGCTGAAAAATAAGACAGCCTGAAATGTTGTTTCAAAGATGAAAAAGGAAATCTTTAAAGTTAGAATTTGAATTCTAGAATCTGAAAATTATCGTTTCCAAATGGGTTTCTCCACAAGCTACCATTGTTCAGGTAGTTTCATCCCAAACTGATGCCATCAGTAGAAACAATGCTGCAACTTAAAGCCGGTCACCTTTACAAGAAAGACTTTAGGGCAAATTTATATATAAAATGAAAGTATAATGTTCAGTTGTCTTAAGCTGCTTCCTGTGTCTTCTGCAATCAGTCTGACTCACATTGTAACAGTAATCTAGAAACCACACATTGTTATGAATACCAAACCAACAAATCATTTTCATAAGAACTACCTAAGTTTCCTTATGAACTGAATTACTTGAAGACCTTTAAATTATGCAACATATTGGAAGACAATGAAACCAGACATTTGAACATGTTTGATTTCATGTCAGACAAGCTGTCAAATTTAAATCCGGCAGTATCTCAGAGGTCTGCAGGCTGCTAACCACCTCGTTCACCCTGCGGCCATGCAGACGGCCTTAACCAGAAGAACAGCTTCCATGTTAAAGACAGATTCTACGCTTATGTTCCAGAAGTCTGAGAAGGAATAAGAGGAGGGAGGAATACTCTTTCACCTCGGCAGGGTTTTGAAGGTGAGATAATGGAGCTGGAAGCCTAATGAGGCTCATGTGCCCACTATGAGCTAATGTGTGCGTATTCATGAAAAAAAAATTACATATCAAAGGAAAACATTGGCATGGGATAAAGCGGTCCATCGCCTTTCCCGTCTTTCCACCCCCCAGTTTTCCTACAGATGAGAGATAAATTGCATTTCACTTGGCCTTCATAAATTTTGGAATGCTCTAATCGGGCTCTATTCTCTGTTTTCAATCACAAACTAGTTTGTATTTACTGATTCAGTTGGAATAAGGATTTTGGATATAGTTTGGAGGAAGTTTGGGGAACTTATCAGTGGCAAAGCTGAACCAGAGGCACGCGATGCCATGAGAGGATTGAGATGCCATCAGTTGGTGACAATGTGATGGTTGAGTGGAACACACTATCTGCCAAATTTTTTGTAAAGGGCAAGGGAAAATTACACTCACGAACTTGCGCAAAGTAAAAAGATGGAAGGTTTAACAAAAATGACCTTATGGGTGTAGTATTAAAGTTTCTGAGGCATGAAAACTGGTGAACCGTAGCTAAGCTCCATTAATGGACCTACAGCATTTACGCCATTTAACATACAACAGTCACCTGTTGTATGTCCAATTGTTTTCTATAAAAAATTGCCCTGCTTTATGCTTTAAAGTGTATTGTGTATTGTATTTGTTGTATAAAGTATGTACTTGCAGGCTGTAATATTCTGAAACAGGGTAATGTAAAAGTGAATAGAACAGTAATTTCTTATTTCCTTATGACATTGAAAACTGTAATATAGTTAAACAGAATTACGTTACAAGATTCCGTTCAGCATCTATTTTTTTGAGAAGGTACTGCAATAAGCCGTGTTATGAAACAATTAATCAAAGACTGTGGCCAAATCAAGAAAAATACTATCTAGTAGTTAGTTAAGTATAAAAGTATTGGTAAGTAGCCCAATTTAATTAAAGTACTATTTCAACTAATCTGATTAAAAATACTTTTTTCTTATATCCTGCCCAATATTGTCCTCCAAAACAGGGTTCAAACTGAAGTGTATCTATGTAGGTTATGATATACATACACCCTCTTTGAAGAGGTGAATATGACTGTTTCAAATCACTTATTCAATGACACTTATGATGCAAACTCCGTAGCTGGCTGCCTGTGTTGACCGTAGACATCAAGGTAGCTTGGAACAGAATTACTGTGTTTTTGTATGCTTGAGAAAGAGTTGAGCCATATGGATGTCATAAGCTACTCACCAGCGTGAAGTCCCACTGGGGTCCAGGTGTCAGGAAAGTAAAAGAACTTCCTCGTCTCAATGACGGCCTACAGTAAGAAAAACAAAAGATAAGATTCTCTAAATAATTATACTTCTATAGCCATTTGAAATAAAATATTTAATTCGCTCTTCACACAGAAAACCAGACAAATACAAAGCATCCAACCAGACACAGACCTCTGGTTGTGCAGTAATGACGTAGACCGTGCAGCCAAACCATAGATAAATTAGTTTGTCCATAACCCAACAATGTCAGTGTGCCCACAAGAAAAGCCCATACATGTAAAGACATATTCTGTACGTACCACACACCAAGCCTGGTGTAGCTCTGTCTCCCGTGACACTGCATCATGGTATGCAGAACCGATACAGAGAGAGCGTCACTTAGCCCGATCTCTCTAACTCGCAACAAGACTCAGTTTCTGCCGTCTTTCAGCTACGTGCCCTTTCCTTCAGTCTCTGTCCATCATGTCCTCTTTTACTCACAAACGCACTGCCCCTCATTGTCAGCTGGGCCCTTATTTGGGGACTGGCGACAACTGTCTCAGCGAGGTCATGTTTGCAAAGATACCCAGGGTTCCTTTTTAAGAAGAGCCGCTTCTTTTTTCAGCCACGGTAATGGGACGGCCGGCCAAAACTTTTAATCAAAGCCTTAAAAAAAATCCTCACATTTATTATCAGCTAATCTACAGAACTGATTATATCATCATTAACTGAGTTTTGGTATTGCCTTGGATTGTTCATTTTAGCAACATTGCAAAAGAATGATTAATTTCCTTGAAGCACATGTCTGCATTATTCTAAAGAAAGGATTTCTGCCTCTGAAATCATTTTTGTTCACTGATGTAATCAAGGCCAAAAGGGTGGTGAAAACTATTTTCAGCAATATATTGCATTACCATATGGCTACTTGTCAAATTAATACACTACTGATCAAAATATTTTGTTTTTGAACAGTCTCTTATGCTCACCAAGTCTTCATTGATTTGATAAGAAAACAGTTATTTTTTTCTGTGATGTAAATCTGAATTTTCAACATCATTACTCCAGTCTTCAGCATCACATGAAGCTTCAAAAATCGTTCTAATATGAAAAGTTGTGCTGCTTAATATAATATAATAAGTCTTTACGGTCACTGGTGATCAATTTAATGTGTCCTTCCTTGCTGAATAAAAGTATTACTTTCTTTAAAAAAAATCATACTGATTCCAAACTTTAGAACAAACGTGTAATTAAATACATGGACAATTGAATTTTCAACTCAATATTTGAGAAGACTCAAAACGAAGATGCATTCATTCTCTGATTGAAAAATGTTTATGGAAAGGCAGAGAAGCTGGTTCTCACAGAAAGACTAGTTCAAATGTGACTCATTTAGGTGTGTTTTACTATTGAACTATGTCTGATGGTGTATGTGGGACCGGTATCTACTGCATAAAACAATTTAAGAAATGCGGTTATGTAGTGAGCAGAAAATTGAGAAGCCGAATGATCCTGGTTGTGATATTATCTGACCAGAGAGTAAGTGCAACGGAGTACGGAATCTATAGCAGTGTCCACTAGAAAAAGACTCTTCTACTGTGGGTGGTCTCGACTGCTAAAGACAACAGGGGACTAAATATGTAGGTCAGATGATGCTGCCAATAACATGATGGAGTGTCCTCCATTCCACGCTGCCATGCTGAGGAATAGACCATAGTCACGACAAGCAGACAGCATATTTCATTTATACAGATAAAAACAGACTTGACTGTGTAGAGAAGTCACCAAAGGAACCATCATCGATGTTCATGGGGCAATATTAATAAAGTAATATTGTAAATTAATGTATTTTAGTATCGTATGATCCTTCAGAAATCATTGTAATGTGCTGATGTTGTGCTTAACGTCACTTATCAATGCATAAAATGTAATTTTTCTCTGAATTTTTGAAATATACGGAAAGTGTAAAACAATAGTATTTATTTGATCATTTGTAAAACATTATTATTGTCTTTGCTGGCACTTTTGACCAATTTAATGCTGAATAGAGGTATTCATTTACCTGAAAAATCCCTAACCTAAAAGTTTTAAATGGTAGCGTTCCGTTTAGATACATTAATTCTGTTCTGTCACAGTTTAGACTGGATGGCATGTGTGGACAGTAAAATGAAACATGGGCTGTGAGAATTCTGGGACTTGAGACTTAAGGGATAGTTCACCCAAAAGTGAAAATTCTGTCATTTACTCACCCTCAAGTAGTTCCAAACATGTATGAATGTCTTTGTTCTGCTGAACACAAAGGAAGATATTCTGAAAAATGTGTTTTAGGGCACCATTGACTTCCACAATATTTTCTTTCCTACTATGGAAGTCAATGGTGCCCCAAAACAGCCTGGTTACAAACTTTCTTCAAAATATCTTCTGTTGTGTTCAGCAGAACAAAGACATTCATACAGGTTTGGAACTAATTAAGGGGGGAATAAATGATGACAATTTTAAATTTTGGGTGAACTATCCCTTTAAAATCAACATGAGATCAAATCCAACAACCTGCTACTATTCTAATATGCAATATTCCACTCAATTCCCAATGGAAGTGAACCTGGTTGCAATATTGATTGATTACAATATTTGGTTTACTCCAAAATTTTGAGCAGACTGACTTGATTACCTCAAGCGAACCAATTGTGCTTTTAAAAGGGAAACATTTGAAATATGGTAATGACCCTAGGGCAGAATAAAACACACCCATGACCTGTAGCCATATTGCATTAAATGCCAACAGCAGCGTTTCCCAAGCCTGTTCCTGAAGGCCCTTCAGCACACTCTCCATAATCAAACACACCTGATTCACCTCATCAGCTCAATATCCTGAAACGGGTGTATCAGATGAGAGAGACATCCAAACTGTGTGCTGTTTGAGAGCTTCAGGGATCCTGTGAGTGTGTAGTGCTTCCAAAACATGTCTGGAATGCCAAGGTGTTGGACAAAAATGGACCAAATAGCACACATACATAGATGGTTACATCAACACAAACACCTTAGTTTCTCACAGGTAATGTAACAGACTGCACAAATACAACAAATATGAGGCCTGCCCTGTTCTGAGAACTCCACAGGACATTACATTACTATTGTTCCCACCTTCAGTGTCAGCTGATCCGATATGAGCGTGGGAACATGCTACTTTGTGTTCGTAGGTTGACGTCATTGATGCGCTGGTCGTTTTGATGTGTGGAAATTCATTTAAACACAACTGGACTTCTGTACCATATTCAGAATGTTGGACATATTAGTAGTCACAATGTACAAACTAATATATTGTTTTAAGGGGGACGGTCAACGTTGGTTTCAAGGTTATTTAAAAAAAAAATTGATGAACGCAATCCCACTGACGTTGAGGTGGGAAAACACTGAAGGGGACTCAGGTTTGGTTTCACCGTGCTTTACGTAGCAAACAAAGGAGAGGCCTTGGAGGAATGATATGTCACTTACTCATCCAGATCACTCCACAACGGCTTCAAAAGCTCTCTTTGTTGTGGTCTCCACTGTCAAATATAACGAACCTGTAGAAGGCCAGGTAAAGGGCTTGAGTGTCAAACAGGCACGGAGATGAGATAATCTGAAATTGGATAACGGTTGCCTTTAACACATACGACGTCCTGCTATGTGCAAAGCAGTGACGTTGTGCTCTTATCTTAACTATATCTGTTTTTTCAGTGCGTATTAAATGAAATGGGTAAATGTCGAATAAATCCTTGGGGATTACTGGACAAAACAAGTCCACAAACAAGACATTTAATAAAAGTATATTTTGCTTTTCTGTGACACAGCTCTACGTCAGAACATATGGTGAGCTATTCGCATTATTTTTTTATCATTGTTCATATAAGGCATATATTCAACACAAGAACCATAATTATAAAGATGATTAGATTAGCGTCCACACAAAGGCGTGATAACATTGTATTTATTAAGTCATCTGCCAATTTAAATGCTCAAGATGGATTCTGATTGGCTATCAATATTAACTTTAATCAATACTGAAATCACGATTACTTTTTTATTTTTATTTTCACA
Organism: Gymnocypris eckloni scoliostomus; assembly: GCA_027564155.1. NCBI lineage: Eukaryota > Metazoa > Chordata > Actinopteri > Cypriniformes > Cyprinidae > Gymnocypris > Gymnocypris eckloni. Next base: position 376,462 of record CM050432.1, read on the forward strand.
TTCAATTAACATGTAAAATGAAAATATCAAAATAGTAACATTTTAATATAGGAAGCAATTATGAATATTAACTAGTTGCTAATTAGCATGCCTATTAATAACCTATTGGCTGTTTATTAATACTAATAAAGCACATATTCTGCATGACCATATCCCTAATATTACCCAATACTTGCTTAACAACTACCTTACTAACTATTAATAAGTAGCAAATTACAAGTTTGAGGCAAAAGTCTGTAATTAATGGTTTGTAAATAGCGAGAATTAACCTTAAAATAAAGTGACCAAAGAAAATATAGATTTATAACAAAAATTATAAATTGATTAAATGGAGTTATAACGCGACACCATAATTTCCATGTTTTCGTAATCATTAGATGCCAAATTCCCAATTGAAAATGCATTTAATAATAATCTTTGTAAACTATTTTCAAAAAAATCATGCAGCTTCTTGTAAATAGGTGTTATTACATTTAAGTGATGACTTTTGGGACAATAAAGGTGAAACAAGTCCCATAAACTTACATTAGAGTAACTGCATTACATCACTAATCACTATTTTCTCAACTCTCTATAAACTGTTCCATTGAAAGATATCCAATACAATGTAACTCTTTGTTTTTGAATTGCTTCATGAATGAACATAAGATTAAACTTTTTCTATTTACATGGTGACGTCATTGTCTGTCACGCTTGTGGTTTTGATGTCTGATGTTTGGGTAAGAATTTATTTAAGCATACTTCCTGAAAGTCTTAGTAGCATACCAGTATGTATAATATCTAAGAAAGGACTCTTTTGACGTCAGCCACCAAGCATGCCTTCGCGACAGCCAAATAACCACCCTGGCAACTGCATAGCAACACACTAAAAACATGTAGAATATCATAGTGTCCACATAGCAATCATAGTGGCATAGCTCTCAAATTTTCCACAAAAATGTCAAAGTTTCCATGCCATTTTTGTTGTTTTTTGATTGTATAAGAGGCAAATGGGGTCACATTTCCTGGTGTTCCAATCAGGCAGAAGGCTTGGCATGAGAGAAAGAAATCCAGACCCTCTGCCAAAATAAACTTATTATTTCAGCCTATGATAAAAGCACATTTGATTTTATGCTCTCTGGCTTCTTTCTCAGGGTTTATGTGAGAGATCTTGTGTATATTTGGCACGGTTTATTTACATGTGGTACCTTGGACACGTTGTGTCTGATTTGTTTAATATTGGTAAAATGTCTATATGCCAAGATCTGACCAATGTGACCATCATTCTAAGATTTTAATCAACAACATGAAAGCATTTAAAGATCAAAATCAATGTATTTGCATACAAATAAAGATGCTTGCAGTATGTTTTGTTTATTTTTTTATATTGTCAAATTATTATATAACTGTTTAGTTTGGTTGTTTTTATTAACTCTGCTTTGTAAACATCTTTAGCACTGAAATGTGAATGTTGTTGTTGTTAGTAAGTCAGTCATTACATTACACAGCTGATTAAGTGACAATGGCGATTTAAAACACTGCCATGTTTTTGTGTAACACTCTTCAGTCTACATCCCTGATGAGTGCACATTTAAAACAGGTGTCAGAGGCTTGAGCTGAGCATTTCTCATGTAGGAGCTTGAACGCTGCTCTTGTTTTTATGAGGCATTAGCGCCATTGTGTGGTGGGATAAAACATTACAGTAATACATTGCGCTCCTGCTGTCATGTTTTGTTTTCATTAGTCGTCGTATTGCGGAAGTGTTTCTCAATTTTGAAAACACAACACACTCATACAACTATACTCACCCATTTAGTGGCATGTTACAGAGTAACTTATTACATATGAGTTATAATATATAGATAAAACATTGTAAACGCAATCAACTAATACGTTTTTATTACCAGATCAAAATGTAGTTCGCACAGTTGCAAAGAGTGGAATATTTTTGCAAAGGGATACGCAGACCACAATAGTGCGAGCATTGGAATAATAATAATGAAGAAGAAGAACAACAACGTTTGATATGATCTTCCTGACCGTTTGGAATTGCGCTCCGGGGACGCGTCGATATCCGACACGGACGACTTTCTCTTGTTCCTCCGCGGTCTTTCGTTCACCGGCTCCGCCATCGGCGCTGGAGATCCGTCGGTTTCCTCCATTTGAAAATGTGGACCTGGAATGCGCTACTGTAAACTGTATATACGAAACGTAGTACAATTAAAATGAGTTATTTTGGGGTGAATTGAAAGGGGTAAGTTTTCGATATTAAACGGATGGGACGGATTTTGAATATGGCGGAAATCTGGAATCGTAGCCAATCGGAAGTGAGCAGGAGGGGCTCTGTTGATGGCGACTCGTGACGTAACACTTCTGCGCCTGCGCTGTCTCGTACAATCTGTTTTGATGAGCTATGTAATAACAGAAAAGCGTTGTTCTTTTTTATTATTTTTATTTATTTAGCTCGATACACAAATGTATTTACCAGTACCAAAACCGTACGCTCTGGCATTTAATGAAACTAAGCAGTAGGTCAGACGATCTCTAGCTGCATCAGAAAACAAAAAATGTAAAAAACTAATTCTAAGTAGGCCTATATTTATTGTATTAATGTATAATATTTTTGCCGCTTTATTAAGCCACTTGGCTTTTTGTATACTTTTAGATATTATAGGCTCTTATTGTAGCATGTTCTATATTTCTAATGAAGATAAAATAGCATAAAGATAAAAAAATATATGGTAAACACTGCTGCTCATACTTAAGTCTATTTTTTTAGTCAACACGGCTGACTTTTAGGGGCTTTCATTTCTAAAATATTTTAATAACACTAAATATCGTAGTAAGGTTGATGTGTAGACTTTTGTAGTGCCAATTCTACAAAACGGAACAAATCTGGTGAAATAATGATCAAATGTATAGCCTGAATAAGTAAGTCACTTTGGATAAAAGCGTCTGCTAAATGCATAAATGTAAAAATAATCTGGCCTAATTGAGTTTGTGGAGACAGGACAAATAAAGGATGATATGCTGTAGTGTGTGCAAGGTCAGATAAGATGAGCAGTTGGTTTTGAACTTTGTTTGAAGGCAAACTTGTCTCGCACAAAAGTTTACCTCATTAGAGCTGAAAACGTTTCAACTTGTTTACTGCAAATGATGCCAATGCTTACTCATTAGAAAGACAGTTCAAGCATTGTAAATACACAAAGAAAAGTTTGACAGTTCCCTAAGAATAAACTTGTGATTGAGTCAGTAACCCCCCTCTCTTTTCTTTCTTTCTTTCTTTCCTTTTTTTTGTAAAATGCCTGCTTATACTGTCAAGAAAACTTAAACACAAACAAAACAACAAACAAAAAAGTCTGTTGTAATTACATTTTTATTACTTATTATACACCACATAATAATTATATAATATTCATTAATCATACTTATCTTAAACCACACAATAATAATATATAATTAAAAATATATTTTTAAAATACATATTAAAAAATATAAAAATATTTTTGGTGTTTACCAACACATTACATTCCCACAATGTTCATTAATAAATCTAAAGCAAACATAAATAGAACAAAATTTCTGCACATATCCACAAGTTATCAGGAAGGATACTTCATATTAACACTTGATGGTGAAATCGTGGTTAATAATTCCAACATTTTTAAACTATTAATCTATCTATAATTATCACTGCTAAATGTGACTAAAAGCATGAGGATATTAAGAAATTATAAACATTTAACAAAACCATTTTCTGTAAAGCTGCTTTAAAATCCATGCATATTGTGAAAACTTCTGCAACCTAAAATGAGGTGAATTATTTATATCACCATTTTCTGCATATATTAACTACATTCTGAACTTTTAGCTTGTGTCTCCTTCCAACCAACAGAGGGCAGAACTGATCTGCAGATGAAGTCCGTTTGGGAGCAGGTTTCTCTGAGGAGTGTTAATTACAGCATTTTCATCTATTAAGTCGTGAATACATAGTTAGGGTGACTCAAAATAGCAACCAAGCTTATTACAATTTCACTCATATTCAGCAGAAAAGAAAACATTTCTATTTTTCCAGTGTATAACCTCTTCAAAGGCCTGAGCGCACACGAAGTACACAGGAAAAGGGCACCGATGGTCCTTTGAGCACAATGGGAAGCCGAAGAATTGATCCCCAGTCATTATAACCGATTTCAAATGGTGCTAGATGACAGAAAGGACTCTAAGCACCAGAGGAAATCAGTCATCCTTTGGTGGGGAGAGATGGGGACAGGAACAGCCAGAGAGGGAGAAAGCACTTCAGAGAACACGGTCTCTCTTTACTTGCCCTCTCAGACATAGTTAACCATTCAAATGAGGGAATGAGAAAAACAAATGCACACCATAGTTCCTGTAAAGAAAGATAAGCAGATAAACCCAAACTCTCAAACACTCTTTTGCGATGTACTCATACAAAAAACTGTTTAATGCTAAGCAATTCCTGCTTGTTTCTCCCACAAGGAAACACTGCACTATCTACATTTATCCATGCACAATAAAAGCCCTGGTTATCCTTGAACCTCCTTTTGAAGAATTCGATTAACATTGCACGTTTTCTAGATAAAGTTTGTCGAGTTATTTGGTTGTATTTTAATGAGAAATTACAACTGAATTAAAGTTAGTTTAAGGTCCTGTGGCATTTCATCAAGCCAGTGTCATTATGAACTAAAACTAAAGCTGATAAAATACAATATAAATATTAAATTAAACTTTAATTAGAACAAATGTTGCCTTGGTGACTAACTGAAATAAATCAAGCTGAATGACTAAAACTGAAAAGTAAACAGAAATATAAAAACTAATAAAACAAACTAAAATAAAACTAGAAAAGCTCATTCCAAATTAATAAATACTATTATTGTACATAATACTAAAATTGCTCATTGCGGTCACACATTTATAAATTCATACACTGTTGTAATGCAAGATATTGCATCATATTCCTTTGGTTCCTACTTCTTGTTCTGCATCATTCACAGACATTGCATCATGCAAACGTATGATATCATCTGAAGATAATCAAGCCTTACAGAAACATCCAAAACAATATTTAACACTGATGTTTTAGTGGATAAATACGGCAGTGTATAAAATGTTCACGTGTTTCAACTTGAGCTAAGTTTAATTATGACTCATTAAAACTCATTTTTGTTATATTAAATTAACTTGAAGCTAAATTAGCTTGATGTTATATAAAAATAAAAGTTACATGGTTAACAAATTGGTTAAATTATTAAAGCAGTAAAAAACATGTTGCCATGACTTAATTTAACCAATTTTAACTTAGTTTAAAAGTTGAAATAACTTGTACAGACAATTTAAATATACATAAAAAATGTGAGGCAACTGAACAGTTTGTTTAGCTTTAGTATGTAGAATTATTTTAGTCATATTTTCACAGTATACAGCAGTATTTTTCTTGTGGAACTGGGCTGGCGTGTTCACACCGCATTCATTTGATTTCCAGCACATCTGAATGAGTTCATCAAGCGCTTGAGGCAAACCATGAGCGCTATCTGGTTCTCACTTCTCTTGAAAAGCCACTCCACCCGCTAAAGATTCCTTGTCCTTGTTTGAAATTCTTTGACTTCTCTTGGGATCGTCCATGGCTACGAAACATGATCCAGCGGCAATTCCCTCCCCAAGAACACTGATTTCAAATGGTGCTAGACACTGGTAGAATACATCTAAACCACCATGTGAAACCAGCATCCGGAGGAAGTGTCCAGGATTGCAAACGATCCCATCAGAAGTCCCTGTGTCACTGGCTGAGCTGATGATTAACGTAACAGGAAAGGCAAAAGGTTGAAACAGTAGTGGGCATGCTTTAACAGGAAGTGACTGTCCAAACAAAAGCCACGGTCATGGTCACCATGACATTGAGGTTTTGAATAGTGACGTCCACTTTTCCCCATTGATACCAAGTTCTAGTTGTTGGTCAGTTGGATAAGATTGTGACCGCATCTTATTGGTTTGATCTATGGTGTGTTTGTGTATAAATAGACCCTTGATTGCCCAGAAAGAATCCCTGCATCGGTTTTGTCCGTGGGAGGATGACGTCAACCCTTTTTCAAAGGAGAACTGCTGGGAAATGGAAATTATGAGTCACTGGTATCTCTAAACAATGTCATCATTCAAAGTAGACGTCATGCACGAACCGGATTGGTCACTCACCTGCGGCCGGGCCAATGAAGGTCCTTGACGTTAACTCACGCACTTACCACCAACACAGCACTGAAGTAATCTCAGGCCCACTCGGAAATGAATGCGTTCAGTCATGATGCGCTGTCTTAACTGCCATGAAAAAGTGTGAATACCACACCTTTCCATCGCTGCTCGTCTTTTATACCTCTCAGACTATGGCTGATCGCGGTGATGTCATTGTCACCCAAACATTAGATCATGGTCTCCATCTGTATGAGGAAGTGTTATTATTTATATACTATGACAGTATTACAATTTTTTGTTTGTTTAAAATAGTCAGTCATTTTATGTGCTTTTGACATTTTTGTGTTTTATATTTCTATACAGTTTTCTTTTTGCAGTTTTAGTGATTTTAGTACTTCAGCTTAAACATTTTACAGTTGGTTAAGATATTTATATTATTATTTCAGATTAATTTCAATTACCAAAAATGTAATACAATTTTTTATAGTTTTTGTTAGTTTAGTATATATTATAGTTATGTATTAATATCTTGAGTATTTAGCTTTTATTTTTGTATTTTCAGTTTTTTCATTTTGGTAAGTTTGTTGCTTTTGTCATTTTTACAAGCTATCTGCTTTATTTAGCTTCCATTTATTACAGTTTTAGTAAATTTAGTACTTCAACTTTATTCTAATTCATTTTGTTCATGTTTTTCATCAAATATTATATATATTATATACATTATATAAATCAATTTTAATTCAGCTTTATTTGAATTAAGTAGTTAAATTAAAAGCACAGATGCGGTGCTGATTAATGTTTAAGGTGATGTAATTTTTTTGACTGTACTAATAAAAACCCATAATACATTTGCAGATATTCAGGAAACATGCTAAGTTTGTGTGGCTATAGCCAGATATTCTACGTTGAAAATGTACTTTCCGTGTCAGAACGTCTGTTTTTGTTTTGGTGTGAAATTATGCCCAATTACAGTTTACCAAATAATATTTCAATAGCCGGGATTGACAGTTTACAGAAAATACAGAAAAACACAGATCCTCCCCGACCTAAAAAGCCTGGGCATCTCAAAAGCTCTATAACCACAGGCATATTAAAACGGATAAATCAACTCAATGGTTCACAGTGTAAGGTTCGTCGAAACAATATTTAGAATTTAGGCTGCAGTACTCATTTTTGTCATTATTACACACTGCACCTTTAAAACTGATCAGTCATGGTCATACTGTAACTGGCAGCATATTTGAGTCAATCAAGAGGAACCTGATGAGATACTTTGGAGACGGCTAACCTAAAATTAAAATGACTCGTCACAATTATGTCGCCCAAACCTGCATTACAAAGACTGAACGTTTTTTTCAAAATATCATCTTTCTGTTCCACAGAAGAAAATAAGTTATAGGTTTGGAGAACATGAGGATGAGAAAATGATGACAGATTATTCATTCTAGGTGAACTGTCATTTTAAAACCTTAGGGTTAACAGCTATATTTAGGCTAAGAAATGTGTTGACTGTTTGTGCTGGAGGCATGTCTGCTATTTCCTTCTATTTCTCACCAAGAATAATCAAGGTGTCTTGTAGCAATATGCTGTACACTACTGTCATTCCTACTTTCTTTTTCCAGCCTGCATAAGGTCTCCTCTGAATGCTAAGAAGCCCACATATATTTGGCTTACCGTGTATTATTACACACCTCGTTATCGGTTTCTCGCACCCTAGAACCCACAGGAGGCGCCTGATTAACTCGCCGAGGATAAGAAAAGAGAAACACAGCCTTGATTTTCACATGAAGTGACAGTTAACCTTCTTCTGGTAACTGGCTCTAGCTTTGGTGTTCCGATTTGTCAGTTTAATTGGACAGAAAATATCATCTTGTATAACATACACTATTCAAAATAGCACACCACTAGCAATAGCACACTCTTATTAAAGGTCCTGTAAGCAATTCAGATGTTTTTCCCCACATCTAGATATTACTGAAATGGCTGTCCTGAGAAATCACAACTGTCTCTATAGCAGCACTATGGCACATAACAATGTGACTATGGTCCACTGAGGTTAGCCAGTTAGAAAACTTTGAGATGCCTCTCTGTAAACCACAACGAGTAGCATGAGTTTGGAACAGGACCGTGGCTGATGGAGGAAGTATTTCAGAAGTTTATTTGGAAATAACGATCACCTCTGTAATTCAATTTAGTGCCACTAGAGGTGAAAAAAAATGCTTACACTGCCTTTAAAGATTAGTTTTTTCCTGAACGAGAGGAGAAAAATATGAATCATATAGGCCCGGAAATCTTCAGACATTTTAAAACATTTTGTGCTGATCTAGTGGAATATCTGCAGAATTCTGAGTTCCAAGGAATGGATATGGTACATGGTCAAATATGGTAGGCTTAATGGTAGGCCAATAAATCATTATATATATATTATATATGAATTAGGATTTATTTTCTTTATTATGTTATATTATACAGAGCTTTTTGCTCAATTATTACTTGGTAAAATATTTATTACAATAAAAAAATATATAATGTATTTTGTACTATTAAAATTGTCTTTGTATAAACATTTAAACAAATATATATGTATCATATTAGGGGGTCAATATATTTGAATACTTCTGGTCTAAATAACAGATGTCACAATTCAATGGAAATGCCATTCTGTGGGCAGAGACTTCATGTGAACTTGGTCATAAACCCATCCCTAAAACAATGGTCTTATCAGTTATGTCGATTGTAATCACTGATAGTGCAGCTTACCAGATCCAAGTAGAAAACCAGGGGCTGTACATTTCTCTGCAGTTCTGAAAGCAAACAGAAGAGGACAGTGTTTCAGTACATCTCATCTAGACACAAAAACCCAGCAAAAACTGTGCAGAGCTGAAGGGACTCCTGCCAATTTAGTGAATACACAAACACACATGTGAGTCCTGCTGTGTGTGTGTGTGTGTGTGTGTGTGTGTGTGTGTGTGTGTGTGTGTGTGAAAAGCCCACCATGGAGGCGTTGTTCTTTGCACCCTGTCGTTCCACTTCCTTCTCTATTCAATCCCAGGAAGTGGCACGCAGACGACAGAAACTCACTCTTGCACACATATACACAGAAACCCACAAAAATGAATGGACTGCATGATTGCCCATTGCTACCAGTGATGACATCACCCCCTCCCATCCCGTTGCCTCCTCGGCCTGGTTTTAAAAAGAGAATGACAAGGGTTCCTATTTATGTAACAACCTGCTTTGAGCACACTCTCTAACTCAGTTATTTGCTCAACATGTTTCTCTCTGTTATCGATTCATTTTTTACTAGCCGAGCACTGCCGCCAAAAAGAACAGTTAAATGTTTTTGTCTCTGAATGCGGGTGGGCGAACAGAAACACCGATCCTCCTAGGTGGCGCAGAAGTGATTAGTCTGTACAGCCACGTGAGTGTTTCTCACTGCTGGATCTGTTAGAGAGGCGTGTGATGCTTCTTTATAGTGATTCGTCTGAGAGAAGTGAAAATGTGCAGCTTAAGGAGATATTTTAACCTGATCTGACCTTTTTAAACTTTTTTTTCTTTACACATTTAATATATTTTTTAAATGGAACAGTTTTCTAATCTTAACCTTGAGAAAAAATGCATGTGTGCTGTTTTGTATCATATTTGATAAATCAGGTATTTATGGTATGAGCTCGCATTTGAGGAAGAAGAAAAACACCTCGATTTCATTTAGAAGCCTAAATTAAACTAAAATATGCATTTTGGTGCAGTTATTTATGACCAAAACAATGAAATTCTGATAGCTTGACATGCAAAACAATTCGATTTTTTCTTAATTTATTACTCTATAACTCCATTTAAATATTTAATTGTATGATTCAATCTCTGTAGTTTTAATTGTGGGGGTAAAACATGTAATGCATTGCAATACTATGATAATTGAAGGATGCACAAATAAGGTTTTCTCGAAAGCATGATGTATCTTATTTGAAAACTGGCTTTAGACCAGTTGATAATTTTGAAATTAATATCAATTAAATAATATTAATACTACTACTATATATATATATATATTTAACCATAAGCTCCATTATTATATCTAACATGGATATATCCTGATGGATAAAATCAAGTGCCGCCCAACATTGTTTCCTTATTTCACTGACAAATACATCAGATAATGAGCTGTTGGTTTTAAAAAATAATTTTGTTTCTTTAAATGATTACATAATGATGACATCAATAAAACCAGTAGATAAATCTTTTTAGGTCATCTGACATATCTAACAGTATATTATCTATAAAAGAGACTGCGGCTTGAGAACTACAGGCCACTGTGGAAAAAAACATTCAGAAACAGCAAGCACTACAGAATGTGCATCAAAGCAGGTCGTAGAGCATCACGAGAATCTGCCCACTGCTGTACAAAGCCCATTTCTCATTTATAAATGTATACTGCATACGCACACACATACATCGGCGGTTTATTTATTTCTCCATCAAATGTTTTAAACCCAACAGTGCGCTCTGCCCTATGGCATAGTGACTCATCACATTTACACCTCGATTAGTCCCACACACACTCTTTCCCAGCATAAATAAGTGCTTCAGCAAACACTCTGCTGCCGCGACACCATTCAATACTCATATAATCCATCCCCATTATCACAAACTCTTCCCAGTCCACTCTTTCACAGGGCAAGTCATTTGGCCTGTTTAAAATGAGTCTGTGCTGGTCATGATGTGGGGTTATGAGAGACAAAGTGAGGAAGATGATGGAGGGATGTATGGATGTTTTACCTGATGAGTCAGAAGTGAATCATAGAGGCAGGTGTGTTTTATTTTAATCCTGTCAACTATGACGCATGTGTAAATGCGAGTCATAACTGTGCTTGTGTACAAGTGCATATAAATGATGGTCACTTGTTCTTGTAATTAAACAAAAGTGTGTGTGTGTGTATGTATGTACTAGTGCTGTCTAACGATTAATCGCAACCAAAATAAGTTTCAACCAAAACTGTTTTGACCCTGTTTTTTATAGACATTAAGGGGGGTGCTGACCCGACACCAATGTCGACTAAAAAAGGAAAATGTTATGCATTTTGGTTGTTCATTTGCATGCGTGTTTGGGGGCCTGAAATCGCAAACTTTTTGAAACCAATACGGTTATTGTGTCTGTGTAAACTACAAAAATGCAAATTTGTGAAACCTGTGATGTTGTATGCATATGTATTACATGTGCGTGTAGCGTTTATAAAGTAACATCGCCAACTACTGGCCTGGCATGCATAATACAGCGTTTTACATTGTTTTCGTAGATCTGTGTGAATAGGAATTTTGACAATGTTTCCATTTTTACCACATCGCTGTCATGTAAACGCACCCTAAATACCCTCTGTGTGGCCTAACTGCACACACCAGTTACAGATTCTCTCTGTAAAAACTCTGAGATGAAAAGAACAGCATGAGACGGTGCTGTGAGGATAGATGTTTTAACACTGCTGTGTGTGCAAGAGCGAGAAGTTAATGCAGATCAGTCAATAGAGTTCAGCGTGGTGTTAATATGGCTTAGCATGCTCTCCTGAGTTCATGCATGGGGCACGGAGAGTGATGGCTGTAATGGCAGCAGGTCACACACTCATTCTCTCTCGCTCTCTTCCTTTCTTTAATGATAAGCCGTTTTGAAGGAAATTGCTACCTATTAATAAATCAAGGCTGAAAAGTGGTGCTACCATGTGAGTTTTATTAAAACCACACGATGCAACACTGCTGCACCACACAGCAAATAAAACAAAATTATAAAAAATATATACACAATTGGGTCATAACATCTATAGGGAAAACTTCCATTTTGCATTTTTGTTATGCAATAATTTATTTCAAAATATATTAGATTTTAATTTATTTCCAAGTCACTAAACAAATATAAGTGACATATAAGTTTATAATGACTATTTCTACTATTTAATTACCATTTTTAATATAAAAATATTTTAAAATCATAAAACTATTTATTTCCTGTTTAAATTTGGCTTTGAATCACAGATGCTCTCAGAGTTTTCAGGACTGTATATATTTTTGTATAAGCAGTATTTGTGTGTAAATACATAAGCAAGTATGCACCACACACAGCTTTACATAACGCAACACATTGCTTTCATAATAACTAAAGCATGCTTTTCCCTCTTAGTCTTCTGGCATTGTCCTCAGCCGGTTTGGCAGTGCATCGGCCCAAGGCATGCTCTTGGTGCGCGAGTTCTCCGGAATTCTTGGTTATTTCGTGGGGAATTTCAGACATCTGGCTGTTCCTTTTGATCTATTTACAGGAAGAGGCTGAACTTTGGCCCACTTGTGCACGCAGTGTGACATAGCCACAGGAGAATGTTCCTTTCTGAGCAAAAACAGATAAACAACCTTATCAGAAGAGTGGACAAATTTAGAGCCTGAGTAAATAGCCTAGGAAAACAGAGCGGAAAGACAGAAAAATAAGGCAGGGAGAACGAGGATAAGCGAGAGTTTCCAGGAACCATATTTGAAAGGACAATTAGGTCTATCCGCTCATACCGTCTCGTTTTTGGCACTAACAGACAAACACGTAGTCGGGATCTGAAGGCTTTAGAGATTTGCGGTATGACGTGAGAGGAAGTGATGCTAACCTGAGTCACATTAAACACAAGGAGCCTTTTTATTATAGTTCGCAATACTGTGCTTGTTTATTTTTGGCATACCACTTCAGTTGAACAATAAGTGATTCTAGCAAGTGGATTTTGACGAAGGAGGAAGAAAATTATAGTGACCTGCGAATACAAATTCCCAGGACGTCCTGAACTAAATGAGCTGTTCTGAGAAGCGCTCCTGGGAAACTCGGCCAGCGCTCATCTGGAATGGCCTTGCCAACAGAAACACCACTGCGCAAATCAGTAATTTTACATTTCCTCACCGCAGTGTGTGGCTTATTACGCATGTCCGCTCTCTGATAACCTCTAAACCACCATTACCTGCTCTCGCACACAGCACACTCACTCTGATGCAGCGTTTACAGACAGTTTTATTCCCAATGATTTCTCTGTGAAGAAACCTGGGATTAAAAGACTAGTAAACCCAAAAATGAAAACTGTCATTTACTCTCCTCATGTTGTTTCAAACCTGTATGGCTTACGTTCTTCAACGCAAAAGGAGATGCTAAGAGCAATGTTCACACTGCTCCCTTCTGTACTGTGAAAACAAGTGGGTATATTTGTATTTGTGTATATTTTTGAGCTGTGGATCGTGATTATTTTGATGATTAATCAGAACTAATCATTTTACGTGCAATTAATCATTATTATCTCATAATACTTGTTCTGCACGTCAGTGTGTGAATAGAACCCTATTCACAATAAATGGGAAGAAACGTTAGCATAGCCTCTGGAAGAGAAAAGGGTGCTGTATTAGGGTATTAAACAGCATTCATCTAAGTCTTTTTAAATATGACGTTTATAATCAATGGCATGTTGCACTGGCGGTTTTTAAAAGTATGAATCAGAAATGTATCCTCCGAGCAGGCAAGGGAGGCAGTGCCTCCTCCAAAAAATAGGATGAGAACAAAATTAATGATAATTCATGAAAAATAAAACAATGCAAATATGACAAAATATTACTTCAAGCATATAAATCACAAATTTGTCTAAAGTAAAACTGTCCAACAGCGACACTAGCAGGAGCCCATTGACTTTACATTTCACTACTGATTATATCCTGTATAATTGAGTATGTGACCTTGAACAGACCACCAAAAGCTTGTGATGTGTTTAGTGGGGGCCATGCATTCATCTCGGTCTATTCATTCAGCTACAGTATCTATTCATCCATCCATCTGATCTATCATCCATTCACTCGGTTCATTCACCGGTCTATCCGTCATCTATATTTTCATCTAACTATATCCATCATTCATATATCAATCTATTAGCTACGTATCCATCCATTCATTCATCGCATCCACCTGTTTATCCCTCCTCTATGTATCATCCAACCAACCATATATTTGTCTATCCATATATCAATCCATTATCTACATACCCATCCATCCATTATCCATCCACCAACCTATTTATCATCTATATATCCATCTATCCATCCTCCTATCTATCATCATCTATATATTCATCCATGCATCCATATCCATCTATCCACATTCCAATCTATTACCTACATATCCATCCATTTATCCATGCATGCATCATCCATATATGTATTCATCTGTTCATATATTAGTCCATCCATATATCAATCCATCACCAACATATCCATCAATCATCCATTCTCCAACTTAAAGGTTTTTTAAATTGATAAAAAATCTATCAAGCAAGGCTTTCTCAAGTCATCATTATAAGTTTGTCTTGTAAACTATCTTTCTTGTTAAAATTAGTTAATTTAAATTGCATTTAAATTGCAATTCTGCATCCTATTTGTTTCCTCCATCCATCTACAGGCTATAATAAGATCCAACCCCACTTTAAATGCCAAAGATAGTTTGAATGCAAAGAACTTGATTCTTCACCCAGTTCACTTTTGGTCCAATGGGGTTCTGAGTTTTTCATTTAAAGTGGACTCCAGTGTGAAAACTTGTATTATTAGCTCTGTTGTGTGCGCTGAACTGTAACGTCACTGGGGCCCCACACTAGGTTTCTGGGAACAAGAGTCACGTTTACTGTAATGTTTTTTTTTTCTCCAGCACTTCAGTTTTGGGAAGCAGCCTTGGCCCTGGGCCCTCTGTTAAGAGATCTCTGCTTTATGACTCGCCCCTGTGGTTCGCTGGAAAGCTGACCCCGTGCCGCTGACAAACCATCAAAGCAAAGACTGTGTGAACAACACACAGGCAACTGCGGCAGAGCAATTTTTTTTCTTTGCTGTTAATCGCCGCTGAGATGGACCCTCTGACAGATGATCTGATTTAAGGCTTGTTTGCGGCGTGAGTCAGAGGAAGTACGCTTCAGCGCAAGTGCAGTGAAATGAAGAACAAATGTGCACTATAAAATCAGAGGGACGGGGGTAACATACATCCCCTAAGGATTGCGGGGGGAGCGCGGAGTTGCATGAGCTGTAGCCGACGGCTAGACGTGAGTCAGTTAAGACTCATGGTACTTATTCAATTATGCATAAAGTACAGTAATATTAAGGCCTATGATACTTCCAAGAAGCTATTCCCACACAGACAGGAATGTGTCATTTCTCGGAAAACGGTGTTAGTTTAAATATAAACGTGATGATCTTTACACACTGTGTTGAGTTTGTGGTTATTCGCAGCCCCTCAGCCCCTTTCCTAGGGTGTAGTGGTTAAAACTTAGGACTGGTAATCGGAAGGTTGCTGTTTCAATCCCGCAAGGTGCCAGACATCACCGCTGTGCCCCTTAGCAAGCTATGTAGAGGGTTAATTTACCCCCCAAAAATTGTCATTATATTTTCTTCCATTAAAAACCAAATGAGATGTTCAGCAGAATATCCACGCTGCTCCTATGATGAATGCCATTAAGTTCCAAAATTTACAAAAAAGCAACCCAAAGCACCAAATAATTGGTTCATATATTTTGTACAATATCTTTAAATATTCAGATATTTTCAAGTCTTCTGAAGTCATACTATTATAGACTAACACCAAAAGGCAGGATTTATCGCAAGAACCAATCATAGCTGATCATATCCAGTCATGTCTAATCGTATCGCGATGGAGGCATTGCCTCCTCTCACGTGACCCCCCCCCCACTAGGGGTGCAAAGGATCGTAGATGATCCGTGATCCGTGCGGACCAGTCCCCACGGTTCGGCACACATGTGATTCGCAAATTAACTGTTAAATTCAACCACTAAAAGTTATCATCGCGTTTTGTCTTGCCAATATACACATTCAAGCAATTTCAGACCATTCAGAAGAAGTCGAATCGGGACTAGCACACCGTTTTCTGTGCTCAGCCGTTGCCTCGCACAGCGATGCGATTCAGACACCACGTTTCAGACAACACCTCAACGGGTGGATACATTCAAACAATGTTATGTGAAAATACCCTTTTTGGAAAGTAGTCTGGTAAACACAGTATGTTATGTCCATGTCTTAAGTTAACCTATACAGCTGAGAAAGAAACCAAATGTTGTCCATATTAGGTCCGTGCATTTAGTCTTAAACAGACAGCAGCCTAAAATACCTACTTCTGTCTTGTTTACTAATCAAACAACAGCACAGCTTTAACAAAGATGAATCAGTACTTCACTTATGTAGTAAGAATTATGTTATTTTACACTGATTACATTTCTGCACCTGAATACTCCTGTTACTGTCTTTATATAGCCTATAATTTTATGTTGTAGGCTATTCATCTATGCTTGTAATTTGTACAATTGTTCTTGTTATATTACTAACTTAAGCTAGTAGTTTCTCCTGGGGTATATAAGTACTTAAAAGCTCACTTTGCTAATCAGAAAAATGATCTGATCCGTGACTCAAAATCTGTGCATGGAATATAGATACTACAGACAGATGGATGGATAGATAAAAGATATTGTAGACGGATGTATAGATAGATGGACAAACATATTGATTACATTCCAACTATAGAAATGTATATTTAATGTGATATTTCTTCATATTTAATCAATTAACTTGTCAACCAAGCTAGACCAAAAACATGTAATTTCGCTTTATTACAGTATTACCAGTTAAAATCACAATTCAGTAAATTCAAGCTTCAAATGAACTTCCTATGGGGTGTGTCTAATCAATACTGAGAACTGAACCCCATAATACACCTCATCAGTTGTAAACTCTCATTGCTGAGTACTTGAAACCTTAAAACGGCTCTGACATGATTATGGTATGTTTGTGAATTAGGTTACCACCTACCTTGTGTTACATTACGGTCGCCTGATAACATCCCGTGCAAGAATGAAACTAAATCTGCCAAGGATACACACCATCAGAGACTTGCAATATAATACAGAACGACCGCCTACACTGTTAGTTCTTTCTGGATAATTGTAACCTGTCTTTTAACCATTAGACTGATGACTCAAATGGTTTTCAAATGGTTCCTCAACCTCATTCTCCTCTCTAAATGATTTCTTTCAGCGCCAATCCCACAATGGCGTCTTGCTTCAATGACTTCACAGATCTAGCATCAATCAATAACACCACAAAACAGGTCAGTTTTTCAATCTCTCCCAGCGATAAATGAATAATAAGAGGTTGTTTAATGATTGTGAATGGTATGTGTTTGAATGCAGGATATTGATGGGTTGTGCTCTAGATAAATATGAAAAACATTTAATTTGTTCAATACAATCCTGACAGTCTGAGGCTAGAGAGAAAGTATGTGTATGTCAAGGCGGAAACATTAATCTAGCTTTCAAGAGAAAGTACTTCATTGTCCACTGGCACGTAATGCACATGCTAAATCAACGCTCAATGTTATGTTTTGAGAGGGCAAAGTCCTTTGTTGTGGACCTTATCCAATGAGACATGAAATATGAGTAAGCTCATAACAAACACTTGCAAAATTTGGTATAATTTTTTTTAAAGATTGATTTGTGATTGTATTTCTTGCTCTGAAAGAGCGTAAGATGATGTCATGGTTTTATAGGGCCATTAACAAACAAACCAAGCCCATTTTTGACCCAGCTACCTACTGACCTCCACAGAACAATGTACTTCACCCTTGTGCTGTGCTGATACTACTTTACCTAATTTGGCGTTCCCAGTCTAAAATGACCAGCATTAAAAAACACAAAACAAACTTCTAAGTCTCATTTTGTGATATTTTCACCAAACGTGTTTTCTTTTAATTAGCACAGGTTTTGTATTTCTTTTTGGAGCTGCACCTCAGTTTTTGAGTGAAAAAAGCATTATTTGTGGATAATCTTGACAATGGTCATTAAAAAACTGAAGTACCATAAGCTCAGATATATAAATATTCTCATTGGCTGTAAACAAATTACTAAACAAAACAGAGAATTAAAACAAAACAAATACAACCTATATAAATGAATATAAACAAAACATACAAATAAAACAAAACAAATATAAATAAAAAAACAAAACAAAACAAAACATAATTATAAACATAATTAAAACATAATTAAAATAAACAAACAAAAAGCATATATTACAATTAAATAAAATGTAACAAGAAAAACAATTGTTCCACAAAAATCATGCACATTTTCTAATACATGCATACAAACAATAGGAAAGTTCAGATGCATTATTCCTTCATATGCACTGTAATCCAGCTTTTTCAGGAGGATTACCTGACATACAAAGCCAAAGCCCGGAGGCATACCAGAAACACATAAAACCACACACACACTCTCCTGTGTTTGCTCTGCCTCACCATTGGCCACTAAAGCAGTGATGTAATCATGTCTTGTCATTTTCTCACAGCTCAAGTAGGAAAAGCCAATTACTGTAAGCTCCTCCAAAGTTACTCAACTCCACATCGCAAAACATGTTTTCTCCAATCTTCCCGGGGGCATGATTTGTCCTCATGGCGAAGCGCACACACATTCACCGCTGTTTGCCCAGGAGCACATGAGAGAGGAGGCGTGACACATTGGCACGTGCGTCAGTTACAGCTTGATCTTGCATTGACATTTTATTTTCTCTCTCTATTTTACAGTTTTATTCCCCTTCATGTTAGGCCTGGCTGACTGTTAAACTTCCACCGTTTCCACCGTCACACACAAAAGCATACAGCCAGAGCAGGTATTCTCTCCACGTCAATGCACTGAGACGTGGCACTGCAGAGGAATGGCTACCAGCTGCCCAGATTGAGTTACCTTCCTTTTGACGTACTTTCAGCTCTCAGTTTCTGTCCGTCTCTCTCTCTCTCGCTTTCTTACCCACAAATTGTAAAAATTTGTGCCTTATCTGTCCAACACACAATATTTCCAGAACCTACTGATCTGCCAAGCAAAACAGGGCAAATCATAGTCATGGTCACAACTTGAGAGATTTAACCAAAAATGGAAGACCGCGATCGCAAAGAATAAAACAATATGAGTTTTGACAAGTTCATTCCATCCCCCCAAAAAATAAAAGATGGTGGGATGAGTAAAACACACTTTATTCAATACTGAAAAGTATCAAAATCGAAGTTAAAATGGATTGTTTACCTGTATTTTTATATATCGTTAGCTTAGCAACATGCTAACATCAAACTCTTGGAATTTCACCTTTCGTGTTTCGCATTTAGTGCTATTTTGAGTAGCAAGTAGAGTTGATGCTCATGTAAATCATTCAAATGAATTCAATTAGGGTGCTACCTTTGAAATCGTTTGCATATGTAGCTCACCAAGTTTTGGGACGGAGCTAATCTCGGACTTATTTCTCCCACACTCGCACAATCATGGTACATCCACAAACACACGTCACAGTTTCCAACATCAATACCTGTCATTTTAGGATTACATCTTACCTTAACTTGGATAACGCGCCCTAGGCAGAGCTCATTCTCCCTGACAGCCACTTTGGTCTTACTGCATTTAAAGACATACTGGCATCCCTCCAAAGCTCCAACTGCCCCGTGACCCAGAAAGCACCTGCCCCGGGACCACCAATACGGTCGCACTGAAAAAGAGGGAAAGAAAAATCACATAAAGATCATGCTCTATAACAGAGGGTGTGTCCCTGTAAGCCCTCCCAATCACACACAGACGCACACACAAATACATAAAAAAATGAAAAAGGAAGCACACACCCTTGAGAAAGAAAATCAGAAACCTGGCGCTCCTATAAAGGGAGAGAAACTCTAGCTCTTGTCCTCTCGCTGGCACTAGTGCCGGTTTCTTCAAAACACAAGCCCCCGTAAGTGCACACAACCGTGTAAAATCCAAGAGTTCAGAGTGTCAACATTACCATGAGACTTGTAGCCAAGATTCAGGCTGGCGTTTGGGTGGGAGTGGTGAGATTTGGGCTCTACAGGTGGGCAGGTTAATATTTCACAAAATAGTTATTTTTCTGTATTTTTGATCAAATACATGCAGCCTTGATTAAAAAAAACTTATTTAAAAGAAACATAAAAATTCTTACTGATCCCAAACATTTGAATGGCACTATACATTAATTTTTTAGCATTATAATCATAACATGACACAACAATTGATTGATTTGAGTCTTTTTAAAAGTCATTTAAAAGTCATAAACAAACTGACTTAACAAAACAGACTTGAAGTCTTCTCAGCTATAAAAGAGCAATAACATCCCTCAGTCTTCTGGATTCCCCTAATACACACACACACACACACACACACACACATTCACATATATTCCTCAACCACATCTTTACTCATTCTCATTCAGCTTTGAATGCTAAGAAACATGGCAGCGTTTAAATGTCGACCCGGTCACACACTCCACTCACACTCAAACACTGAGTAACTGTAATAGTGGCACCCAAGCCTGTTACCGTGGAGACCGGGGAGGAGAGGGAGTCTGTTTAACTCTTGAATCCTTTGCGGCCCTCTTTGTTCAAACTATGCATGACACATTCATCTCCTTCAAACTCATTTTAAACACTCGTACATATCGTAGAATGGAAAAACACTGACCTGCAGCCTTTTTCGTCCTGATCTTGCAACATTAACACTATCATTGATTAAACTCGGGCCCAACCTAGAATATTTCAGCGGCAGTGACATCACCTGTCGACGTCAGCACGAGTCTCATTAGAGCCTGTGGTGATTAAGGCGCCTAGTAGTGCTGAAATATGAGTTAACGTGGCGCTAATGAGCGTGAACTTTTCAAACACTCCTACCATGAATCAGCACAGTGGACAGAATAAGGCCTTCAAGAATGCAAACACACAAAGTTACTGTATGCAAATATGCGCTCTTTCAACAGTACACTGTCATATGTACACAGCAAATGAACACAGCACTGTACTTCTGGTGACGCATGTTTAGTTATGGAGCAACCATAAAATATGGTATCAGTCAAAACTTTGAGAACACCTGACTGAATTTGCTTCTCTTGTTCTTAAAGGGACAGTTCATCCAAAAAGAAAATTTAAAATGTGTCCTTTTGTCCATACAAAATCAATGGGGTCCAAACCTACATTGTTTTGGATGCCATAGAGTTCCACTTTTTCAAAATATCATCTTTTGTGTCTCACAGAAGAAAGAACATCATACAGGTTTGTAACAACAATGACAGAATGCTTCATAATTTTGATGAGTTTCATTTCAAATTGTAGCAATCTGTAATACATAAGAATAAGCAGGTGTGTCAAACTATTGACTGGTAATTTGTACGCAGGTGGTGATGGTAATAAAGCTGATAAAGGTTTACAGGTGGGCAGGTGGACGTAATAGTTCAAGGTGCGTCCAGGACACACCTATAGCTGCATTCAGCAACAGTCGTTCTATGAGCCAAAGCGTGGGCAGGTGCCACAAGACAAACCAACACGATGAATAAAATGCAACTTATGTGCATGGCAATATGAGAAAAACGACAAAAACCTGATAGTTATTCAGAGGAATCATCCCAAGCAGGAAACTGTATTTAAATACTTTACATTGTTTAGACTGTACTGTAGGAATGTACTTTCACATTTCTGAAATTTGTTTGAAACTATACTATGGGAATTTATATTTACGACTTTAAGGTTAGTTTAATTACGCACAGAATAAAATTGTTAAAATGAGAAAAATCACCTTAACATTCTTGTTTCGTTTTCTATTCCTGTAGCTTGACTGATGTTTCATTTAGATCATAAGTTGGATTGTCTGGGAAGACTCGTACTGAAAAGATAAACCTGTGAGTCACTTTGTATATTAGTATCTGTTAAAAGAATCTGGTTAGAAATGTGCTGTTTATCTAGTTAAACACCAACAAGCTACTTACCCGGATGCCAGTACACCATACGCTGAAGCCCAAGAAACACACTGAGCTGATACCAGACACAGGCACACTCACCATATCTCAGTAAAACCTTCAAATCACTGATTAATTATTTACAGATTTTAAAAGTAACACTCACTGTCACGCAGACATCTCCTGACTTCGTTCACCATCCAACAGCAACTGAGAGAATCCAATAAGTTCCTGCGAAGGAACCTTGCTGCTCTACTTTCCACAAGTGATCCCAAGCAGCCTCTCCTGTTGCTTTCACTCACTGCGTCTGTGTGTGCGTGCGTGTTTTGCACAGTCATATACGACACATCCAGTCAAGCGATTCCTGCCAAGTGAGTCCACAGGCAAGCCAATCTCACTTTCTCTCTCTTCCTCCTCCCTTGCCTCTTCTCTCTCAGCCTCTCTTTCAGTAAATGTTTCATGTGTCATCCATCAGGCACTTATTCATTTGTAGCCGCAGTACTAATATGGCCACTGGGGCGTGCTGTTTCGCAAGGTTCCTTCGAAAACAAGTGGTTGATTACGAAGGAACTTTGTTTTTAGGTTGAGGACATGTCGCTGTGAGGTTTCTGAGAGGAAAAGGGAGGGCCAATGGAAATGGATGAGCTCAATCAAAAACATCTTGTCACCGCAACAGATGTTTGAAGAAAAATGCCTTTTTTTCACTACACTCGCAGATTGTAATCTTCAGGAAAGCTTGAGGGATTTTTTTTACCCAAACTAGCTGTAGAATAAACACCGCTGCTTCTGTAAAAACTAATGAGCTGTAGTTCAGAATCAGAAGGTGCCTTTACGGAATGTAGTTTACGGGGAATTCATTGTGACAATACAGGAAAGCTCATAACCTGAATTACACGTCAAGCGCAATTCTTCCAACACGCAACCTAACCTAGATAAGTAATTTATCCACACTGAAAGTGAAACTTATGATCGCAGCTAATCAGAACTATTTCAGATACACTTATGTGGAGCAGAATTTATAACCAATGATGATTATAGTGGGCGGGGCTACATAATTAGACCCCAATTGATCGACAGAACATCCTGTTGTTCGGGACTACTTGCGTTTGCGGCTACCTTTATGTAACACTTGATTTGGAAACAGCTTAACCTTTATTCAGACCATAAGTATGCAGCGAAACTGCAAATGCAAAATAAAACATGCTTAATAAGTTAACTAAAAATGAAAGGCACATGATTGAGCGCAAATGTCCCGGCAGAGCTAATTCTGAGAGCGAAAATGAAAGTTTAATAACTGTAAAGGACAGACGGTCCATCTCTCTCAGTTTCTTTTTGACTCTTTTGTTACTCAAGGGGAATTCCACAAGTGCACATGCTCATCGCCGCCACAGAATGGATCCAGTAACAGGAAAGTGGTCACTGTTGCAGGTGCCGCTTCCACTCACAGCATAGGAATCCGGTGGCAGACCTCACACAAGGGCAGACGGAGTCAACAGTGGCACCGCACTGCGACGAGATCACAGACTTGGACGCTCGACTCATCCTACGGTCATTTCCCTCAACTCGCAGGAATGTGAGGGTAAGAGTATGCGCATGAGTGATGTACACTCCTCTACTCTTGCTCCGCTTACCCTTCACCCAGTCCCGCATCCCATCCTACGCCACGAGTGACTGAGTCACTTGATCCTTCACTTTCACTCACCCTAATTTGTCAATGACTACTCACAACCCTCTAGCAACTCTCTCAGTAGGAATCTGCCAAAATGGGCCACTTCCTCCTTGTCCTCCTGCTGCTTAACCAACCTCATCCTTTGACACACTGTTATTTCAGACCCTCCAACATCACAAGACCTCCCACGGGAATCCTCCATCAGTTTTACTGTAATTATCACTCCTCTCTGGACATAAAAGGACATTTCCTCCTTATGCCCCATTTAGAGTGAAAATAGCTATTGAAGATATGATTACAATTTTTTTGTAGTTTTTGGCCATTCTATTTCTATGTCTATATATTTTAACAGATATATGCTGATGTGTTTTAGGGTAAAAACGCATAAATAGTATGTATCAAATTGTCTGTAATAACAGAACGCAATAGTGATCAAGTAATGAAAGCACACTTGTATGGTGAGACATCAGATCCAATATAGTCGGCACAGCATTGTCTTTTAGTATGAAATGCCTTATTTGTAAACGAATCGGTGGTAAAATTAAGTGAACAAAGGACCAAGTTCTTATTGATGTGGTCTGGCACTTCATTAAAAATCATTTATCAAATAAATTTTATTGTTTGGTTTCTGCATAGACCTGCGTTTGCCGCTCTTGTCATTTACCTACCAAGTGCATGAATTGGTGGGCAGGGCTAAACATAACATTTATATAGTTGTATTTTTTTCCTTAATGTACTGCTACTCAAAGTTTGAAATCAGCAGATCTTGTTGAAAATAAATAATTTTGGGAGTCTTTGCTGTGGCAGATCAGTTATCAGTGTGAACGCCCCATCAGCGTGCCGTTCCCCTGTAATCAATTCTGATTGGTTTAGAGAGAAACATGTTATAGTTTGTGAAGGGCTTATCTTGGCATCAGCAACCACAAACACATCAGAAGCCTGTTTTGAGATCCGTCCGGCTCTCCTTTTTCCACACTTTGTTCTTCTCACAAAAACTATCAATGGTGAAACTTTTCTATCACCACTCGGCCATCAACTGCTGCACATCAGAAGTAAAGGTGTGGTATGGGACAATGCCAGAATGCCATTATGACCAGGTTTTACAACGCGTACCATCACGCAAACGCTCGCCCACACATCCGCAAACACACACACACACACACACACAAACACATTCCTGACGTTCCCCACGCCAGGTAAAAAATGATCCATTGCACACACGGGCATTTATCATTCCTGTTGGCAGAGGAACTTTTTGGATCACCTGTGCAGACTACATAGTGACCCCTGAAAACATAGCAATGACACATCGTTCACATACGTTTGCCAAGACTAGTATCTCTACACTGCATAACAGCATCCTGGCATGTGCCCAAACACGCTCTTCTTATCCAACTAACCTTGATTAGACGCAGCATAACTTTGATACACACATGCGAATCTCCACAACAACCTTCACAGCGCAAAACCTCTCTCATCTGAAAGTCAATATTTATATATTTTCCAGTGCTAAAGATCAAGAGCATCCATTATCCAACAAATTATGTAACTTTGTCAGATAACAGACCTTCAGGCTCTTCATTTGTTAAATAATTGAGGCCCCCGAGATATTTATTCATCTGTAACCATAGAGAAAAAGACATACAATTACACAAGTATGAGATGTATTTCTGAGTCATACTTCCTAATATTTAGGCTTCGGCAGTACAGACAAGACCAAACGATCTTCAATACCAATGCAGAAGCAGTCAAACCCTGTCCTTCACATTTTTTATAGTGCTTCCCCACGCAAAACTTGCCACAATGATGTTAGAATGTTGTAAGTGGTTGCTAGAGATTGATTACTGTCCCAAGTCAAAAGTTTAATATGATAGTCTGGTCCCTCTTTAAAGTAGTTGTTTTATTGTACATCATTTGGAAATTGTTAGCTACTATTCACATCCGTAGCACAAATAATTTAATACTTGGCTTTTTCACCTTTAACATGTGAAAAAATAGCTATGCTCATTTTAGCAAGCACCAATGCAATTACGTTTTGTGCAAGAACAAACACGTAAATATAACCCCTTATTTCAGGGTTACAAGAAAGCCGCCTCTGTCTAATACGTGTAATTTTAACACTCCACTGACGTTTATAAGCATTCATGCTGTATAATGAGATTAAATTGTCAGTCATACTTTCAAATGCAACAACACAACTTACAGGTCCTCTAACATCAACGTGTGAAATGAAAAATAAAACACACATACATACCTTGCAGAGACATATTCATGCACTTGACACAATCTGAAGTGCTCTCCTCCTATGAGGTCAAGACCTTCCATATAGCGCTCTGACGCCCATAAAACTGACGAGTTTTCTCTCATCACCACAGTGATCTGTCACCATTTAGGGGCGTTAACATAATGGCCATCCCACCGCGCACTGTCATCTTTCAGTATGGCTTGCTCGGAAGTCAAGACATTACTTTGTGGACGCCAAGTCAATACTAGACCAGAAGGATATGACTAAATATGGATTGACAGAAGAGAACAGAATTCATCACTGTAAAAGTGAGACTCCATGAGACTCATAATAATGTCACAATACTAATGAGTTAAATGCATTAGGTGAGATTTATAAAGAGGAATGTAGATTTATTATAAATGAGCAGACCTGCATGTCCACAGAGACCAAAGTCGGATTTGATATTTAATATTAGGTGAAAAGGTGCAGTGGGCTTATATATTGTTTTTAATATATTAATACAGCATGCATTTTCTTTCTTTCATTCAAGACCGGATAGATCCAACACTTTACATGAAGTCGCATTAGTTTAAAAGCTGCATTCCAGCTGAGGCCTGTGTCCTTACATGCCACTGTAGGCGGTAATGACTTTCACGGAATGATTGGTTTCTTGAAAGGAGAGGTACAGTACAAACCTCTATTCAGTGAGCTGAACACAGGACTTTCTCTTGATGTTTGATAGCTCTGAAAGCTCAGAGGAATTCAAGAGAAGAACCATTCAACATCAATGCTGCAGAACTTATATTCCCGACAAGCCAATAAAACCCAGCAAGGCCAAACGCACATTAAGCGAATACAGATACGCACTGTGACTTTGCTGACGGACAACCCACACGAGCGGTTAAAGGGATAGTTCACCCAAACATAAAAATTCTGTCATTAATTACTCACCCTCATGTCGTTGCAAATCCGTAAGACCTTCGTTCAAGTTCAGAACACAAATTAAGATATTTTTGATCAATTCCGAGATCTTTCAGACCCTCCCATTGACCGCAAGGATCCTAACATGATCAAGGCTAAGAAACGTAGCAAGGAGATCGTTAAAATAATCGATGTGACATCAGTGCTTCAACCGTAATTTTACAAAGCTACGAGTATATTTTTCATGCACAAAGAAAACAAAAATACTTTATTCAACAATTCGTCTCCTCTGTGTCACCATTTTGGAGAGTATCACATATGTAAACAACTTCTGCTGTTCTGTGTCAGCAGCACCATAGGCAGATAGACTGTTTATGTTGTTTACGCTTTGATCTGAGCATAAACAACATATCCGCCGTGTACATGCTTTGCATATGTTTTTATATATGTGATACTCTCCAAAATTGCACTATAGGCTGACGCGGAGGAGAGGAATTGTTGAATAAAGTCGATATTTAATTTTTAACACAAAATGTATTCCTGTATCTTTGTGAAATTAGGGTTGAAGCACTGATGTCACATGGATTATTTTAACAATCTCCTTCCTATGTTTCTGAGCCTTGATTGTGTTAGGATCCTTGCTGTCTATAGGAGGTTCAGAGAGCTCACGGAATTAATCAAAATATATCTTAATTTGTGTTCCAAAGATGAATTGGACGTCTTACAAGTTTGGAACGACATGAGGGTGAGTAATTAATGACAGAATTTAAATTTTTGGGTGAACTATCCCTTTAACTCAATACTCCATCTTACGCCTGATGGTTGTTAAACATTTTGGCATACAGAGCAATTACCACACCAGCCACTGGAGAACGCCCATCCTGTGTGTGTACGTATGCCGACGTGATGCCAGTTAGCACCAAACCAACCCATCCTTGCCATCCCAGCGTGTCTGCCAAAAGTAGCCTTTCCCCCGGGTGTGCTACGTCCACTGTGCCACTAATGACGCCTGGGATTAGCCTGGTCTTTGCCGTGCTCTTAATAGGCTCATTAAAAGGCCTGTCACTGCTGAGCAGTCCCCCAGCTCTGGGTAATGATACTGCGGCAGTGGATCACACACACACACACATGCACACTGCCATGTTTTCATCATAACGGAGTCTTTTCTCATTCTCACAGGCATTTAATCTCAGAAAGTGTCTGAAGTTGGAGTCTGGAGATCGCAAATGGTATCAGGATTAAGAGCAGTCTGTGGGTCCTAAATCAATGACCGTGGATGGGGACTGGTCAGAATTTGTTCAGAGAGCATAACTGCAGAGTATTAAAGGGATAGTTCTTCTAAAAATGAAAAGATTATTCCATACCTTACATTCTTCTGTGGAACATAATATTTTGAGAAGATGCTTTGGACACCAAAAGTCAATGACCACAAACTTTCTTGAGAATAACTTTTTGTAGAGTAAATGATGACAGGATCGGGCATCTCTTTAAGTGACATTTTTTGGAAATAAGGTTGACTGATGTTGACACTACCATCTTGTGGTCAGTACAATAAACTACATGACAGATCAAAACTAGGTGTTTAAAGGGATAGTTCACCCAAAAATGACAATTTTGTCATTGATTATTCACCCTTGTGTCGTTCCAAACACGTAAGACCCTTGTTCATCTTCAGAACACAAATTAAGATATTTTTGATGAAATCCATGGACGGCAAGGATATTACCACGATCAATTACCACAATTCAACAGATTTCTTAAAAAATATCTTAATTTGTGTTCCAAAGAGGAATAAAAGTCTTACTTTGGAACGATATGAGGGTGAGTCATTATTAACATAATTTTCATTTTTGGGTGAACTAACCCTTTAAAGAAAATATGACAGGTGCTTAGCTGTGAAAACTCGCCACCGAAATGCTAGAGTATCGTACGCCATTGCCGAGGCATTGCTATGCAGTTGCTAAGGTGTTCTGAGTAGCTTTTAGCATATTGCTATGATACATGCCCAACTCTATGCATCAATGATATTCTAGTTCCTTCAGCTGGTATTCCCCTGGTTCTTATGGGATCTTTCTGACTTTTTCTCATTCGAAAGACCAAAAAAAAAAGAAGACACATAATCAATTATAAATATACTAGCACAACTCTCATATGACTTGCTTTGAAGTATTACTCAACCGGTAACACACAAAAAAAACTATGCATGAATAACGCTCTCATAATACTCCAGATCAGTTGTTTTTGTTGAAATCACTAACCCTGAGTAATGGTACTATTAATATGTCTGACTACGCTAGGTTCAAACTGTCCATTTGCATCTGTCAATGATGATTGACACTCTGGTCAGCCTGTACAGCAGGACAGGCTTATTTGCATGTCAGTCCACGGCCTGGTAATTGCTGTCATAAAGTGAAAACAGAATGAATAAGTCACAGAATAATAGAGCGAAACAGGAAACTGATTTAGCTTTTGTTTAAACAAAGAAATAGTTTTGTTCACTTTTTTCAGGGGATCTTTGTGACATTTTCTGGACACACGTGATTCTTGTTTATCATCACAGTGCCTCTTGGCAAACACAGAGCTGAACATTGTGTTCTTGAGTGTCTTTTTACAACAACCATCAGCCGGCCAAAGAATGTTCTTTTTTGGCGTCACCTTCGCCCCTGCCTCAACAGGACTCCAGGTTTCGTTGCTTCTCTTAACTTTATTGTCTTTTCTTTCTTATTCTACATTTCTTTCCCATATATACGTGTTCTTAAAGTGTCAGTTCACCCAAATGTATGACGCTTCGGTGACCATCTCATTTGAAAAGTAATAGTACTTTACTGTATGATTTATGGTATCACTCTTGTCTGTAGCACAACTTGTCAACTCAATATATGTATCTATATTCAAAATCCATATTCCCTCTCCACAATTTGTCTTCACTTTGCATATACATATTTCTGAATCATCTCCCCACATATCTTCTTTGTTACTGCTTTGGTGTTTGCATGTAGCTTTGAAAACTCAATTCAAAACCTCCTGTCAAGTGATAAAAACAACACATTCAGACTTCACATGTCACAAACTTTGATCTAGCTTTGAGTACGGGACACTTTCATGTGTAGGTAGAGATTCAAAGCGTTTCATTTTTGCAAAACTACAGTCCCCGGAAACCCCAGAAAGCACATTACTTTCCTAAGAAAGCGGTAAAATCCCCGCAGGAGGTTTGGCATTCGGCCAGGGATGCACCATCCAACCACAATCAAAATATGTTTGAGGGACATGTCATTCAGCCAATCACGGTGCACAGTCATTCTGAGCTGACCTATTGTGACAGATTCATTTCAGTAGTACTTGTCACAGCCCTTCCTCTTTCTGACTGTGTGTGATAACCTAACCACACAGACAGAGTGGTGAACTTATTGACTCCACTACAATATTTTGTAGTGCTCTTTCATAGTTTGAGAGACTTTGAACTTTATCAACTTAGATGTTTCTTCTAATACAAAAATAGACTTAGAAACAAATGAGGCATTCGTTGACATATTGCAAAAGCATTGTGGCATAAAAATGAAAGGAAAAAGCAGCTTAAATGTTTAAGTTAATATAAAAATGTTCGACTTTGAAGACTTACAAATCCTATCAGTTTGAGACTTTGTTTAGATCTTTTGAAACGGGTGTAAGATTTCAATAGAGACTATTTCTCTTAAAAAACCTTTAACATCTCAATTTCATTGCTGTGTAGGAGAAAAAAATGAGATAAAGACATAAATCAAATATTGATATTACATCCAAGCTGTAGGAATCATGTTGTACAGTTGCTTTCGGCTGCTGGTTAATGTGTGAACATGACATAACTTGACAAATGACATAAATGAGATTACAATGAGCATGTTGTATTTCCCTAATTGAGTAATTTTGTCCGAGTTTTAATCCCATTTTACGTCATTTGAAAATATTACCAAAGCTAAACATCTGTCATAAGCCTCAAAGAGGTTTTTTGCCAAAATCACTTTTTGTTTTGCATTCAGCTTGCATATGCAAATCTGTTTAAGTTCATCATCCCACAAATGTGTCAAAGGATGAACTCTCTGAAGGAAGTCAGGAGCATCAGCCCATGTGAGTGTGAATGTCCCAGACATATGAACACTCCAGCGCAGGCCAATAGTGGGGATAAAAAAACACACAGAATGGATCAAAACAATGTGTGCGGACGATGTGTACTCACCTCCGGCTCTCTCCCCTCTCTTTCTCGTTCTCTTTCTCTCTCTCTCTCAATCCGTTCAGCCACGTTGACAACCAGGTGCTAGAAAGAGAGAAAAAAGAGAGCAGACAAGTGTTCATTGTCGTTTCCCCTCTTCAAATGAGCGATCACATCACTCTCTCACTCTCTTGTCTTCTCTTTCTCTGTTTCAGTGCACTGCATCTATTTCTCCCGGTAATGAAACTGTTGACACACACACACACACACACACACACACACATTGCCACAGGTACAGCTGTTCAAAGTTTCCTGCAAAGTTCTCTAAAGTCCAGTGTCTTGTTTGGTACTCCTTTGAATAACTATTTTTATGACCTGTTGCCCAATGATTCATGCTGGTTGCACAACCAGGCAAAGTGCACAGCAGTACACATCTGGATATATACACACATTCACACAAACACTAACTACAGTGAGTGTGACAATGGGGCAGCAAACGCCCACAGATGGAGCAGGTAGAAACCAGCTCAGGCTGAAGTTTATCTGGCCGGTTTATGGCAGGAGCGATCTACTCTATCTAGTCTGTGTGTTGAGACTTGTACATGTGCATGCCGTGAAAGAATCGGATGTGATGGCATGAGAGTTTAGAGAGTAATTTGACTCGCATTCATATTGGCCAATTTGAGTTTGGCTGATGCAATGCAGTGTCATGTTTAAACACAACAACAACAACCACGAGAGAAAACAAGTTTCTAGAAGGGCAAGACGTTGAATTGTGTTCCAAGAAAAGTTCTAGGAAGTGTTGATGCCCAGGTTCAGCTGTAGCCAATTATCTTGAGAATGGAAGTAACCGCTTCACGGTTAAAATAGCAATTGGCTTTGCTCCAAAGTGTTAAGGGAATTAACTGGGTCCAATGCTAAACTCTATTGACAGCATCAGACAGAAAATTGACAACTGCGTCATTGCAGAAAATGTGTTAAGAGTAATGCACCTACAGCGGAAGTCAATAGTGCAAGGCATTGCTAAGGGTAAAGGTAAATGTTTTGAAAATTTAGCCATTGACTTAAACAGTATACATGTTAACATGAGACTAGAGTGACCAAAATAGTGTACTAACCAATTTTTTTGTTACTAGTAACTAGTTACCATAATAATATACATTTTTGCAGTAACTAGCTGTATAACTAATTACTAATAAGATTTCATTAATATTGCAGTTAACATTCATAAAACAGCTCATTAAGCTACTTTTGATGCCTCAACACTCCAATAATTCCCAAAATGTCATAATTTTCAAGAATTGCACAGGCACATGAAGTCATCAGTGAAGCAGGCAAGCTTGGAATATAGAAAAGCTTACATTCAGCAGATGGAAATATTGCCATTACATTGATTTTGTCAGGAGAAAATATCTGAACACTGATGTGTTAAGTTGTGGCATTACTTAACTCTTGCATCGCAGGGCTTGCCCACCCACATCCCTCTGATCCTGATATAATGTGTATTTCTAGAATATAACAATTTCTTGTGATAAAATACATCATGAAATATAATTGTATATGGGTAACAGAGAAATTATACCTACAATTAACTTCAAGCTACACAATGAGATTAATACAACACTTGTACTTAAACTACACTATCAATCTTCTGTAATAACTTCTGACTGCAATCTAGAGTGGATTTTGGTGAAGTGATGAGACGTAAATATTTTGTTAGTAAAATTTCAGAGGAATATTGTAGGGAAGACATGCAATTATAATTTCTGTGGGCGTGAAAGAAAAGTAATCTAACTAGTGCAACTGATTACTGTTCCCAGAAAATAACAAGTAATGTAATATTACATTTGAAAGGAGTAACTGTTAATAAATAAAAATTTTGGAGTAAGCCCAACACTACTCAGAAGTTCATTATTCATATTTCCAGAAATTAATTTGGCTAAAAAAACATATCCTCTTAAAATTATGTTGCAACTCAAATAGCCCAAACAATACTTTTTGTATAGAATATTTAAATAGTGTATATAATAGAGTTTAGAATATATTTAAATTCTGACAGGAAAGAAACAAAGCTATGAGGGATGGAATACACTGTTCAACGGACTGGACTGTTGTTTAATAATATACTGAATACCGATTGCTTATAAAATGTCTTTCCCAATAAAAATTCAGTAGCTCCATAAAACAGTTTTGAAAATGACTGAGCTACACGTTTTTGAAGTCGAGTCAGCAAAGTCAATTATGAGAAAAATCGAGTTCCTAAGCAAGATCACATTATTAATTATTAAGAAAAGAAGTGGAGGAAAAGATGAAACTACTTATTTAAAATACGTAATTACTTATTAAAAGATGAATAATAATTACTAATTATTATTATTAAGAAAAGAAGTGGAGGAAAAGATGAAACGTTGTTAGGTGATCTTGCTTTGGAACTAAATTTTTCTCATAATTGACTGCTGACTCTATCGGCTTCAAACATGTGCAGCTCAGTCATTTTCAAAGCTGTTTTATTGATATATTGATAATATGAATATACTGATTATCACAATATAGCTATTTTTATTTTATCTTTGCTATTAAAATAACAAAATAAGAGAAACAAATGAGCTTTTTTAACCTTACATCTAAACAAAAGTATTCAAGTAAGAAAAACAAACAAGTTAATCAAATGTAAAATCACTTTAGTGTGTTCATTAGAAATAACCTGTTTATTAAAACTACATAAGCAGTTCAAGCAAGACAGCGAGTGATTCCCTCTTTTCTTTTATTGTTTGATTAACATTGAGACAAGCAGCTTATACAAACCCGATTCCAAAAAAGTTGGGACACTGTACAAATTGTGAATAAAAACAGAATGCAATGATGTGGAAGTTTCACATTTCAATATTTTATTCAGAATACAACATAGATGACATATCAAATGTTTAAACTGAGAAAATGTATCATTTTAAGGGAAAAATAAGTTGATTTTAAATTTCATGGCATCAACACATCTCAAAAAAGTTGGGACAAGGCCATGTTTATCACTGTGTGGCATCCCCTCTTCTTTTTATAACAGTCTGCAAACGTCTGGGGACTGAGGAGACAAGTTGCTCGAGTTTAGGAATAGGAATGTTGTCCCATTCTTGTCTAATACAGGCTTCTAGTTGCTCAACTGTCTTAGGTCGTCTTTGTCGCATCTTCCTCTTTATGATGTGCCAAATGTTTTCTATGGGTGAAAGATCTGGACTGCAGGCTGGCCATTTCAGTACCCGGATCCTTCTTCTACGCAGCCATGATGTTGTAATTGATGCAGTATGTGGTCTGGCATTGTCATGTTGGAAAACGCAAGGTCTTCCCTGAAAGAGACCACGTCTGGATGGGAGCATATGTTGTTCTAGAACTTGGATATACCGTACAGCACTGATGGTGCCTTTCCAGATGTGTAAGCTGCCCATGCCACACGCACTCATGCAACCCCGAGATGCAGGCTTCTGAACTGAGCGCTGATACCAACTTGGGTTGTCCTTGTCCTCTTTAGTCCAGATGACATGGCGTCTCAGTTTTCCAAAAAGAACTTCAAATTTTGATTCGTCTGACCACAGAACAGTTTTCCACTTTGCCACAGTCCATTTTAAATGAGCCTTGGCCCAGAGAAGCACGCTGCGCTTCTGGATCATGTTTAGATATGGCTTCTTTTTGACCTATAGAGTTTTAGCCGGCAACGGCGAATGGCACGGTGGGTTGTGTTCACCGACAATGTTTTCTGGAAGTATTCCTGAGCCCATGTTGTGATTTCCATTACAGTAGCATTCCTGTATGTTATGCAGTGCCGTCTAAGGGCCCGAAGATCAAGGGCATCCAGTATGGTTTTCCGGCCTTGACCCTTACGCACAGAGATTGTTCCAGATTCTCTGAATCTTTGGATGATATTATGCACTGTAGATGATGATAACTTCAAACTCTTTGCAATTTTTCTCTGAGAAACTCCTTTCTAATATTGCTCCACTATTTTTCGCCGCAGCATTGGGGGAATTGGTGATCCTCTTCCCATCTTGACTTCTGAGAGACACTGCCACTCTGAGAGGCTCTTTTTATACCCAATCATGTTGCCAATTGACCTAATAAGCTGCAAATTGGTCCTCCAGCTGTTCCTTATATGTACATTTAACTTTTCCGGCCTCTTATTGCTACCTGTCCCAACTTTTTTGGAATGTGTAGCTCTCATGAAATCCAAAATGAGCCAATATTTGGCATGACATTTCAAAATGTCTCACTTTCAACATTTGATATGTTATCTATATTCTATTGTGAATAAAATATAAGTTTATGAGATTTGTAAATTATTGCATTCCTTTTTTATTCACAATTTGTACAGTGTCCCAACTTTTTTGGAATCGGGTTTGTATATTAAGTAGAGGTGGGCCGTTATCGGGCGTTAACGTGCTGCGTTAACGTGAGACTCTTATCGTCGGCGATAAAAAATATCGCCGTTAATCTATTCTCAAAGTTGGGTTGGGAGCTGGGTCTATACTACGCAAGCTATGATGACTTTCACCCTGATATTTTAGCGGATGTATACCTAGCCGAATTGCACTGTAGGGGGCGAGAACAAGTCTTGAACTAGAGGCTCGCAGTCCGTGATGGACAGATTGTTAACGGCTGGTCTATGTGGTAATACAATCGGGCAGGACATCCAAACGCTCACCTATCATTCATCAACCTCAAATATGGCTTTTCATCTGAAAGATGTATGTAGTAACAACTTTACATGGCTCAATATGATGTTAACCTAGAGAAATGTGCGCTATTGAAGTGTTTGTGTGGAAGCGCGTTTGCTGCAAGACAGGCTCCGTGCGCTCACTTGCTCTTAAAATCTCCGTCATTTTTGGTCATACAGATAAAAGTAGCCTAATACATCTTTCGAATCTGTAAAGACTCTACGTTTATTTGTGTGCACTCAGAATAACAACGAAGCGTTATGCGCTTTTAAGCAAACAGGATGCGCTTTAGGTCTCATGTGAACTTGAGAATTCATTCCCGTGTCACCCTCTGCTTCGAACCTGTGTGTATGCCTAACGTTACTGTGAAATTACCACATCAACGTGACGTGAACATGGATGCAGCTATGAAGCCGGGTTTGCTTCAGGGAAAATTTATTTTTAAGAAGCTTCCCAATGGAAACTGTAAACAGTTCATCACGACCTCTTATGTAGGCCTACAGTTCAAAATTCATGTTTAACTGAATAAACAGTTAGTAAACACAAGTACATCTTATTGAACATAGTTTATTTTCATCACCAATTATCATAGTAGAACAGCTTTCTCAAGCAGTTTGTGATGCATTTTGGAATCAGGAGATGAGCCCTGGTCTAATGCGCCACCTGGCTTGAGAAACCCGTTCTCAAAGACTTACTTTTAGCCATTATTTGGGTAGCACACATATTCTGAATGCCTTGGCAGAATTCAAATGAGCCATTTTAATCTAGATTAATCTAGATTAATTCCAAAATTAATCTAGATTAATCTAGATTAAAAAATTAATCTATGCCCACCCCTAATATTAAGACTTACTGTAATGCACCAATCTGTTTTTCCATAACAGTTACACAAATGTTCACTTAAGACATAAGTAACAGATTGTTTACGTGAATACTCACCACGACATATATTTTGAAACACATACTGTAATCTAGTATAGTATCTAATATCAGGATCACACGCTGTCTGGGAGATGCGTCTTTCATTTTAGATGTTTAATTACTGTTTGGAGCATTGGGATTATCAGACGAGAACTTAATGGACTCATTTTTGTGAAAACCTCGAATTCAACCAAAATGTAAAATGTTCTAATGTTTTGCCTGTACCCTGTATGCATTCCGACTGATTTATCCAGCACAGGTCACAAATATTCTTTACATTTAGCATTTTTAAAGGATCATATGAAACGATTTCAAGTTTTGCTTTGTCTTTGGAGTGTTACAAGCTATTCGTGCATAGATGAGATCTCTAAAGTTGCAAAGACTAAAGTCCCAAACCCAAAGAGATGTTCTTTATAAAAGTTTAGACTCGTCCACGTCCCCCTAGAACAGCTCATTCAAACACGCCCCCACATGTCTACGTCACGATGTGGAAATATTTGCGTAATGCCGCCCAAATTTTCACACAAGAAAGAAAGAAAGAAGGCATGGTTTCAATAACCGCGGTAGTGTTGATGCAGTCATGTCAGGGAGACGCTGTGTGTTTCTAGGCGAAAGCAAAAGCACTTTTATTTGGCCTTCCGAAAGTAGATGCAATTATAAATCATTGGTCAAGATTTGTTTACAACACAACAGCACAGCCTTAATGTTCGAATTAGTGCAACGCATTTTATGGACGACAGTTTCGTGAACCTAGGAGAGGAGGTAATTCTGACTTTGCTATGACAATCTGGCGCTTCTGAATCCGCGACTGTATGTTTTGTTATTAGTTCAAGTATTTGCTATTGAGTGTTCGTAACACGTCATGTGTGAATGTGTGTGAGGGGAACAGGGTCACATCACAGTTGAGTGTACAGTCCGTCAGAAATAGTCTTAACCAAGGCTTGTGAACTGCAAATACATACGAGCATCATCTCTGTCTGTCACGCAACTCTGTTCCCCTTTCGGGCTTGAACTGATAAAACTAACTTGAAAGCTGAAGCTCGCGATTATGGTAAGGGCCTTGTCAGTTGGCCAATCAGAGCAGACTGCACTTGTTGGAGGGAAGGACTTTGTAGAAAACAAAGCATTTGAGAGAGAGGGGCATAGAGGACCTACAATGATGTACAGTATTTGAAAAATGCTTTTTTTTTACATTAAAGCATGTCAACATATTCTGTTACACAAAATACATAAAATAATGATCTTTAAAATAGCATCATATGAGCCATATTTTTGTCTCTACTAACTGAGCAATGAGTGAACAATCTTTAACGTGGCAATTGACCACATGATACAAATACTGCTGACAGAGAGATGCACTTATACTGAAACTGTAATGTTCCTTTAAGAAATAGGATGATTCAGATTTGCCTTTGGGTACCAAGGCTCAGTGGTTAGAGCATTGCGTTAACAGCGCAAAGGTTGTGGGTTTGATTCCCAGGGAACACATACTGACAAAAAAAAAATGTATAGACTGAATGTAAGTCGCTTTGGATAAAAGCGTCTGCTAAATGCATAAATGTAAATACTTACTAAATCTCACATACAATATATAAATCAATTGTTCAAAAGTTTGGGGTCAGTCTGAATTTTTTTCAATTAAATGTATTTGTTTTGTCTTTTATGCTCACCATAGCTGCCAATGTAGGATTAAACACATCAAAATCAGTATCATTGTGGAAAAAATTATTACAATTTAAATAAGCTTTGTTTTAATGTTTCTAAATGTAATTTATTAGTGAGATGGCAAAACTGGGTTTTCAGCATCATTACGCCTATTTTCAGCGTCACATGATCCTTCAGAAATCATGCTGATTTGCTGCTCAGGAAACATGTCTTATTAATTTTGAAAGCAGTTGTGCTGCTCAGCTTTTTTGTGGAATCCGTGACACTTAGTTTTTTCCGGATTCTTTGATGAACAGAAAAAGAACAAAACGAAAAGCATGCTGTTTTTTTTTTCCAAATATAAATATTTTGTACCATAAATGTTGTCACTTTTGAACATTTTAATGCATCCTTGCTGAATCAAAAAAAGGTCTTGTTGACTTTGAAATCTATTACCTTTACTCAAATTCATCTCTAGTTATCTCTCTCCCACGGTCTCTCTCTAGCTCATCTAATGTTCAAATAAATGCAGATTTTGTACATCCCCTGAGCATAACTTTATCAGCTACACACTTTTCACATTTACACTTAAGATATGACTGACTTTGTAGAAACCCTGAACATTCCATTCTCCCAGCCCACAAACACGTTACTCAACACTAAACCAGCTAAACTGGGTTCTAGATATGAATAGGTGACATTTCTATTCACAAGCATACTCTGCTAGGTCAATCAAGATATGATTTTGTCTATGTGCATATATATTCCTTTGTACATTAACTTTCCCTTCTTTCTCAATCAAAACCACATTTTCTGCCAAAAAGTTGAACTGCTACAATGTTATGGGTGGAGTGTTGCTATGTGGTTCCTAAACTTTTTGAGGCAGTTTTTGTGGCGTTGCTTTTCGGTTGCAGAGTGAGTTGCTAGGACATTGCTAGGTGGTTTCTTTAGGGTGGTTTCTTTAGGGTGGTTTCTTCTGGTTCAAATCTAGATTATATTATATTCTGATCTCAAGTTATTACTTGTCTCGCTTTTTAAAGGAAATCTGAGGGAGTTTTTCCATTAATTTCTTTCTTTCGCCAGGAAATATACACAAATGTATTCACGTAGAAATTGCTAAGACATGTTTCCTCAACAAACCACATGATTTCAGGTTTGTACCATAGGCTTTAATCTAAATCCAGAAAAATACAATTAATGTAGAAGCAATTTTCACTCACAAATAAATGGCAAGTAACATTGAATTAAATGTGAAAATGAAACACTATTTTCTTGTTGATGTACTCCAATAATCTTATTTAAAAAACATTTGGTCCCACTTTATATTAACAGGCCTTAACTAATATGTACTTGCATCATAAAATAAGTACAATGTGCTTATTGTGGTCATATTGTATTGCAAAACACCTTTGATGCTATTGATGTGGGATACGGGTAAGTTTAGGGACAGGTTTGGTGGTATGGGTAGGTTTAAGGATGGGTCAACAGTGTAATTATAAATGTAATTACAGAAATTAATTACAGATATAACTACATGCAGGTATTTTTGCAATATAAGTGCAATGTAAAAATGTGTATGTACACTAAGTGCATTGTACCAAATGATTAATTTAAATATAAATACATAGTAGTTAAGGCCACTTAATTTAACGTTTTTTTTACAGTGTCTTGGTTAACTCTTTCAGTTTAACCCTTTCAGCAGTTTTGCTTTTTATGTAACCAATAAAATCGGCACAAAGCCACACTGATGTGACGGTTGATGTCTTGGTTTGAATCTGATGACTGGACCAGTTTCTGATTGAGTTTCTCCACAACTATATAAAACATTTGGCAGTTAACGGCAGGTTATGTTTATTCGATACTGTCAGCTTGCTTGAAATGAGAGGAGTGTTTGTCTCTAAAATTACCTTTTATGGAGCATTATATATACACACACACACCAATCCTGATCAATGTCCCCTGATACAGACAAATCTTTACTCATTCACTTCAGTTGCTTATCAGAGATATCCGATGGAGGAAAAACAATAAAACCGAGGAAGAACCTATTTAGATCATGCAAACAAGAGCACAGACTCTTTCAAACACCGGAAACAAGTACGACTTCTAAAATAGGAATGGCCCCCAAACTGCAGCGGGCTCCATAAGTGTGTACTTTCTGACATATCTATGACACAACATTAATGAGCTCTACTGTAAAGTGTTTAGAGGCCAAGTTAATGATTTGTAATCGAATCTAGCTGTAGGAAATCCCCCAGACAGTTAATTAAACCATCTAGCCATTTGTATTCCAACAAAGACTGTGACTCGTAGTTCAACAGAACAATGCAAAGAGATGGAAAGAATGAAAAAAGTAGCAGATGGATAACTGTCAAAAGGGTGTTTGTGAGTCACATGACACGGTCACTTCCCTCCACTGTCATGAATCATTGTCATATGCAGCTAATGTACAGAATCCTCTGGAGGTTTCCAGAGAATGAGAGACTCATCGCTGCATGCGTCTTCAGAGGCTGGAGGGCATTGTGATGGAAAAACAGCTGAGCAAATTATGTTATCCATTTGCGAAACCAGCTAACAGACGTGTCATTGCTGATATTTGCAAATTGTACATGAAAGGAGACCCATTCAGATCTCTGTGGGAATGTCAAACACGCTCATCTGTGGTCTAGCGTAACATTACTAAAAGCAGCCATGAACGTTTTTCAGTAAAACTGAGCTCAGCTGTTTTCAATATTGTGAATATTTTCCAGAAACAAACTAACAAGTTTGCATATCACAATGTATTCTGCACTTACAGCAGAGGAAGTGATCGAACGCTCTTCTAGAATGTTCTCTCTCTCTCTCTGTAGCGCAATCTTAGTGCTTTGATTAGTTTGTTCGTTTTAGCAAATTGTTTTGTTCTGACTGTTTATTTCAATTAAATGGTTCAAGAAGGACTTTGACTGATTCATACAAGTATTGTTCACAAAAGTCCTGCACATCATTTTCTACTTTTTGTTGTTGTTAAATATTTTATTTTAACATGTTTTGTTGTTTTTATAAAATGTTTGGTGTTAAAGTTTCTTTGAACTATTTAGTTGAATGAGTTGTATTTAGTGCTGTGTTGTATTAGTATTACTTATACTATATACATTTAGTATATATACATTTACTAATTTAGTTTTTACAAATTTAGCCATTTCAAAAGTTTAGTTTATAATAAATAACAACACTGGTCCTTAAATAGCTTCAATGTTTTTAATATTAAGGTTTTTTTTAATTGTTCAAGTAGTTTTATTACTTCATCTGAAGTGAGTGTTTTATTGACAACTAAATTAAATAGGTTTGTTTTTCATCTGATATTTATAAGTATTTTTAAAATAATTAATTAGCAAAAACAGATAACAATTTTTACCAAATCAAAATAACCCGACTGCAGTATGATGATTTTTGAAAATTGTAAAAACAGAGTTACCTGCTTTTGCAAATTAACTTTATTTCAATGATCATTTTAGTTAAAAATAGCAACACTGGTCTTTAAGTAGCTTCAATGTAGTTTACAACTTTTTATTAGTAACTTCAAATATAGTTAACTTCATTTACCCACGTTAGACTAGAATTAATCCATAGCAGAGGTAGGCAACGTCGCTCCTGGAGTGCCCGATGTCCTGCAGAGTTTAGCTGAAAAACCCATAGTAATTCTGAAGACCTTGATTGGTTTGTTCAGGTGTGTTTGATTAGGGTTGGAGCTAAACTCTACAGGACAGACGTTGCCCCCTGAGCTATAGCAAGCTTCACATAGTGTTGTACTATGATCTGTTCAGGTCCTCGGATTAAGAAATAATTTGTTCCTATTACAATGATAAAAATGCAAAATAAAACAAGGAGCCGGAAATGCATAACTGTGATACACATTCTGCAATTATGCACCAAAACTGTCAAGGTAGCTTCTCCAACAGCTTTCAGTCTTGTTCATCTATGTTTTCTCTGGATTTGCTTTCCTGCCAAAGCTCAATAATTTAAAATGACTTCTAAGTGTACATAAGCTAAATGATGGTCATGCATAAGGTTTTTACTTTTCTAGCAGTTCTTGTCCTCCTCTTTCTTCCACTTTCTTTCATCCCCCTCATTACTAACCATACTTACAAATGCTTAGTAGTTTCAAAAACATACAATACAGGACATTTATTTAATAAAAATGACTCATGCATGCCTTCGCAGACACTGACCTCCATGGGGTTGCTATGGAGATGCTACACTATGGAGATGGACTCGTTCACACTAACTCAAATGACCCCGAGCGCTCTCAATCAGCCAATCAGAGGTGACTTGTTACATCACTCAGTTTCAGCCATCCACTGATTCCAGACCAGAGATCTCCAAAATGGAGTGTGAACTCTATTTGTGTTCCTAAGCTAAACTCTATTTGTGTGGC
Source organism: Gymnocypris eckloni scoliostomus (assembly GCA_027564155.1). NCBI lineage: Eukaryota > Metazoa > Chordata > Actinopteri > Cypriniformes > Cyprinidae > Gymnocypris > Gymnocypris eckloni. The sequence goes on from CM050432.1 coordinate 419,146, forward strand.
AAATACGATCCCAATTATAAGTCGCTTTGGATATTGGACACAACCAATAAAATCTTTAGAATCAGCTGTGGGGCGGAGTTTGCACTGAAGTTGATTGGGAGAAAAAATTATGCATGCGTGCCATGTGCCTGTCTGTCAATGGGAGGAAGCCACACCCTATTTTGGAGCACCAACCCCGTTTTGGAGATCTCCAGGCTGAAGTTATACCCTTCTCACTGATTCAGCTGATTACAGTGGAGCCACACAAATATGATCCTTTAAAAAATCAAGTCAAAGTGACATCAGTTTTGGTAAATCACAAAACTGCATTCAAATTCTAGTTAAAGCTTGCTTGAGGATACGCTCTATTAGTCAAATGAAATAAAGGACAGGGTCAAGTAACTTGTAATAGTCACCATGACTAAGGACTTTCAAAATGACAGTTTTTACCTCATAGTTCAAAGTGACCTAGTGCACAAGTCTTTTTTTTTTTTGAGGAAGTATGAAATGTAAGCGTTTCTGACAGGAACGGTATTGGAATGATAATCAGAGCTGTGTATGTGGGTAAGCATTTTATTGGCAGAGAATCCAAGTGAGTCATTGTGATAAGGAAAGAAGTGTATAAACCAGAACGGTGCCAGGGCAGAGAGGTTCAGAATGAATATCGCAAACACATGAAACAAGATTTAGTTCCCTACACACCCACATGTTTGTCTATTGATAATGAAGACAATCAAATACTCTTTCTTGGATGAAAATCTTTCTGATGAAAACAAAAGGGAGAAAACCGATGCTTGTTGATTGCTGATGACTAACAGACTTATGCTCATAATACAATCGGGACAAATATGCTAATGCAAATGTATAGTTCATCACTAAGCAACGTCTTCAAAGCGTTTTTTACCCTCCTCGTTCCTCTAATAATCACCACAATGTTATCTTTCTTTTCAACAGCAAGGTCACCGGTTTGATTTTCAGAGAAAATACATGTAATAAAAAACTCTTTCAAGTAAAATCAACTTGAGCAAGGATCATCCGTTTAATGCATTAATTTAACATTAATAATTAATTATTCAAATGATAAGTTTATGAAATGCTCATGTCAAATTAAAGGCACATTATTTCATATAATTATATTTATATATGACCCTTCACCAAAAAACAGTCATAAGAAAAAGATGTATAATTTAAGCTCTACTACATTGATGTATTTGTTAGGACAATATTTGGCTGAGATACAACTATTTGAAAATCTGGAATCTGAGGGTGCAAAAATATTGATAAAATCTCCTTTAAAGTTGTTGAAATTAAGTTCTTATTGATGCATATTACTAATCAAAAATGTAATTTAACATTTACAGTAGGAAATGTACTAAATATCTTCATGGAACATAATCTTTACTTAATGTCCTAATGTTTTTTGGCATAAAATAAAGTCTATAATTGTGACCCATACAATGTGTTTTTGGATATTGCTACAAATATTCCCCAGCGACTTAAGACTGGTCTTGTGGTCCAGGGTCTCTCACACACACACACACACACACACACACACACACACACACACACACACACACACATATATACATATACATATACATACACATACATTCACACAGAGCTGGGCAGTAACTGATTTATATGTACATCTGAATTACGTAATCAGATTCCAAAAATGAAGTACTTGTAATTAGAGTAAGTTACATTTTAAAATACGCATAATCGGATTACATTTACTTTTTTATGGATTACATATTATTCACACAATAGCAATAAATTATTCATAATTCACTGATTCTCCCTAATTTCTCTTTTTCATCTTTTAAATTTTCCTTTCTAAAATAGCCTACTGATTATATGCATGTTATATATGTATACATAGTTTTGTGGACATCACACAAAGATCAGTCATTAGTCCGGTGGCGACTGGATTTGACCACTGGATTTACAAAAATCATTTCAGGTTTAAGAAGGGTTTCAACTCCATCAACTACTGATGTACACATTCATTTGTATTTGAATTATTACTCTGTACATTTTTTTAACCATGTATTATTAATTTTAACTTATTAAAATGCACATTTTGACTTTATTTCTTAGCTACATGATGTTATTACATAATGCAGGCATTCCAAAACTGTATTCACCAAATATACTTGCTTTAAGTACCCTGAGATTTTAAAATAAATATTTGTATAATTATGTATCACATTTGCATGTTCATGTTTCTTAGATGTTGATTAATGTTCACATGGCATGCAGGTAAATACAAATATTTCTTTCTTTTTTTGTAAGATTTAAAACAAAGACTATAGAAATACAAAGACGGTTCACTTCTATATTTATGAAAGGGACAAACGGCAAAGCACAATATGGAGGAATAGTCCCACCTTCTAAATGAAAGAGCCAAACTTCCCATAGAAACCTGACTAGACCAGCCAGTGCACATGCACTGTATAAGCACGTTATGACTCCGCATGCACGTTGGTTGGTCTAGCCTGAAAAAATAAGCTTTTTAAACGCTATTTTATCATAAGAAACAACATTCATGGGGCAATTAATTTCAGATTTTTGTTGCTGATTTGACATATGTAATTTAATTGTGAGTTCAGCGAGCAGTTTTTGAGATTGCAGGATTCCTCCATTCATTAAGATATGTCTTGTACGAGCTGCCCGGTGGCATTGCAAATATGAAGAGACTTTCCTCGAAAGGGAGTTTGTTTTAAAATGATTTATTTACATTTTGAATTTTGAATTTTTTATATTTATTTAATTTAGATTTTTTTATATTGATTTAATTGTCAGCTTTTCATTAAACTCACATCCCCCTGAAGTTCCTTTACGAACCCTAGTTTGGGAAACCTTGATGTAATATAATGTTTAGTGCACTTCATGTTGTAAATTACAATGAATGGAAAAAGTTTTCTTACTCTTTGCATTTTAACATCATTATGGTACAAGATAATCCTATTTAAATCAATGTGATAAAGGAGTTAAATCAAAAGTAATCCAAAAGTAATCTGATTATATTACCTAAAATGTGTAATGTAACGGATCACGTTACTGACTACAATTTTTATCATGCAATCTGGAATCAGTAACGGATTTATATATATATATATATAAATTAATAGAGCAAATTGCACATTAATGGAAATGTTTTTATTTAGATATTTTAAGAAAGTGTAAATATAATTACAATTTTATTAATATTAACCAATTTTCTCAATCACTTTATTTTAAGGGTCAATTCTCAATTTATTTTAAGGGTCAATTAACAAACCATTAACTACTACTTTTGCCTCAAACTGCTAAATTGCTGCTATTTAGTAGTTAGTAAGGTAGTTGTTAAGTTTGGGTATTGGCTAATAAGCAAATAGAATAATTGGTTTATATATATAAATATATATATAAAATACACACACATTTGTCTGTAATTATGTGTGTTAAGTGCAAGTGGGTTTCCCTTACTACAATATTCACAATGCAGTTGGAAGCTAGACGTCCTTTCTGAAAGACCCTGACCCGTTTGAGACATTGATAGAGCACACTTACTCTTGATCAAAAAGAGCACAAATGGTCTTCCACGCGTGTGGGAGGGTGTTAGGTGGGACTACATGCGATGAAAATGACTAATAGGCCATTCAGTGTGAGGTTGTCAACGGTCATTGGAACGGGGAGGATGCGGGGGCCTATGAAACGCAGGGCATGAATTCATGCGTTGTATGCCGTGTGCCAGATTAGTGTGCTGTGTGCCAAGGTGTCCATGTACTTGCGAGCTTGAAAGCTTTGTATATTACAGTGTCGGGACACATTATCATCTTTTCAGCGGGCGAGCGAGTGATTGTGAACGTTTATCACGAGTGTTGTGTTGGTGCTAGTAAATCTATGAATATACCCATAACACCACTATAAAGGCTGTGGGTTTGGCTCAAATGTATCTCAAAACAGTGATCGTATCTTAAAGATAGCTTGTTTGTGTTCGTGTTAGTAAGTGCATACGGGTTTGTAAGTGTTTGTGCTAATTTTGGTAAATTATATAACAATGTCAGGTCACATGGTCAGACCACAATCCCAGCAGCCAATAAAGAGCTGACACAGATAAACAACATTCTACACATTCTCTAGCAATTGTGACCCACACACATGCACACACACCTACCTCCCCTCTGACAGCCCTTGCTATATCAAGCATCAGTGCACTACGGCCCTCTAGTGGAAGCAAAGTATGGTAAAAACCATACGATGAGGCATCATTATGTACGTATTTCAGGATCTGATTTCCATTTTAGCTTTGAAAACTCACTTTAACTGGAGAGATCCGAGTCTCTGAACAGCACTGCCTTCGGAAAAACAACCTCCATAGTGTGTGATGCTAAAGCTATGAGACAGATGGTTACGTAATGCACATATACAACCGCATACCCAGCCAAACAGAGAGAGAGAGAAGCCTATAGGCTGAGACGTTTGCTCATCACTGACATTTCATCAGCTGGACACTGTCATATGACCTCTCTACTTAACAATCCACCATAATTATCAAAACCAGGCTCTCCCAGCTCAACTGTTTATTCCTTGTTGTTTCTTTATTCATCTTTCGTTGGTGTGTTTGCATGAGGCGGCAGCTGCAAGGAGTGCGAATGAGCCACGGGACCGTGACAAAACCAGAACACACTCACAAATAAGTTAATTAATCTAATTAGTGAGTGCACACTCATAAACCACAACATGAGGCTTTAATAGCAATACATGAGGGAAATAGAATAATAAGAAACTAGACTGCTCTGAATAAACACGTCACCACAATGGTTTGTTATGCAGTTGCTCATGTTCTGAGTAAGTTATTTCTATGATCTACTTGGGCTTATAATACTTTTCAAAAATGCAACCCCGATTGATTTTTTGCAAGTTTCTATGCCATTGCTAAAATGTTATGGGAGCTTGCTATTGTGTTGCTTACTGGTCCAAGTCAGACCTTAAAAAGTGAAAATTCTGTTATTAGCCTAATTACTCACCCTAATGTTGTTCCAAACCTTCAAGACCTCTGTTCATCTTCGGGACACAAATTAAGATCATTTTGATAAAATCTGAGAGCTTTCTGACCCTGCAAAGACAGCAACGCAACTACCTCGTTCAAGGGTACTCTCAAGAATGGTGGCAGAGACTGAACTGGAAGAGAAAAAATGATAGTAAGAAAGGTAGAAAGGACATCGTTAAAATAGTCCATGTGACATCAGTGGTTCAACCATAATGTTATAAAGCAACATTACAACATTACAGTTGAACCACTGATGTCACATGGACTATTTTAATGATGTCCTTAATAATTTTCTGGGCCCTGAATGTGGTAGTTTCGTTGCTGTTTATGAAGCTCTTGGATTTCATCAAAAATATCTTAATCTTTGTTCCAAAGATGAACAAATGTCTTACGGCTTTTTACTTGGAACAACACGAGTGAGTAATTAATGACAGAATTTTCATTTTTCACTCAAACAGCTTCATCAGACCAAAGAGGATGCTTACAGAAGTGGGGATAAAATCTTGTATAACCAGGCAAGGAACAGACTAACAAAGGAGATCAGAGTGGCTAAAAATAACTACTCAGAGAAATTGAACAAATTACTTTCAGCAAACGATCCAGCGTCAGACATGGACTGGTCTGAGGAACATCACCAAAGAACAAGATGCCTCCCCCACAGTCTGTGGAGAATCAGCAACTGGCTGATGATCTCAGTGTGTTTTACTGCCGATTTGAAAAGGCCAGACTGACACCCAGCACCCGCTCTGATCTGCACTTCACACATTCACCTACAACCCCCTGCAACCCCCATCCCTCCCTCCCCCACCACTCAACCTGTGCTTAAGGTCTGTGTAGAGGATGTGAACTGGGTCTTCAGAAAACAGAAATCAAGGAAAGCCTCAGGACCAGATGGTATCTCACCTGCCGGTCTAAAAGTCTGTGCTGACCAACTGGCCCCCATCTTTACACAGATCTTCAACAGATCTCTGGAGCTGTGCGGAGTTTCCTGCTGCTTCAAACGCTCCACCATCATTCCCGTCCCCAAAAAGCCCAAAACCACTGGCCTTAATGACCACAGACCTGTCGCTCTCACATCTGTGGTCATGAAGTCACTTGAGAGACTGGTCCTAGCCTACCTGAATGACATCATTAGACCCTTGCTGGATTCTCTTCAGTTTGCCCACAGAGCAAACAGGAATGTGGATGATGCTGTCAATATAGGACTGCATTACATCCTGCATCACCTCGACAAACCTGGGAATTACGCAAGGATCTTATTTGTGGACTTCAGCTCAGTCTTCAATGCCATCATGCCTGACCTTCTCTCAGACAAATTGACACAGCTCTCTGTGCCCACCTCCATCTGTCAGTGGAGCTTCCTGACAGACAGGCAGCAGCTAGTGAGGCTGGGCAAACTCACATCCAGAACTCTCACCATCAGCACTGGCGCCCCTCAGGGTTGCGTTCTCTCCCCACTGCTCTTCTCCCTATACACAAATGACTGCACTTCAAAGGACCCCTCTGTCAAGCTAGTTTGCGGACGTCACTACAGTCATCAGCCTCATCAAGGACGGAGACGAGTCTACTTACAGACAGGAGGTTGAGCAGCTGGCTGTCTGGTGCAGTATTAACAACCTGGAGCTAAACACTCAAAACTGTGGAGATGATAGTGGACTTTAGGAGGAACCCCCCTCCTCTCCCCCCACTCACCATCACGGACAGCATTGTGGCTGCAGTAGAGTCATTCAGATTCCTGGGAACCACCATCTTTCAGGAACTGAAGTGGGACAATCACATTGACTGTTTTGCAAAAAAGGCCCAGCAGAGGCTGTAATTCCTCCACCAGCTAAGGAAACCTAATTCCTCTAACCTGCCACAGGAGCTGCTGAAACAGTTCTACTCTGCCATCATCGAGACTGTCCTGTGTTCATCTATAACTGTTTGGTTTGGTTCAGCTACCAAAACAGACATCACAAGACTACAACGGAGAGTCAGGACTGCTGATAGGATTATCGGTGCCCTCTGCTCAGCCTCCAATAAATGTACACCTCCAGAGTGAGGAAAAGGGCTAAGAAAGTCACTCTGGACCCCTCACACCCAGCTCACTCTCTCTTTGAACTGTTGCCCTCTGGCCGGCACTACAGAGCACTGAGCACCAAAACAGCCAGACACAAGAACAGTTTTTACCCCAGGCCATATCCCACCTGAACAATACATAACACACCCCAATACTGTACATTTGTAAATAACTCATCAAACCTTCATCTGTACATAGGACACATGTACATTCACAGTTCTGTCTATAGTCATTTTTCTTGTCTGTATATTTTTATTTTCTATTCTCTTCATTATTAGTATTTTTTATTACCTTAATTAACTGGAAGCTCCTAACACTAAGACAAATTCCTTGTGTGTGCAAACACACTTGGCAATAAAGCTCTTTCTGATTCTGAACTATCCCTTTAAATATTACTCTGGTGGATCTTCCGCTACACATATCTATTCAAACATGTTCTGATTGGTTATTAGCTATGTTGTTGCTAACGTATTGTAGGCTGTGTTTCCCAAACGCATAGTTATCGTAGTGGATCCTAACGACCAGTGAATGCCAATGGTTTCTACGATCTGATTTTCAGAAACACACCACTGACTGGTTGTTAACAAGCAGCTATGATTTTGGTAGGGACCTTATGGCTCGTTTCCACTGAGCGGTATGGTTTGGTACACAATTATGTCCGTTTCCATTGTCAGAAGTTGTGAATGGTACCAAAATAGTGAGCCGTACCGTACCACTTTTTTTGGTGCACTTCAATTGGGGTACCTAGCACAGCAAAGGGTACCAAAAGGGTAGAGCTAAAGTCACTGCAAAACATTGATTGGTTGACTAGAATTGTCACTTCTGAGTGATACAAGGGATAAAGCTTCTCCTTGACTTGTTCCGCTCTGCTGTGATCAGCTTAATTACATCAGAGTGTACAAACACAAAAAAAAATAAGTGTATTTTATAATTTTATATTTTCACACAGAAAATAGCCATTTCTCAATATGCGTTCTTGTCTGTTCTTGTGGACTTGTGAAACGTCATTACCCAAAAACCTGCATCATTTTCAAAATATTACTGTTATTGTGTCATGGAATGTAATTTTAAGTGTTTTTCAGGCGAGAATGAAGTTGTTTAAAACTCAAATTTGCAGTTTATTTATAAAGATAGTCTCACAGTGGCTAGTCCTTCTGACATTTGCCGCTGGCTCTGATGTCTCTCTAGTGATTAAATATATACAATTAGTTTTGTGTATATTTAACAGGCATTCATGGTCTCATGAATCTATTATTTGTTCCTGGTTATATCGTTTTGACTGAGCACAAAGTTTAACTTTATACTTATTTTGAACTTTACTGTAGTACAACGCTGACTTTATAGCATTCATTTGACTGAATTGTTTGCTTTTGTCTTTATTTCATCTTATATAAGCCTCTTATACTTATACTTTTATAATGGCTATTATTGTTCAGAGGCAGAGTTGTGCTTATTGTGGATCGCTACTTTCCGGCATACACCACGCCTATCAAGTAAGGGTACTGTTGGCAGTGGAAACGCAAGCTGGATCAGGCTGTTCGGTCCCAAACCGTACCGTACTGTACTGTTCTGACCCATACCGCTCGGTGGAAACTATTAACTATGAATTAACTATTATAAAGATATTAGCCGAATGCAGTATTTTCACCCATTTGATACACAAAATCATTAGTCTCACTACTTTGCAAGAAGAAAGAAAAAAAGAGAAAAGAAGTCCACATCACAGCTATGTTAAAGAAACTGAGGAATGATATTGTTGACCAATAAAAATCCACTCAACTTTAAAGAGCTTGAGCATTTAAAGCAGCAGACGACACTGCTTATATTAAATCCATTAGTGTGGATGATAATATAGTTAACATTATAGTTACATAACTGAATAGAAGCAATAGTAACAGGGATGTTTGCCTTAGCACCAGTAATGATTAAATAGAATATACAGACACGAAAGAGAAACAGGTAGAGTTACCAGGAAAAGTTAGAGCACAGAATAGTTGCTTCTCTGTGTAGCCATATTTGTGAGCGTCTGCGTGTGGGCGTTTGTCCTCTTTTGCTTGGTCTGCCCGTGGGCGCTTGTGTGTATGCTCTCACTGTTTGTGGAGGGAAATGTTTGCATTTGTTGTGTTAGCGTGGGAGTATGTTTGACACACTGTTGCATGTATGTATTTGCATATGTACGTGCGCATGTATGTGCATGTGTAGTGACGTGGCACTGGCATAGTGAGCACTTCCTGGCATTTGTGCCAAGCATCTGCCTACGTGTCTGGTGAAGTGTCAAAGGCCTTCTGCCCACGCTAAAGAAAGATCTGGAAGCTTAGCAGCTTGACGGGAGGTCATGGCCACTTCGTTGGCACTGATTCAGCTGATGAGAACTGATCCCAGAAGAGAATTCTTTCTGCTTATGCTTACCTGAGCATGAAACGCCTGATCTAGGGTAGGTAGTCAAAATTATGTGTTTTACAAAGCAGCCACTAGATGGAGGCAGCTGTAATGGAGCAAAAGAAGCCAGTGCTGATACTGCTTGGTCATGATGAACTAATCTTTGGCCGATGATACCCTCAGATTTCTTTCTTTTAGCTGATGTTACAGCACCATATGGGTGGATACCATACGATCTTGACTGTGGTTTACAATTTCAGGCTGACAGTAGTAAAAAAAAAAACTCTCGTACAGCTGATAACAATCAGAGATATAGCATCAGGTTTGTTTGACAAAATGCAATGCTAATGGAATAGAGGAAATTTTCATATTGTACAAAACAAACAAAGGCAAATTAATGATAACATCTCTTTAAGAGCGGAGTTTATAGTGTGTCACTTTACTGACCTTACAATATTACAAGCTGTTATTTTTCAGTAAGATTAGCTTTGACTATCTGTGCGGTTTTCTGGCTATTAGTACAAGAGTTTAATTTGGCTGACCTCAGTTCTCCTTTCTGTTTTTCTACTGTAATTCATGAGGGAAAATCACTGATCTGGCTAAATATGGCAGCTATGCTGAGTCCATTTTTATCGCATATAGGCCATTCAAGCTCACACAGGAGAAGAAAGAAAGAGGAACAGAATCGAACGGGATGACCCAGAGAGAACAGCATTTAGATGGAATGGATGATTGCTATTTATATCAATAAAATACATTCTGAATAAAAATAATAAAACAAATGCAAAAGTAAAACACCCATATACACAAGAATTTAGGAGCAAAATATGAATAATCCTAAAAAAAATTGCTTTTGAGATGTGACCTGAAACATTCAATCACAAAAACTTTAAGCACTCTACTTCTTCCTTTCAACCATTCCTTAAAAACAAGCCCTCAACAGAACTGCCTTTAGGGAAATAATTCCATCATCCTCATGTGTAATAATTAATTACACAAGCACTTAACACATCATAAAAAATGTCACACTTCACAATTGTTGCATAAGCATTCACCAACAGATGTACTGACAAAGCTGAATTGTCATTTGTTTGTGATTTTACTTATGAAGATTTGGAATTAAAAACACATTCCTATGCAAATAATATATTTTGATAAATGCAACAAAATTAAATATGTTATCAAACTGCCAGCCCAGTATTATAGGCCTATTCTAATGCAGAAATTATGTGACTCCATCCAGTCATAAGTAATATCTTAATATAAACTCAGAAAGCCACACAATAAATTGCCTTTCCTAACAGGCTCAAGCAGCGTTCAGCAAACCTGCTCGGTAATGCAACCGCCTGCTTCTTCTGTTGTTAGCTTGTGGCATTAGTCAGCAGTTTATGCTATTTAGCCTGACTGAAAGCATTTTTACTGGTTAAGGAAAGTCATCTGAATTATATGGTTAGAGACGCAAGAGATTAAGGTAATGAGAAGGAAATACTCTGACTTTTTTAAATGAGGCTGTGCTACAGGAGGAAAAGCATTTTGAAGAACTGGCCATGGACAATATACTTCATTGATTTGTTTGTATGGTTTAACTCCCTTTGGCTTGTTAACTTTGCATCAGGGGCATGCAGATGACAAAGAGAGGAAGGAGAAAGAGAGAGGGGATGGTTTAAAATATGGGATGAGTGTTGCTGAAATGACCCAGTGGAATTGACCTGATTTTCTATCGCCCCAAAGGCTTTGGATTCCAACTAGATAAACACCCTGCCTGGATCCTTTCATTAGTTGGAAAACAAGTCGATACTGTACCGCCAAGGAAGTTTCTACAATAATAATCTCCACTCACCACCAAAACAAAATAAAAAGTCTGTAAAGGGACTGTCTGTAGCGGAACAATTATTTTCAGAATTTACCAGAATCAGTTCAGTTCTGTCCAAAAGAAAGAGTCCAGCAAAATTACTCATTACAAGTCTCAATAAAAATGTAGGCTAAATGGTTCAAGGAAGTAATTTGACTTGGCATTTCTTGCTCACATTGTTTCTTTCATCAGCAAAATGGATAAAATAAAAAACTGTTCCGGGTAAACTGTGGTGGATTTTTAAAACTCCATTAATATGGAAGTTTGGCCTTCGTGCCTATAGCATTTTACATTTCCTGTGAAAGTTTACTTCGTTATACTGACCTAACCGCTTCCTCTGCATAAGGAATGTGTTGTGCTCTCCGGCATGGCAGAATCAAAGCGTTTTCACTGACCGCTGCCAAGTCGAGCTTGTGTCATTACTCTGTGAAAATGTATCCTCTTTATGCTGGTCACTTTGAAAGCCAATCCACCGTAGCACTCCAACTCTCTCACACACAAACACACTCAGACCTCACTCTTGACAGATGAGGTTTTGAGTAGGGTGGAACACAGTGCCCCTGGAGAGTTGCTCTTTGTCAATGGCATCCCGAGTGAGATATGAGTTCACATTAGGCAGCGGAGGTCTTGGGTAGGGGCCTTGCCAGCTTTGCTTGCCCGGGCGCATTCCTCTCCCATTCAGCACTTTGGGAACCGGGAACTCGGGACACAAATATCGGCCATCGCCGTGCTCTCCTTGCCAACCTGAGAAGCCCTGGGAAGAGAGGAAGGATCTCTCACAAAGCCATGGTTTGAATAAAGGCTTTTAAACCATGAGTACCAGAGTTTTTCTAGAACACAAAGGGGTATTTAGTGCTTTGAATATCATAAATGGCTGTGGGTTACAAGGAAGGCTTAGCATGTTTGAAGCCAGCGAGGAAAGATGAAAGAGAACGATTTGTTGGCTACTGGGGGATCAAGTTTGAGAGCTAGGGATGAACTTCAAAGTCAACATGAAACTGCATTTAAAACTCATTTTTTCACAGTGTAACGTATTTGCAAGTAAAACAGGTTATTCGGTGAGGATTTTTATTTTATTTTTATTGGAAATTGACTGGACTGTGAAAAGTGGACCACTTTCAAAGAGGATGAAGATCAAGTTCTCAATGTATCATGATGTCCAGTCCTGATTCAGTAAGCTCCAATCCCAACTAAGCAAACCTAAACGAGCTAATCAAGAGATGTGTTTGATTCAAACAAAAGTGCCTTGCAAACTGGACTTCACAGGGTATTTCCGCCATCTTAAGTAAGATTTCAATCCGAAGAGAGTAAACATGTTCAGTTTGAAGGCCACTGTAAACGGCACAGGGAATGAGGGTAGAGATACATCACAACATGTGGAGAGAAAAGTTTACTAGCCTGTTTTGCTCATCACCACACACCTTTAAAAGTTTGACTAAAAAGAGTAGCAAGGTGTTCTGAATGAACGCATTTTGTCAGGTGACGTGAACTTCAACCGGTATTCTGTGCTCAGAGAGTAGGGAACAGTTTACACTGCATAGAGACTGCAATTGCAGCTAAGGTCTTGAAGATTAGAAACTTCCAAGCAAGTGTGTCAGAGTAGGTTGGAGGACAAAGTACTTCCAGGAGCAGGATTGGACTCCTCTCCAGCTATATTTTCAAATCTAGGGTCTATATAGTTCAACTACTGTATCAATTTAGATTTCATGCAGATTTTAAATAGCTCCAAGTTAATCCGCACTGCAATATGTCATAGCCTGTGCTTTACCTCTCCCTCAGTTTTTTTATGATGTCCTATATTTTTCACATCTCATGCTCCCTCTACGGCTCTACTGCCATATATCTTCTCTGAAGTCTTGTTAGTCTCTTTTTATTCTCTGTCCTTTTTTCTGCTCAGGGTAATGGCGGCAGCCTCTGCTTCTGTACAGCTGCTCCTGCGTCATCGCTCACTTCCCCTCCCGTCCACCGTCGGATGTAAACACACGCAGGCACATGGGAACAGTACATCATGACCACACACACGCACACACACACACATACCCCACAGCCGGAAATGCAGGTTTTACAGCTGGGCGTGAATCACACACACACTCATACGCACCAAACAAACTCCTAATCATGCACACACAGACCTTTGAACATCATCACGACTTGCTAATTTAAACCTTAACAACCTGATGCATGCACGTTACAGTGAGCATAAAATAGTGCTATTTTCAACAGGAAATGAAACACACATGCTGTTGTTTTTGAGCTGTTCTCTAAAAGCGTACATTTAATCTTGGGTTTCCAGTAAAATGTTTGCATTTGCTGGCATGACACAGTTGACTCATTAGAAGAGGAAGTTGTTAAACATCAGGTCACAAGGGCTTTAAAGTGAGTTGAAACTGCATTATGTTGTTAACTGGAGGATACCCAACACAGGTTGGATTATGGATGTATGGTGATGGACCAAATTAGAATACAGTTAGCCTATCTTCTAGAGAAAGTCCAGAATAGCCAGTTTCATTTCTGGAGCTCTTGTGGTCTGCATTACTATCAATAAGCCTTGTACGCTGTGGCTGATGACGCACTTCATAATGTGTGCTTGTTTTTGGCGAGCAGGAACACACATTAACGTGCACGCACAAACATCCACAGCAGGCCTCTCCATGCATCAGCAGCCCCTGGTTCATTTTAAATGCAATATTAATCTTATTGTTTTCCTCCATGCAGTGGTGAGTAAATGTGTCTGGTTAATTCACCCCAGAGTGGAAATAACTCCTTACACCACACTGATCCACTTAACACTCCTCAGAACAACATGACTCGAGTCGGTTTTTCCCATTCACAAATGCAAGCCAGTCTCATAAATACCGTCCTTTTCCGGGAATGTTTACAAGGTATGGAACAGTCAGGAAAGCCCTAAAAGTTCTGTCACTTATAGCTCAAGTGACTTACAATTCAAAGGACGTCAAAGTGACTTGACACACAGCCAAAAGGTTTCCAAGCCAACATAAGTTGGAATGAAAGCCGTTTGGCTTACTCTGTTATATAAGAGACACGCAAGGCACAGATGGAGTTTCGGTTCTTTTTAATGAGTACATTTTGAACTTATCCCCTTGTCTTTACATCATTAACAACCATTTTTGTTGTTTGAAATCACTTAAATAGGGTGACCAGACAATGACCTGATGTAAAAAAAGAAGTAAATATGTTCCTGTTTTAGCTGTTCTGCTGACTGGCGTAAGTATTCTCAGCTGAATGACACCGCAGAAAAAAAGCTGTTTCATCGCCATTGCAAGATGAGTTGCCAATGCTTTAATGCTAGAACATCCTTCAGTGAATCAGCTTGCGATGTATGGTTGCCATAACAATAACTCCTCACACCTGCTGCTGCTCACTGCCATCCTCTCTGTAAAAGCACTTTCTCAAGATAGAAAATGGCCAAACAAATATGCATTTTCAACAACATGCTGCAAGGAGCCTATACAGATTGGTTCACACAACACATAAAAATGCTGTATTTGTTCATTTTAAGCTGCCCACGGAGGTAAATCTAATATTGCAGATCATATTGTCCATTGTGTACATGGTTCTAAAATGTATTATATAACATTTGATGCTTTTGGGTTCCAGTTTTTGTAATTATTTTCAAATTATTTTAACCTTATTTTAAAATATTACTTTAAAACATTATTAATATTAACAAATATCAAATGTTCTTGTTATTATTAAATTCACAAAAAAAATCTATTGATCCAATAAAATTAATTTTGGTAACCATTTTATTAGCTTGCATATTACTAGCATATTAGCTGTTTATTAGTATTCATAAAGCACATTTTAATGCCTTCTTCTGCGTGACCATATTTTTAATCCTACTCCATACCTACACTTAACAACTACCTTACTAACTATTTACAAGCAGCAAATTAGGAGTTTATTAAAGTGAAAACTCTTAATAGTGAATATTTTCCTATTCTATAATAATAATTTTTCCTATTAAGTTTCATTTGTTTATTTTTATATTATTTGCAATTCATTCTGTACCTATTTTGGGGAAACTAAACACCCACTGACATTAATCTAAAAAAAATGTATCGTTTTTTCCCCAGCTGTCATGACATCATATTTCTCGGGAGTCATTAGTCACATGGCATTTACAGCTCAGGTGATTGGCTGAGCCTCCATTACTAAAGATGGCAGATTTCAAATTGCATGCATACTGCGCTAGCTGAGCTGAGATAAACTAATGGACAGCCTCTCCCGTTATTATTTGAACCTCTTTGGCACACACACACACACACACACACTAGCCTTAACCTAAAAACATATGAGATGTCAACGTGTCCTCCTGATTAGTGGCTTTAAAACATCTAGCCATGCTTCCTAAATCTCCAAAGTTACTAAATTGATAAGACTTAAATAATTCAGGCATGGCCCAAAATATTTTTAAAGTTGCCCATTATTTACAGTAGCTTACACTTTCTATGAGTTAGAAGTTGACTGATCGTCATTGGGGTTCAACGTCAATCCTCTTAAATACGCCCTTTACCTGCGAGGTTGCTTAGCGACCTACTTTATGACAAGCTGTTTACGTCACTAACAATAAATCAAAACCATATTTCTGTCCGCTGCCTCCGGTTGCCGCGGTTCTCTGTCCGTCTAAACGCCACAGGCTCAATGTTGCGCGTGTTATCGTCTTGGCAGCGCGCAGGTTGTTGTCAGTGCGCAGGTTGTTGTCAGGTGCTCGGGTTGTTTTTTGTTCCTCCACGACAACAAGGTAGTGGCGTCGTACGTTATTGCGGAAAAAATTGCGTAACACCCCCCGACGGACAGAAGTCTAATTCTAATTCTTTACAATATGGATCCACACAGCTGTCGCCTGTTTAAACCCAAGAGTGTATGCTCGGAAATCGCTCTACGTATCTAGAAAATAAGCGCTTGGTTCTGGACTCGCGCACTCACGGAACGCTCTGAAATAGATTCTAGCACGTATAGTTATTTAAACACACATTAAACTAATTTAACACTCGTTTGAACGCTATATGCGCGAAGAACAACACAAATGCATGCATTTATATTCCTTTACATACATGACGCGGCAAAACCATATCAACAAAAATTAACGGCAAATTCTTATAGGCTTATATAACATATACCCACGTAAACATATTAAATTCCATTAAAGTGAATTAAAAATCTCAACAGCCTCACTTGTTTATGAGAGACATCGAACCGGCTCCTCGTTTCTGTGAAGTTTTGCTTCATATCACCGAGGCGCCTGTTCCGCTTTATCTTGTGTAATGATGATGACGATGAAATAACAGCGCAACTTCTAGAAGTGTGCGAGGCGTTACTGTTTTAGATCTCAAGCGATCCCTCTCTCATCTCCGCACACTTTACACATCAATATATTCTGTTGACCGTCGATATTAAAGGCTGAGGTCGGTTGTGTGTACGCAGACAGGTTATAGCCTGCTCGGTTGCTGTGACATCCTTCGGTAACTGCGCACTTACAGGGGACGTGATGTTGTTCTTTAACAGAAGTGCTCAGCTAAGAGGTTTTAAATAAGACATCATCCACACGCAGCATTAAACACAGGGATAAACATGAATATTTCCTTACGTTCACACTTAACTTTGGATTTTGATCTGCGCAACAGAGCCCGGAATGCGGACGTTGGCAAGGCTTGGTAGAGAGAAAGAACATTGCATTTGGCACATCATCAAAATATCTCCTCTTAGCAACAAGAGACCCGTTCTTTTGACCCCCCCGAACATGCACATACATTTCCAAAAGCCTAAGCTAAGGCATCATTGTACACACTTACTTTGTTACTCATAACAATCCATACATTTCTCAGTTCTCGCATGCGCGCGAGGAGTTTGCGGTAACTGGCATTCATCATATGAAGGAGCCGCAGATACCTTCATGCGTCCTCTTGCGTTTCTGTCAAGTGCGTAGGCTATTATGCGTGGCAGCAGGTGCTGTCCGGTCCGCACTACGAAACCATCACTGGGTGATGTTGGCAACCTGCAGCTTCAGTAGCCCCAACTCTGAAAATGGGGCGTGGACTGGCCGACTGCGTTGCTTTACAGTCTTATTTTGTAGTCATGGACACACACACACACACACACACACACACACTTATATTTTCTGCTCGCTGTTTCATTATATCATGTCCATCATGTGACATAGTGCGGCCTCCCTCAATGGAAACTTAAAGGGACCTCCCACCGAAATGCTGCTGGATCTCATTCGCAACCCGTCCCGATTCCCGAATGGGACACTCTTTAAACTCAGGACAAGCTGTTTGCTTAAACGTGCACTATGCTATAAAGTAGCAGCAATAAACCCTATAAAGCATTTAAAACATGTATACAATTTAACAGCTTCTATTAAAAATGTTCTGAATTTTACTTTTAATCTAACTTGTATTATTTATAAATATAACAATATCAAGAATCCTATATATATTTTATTTTAAATATCATAAAATAAATATCTTTTTAGCTATAGAATATATATTTAGTTTTTTTTGGAATACATTTAATTAAATAATTGATCATGTATTTCTGTGCCTTTTTCATTATTATTTTATTCTGTAATGATTTTACTCAAAGCGTAGAGGTTTGTTGTCCTGTGACAGAAATATTAATAACACGAAAAGCTAAAAATGTTTTCTTTATAGACTGAAGGACTGAATGGTGCTGTTTTAAGTTAGGTATATATTCCACACCTCCGTGATTGCAGAAATGGTAGGGGTGCAACAGCTTGCCACTGGAGACAACTTGTATTTACCCCTAAAAAGTTTGTACATTAAGGTTACATATTACTTCTCTAAGGTATATTCACCTTTAAAAGATACATAATAGGCAAAGTTCTTTAGACCTCTAAAGGTAAAATTTGTGCCTTTTTTCACATAGTTACGCACAGGTAAAGAAAATTGTGACACACAAATGGTCCCCAAAGATTTGCGGTAAATTAAAAGAGCTCTTGCCAAGATCTGGCCGTGCACTTAGCTGAAATGACATTATCTCTCATTCCTTACATCAGCTTGTTTCCGGTAAAAGACAGCATCAGCGTGCTATGATCAACTAAATACATTTATCTAGAAGGTCATTGTGTTCTTCGGCAGTCTCGAATAATTAGCCTCACTGATAAGGCATTTTGACAGGCATATCCACAGTGATACAATATAATCATATTTGTTACCTTTTAAAGAAATAGTTCAACCAAAAATGTATATTTGATGAATATGTACTCCCCCTCAGGTCATCCAAGATGCAAATACATTTGTTTCTAAACTGAAAATGTATTTACAAATTTACCATTACATTATTTACTCACCAGTGGATCCTTTGTGAATGGGTGCCGTCAGAATGAGAGTCCAAACTGAGGATAAAAACATCAAAATAATCCACACAACTCCAGTCCATCAATTAAAGCATCACGAAGTGAAAAGCTGCATTTGTAATAAACAAATGCATCTTTAAGACGTTTGTAAATTAAAAGCTGTCTAAGATATGAGTCCATATAATATGAGTCTATTCAGAATATTGCTAACATTCTGTTGGCACCCATTCACATCTTGGATTTCCTAAGGATGAGTAAAATTTCAGCAAATTTTCATTTTTAGGTCAAGTCAAGTTACCTTTATTTATATAGCCCTTTAAACAATACAAATTGTCAAAGCAACTGCACAATATCAAAATAGGAAAATAGTCAATAATGTAAAATGACAAAATTAAACACTCAATTTTCAGCTGAATGCATTTTATTATTGAATTCAGTGATGGCATTGTCCAGCTCAGTTCAGTTTAAATAATATCTGTGCAATCAAGTCGGTGATATCGCTGGAAATGAAGTGTCCCAAACTAAGCAAGCCAGAGGCAGCAGCAACAAGGAACCACAACTCCATCAGTGACAGAATGGAGAAAAAACCTTGGGAGAAACCAGGCTCAGTCGGTGGACCAGTTCCCCTCCGGCCAGACGAACCAGTAGTTTGTTCCAACTGCAGCAAAGTCAGAGTGTAAGTGGTCCACTGGTTCCAGTGGTCTTTTCCCAATGGCTGTCTAGGTGACGAGGTCCTCACTGGGGATCTGTCTCTGGGGCTCATCTAGGTGCCCTGGTCTCCGCTGACGTTCAGGACTGTAGAGGTCGTCTCTAGGTGCTGATCCACCATCTGATCTAGATACGGACTGGATCTGGTGACTGCAGTGATCATCTGATCTGGATACGGACAGGGTCTGGTGACTGCAGTGATCATCTGATCTGGATACGGACCGGATCTGGTGACTGCAGTGATCATCTGATCTGGATACGGACCGGATCGGGTGACTGCAGTGATCATCTGATCTGGATACGGACAGGGTCTGGTGACTGCAGTGATCATCTGATCTGGATACGGACTGGATCTGGTGACTGCAGTGATCATCTGATCTGGATACGGACCGGATCGGGTGACTGCAGTGATCATCTGATCTGGATACGGACCGGATCTGGTGACTGCAGTGATCATCTGATCTGGATACGGACAGGGTCTGGTGACTGCAGTGATCATCTGATCTGGATACGGACTGGATCTGGTGACTGCAGTGACCATCTGATCTGGATACGGACTGGATCTGGTGACTGCAGTGATCATCTGATCTGGATACGGACCGGATCTGGTGACTGCAGTGATCATCTGATCTGGATACGGACCGGATCTGGTGACTGCAGTGATCATCTGATCTGGATACGGACCGGATCTGGTGACTGCAGTGACCATCTGATCTGGATACGGACAGGATCTGGTGACTGCGGTGATCATCTGATCTGGATACGGACCGGATCTGGTGACTGCAGTGATCATCTGATCTGGATACGGACTGGATCTGGTGACAGCAGTGACCATCTGATCTGGATACGGACCGGATCGGGTGGCTATGGTGACC
The DNA here is from genome assembly GCA_027564155.1 of Gymnocypris eckloni scoliostomus. Classification (NCBI taxonomy): domain Eukaryota; kingdom Metazoa; phylum Chordata; class Actinopteri; order Cypriniformes; family Cyprinidae; genus Gymnocypris; species Gymnocypris eckloni. Next base: position 439,378 of record CM050432.1, read on the forward strand.
TCGGAATAAGAAAGAAACTTATTTGTCAATTTTCTTGCGATGTCATAAGTACATTGTGTGTTATGGGAAGATTTCCTGGTTCCATTTGACCTAATTATGCAGCCTAACAATCCTTTAACGGATTTAAATATTAGAAGCGTATTAGTGCATCAGATCTATCTATCTATCTAAACTTTCCAACTTCAAAGATGACTTCTCTTCATTGCATTTTCTTGTCATATCAAAGAGCCCGTGAGATCATGTGAAGCCCACTGCTAATCGGCAGATAAAAGACCCTCGATTGCATGGAATTAGAGAGGATTACAGTTCACCCAAACAATACAAAAAAAACTATAATCTTTCTCTTTATCTTTATCTCCTCTTTCTAGCTTGTACTTATTTGAACAATGCCTGAGACTTGGTGTTACGAGCACTTCCTCTGTTTGTTTGCCTCTTCAAGATTAATCGCTTTATGTATTCCCCAATTGTAAGTCGCTTTGGATAAAAGCGTCTGCAAAATGACTAAATGTAAATGTACAGCACCTCCGCCCCCTCATCCCTCGCTCGGCACCTTGGCTATGAGGATAGGATCGCTCCTTGGCCGGGTAACCTCTTGGAGTAGCCACTGGTTCATTTGCTTGTGTCAAGAATAGCCTACTTTCAAGCTTAGCAGCAGTACATTTGCTCTGAGCCTCATTGTAATGATTAATAACAGTTCAGCAATTGCTGGATGATTCATTTAAAGTATAGTGTAATCTAGGTCCTATGAAAATATTAGGTGATAAAGAAGAGGGAAAAGTTTTCCCAGTTTACAACAGCCTACATAATAAGAGTTATGTTTTTAAGCCCTTTAGGATTGATTCAAGCTAGCCTGTAATAAAACACTGTTATCAGAATGAATAAATTCCTTTATTATGTGTTCTATAAGAATGTATTGTTTTGTTTTATTTTTTATTATTTTTCCAAAGCACCACATAATATTGTAGTCCTGTTCCACTTTAAAGGGGTCATATAATGCCCATTTTCCACAAATTGATATTGTTCTTTAGGATCTTAATGAAATGTCTGTAACATCGTTTGGTTAAAAAAATTTATTCTTATTGTTAAAAACGTATTTTTTAGCTTTTCAAAAACAGCTCTTTTCAGAGCAAGCCTTATTGTGTCCTTCTTTAAATGAGAGCGAGCTCTGCTGACTCCACCCCTCTCTTCCAGTGCGGTTTACTAGCGCATTCATCTCATCGTGAAACTTACTAATTGACACATCATTAGGAAAGGCGATTAGCAAAGATTAATAAAAAAAAAGTTCTCACTTCTGTAGAAGAAGCTGGATCACGATTGATTCGCGCAAACATAGATGCATTTATGTAGATCTAGGGCGCTTTCCCTTCAAAACCAAACGTAATCCTCTTCAGCGGCTCAGATGATGACGTGAGTTAATGACTACTGCTATGCTCATTATTACATCCAACAACAAAACACCTGAATCACTTAGGAGTCATTCTTGTCAACATCTGCTCCGGTGAAGCAACTGATGATAGCTCACTCAGGGCGGGTCTGATGTAAGACACCAGTGCAGTCTGTGCTAAAATGCTACTGTCAATCAACAATCGTGGGCGGGGCCTCAGTCCGTGTGACGTCACGGACAGACAGCTAGATTTGAGAAAGAGGTAAAGATTTTAGTACAGGGTTCCTCTAATCTTTCCCTGGAGGTCCAATCTGCTGCAGAGTTTAGCTCCAACCCTGATCAAACTCACCTACCTGTGATTTTCTAATGATCTTGGAGACTCTGATTAGCATGCGCAGGTGTGTTTGATTAGGGTTTGAGCTAAACTCTGCAGGAATGGTCCAGATTTGAGGATCCCTGTTTTAGTAGATTTAAAATAAAACACTAGGTGGATTTGTATCATTATAGGGTGGCTGTGTACACACACTGCCAACACACATTTCAGTTCAAACAACTTAAAAGTGCATGTAGCATTATATGACCCCTTTAAGATTGCGTGCCTGCTCCGTGTGTGTGTGTGTGTGTGTGTGTGTGTGTGTGTGTGTGTGTGTGTGTGTGAGAGAGAGTGTGTGTGTGTGAATAGGTAGTGTATGTTTGCGTGTGTTTCGTTCGTGCATCAAGATGGCGGTGGCTCCTGACAGCAGAGTGCTCTCCTACAGTGTTTATAAATGGAGCTCGTACTCCTCTACATATTTACCCGAGTGAGTAACGCACATTAAACACTCACGTTGAGAGTGTATTTATCTGCTCTTAAATATACGTACACAGTTTATAACCCTGAAATATTAATCAAATATATGGCTTTATCTAACCAATGGGCCGGGCTACAGCAGACGGGTAACGTTACATAAAAAGCAGCCGCAAATGTATAAACTGCAAGGAACAAAGCAAACGAATTGTACATATTAATGTGCATTTAGAAGTAAAAAAGTCGGGAAACGGCTATATAACGTTACATGTTTGGAAATGTGAAGAGGTGGCAGTCATGTTAGCATGCTAGGTTAGGCTAGTATGAAAGAGCCCATGTGAGTTTATACAAATAACATGCCTGAAGTACGCCTAGTGTTTTTAATTTTTCATATTATATAGATCATGATGCTTTTTTAAGAACCGGACAGGTGTCCTGCTGCACTGTGTTTATTTATACTTATAATATAAATCCAAACTGCAGTATGAAGCCGGTTAGCTAAATGGCTAACGTTAGTTTACTATATCGAGCTGTAGAAGTAAACAAACCGCAAATCGCTGGATGCTATTTAAATAAAGCTTTCATCTTTATTTAAAATATATGTGCAAAATGCAGCACTACCAGTACTGTTTTAAAATACATAACGTTAAATGCATAAAGATGCTGTGGTGGTGACTAACGTTAATGCTAAACTGTTGGAATATGACACTGTAAGAGTCACAGACTATTTTATCCCCTCTTTTAATCTTCAGATTTTGTTAATCTGCAATATTATGTAATAATATTTCCACGGAAAAAAATATTTAACTGGGGCATTTGTACGAAATATGCGGTTATTTCAAGCTATCTAGCAAGGCATGAAGAAGCAGAGTTTCAAAACAAGTGAGCTCCCTATCTAGACAGCCTATGAAACGTGGTCTCTCACTTAGTTTTGAAACACAGCCAATGAGCTGGTTGTTATAATATCCATGCAATTTGTGTCATGTAAAATGGATCATGTATTACTAATTTGCATACCTTCTTTGTAATCCTTGTGTTAGATATGACAGCTAGAGGAAAATGTGCTGTAGTAGACTGACATAAACAGTGCACGCGTTCATGCATTAGTCATTGGTGAAGCATATAATGTTGTGACACCCGTGTACTCTTGCCAATTTAGTTTTTACCCTTCACCTCAACCTTACATGCTTTATGAACTTTATCTAGCAAGCAGAACTGTGTTGGACTTGGCATAACCAGGATAATCCAATTGCAAGCATAATTGTATAAACTAGGCACATTTGTGCATGTATTAAATTCATCTGTGAGCATGCATCACAATTAGAAAGTTGTCAGCACTGGATGCTTGTGCATTCATGGTGACAGCATAATTCTATGAAAGATCTGCACAACTTTTCTTTAACTCTTTCATATATTGTTTGTTTGCAGGAATATTTTAGTGGACAAACCTAATGATCAGTCTTCCAGGTGGTCATCTGAGAGCAACTACCCTCCACAGGTAAATTCTGCTTACACCTTTCAGTAGCTGCGTTTACATGGACACTAATAATCCGATCGTAATTGGACTAGAAGCTCAATCGGAATAAAAAGGCACATGTGAACTCGGATTGAATTGGCCAGATCGGATTAAATTTTTGATCGGATTGTAAGGGGTGGTGGTGATTGTAAGAATAGCGATATGTACCGTGTATCGCAAATCAGCCAAAAATACAGAGATAATAATTTTTGTCCATATCGCCCAGCCCTACTGTGTATCACCAGCAAAGATACGATACTTATCACGATACGGGACTGCACTAAATTCCACCTCAGAAGAATTTAGAAAACAGCTGTTTATTAAACACTGTGTACTATAGGGCCATTACTAACTATAGGCAGAGCAGGCAGTTGACCTCTGCATTATGAAGGGCCTCCATAACTGAACCACAGTACAATATAGGTAATGTTATATATTTCATGTTTACATTGGGCACTCACCACCAGGTAAAATATTCTGATTGTTTGCATCTTGTTTTTAAGCCCATAAATAATGATGCAATAAACGATTGATTTCCAACAAAAAATCTACAATTTTACTTAAGAATATTTTAATCTAAATTTCTATGAAATACTTTTTAAAGCAAAAGTAAAGTGCAACATAGAGTGCAAAAGGAAGTTTCCATTTCATAGTCCAAATCACTGAAATCAAAGTTCAGTATTATAGTGTAAGAATGACAAAATATCCACATGTTCTAGTCTAATAATACAATTATAATCAAAAAACACTTTTTAAAGGAGTATTTAGCAGATATATTATTAACCAGAATTTATTTAGGTAAAAAATGTCAATGTGCAATATTTCAGAAAAAAAAGATTTTTTTAAATATAAAAGATCAATTAATTGGAGATTCTATTTATTATTGAAATGTTATGGAACTATTAAAATGGAATCCAGAAAATAATTGAAAACAGAATTTGGTACAGATAAAACTGTAAAACTCTTAGCTTTTAGATTTAATAATTACATTTTACCATTAAAACTGAAAAAAAAAAAAAATGAATTTGGAATGGAAATAAAACCGATTTCATAGGGCCCTATAATTATAATACATTTTTTTGGTGGTAGTACAAATAGATGTAAGTGAACAATAGCTTTTAAAATGACTTAAAATACACTTATAAAATACATAATTGCTGTTGCATTTGGAAAATGCTTTGCAGACAAATTAAGTGCTCACTAATTATGTGATAAGGTTTAATAATAATAATAAAAACACATTCCATTATTAAGTGCTTTTCTCACGCTCTGAGCACTACAATGCAATGTAAAAGTAAAACATCTCAAAATAAAATAGTAATAATAAAAAAAAAAATGGGGGAAAGGATCAAAAGTATCTCTGTGCCTTAACAAGTATTGGTGTTTGGCTTCAGAGATGTGTTTCAATGTTGACTGTTGTTGATATTAGCATGCCTAGTTATGTTGAAATATTCATTCATTGATATTGTGCCTTGCTTTCATCATCTTTTGGAAAGAGGAAGCCTCTTCTCTTTGCCGGCCTTGTGGCACAGACCATTGCAGCGCAGACAGACTTGTGGTTAAGCAATAAGGAAATCGAAAGTGCGTGTTGGTGGTACAGTAACACGCACCCTCAACTTTTAACCTCCAGCCCGAACTCAAAGCCTTGTTTCATCCTTTCACTTAAAAAAGTACAGTAGCCCTCTGAAGAGACCAGTTTTACGAAATCATAGTTCATGTCATTCGTTTATTTGTTTTTTTATGACCTCTTTATATGTTGTAAATCATTATAGAAAGTTAAATCAATATTTAATCTGTGGGTTAAATGCTGAATGTTGGAAAACCTTTTTTTCTACCAAGCTCTTATTGCAGGCGGCCATCAGTGCTGGTGGGTGGAATATCACAGTCTGTCTGTGTGAAATATTTTCCTCACCCTTCCCGTCTTCAATGACAGTAGCTCATTCATTTTTAGGGTCTCTACGCAAGCTACGTTTGTTCCGAGCAATAATTTACAAGCTGTGATTACGGGCTGTTCTGTCATAGATGTCTACACATGATTGAATTGTTTTCACGAGGGCAGGATGAGTAATATAAAGCCCTCCTGTCCACCTGCACCTGAAGAGGGTGTTGTCACTCGCAGTCTCTGGCCATTTTGATCTGGTGTCTTTATATGCACCAGAAGCACGAGAACATATCTTCCTTGTGTTTTGTAATGTTCACAGAGGAACGTAATATCCCTTAATGTATTAATAAGAAAATTAGTAGTTTTACATCCAAAATGGATACTGTCAAGGAGGGAAAAATACCAGAAAAGTGGCCCGTCCAACTTGTTACCCTGTTTTGTGAGGACATACACTACTGTTCAACTGTTTGGGGTTGGTAAGATTTATTTGAAGGAGTCTCTTGTGCTTATAAAGGCTACATTAATTTAATAAAAATACAGTAAAACACTAATGATTTAAAATATTATTGCAATTTAAAATAACTGTTTTGTAGTTTGTTTGTTTTTAGCACTCATTGCTTCAGTCTTCAGTGTCCCATGATCATTTGATCACATGATCACACATGTGATCACATGATCACACAGGAATCATTTTAAATATGCAGATTTGGTCAGATACATTTTTTGTCATCAGTGTGGAAAACAGTTGTGCTGCTTAATTTTTGCAGAAACATTAACTAGAACAGAAAGTTAAAAAGAACACAATTAATCTGAAAAAAAATATTATACACATTATACTGTCATTGTAAATCAATTTAATACATCCTTTATGAATAAAAGTACTTAATTATTTTATTTATTATTGTATCAACCCCATACTTTTGAACTGTAATGTATGCTAGTTTTTTTGCTTTTATCAGAAAACTTTACTGATGGGGTAAAGGTAAAGTTTTTAAGTGAATTGTAAAGTTATTCATATGTTATGGATGACTGTTTTTGATCTGAATAGTTTTTAATCAAATTGATTGTCGTGGCTAGAACATTTCGAATTAGAATTGCTTTGGTGTAACAATCTTTATTTATATTCTGTTACTCAGTACTTGATCTTAAAACTGGAGAGACCAGCTATCGTTCTGAGCATCACCTATGGCAAATATGAGAAAACCCACGTGTGCAACCTGAAGAAGTTCAAAGTGTTCGGAGGCATGAGTGAAGAAAACATGACGGAACTCTTGTCTAGGTGAGACTGGGGGGAGAATGTTCGTTTGTGATTACAGTCTGTGCTGGTTAATCTTTGTCAGATAAGCTTTACAGACGCATAGATTTTAGAGCATCTCAAAAGCAGGTGACCAGATAAACTTAACTTCGGAATAGAGCACCAGAACACAAACATTTTATAAAATGGCTTATTGTGTTTCTTGCGATGTGAGTAATGTTTGGGGAAATGGCTTCTTGTGACGTGATGAGGTCATTGACTATCTTCCTCCTCTAATCCTAGTGGCCTTAAGAATGACTTCAACAAGGAGACATTCACGCTAAAGCACAAGATTGATGAGCAGATGTTTCCCTGCAGGTTCATTAAAATAGGTGAGTGTTTACAGAAAGAGCGAACTAAAGACCGGTGAACTCATGCGGTGACACATTTAGGGGAAAGATCAGTCATCACATGATTTCAGAGGAAGACCATGAGTTGAGTGAGTGATTGAATGACTCTGCAAGTCTTTGATGGAACAAACAAGTGCTTGTGTGAACGCTGAACTCTTTTTTGAAATCTCTGAGATTCTTTTGAGAATGGATTTTTTTTAAAGCAAAGTGTGAATGTCCTCTCTTGATGCTGTCTGTGTGTGTTTGGTTGGTTATGTACAGTGCCTCTGATGTCATGGGGGCCCAGCTTTAACTTCAGCATCTGGTATATTGAGTTACATGGCATAGAAGATCCAGACGTTGTCCAGCCCTGCCTTAACTGGTACAGTAAGGTGAGTTGTGTCCGAACATCCACATACATCTTTGAGGATGAATGTCTCAAATAAATGTTAAACATGACCCATACTCGAATTCGTGCTCTGCATTTACCCATCCAAGTGCACACACAGCAGTGAACACACACACACACACACACTGTGAACACACACCCAGAGCAGAGGGTGTGTTGGGGGACACACAAGTGAAATTAGACCAACTTGGGAGGGGGAGCACTTCCTAAAAGGTTGAAAACCCCAGCTAGTGATTTAGGATAAGCCAAAAACACGGTTTGGAAAAAGGATTCATGGTGTACTTGCTTATTATATACATTTTGTACATTTTGAACAAAAACAGCTACAGACGGCAGCTTTAAGTTCGTTATTCATCCCATAATCAAAAGAAGCATTCTAAGACCATTACAGTTGTTCTTATTTTTTAAATGATCCTGTCTGTATGCAATTATACAGAATGAGATGAAATTCTGGATCTAAAAATCGGTGGGAATACACACACACACACACACGTCTATCTTAAAAGAATGTAAAAGTTAACATGCTGCGTAATATAAATAGCTTATTTCAGATTATGCCATTATTAACCACCCACTGCTTAAAGATAATCACACATAAGTCACGTAGTATGTGAATTAAAGTAATATATATTTCAGTTTTTTTATAATCGTTATTTCAGTACACTGCGTCACTGTCTTTGTTCGTCATAACCATGAACACTTTTTAAATGGTCAAGCTCTTCCAGTAAGAAAAACATTCTTGTTTTTTTAACACACGCGCTCCATTTGCACTGGCAGTTTCACGCAATAGTAAACTTGGATTGATGGCATGTTTTTTTTCCCGACAGTACCGTGAACAGGAGGCCATCCGCCTGTGCCTGAAACACTTCCGGCAGCACAACTACACGGAAGCCTTCGAGTCCCTGCAGAAGAAAACACGGATCGCTCTGGAGCATCCCATGCTCACGCATCTCCATGAGCGGCTGGTCCTCGGAGGAGACTTTGATGCCTGTGAAGAGCTCATAGACAAAGCCGTGAGAGGTACCTCACCCTGTGTTTCATCATATGAATCCGTGCCACATTCATTAAGTAGGGAATGTGGGCGTGTTTTTTTTACTGTAGGCACCAATGGTTCTGGATTATAATCGTGTTATGTTGCAAGCCAGTACATCCTTGTTGACATTTTATGTCAAATAAAGATGGTCTCCTCTCGAATGGTCTGTTTCACTTGACGCAGACTAAAATGCACTGCTCTCGCGGTGTTTGAGAGATTTTGATAAACTTGCAGTATTATGGCACAATTGCAGTATTGTACAGCAGATTGTACTTCAAAGACTCAACGCTTTAGTTTCTCATATTCTCACTATTTGAATAGTGATTATATACTGCTTTGAAAAACTTGTTATAACTAACAACTAATGTTTGCCTGTTGTACTGACTGAAGGGTGCAGATAAAAAAATAAGGCACTATGGATTTTATATATTTCAACATTCCCATACATTTTATATAACACAATGAGTCATAATGATAGAAAAACACCAACATGCTGGTTTTTGACACAAACCTGTGGGTGGTTTCACAGTTGAGAGCTATAGTTTCCATAACAGTGCTGGTCATATGTCAGTAATGTGCAACTTATAAGTTCACCTGGTTCTGATTCAACCTGCAGCAGAAAGTGTGTCTGCAAGACATTTGCATAATGTTTTTTTATTCTTTAAGTAAACCTTGGAATATTTAGATTGATTTGAAAATGGTGTGGTACTCCGTATGTTTACATGGAGCATTGTATTCCAATTAGAGCATTTTCATTCAGATTGGACTTTTAAATAGACTATGTAAACACCTCGATCGCAATAGAAATGCCCAAACAGATGAACATTTCAATCGTGTTGAGAGGGGTGGGATCCTTTTCTAATCCGTTCGATATGACATGTAAACACTTGATCGGATTGAAAACAGAAACTGGAACGTTTTGCTCCTATGCAGTGACGTAGAAATGGCGTAATGATGCAGGACACGTGGAATGAGCCAATGTTTTTGTTGAATATAATGACTGTCGTGTCTCTTTATTAAGCATGTAGCATTGAAGCAAAGATGAGTTTACACAGAAACAGTCCATGAGTATTACAAGGAATAGGAAGAGGTGCAACACTCAATAAGGTCTCTCTTGTGAAGGAAGTCCCGCCTTACAGTAAAAAGAGCCAATCGTTAATCCTTATAGGTTGTTTTTTCGTTTCAACATCTTTTTCCATCCTTTGCACAGCAACCCGGAAAATATATATTTTTTTTGTGTGCAATTTTAGCTCAAAAAATGTTAAGAAACATTTGATGTCATGTTTAATTGGTATAAAATGTTGTTTTATTGTTACTTTGGTGAGTGATATTAGAGACTTGTTAACTGGCTTTTCTTCAGACAAAACAAATAGTCCACCCTCAGGCTTGAGCCATTAGCTGATCCACTGTCAGGCTAGTCAAGAACTAACACTGTTTAAAGATTTTTAGAAGGAATCAGCTTCTACATGCGTATTAGAAACAGGATAGGAGAAAGTATTTTACGTGGCGTTCGCAGTTGTGTTTCATGTTCTCTTGTGGTCACAGTGTAAATTTACGGTAATTAGAACCCAATGTACACTTGGATTGTTTCCCGTCAGGGAGCATGCATTAGCAAATTAAAGTGCAAACTTGACTCTTTATCTGTTCTCTTCCAGATGGTTTGTTTAATCAGTACATCAGCCAGCAGGATTATAAGCCACGCTGGAGTCAGATCATCCCCAAATGTAACAAAGGTACGACAGAACACACAAATGGCGTCCTCTTGCTCTGAATCTGAATGCTGGACTCCAGGGTATCCATGTCTGCTGTATTAAATGACTTAATTGATATTCAGCGTGTCTTTTTCCTGACACACACAACTTTCAATTCACTTCTGTTCTTCTCCTTTATTCTGATTAGGTGATGGTGATGAGAACAGGCCGGGCATGAGAGGAGGTCATCAGATGGTCATTGATGTTCAGACAGGTACGTTTATGTCAGATGACTGATTTTCAAAGTTTCTGATTGGGCGGCTATCATGGCACTATTTAGCTTGTCCTGTCTTGTAGTGGAATGCAAGCTAAGACTGCATTTAGCCCCACTGTTGTGAGTTAAGGGCTGTTTTAAATGTGTGTGTGTGTGAATCTGTGAGCTACTTGTTAGAGGAACAATCGATCCCCGCAGCCCTCATGTGGCCCTGTGCATTCAAGCTGACCTCAAGTAACCTGCTGTACAGCTCAGCTGACGCTCAATAGCTCAAACTACTGTCCCTGCTTATCACCATGGCAACATATACTTTACAACCTCAGCACACAGCTGCCTTTCAAGAATATGATGATTTATAACCGCTTTTAAAATACCATCTTAGTTTTTATCCTTCAATTTCATATTGAATTTTTACAAAGGTGTAAAACGTCCCCTCACCGCTGCTTTCTCTTTCTGATTTTTGTATTCGTCTCTTGGTTCGGCAGAAACCGTGTATCTGTTTGGTGGCTGGGATGGAACGCAGGACTTGTCTGATTTCTGGGCGTACAGTGTGAAGGAGAACCAATGGGCCTGTATCTCCAGGGATACAGAGAAAGAGGTAAAAGAGGAATTTATTTCGATTGAGACTCGGCTGATTGGTACACATTCCCTAGATGTTTCCACCATGTCATTGAGTTTCGCATACTTCACTGCGCTTACTGTGCAAAGTGCACTGATTGATGTGTACCCCTTCATCTGTAGGTTATTTAGATAGGGATTTTTTACTCTTAGTTGTTGTTGTTTGTAAAAGAGGAGCATGAAGTGATTGTTATGGAAAATATGTAGAGTGACACCACAGTGCTGATGGAAGTTAAAATGGAGATTTCTTTGGCTGCTTAAATCTGCATAAAGCTAGCATAAAGCTAGCACAGACTAAGAGCTGCTCATTAGGAAGGGCCTGCCTGATTGATATAGGATACGGCCAAACGCAGTTGTTTGCCTTATGGGATGTTTTAGGGGTGGGTACATCTGAATGACTGATCTCACAAAAGTAGACCAGCACTCACAAATGGCTATGCAGACTACAAAGAATTTGTCCATCCCCCCAAAAAATGTCATTATTTTATTTTGCACACATTATCGAGTCCTGGTACCTTCTAAAAACATTATTCTCTGAGAGACTAATTAAAGGAATGGTTCAACCACACATTTAAATTGTCATTATTTACTCACCCTCATGTCGTTCCAAACCTATAAGCTCTCAGATTTCATCAAAAACATCTTAATTTGTGATCCGAAGATGAACGAAGGCCTTATGGGTTTGAAATGACATAAAGGTGAGTGAACTTTTGGGTGAATTATCCCTTTAAAAGCTAAAAAGGTTTTGTATAACTTGAGGAAATATGCAATTTTGAAAAAAACTGAATGTTTTTGTATGTATCAGATGATCTATAGGTGATCTGATTAAGAGGCAAAAACTATAAAGGGTGTGATATATGTATTTCAGAAAGGTCCCAGTGCTCGGTCGTGTCACAAAATGTGCATCGACTCTCAGCGGAGGCAAATCTACACACTGGGCCGTTATCTGGACTCTTCTGTCAGGAACAGCAAGTCACTGAAGAGTGACTTCTATTGCTATGACATTGACGCCAACACGTGGACTCTCCTAAGCGAAGACACGTCCGCTGATGGAGGACCCAAACTCGTGTTCGACCACCAGGTACGCATTTTATATGGATATATGCCCTCATACCACCAGGAGTCTCCCTTGTACAGGTTTATGATGAACAGTTCAGTATCTCTCAGGTATTTGGGCAAACCGTCTGTCTTTCTCTCTCTCTCAGATGTGCATGGACTCTGAGAAACACATGATTTACACTTTTGGTGGTCGAATTCTGACATGTAATGGCAGTGTGGATGACGGCCGGACGTCGGAACCTCAGTTCAGCGGGCTTTACGCATATCACTGTCAAGCTGGCAGCTGGAGTCTGCTCAGAGAAGACTCGTGTAACGCCGGGCCGGAGGACATCCAGTCCCGCATCGGACACTGCATGCTCTTCCACACGGTCCGTCTCCTTAGTAATGACCCATAAAGTGCTCTGAGCTGCAACTCAGATATGTTGCATGCTGACCTCATATTTTTGATAGATGCATTTGTGGCTTTTCTGGGATGAATTAGGACTACATAAATATACCTGAACAAGATTTCCCAATAAGAATAAGAAAGTTGATTGCAAAAATGGTTTTAAGACAGATGATTGGTGAGTTTTTTTATTTATTGGTGGTATACATTTATTGGTGTTAAGTGGAATTTATGGGTGGTTTTTACAACAAATTTGATTTGACAATTTTTCTTTTCTCCCCCACAGAGAAATCGCTGCCTGTACGTTTTTGGAGGTCAGAGGTCCAAAACGTACTTGAATGATTTCTTCAGTTACGACGTTGATGGTGACCACGTGGAGATCATCTCAGATGGCACCAAGAAGGACTCAGGCATGGGTATGATGTCATTAGCAAGATATAGATTTGTAAAAATACTGGGGATTTCTTATAGATTTTTTTGTCATAGTGTAACAATAGCTATGTTTCCATCACCCTGCTTTTATGCGCATTTTGAAGTATCGCATCTGAAACGAGTAATGGAAATGCCATATTGTTTTTGACTTTGAAAAAGGGGTTAATGCGAATAATGGGAGATTATTTTGCGAATAAATTCCTCCATGTGCATCAAAAAAGTCATGTGACTTTGTTATAGGATGGCAAAACCTGACTAACCAGCAAACCGCTTGCACAGTATCTGAAATGTAATGGTCATTCTTAAATGCCCGAGCAAAGTCTGTCATCAGTATTTCTGTATAACTATCCAAACTTTCTTACACGACTGCGTTTTGCTCTGAGGCACAAACTATTTATTATGTAAGAAACTTATTATATTCAGTTCTATATTCCCACTTTTCTTAGTAATATTTAGTTCCAGTTTATCAGGAAGGGACAATTTTGCTCTCTTTGGCTTGTTGGATGGAAACGTTGCTTATTCGCTATTTAGTTTTTTTTGCAATATTCCAAATTTACGCTTAAATTAAATTCGCAACTTTGGATGGAAACCCAGCTAATGGCTCGGAGAAGACACTCCTTTAAAGGAGAGCAGAGGAATCTTAAGCATGAAGGTGACGACATGTTCAGAAATAGAGTTGAATCAGGTGGGGATTATGTCACTGCTGAGGCGAACATGTGATCTGTTACAGTTCAACAGCTAAATCAACCTGACATCATCCGTCTCCGTGACACTGATATACACAGATCTGCTGGTCTGGATGATAGTGATGAACGTTTCTCGTGAGGATAGTCCTGATGAGGGGTAAATATAACAGCTCTTTCCTGAGCAGGGAGACCAGGTGTACAACATGCTGCTGTACAAAGAACACGGATTCTGACTCTCATCAAGACATTCTCCTCTGAAGACTCGGCATGAAATATACAGTTTAATATTTAAAGTCTTCTCTGTTAGATTTGCAGCCTACGATGACTCTGGTTAAGGCATTATGTTAAGGGTATTGCTAGGTGGTTACTTACTAACCCAAGTCTCTGTGATATTCTGGTCCCTACTTAGGGCACAGATTCCTCCCTTATTGAACATTAGGGCTTTTCTTTTACCTGTGATTTGTTACAAATCATTTTCGAAATAAAGCTAAAATATAAATATTAGTTTAAAACCCAAATTAAAATTTGAAATGTTGGCAACTAATTAAAATAAGTTATATTGGAGGCATAAAAAATATTATAAATGTATTAAAAGCTGATAAATAAACAGACAAGAAAATGTATAATAGAATAAATATAAAAATAAAAGTTCATTCAAAATACAATTAAATGCTATAATAGTATATAAATAACCGTCTTCGCAGCGTCTGCCCTCTCTCGGCACACATCAGCATTGAACACTCAATTTGTTCTCAGAATTTCGATTGGCTTCTGAAGAACTGAGCTAGTTCTTAGAAAATACTTCATGCCTACACACTTGTGGTGATTTGCTCCCCTAACACACTTGTTTGATTACTCACGTCAGCCACACATGCATACAAATGAAACTCACACGCACAATCAAGACTTCTAACAAAGCAGACTTTGTAAAACGTCTGTGATCAGCTTGGAGAAGAATCTGGTGAACAGACAGGTCGTCATGTCTGCACACCCTCATAATGGCCCCCATTTCTCTTTCGCTTTCTCTATAATCAGTAGCGATAGCATGATGTTGTGTCAAGCTTGAAGGAACATACCAAATCAAACATCCAGTTCACCGAGTGGAGAGGCGCAGAAGGTGAACGAGTGTGAGAGCTCTGTGTGAAGACTGTGCAGACACAGGCCTGTGACACACTTCCTGTTCCCATAAACAGATTGTGTAAAATCTCAATGGGCGACTTGACGCAACGAGAGAGTATAAAAAGACCTCTGTGTTCTCTGTTATCGCGTTAGAGAAAGATGTGTGTGCGACGAGGACAGGGGGTGACAGAAAGAGAGCAAGAGCTAGAAGTCTGCGGAGAGACAAAAATAAGACTGAACAAAACACAATTTACCAGGAAGGAAACAGTGAGCCCAAACAGACCTTAAAATAATAGTTTACCACCCAAAAATCATTTATCATGTAGTTTCAAACCAGGGTGATGTGTTTTGAGCACAAAAACAATACAAAATGTGTGTGAATAAAATGGAATTGCAGGCCATTCAAATGACCTGAAGCTGTCCTGGGACTTTATTCAGTTTATTTGACAACTGCTGTGCATTTCAGTGCATGAATACACCAATGCTAAATCAAGAATTTATTTCATTTGGGTCGAAACGTTTGGAAAATGGAAGAGAATAGAGACCACGGAGTGAAACAAGAGAAATGAACTAATTGAAATATAACTTGATTGAAAATCAGTTCCCTGGGTCACCTGTGAATTATGCAGTTATTTAATTTATTATATAAAGTATGTGTGTATGTATGCATGCATGTATATGTATCTATATGCATGTATATAATTTAAGAATTATTAAATATAATTGACTAATAATATTTTTCATATTTTTGTACTAATATAATATTAAATAGTGTAAACATGAATGTACAGCAGTGCTTAAATAATTTTAAATATAAATATAAAAACTAATTCAGTTATATGAAGGTAATAGAATAATTATAACAATAATAAATACAAAATTAATAAAAGTACAAAATTAAATACATTCTGTAAATTCACTTACTAATGCTATATTTATATAAATATAATGTTTTAAATATTTTGTTATTAATATATTATTAATCAAATATTTTAGAACATTATTAAAAATGAATGCTTAAAAATATTTAATATATCTGTGGTTATATTAATGTACTAAAGAAATAATGCCAAACTTCATGGCCGATTTAACAATAAATACAATAATTTTGGTAATTCACTCACCATTTCCGGGTGGGGCAAAACATTTTTTATTTTTTACCTTTCGGACAGCATTTGTCGATTCTGGCTGAAAAAATGATGTAATTATTGGACATAAAATGATCACCTCTAAGCTGCTACATTATAATGCTTTAAACTGTTTATGGCTTCTCTTAATGATCTAAGCTAAAGTCTGTGTTTGTGTTGCAGTACCAATGACAGGATTCACTCAGCGTGCCACCATCGACCCAGAGCTCAACGAAGTCCACGTTCTATCAGGACTCAGCAAAGACAAAGACAAACGCGAGGAGAATGTACGCAACTCCTTCTGGATCTACGACATTGCACGCAACAACTGGTACGTGTGTTCTAGGACACGCTGTTCATCTGTACAGCACTGCACATTGAATGCTAATGAGTACACTAGACCTGTGTTCATATGCTGTGGCCCAGAGGACTGCCTGCATCGGTAATCCACAGAGCGCTTCATTCCTGAGGTTTTAGATTGGCATACACTGCTGGAAAAGAAGCAAATCTTCAGTTATGATGAAAAAAACATGCTCTTTCCTTCCTGGACTGTATGTTCTCTTTTCAATACATTGAACATACATTACAGAGCCAATGATGAGTGTAAAATATGCATCATACAAAACCTCCTTATATAAATTGTTCTCAACTTGCACACACATTCACATTAATTGAATAAAGCCAGAGCGAAAGTTGTATTTCAAAGGCCTGTCTGACCTTCAGAAAGGGAGTTGGTGACAATCAAACAGGAACAGAATGTTCTCTGCTTGCGTGTGGGTCTGGCCACTCTTGTCTGCGTGCGTGTGTGTGTGTGTGTGTGTGTGTGTGTGTGCTAAATGTGCTTTGTACTTAAACTGGGGAGAAAAACCCTTTGTTCTCTACGCTAATCGAAGCAGTTGGCTTATGGCTTCTGAAAAATCAGTCTGTCAGTGTTTCCTTTGGATCTGGTGTACTGGTTTCTGTCGTTTTGTTTATTTGACTTGATTTGGGTGGGTGTGTGTACACTTTTCTTGGACCGTATGCACAGTTTAGTATGAGAGACTAAGTCTGTGTGTTTGTCTGCAGGTCATGTGTTTATAAGAATGACCAGGCGGTGAAAGACAACCCCACTAAGACCCAACAGGAAGAGGAACCTTGTCCTCGTTTTGCTCATCAGCTAGTCTATGATGAGTTACACAAGGTGATGTAGATCATTTCACTTCCACACCCACTGTAAATATGAATTGAATATTTATGAACAGTGTGGTTTAGGATTGGCTGATTAGCAATCTGACCTGATAAAATGTAATATTTAATAGGAAAATGTAATATTAAAAATTCAATCAAATTATTACAATGTTTAAACTTTAGTATTAATATATAGAATTACTAATAATAACAGTCTTAATATAAAATTAGGCCATTGACGTCTTATTAACTAGCTGTTTAATCATTTATTTTGTGAAATTTAACAATAAAATAATTATCTGTACCTGATTATTCAAAAAGATATCTGGTCTGTTGTGTATCTTTTTTTGGAATGATTCTGTTGCCCAAAATGATTGCAAATTACCAGATGCAACCGCATTTAAATGATAAGATTGTAACCTTTTGAACATTCGTAGAGACATCTAAATATACATTATATTTACCTCAGGCACTTTGACAGCTTGAGCTGATAAAACACTCATTTCCTTAATTGCTTTGCTGATTAATCAAAGCAATTAGCAGGGGATTGATATGATGATATGGTACACAGGTGCATTACCTTTTCGGCGGAAACCCAGGGAAGTCCAGCTCACCCAAAATGAGATTGGATGATTTCTGGTCCCTAAAGCTGTGCCGGCCTTCCAAAGAATATCTGCTTCGACACTGCAAATACCTCATTCGTAAATACAGGTACAAATGTACTTTCATATGCCTGTTACAGTCTGCTGCTCAGTGACTCATTATTATGACCTCTCACTTCTTGATTAGAAAATCGTGCTTCAGAATAATATTTACTGAAGTAAGTCGTCTGGTCGCTCTCTGTCTGAAGCCAAAGAAAGCTGTCAGATGCTCTTAGTTTCCAAACATTGCTAGGAAAGCGTTTGATATCTCTCCATGTTAAACACTTTGTCGAATGTTAATATGAAGAACATGATCCTGCTGTCATCTGAATGTAAACCAGTTGGACCCAGCTGTATTATGTAATTGCAGTGTCATGCAGCACTGCAGTTAGTGATTAAATTACAGTAGTAGTTTTCCATCAGTGCATGCGATTTCTGCACTTTTAGTGCCATCAGGTGGCCATATTTGGTTACTCAATGGAATAGTAGGGGGAAAAAACAAACCGTTTTTTACATTTTAAGGTTTCAGAGTTTTTAACATGCTTGCTGCCTTGTGTGTGTTTGCAGGTTTGAGGAGAAGGCTCAGACTGAGCCCTTGAATGCACTTAAATATCTACAGAATGATCTGTCTCTTACCGTGGACCACACCGACCCTGATGAGACAAAAGAGGTCTGGACCCACCAAAAAGAAACTGTTACATTTAATGATTAAGCTTGTAATTAACAACCATTTAAGCTGTTGTTCGAGTCAGTTTGTGCATTTACATGTTTGTTTTCAGTTGGGCTAAAGCATAGTCTGACTGAAATTGTATTAGGCTCTATACATGTTTCATCATTAAGTGCTTTTTGTGTGTTTGTCTCCTGTAGTTCCAGCTCTTACCCTCCGCTCTGTTCAAATCCAGCTCAGACTTCATTCCTCTAGGTGAGAGCACTGAAACAATCACATTCTTCTACAACTGTACAAATCAGTGCAGAAGCTTTTCAGATGTGCTTTGATACTTAATGATTTCTGTCCTTCTCTTCATCACAGGCTTTTCAGATGTGGATCAGACGTACGCCCAGCGCACACAGCTGTTCGACATGCTTGTCAATTTCTTCCCTGACAATATGACCCCACCCAAGGGTAACCTTGTCGACCTCATCACCCTGTAGCCACGCCCCACACAGTAGACCACACCCTCTTTTCACCTCTCAGACTCCTCCCACCCAAAACAGAAGTTATTTTTCTACATTTTCCACCCAAGGTGTGCCGTGCCCACCTCCTGTGTTTCCTCCTACAGAAGTAATGCCACTTAAACGTCACTGAGACTTGCTTAAAAATGCAGAAATATTATTTTCTACTCTGGAGTACCAGGGTTGTGCTTTTTTTAATTATTAAGTCGCGTTAGGTTTAAGAATTAGGTTTAAATTTGCATATCTGCCAAATTTAGCACTGACTTGATTTTTCTTTTTTAAACAAATTTAAGCTTAATTTCGAGTTTGAGTTTATCATTCAAATTTTATTTCATACAAGTTGAAATGTAGGTGTTATAAATCTGATCAATTTACATCATAAAGGGGTGGAATTGATTTATGAACTGTGATCATCATGAGTTCCTTTTTGCCTTGCTATTTTAAATCATATTTTTATGGACAAACACTTGCGCTGAGTCAATGATCAGAGAGCGCCCTCTAGAGTCAGTTCACTCTCAATACTGGGTTTTAATACTGGCTTCCATCTAAACCTGCTGCTATTGGATGCTACCATGACATTCGTTCTTTCTTCGACTCATTAATATTGATGAAACACCCGATTCCATAACTAAGTTCTCATCCACTTATATTAAAATGAATATAGTGACATGTATGAGGTGTAATGCACACATTTAGGTACACAAGAACTGTTTTCCACCATGTGTAGGAATGCAAATATTATGATCCTTCATGGCAACACTTTGTACTTTATAACAGGTCATTACACTTGTATGGATTAGCGAACACAATTAGACCAACCGAAGACATGGATGATTAGAGGTTTTGAAGTGTAGATTGCTGTTTACTTCAGGTTGTGCTGCTTTTGTCTGAACTCAGTATATTCCTGTGTTACATGGACTGTTCAGCTTACTGGTACCAACTCAAAGGAGCCTTATTGGGACCACCGAAGACAGAAGAGACCCTCACTATTTATTATTAATATTATTTCTTGAGCCCTGAATGTCATGTCTTATGTTCTGTCTCTCTCTCTATGATGGCATAGAGACGTCTATATGTGCTCTTCATTCTGTATGAGCTTCCGGATTGTGGACAGATGAAAGTGTGTTGGAAGAAAGTCTTCCATATAGTCCATCTGGATTACTTGGTCTCCATTTGTGCAGTGTTAGTTTAACAGCAGTTATTTTTGTTGTTTGTCTCCCTGTGCACGAGTAGGAAGTGTTTGCCCTGCAAAAACAAAAAGATCCGGTAATTGGATCGCTCTTAAATTTGTTAGTTTTGGCTTCGCCCACGCAGAAACCAAAGGCTCAAAGAACCATGGGACAGTACATTCTGCTTCACCCTGCTGATTGTGTCCTCCCAAGTGTCACTTCTCAATTCCCTGAAGTCAGTATTAGCTGTAACTTAGCTCTGCGGAGATACACTCACGGCACACTGGAGTGTGGAAGTTTGTGATTGGATCATTTGTGTGTATACGATTGGAAACCAGGGCTTACTTTTGCCTTTCGTAGATTTAGCATTGTTTTTGTGCCAGGAAGAAAGTTCCTGAAAAAAGGTATGAAATCGAATATACACGAGGATCGACACTTACAACCGGAGACTTTCGCACTTAATGCCAAATACGTTTTCTTGTTTTCAGTGTACATTTCTGCAGTGTCAGAGATGAAACGACTTTCTTTTCCTCTCTCCTGGAAATCCTCATCTCGTCGAGCCTCCTCTGCTCTTGAGCGAGGGTACGTTGAGATGTCAGCACTACACTGTGGCTCTCGTGAATGTGTAGAACCTATTAAAGAACTGCATTGTATGTAATGTACATAAAGAATAAAGATTGTATTTTGTTCAATTTTTCTTAAATATTGTCTTGGTCTTCCATTAAAGTAGACCTAAAAACTTTATTTGAACAAACCAAAGTTTTATTCATCTACAAATCCTGAAAAGTGTCATGGTTTCCACAGAACAATTAAGCAGGACAACCGTTTTCAATGTTGATTATAAGAAATATTACTTGAGCAGTGAATGATTTCTTAAAGATCATACGCGACTGGAGTAATTGCTTCTGAAAACAAAGTTTTGCGTCACAGGAATAAATTCAATAAAAAAAAAAATCAAAATATAAACCTCTTTTAAATTGTAATTATTGTAAATATTTGTAGTTAACTTTTGTGAACAAACTTCTTTCAAAACCATTAAAAAATCTTACAGACCCCAAACGTTTGAACAAAAGTTTATGAATTGTGTTATCATTTAAGACATCCCAACTTAAGACACACTTAAAACAACTTATTTTTTTAATTTATATTAGAAATCGTGGCCATCCCCATCCAATCTGACAGAGATGAAGCTTCCAGTGTATCAGACCCCTGTTGTTTGCACACAGCAGCAAACTAACTTTAAATACAGAATTCAAACATATATTCAACCTTAATACTTTGGTGGAAGTACAACAGCTAAACTGAAACAGCAGTGAATCTCTTATATTGAAAATGTATATTTGTGTAGAGCATGCAAATACAATAGTAGTAATAAAAAAACATGTTTTGGTGAAATCAACATCAAAACCATTAAATAAAGCTTAAAAGAAAAAGATGATCTTTCTGATTAAAGACAATGACACATTATGATTTTATACCTGTAACTAAACTTAAAGAATGTTAGTGAGTTGTGTTGGATTTAGTGTCAAACGTTTCAGGTTGACTAGACTGAAAACCTTCATACGGGCATGATTACCAACACCGAGACAGTGGAGTGGAGCAGATGGAAGATAATGTCATTATCAGTATCTGCCAATCATGGGGTCACATACTTTTGACAGTCTAATTTACCAGGATGAATTATCCATTGGTCCAAGTGTAGTTTGGAGCATATGAGTGTTAATCTTTTCTAAACAGAAAAACTAATTATAAAATAAGTATTATATACAAGCACAACAATTACATTCTGCTCAAGAAATAATTCGTTTCCACTGGATAAATGTGATTTCTGCTCCTCAAAAAGTGATGGAAATGTCTATAGTAGTAATGTATTTTATGCTCAGTTTTATCAGGTAGAAACAACTTTGTGAGTTCTCCCCAGAACACAAATAAATGTAAATATCACAGAAATCCACTGGTCAGAATCTGTGACTGTAATTAGCATGTAACTGGACATTGCTAGACAGCATCATAAGGCACACTCAAAGGCAGTGAACTCAATGCCTTATTTTGGCCAGCTTCACATTTAGAGAATGCAGATGCTTTGCAGTGGGAAAAATCTCAATTCTTTTTTAATTCAATACTGAAAATTATTGGACCAAATATAAATCATAAATGGGCTATTTTACCTAATGTTTGTCATATATTTTATGTTCATCAAATTGTTAATTAGAAATCTGTTGGTGAGCTGAAGAAATGTTAAGGCACAAAGAGAGGCCACAGATTGTACATTGACGTTCCATTAACAGATTTCCCTTCCCTTTACACAGTGACACAAAGCGTAAAAACATTTCCGCTCTTTCTAGCCCATACTTGACATTCAACTACTTAATTACAGTATATACAGCCAGGAACCAAATGAAACCATTGTCGTTTGATAGTCTTTGCAAATCTCTGCTTTCTCTACATTCTGGCTGGTCACAATTTACCGTTATGAGAGCAGCAGACGGTTCATCTTATGCATTACAAGTGTGTATCTTCTTCATCAATGATGTCCTCTTTCAGCAGGTTGTCGATGGGGACGATCCAGCTGTCGTTGAACTCCCCGTTCAATGTCAGTTTCTTCTCTTGCATCTCTGGCTGTACCTCCATCACCTCCAGTGTGGGATTGTCATGATAACCGTTCTCCACTGTCTGGAGCTCTTCTGTCAGGTGTTGCTGCCGAGGGGAAAGTATTGTTACATATTGGGATGTTAGACTGCGCAACACTTTGGAATTCTTAAAGTACCTTTCAACTTTGACTCGAATCAATCAGAACATGCATCATTCAGATAAATGTATCGAAGGTAAGGCCCAAATCAAGCAATGTGAGTGATTCACCGTTGTGTTTGGAATTGAGCATTACCTGGTTCTTCCTGTAGGATCTGCGATGATAAGTGCAGTATGCTGCAAAGCAGCACAGAATGAGCACCAAAGCACCACAGGAAGCCAAGATGGCGATCAACGGCTCTGGTATCGTGTCCTTATTTTCATCGTCCTTTCTGCAAAGCATCATTGTTTGTAACTCCACTGACAGGTTCTTTGGTAGGTTGGTAGTTTCCGGTATCTCTTGGTCAGCTGGAAATAGAAAAGGATTTGAATTGCTATACATTGTTTTACTTATGTTATCAATCCAGTGGTTCCTCTATAATAAGGCTTTAATATGTTTGGAATCCATAACATTTCCCTCACCATCTATTATTACTTTTGCAATTAATCGTTTGTCTTTAATTGTTATGGTCACCGAGCAATTTCCTTTCATCTTCTGACCCAGCGTCTTACAGGCTTGACGCACGATGTTCTCCTGTGTGAACAAAATCAATATTAAAATGGTAGCACTTCTTGTTTTAATACATGTTTTGCTCATTTTCAAGTCATTCACTTCACACTGCTGTTCATCAAGAAATGTTTTCAGGCTCCATTTAATAGATTGTTCGGTATGGAAGCCCGTTTCTTCCATGGGATAAAAAATAAAAAGGTATCCGCAAGTCTTGTGAGAAAAAACGGTATACAATGAGATTTTTGACTTTCTCACAAATCTCAGTTTTGAATTTGCTTGCAGTTCTGAATTCACTCACTTTATCATTTGTTTTCAGAAAATTGCAAGATATAAACTAAGTCACAATTACCATTTTATATTTGTTATTGTGTGGTGGAAACTGGCTTCCTTAGTTTTCTGATTGATTTGACTGTTATTTAACAATGTATTTTAGTTTATAGAGATTCTTGATATTGACTTGTTAGTGAATTGTAGAATGTAAATGAGTTCTCTGTGACCAGGACTGGAGTGATTGTCAATGTTAGTGTCATTTATGTGCTCACCTCAGTGCTGCTGCTTAGATCATAGGAATGCTGCAGAAGAGACAATCCACAGGATCATTTACAGTATCACGATCAAGAACATAAACAATATATAAAGAAAAACATGAATGTTAGTGTTTTACAGTAGAGGTGCTGGCATTTTCATCACTTCG
Organism: Gymnocypris eckloni scoliostomus; assembly: GCA_027564155.1. Lineage (NCBI taxonomy): Eukaryota > Metazoa > Chordata > Actinopteri > Cypriniformes > Cyprinidae > Gymnocypris > Gymnocypris eckloni. Next base: position 463,545 of record CM050432.1, read on the forward strand.
CTGGCCTGGTATGATCGAGGCAGTAGTTGTTTGTGCTTTCGTGGTCCCAAAACTTTGAGAAGCAGTAGATTTAGAGTCTGGTGCTGCTGTACTTGATAATGTAGCTGAAAAGTACCATGAAAAGGAGACACTTTTTAGTAGTTCACACTAAATTTACACTCTTTGCTCGCCCTTTTGTCATTCTGAACTTATTTGTGCCTCTGTGGAGCACAGCAGGATATATTTTGAGAACGTAATGCTCTTTCCCATACAATGAGCATGTAGTGACTGTGAGTTGTAAAGTAAAAAACTAACAACACAGAAATCACATGCGTGATTTATTTATGTGAAATTAAATTGTTACTAACTGAAATAGCGCTCAAATCTCAGTTGCATACAGTGTGTACACATTCGTGTTGGAGTGCCGAATCAGGGATGCCAAAATGCATTGGTTCTTGTATGTTTTGCTACTTTGTTTTGTATTGTGTCGTCACACTGATTATAAAAGTACAGCGCGAACATTCTTCAAAAGTGCTGCTTTTGTGTCCAGTGGAAGAAAGTAAGTCATACGAATTGGAATGACATGAAGGTGAGTAAATAACAACATCATTTTCTTGCATTTCCATTAATAAATATTCAAGCATTGCTGTGTTGTGTTGTGCAGTCATAAAGATTGTACTACAGTGATTCCTGTGACTTACAATTTCTGGTAACATCAGATGGGGTTGTCTGTGTAGACAAGAGTTGGGTGGTGCTATCTGTAGAGATGCTGGTTGCAGGTTTATTTAAGTTGGTGGTAACTTGGATGGGATTGGTTGTGATGACCTTTGTAGTTGAATCTTGAGGATTGTTGTTGAAGGCTGTAGGAGTAGTGCCTGCGTTTGATGTCTTGGGTTGAATTGTTGTGATTTGGGTTGTGACAAGATCATTTTTTGAGTTTGTGTTACTGGATAGGTTAGTCACTGTTGAAGATGTCCCCGTCGGTTCTGGTGAAGTGCCTTTAGTGGTCATTGGAGTAGCTTGTGTATTGGAATTTGGTGAGGAGGATAGAGTGGGACGTTCAGGGGGCTCCGGTGAGGTGAGTGTAGTGGTGAGTGCAGTAGACGCCAATGAGGCAGAAGAAGTGGTGGCTTTAGTGGACACCAATGAAGTGGGTGTAGCGGTGAGTGCAGTAGATGCCAATGAGGCAGAAGAAGTGGCGGCTTTAGTGGACACCAATGAGGTGGGTGTAGCGGTGAGTGCAGTAGACGCCAATGAGGCAGAAGAAGTGGCGGCTTTAGTGGACACCAATGAGGTGGGTGTAGGAGCGAGTGCAGAAGACGCCAATGAGGCAGAAGAAGTGATGGAACTCAGTGTGATGAGTAGAGGGGTTCCCTTTGAGGCAGTAGTTGTACCATCATCATTAGCATTGCACCGCATGCCTTGCAGGAGGGTGCCTATGATGAACAAGCAAAACAGACAGTTAAGAAATTAATTTCAAATGAATTCTGTGCAATTGCTGTAACGCAGCATTTTAGGTAAACAGTAGAAGTGCTGGTGAAAATTATTTCAAGCATTCTAACAAGATTCTTCTTTGCTAACTTTCTAGTGTGTTCAATCAACTGATAAAAGTAACGAACAAATCAGACTACTTTTCAGGAGTATTTTTGCTGTGTTGATCACATAGCATATTACTTTGTTTAAACCAGGAATCGAGAGCTAAACTCTGTCAGTCTTAATCTGGATCCTGTTTTGTATGTGAATATCAAGTATCATGACTTAAATTTGATTCATTAGTCTGTAAATGTGCTAATTCCTGTATAACTGCATCATCAGCTAAACTTTATTGGCAGTGATTTAATGGTAAGCTTGGGGTTATTCAAACAGATCCTCTTTTCTTTTACTTTAATTGCATATACTGTATGTGGAGCAGGTTTCTTTCTTCTCGAGGTATGTTGAATTTTGTGATTTTATCGTTTTGTGCTTATTTATGCACATCATATTGCTATTATTATGTCTTGATGTAACATCATAGTGGGAGTTTATCTCTGTTTTGGCTGGACAGGACACTCCATACAATAACTTAGGAAGTAACACACCTATGGGCGGTACCTCAGATGCCAAAACAATGGTGTACAAATCTGCTTCATATTCTCTTGAGGCTTAAAACAATAGCCTTTCCTTAAATTGAGGCTCTCAAGTTCATAATTATATTTGGTAATCGACAGATTTCTAGCTACTGACCCAGTATTTATCAGAGGTACAGTTGCTTTAATATTATTTTACAAATGATATCCTGTGCAGAAAAAGAAAGACAAACCAAATGTAAGCTGATATTCCTTTTTAAACATCATCGGCTCATTCGAGACACTTAATTTAGAAACAGCGACTGTTTTTATCAATCAGTAGTGGTTGTTGTAGAAACAGGGCATGGTTTCTGTTGGGATGGGGGGTCTTGTTGAGAAGCTGTTTATCTTGGTTGGTGAGCCAATGTTGTCTTTCATTTAGCCCTCTGTCTAATCACCATCTTATCACAGCCTTGCATTTCCAAAAATAGGGCTGCTGCTAATCACTGCTCCAGACCTAAACTAAGGCTTTTCGCTGCACTCTATTGACCCTTGTTTCTAAGAAGCCAATGAATTACCATGAAACTGCACATTTATTTGAGTAAAGGAAAGTGTAAGATTGGTGTTTTGACTCTTATCGTGCTTCATCGTCACCCTGTGGTTTCCATTAGTTCCATCGTTAGGACTGACCCTCGTTGACCCTGCTGTCAGTTGCGGTCTGTTTATTACCCACTGACAGGGCTGCTGGCCGTAACACTATCAATGCAGAGACTGTGTGGAGAAAACCCAGACATTTCACCTGCATAGATATATCATACTCATGGGTAGCCCTTCACAGAGGCTTACGATACACTCTTATATCTGTCCTACAGACCCCCACACTCTCACTTAGATTTCAGTAGTCCCAGATAACAAGAGCTCACTCGTCTTAAAGACTGCATCAGATCAAATGTAGGTGATCCTGTATTTGTAGCCTGAAATATTGTCTTTTTCTCATCAATTGTGTCTCAGGATTGTTGCCAGAACGTTTGTTGGAAGTCTTGTTTGGAATAATTGAGATTTTTAAATGTTTTTAAAAGAAATCTAAAACACTCACCAAGGCTGACAACTGTAATATTGAGGATTATTACAGTTTAAAATTCATTTTAAGGGGCAGTTTTGTTGACAGGACTGTAATGTTTTAAGGGCATTAATAAAGTCTTAAATTGTTTCTTAATTGCAGTTTGTGGATTGATAAAGTTGTATTACATTGTATGGTACTAATTTCTTTGAATAGGACGTGCACACCCCAGTCTACCACCCCCCTCCCCAACTGTGTGCGGGACCTCTTTGGGCCCCTAGCTTGCCCCCTCTCCCCATTCTATTCAGGGTTAACTCTTCCCAACGGGAGGGGGGCAGGGAAGATGGGATTTGGGGCTCCTTTATGGACCTGAGTCACAACTAACCCCTCTATTGAGGTGAGGAGAGACTTTGAATATAAAATGCACACAATGAATGAAAGACAGACAGAAGAAAGGAAGGAGGAGTCTGAGAGGGCTGGACAGAGGCCGAACAAGGTCAGCGGGTATTTATGTGCATTCCTCATGACACACGTTATCAGATATCATTATGGCGTCAATAGAACTGTATCAAGTTTTTGAGGATTAAATACTCGGTGTGAAGTATCGAAGCTGAAGTGCTACATTTTTTTAATTTAAGGATAAAGTGTTTTTGAGTAATTGCAAGCACTCTGTATTTATGGGCTGTATTTGAGCGCATCTGCTGGAGAATGTGCTTTATTTGGCTAAGAAAGATTAGCTGCTAATGGAGTAAAGTATCCGTGATAAAGTGAAGGATTCATGGGTGGAGAGGGAGGCTGGGTTAGAGGTTGGATTAGAGAAGGGAGTTGAAGATCGTGGCAGTGCCAGTTGCAGACGTTATACATAATAAGCAGATCAGAAAAGGAGGGGAGAATGACGGAGGGGTCATCTTTACAATCTCAAGATACGGAGGCCAGTCTCTCCCGCTCTTTCTCTTACACATCTCTCTTATAAATATTAGATGCTCTCACGTTAAGCAGGGAAGTGCATTACTTCGAGGTGCAACGTGAAGACCAAAATAAATCCGAATTGTGTGGCTTTTAGTCCATGAATAGTTCCTATTAGTTTGAGGCCATGGTGCTAGTAGGGCCAAAACAAAGTTTTAGCTGCATATACTCAAATTCTGTTCTTTTGGGTTTTCTATTCATCAAAGTATGCTGAAAAAAGGTTGATTTCAGCACAGATAATATTTAAGAACCATTATTAACAATTAAACACAAAATCAGCATAGAATGATTTCTGTAGAATCACAAAAGACCGGAGTAATGAAGCTGAAAATTCAGTTTTGTTATCACAGGAATACATTTTATTTTAAAATAAAAATCAGTTGTTTTAAATTGTAATAATATTATTCAATCTTTTCAGTATTTTTAATTGAATAAATGCAGCCTTAGTGAGCATGAGAGACTGCTTTAAAAACATTGAGAAATATAACTGATCCCGAACTATTGAGCTTGAGGTTTGTTTCCAGTTTAAACAACCTTTGATTTATTTAAGTATTTTGGTCACCATCTATTAAAGTACTGCTAAATACACCATCTATTTCAATTGTATTCAACTATTTCTTTTTCATTATTATTATTATTGTGGTATAAAATTACTCATACCATAATTTAAGATTTCTTTGGATGACCAGCTTGTAGCTCATAGCTGTAATGCAAGCTAAACTGTCTATTTGAAATGAGACAACCCCACCCAAACTTCCTGTGCAAAAAGGAAACACCTCAACAAAGGACCGAAAACCATGTGTAATCAAGGCTTTTCTTGGGGTCTTTAAAACACTACGCCCCCTCGGGTTTCTCATCTACTCTTGCATCATATAAATCAGTATTTAATTCCTTAAACTCTCTTGTATCAGGAACAATGTCATCATTTGGCTGATAGATGTAGTAAGACCGAGAGAGCATGAGGAATGGCACAGAGGAGAGAGGAAACAAGTGCCACAACTTCCCTGGGATAAGGGATGTTGATGAATACTTTCCTACCCATTGTTCTGCACTTTCCCAAGCCTTGTGTAAGACAGCTCTGTCAGGCCAGAGCACTGCCAAATAATACTTTGTTGCAGTCAGTTTATTTTCGCTGATTTAAATGTTGAGGCTTCCTTGACAGTAGAGGATGGAGGAAACCTTATGCAGCACAAGAAGCCCTCAAAACTCCGGTTTATCAACACATGGCACCTTTATAAATACTCTGAGGTAAACAACATGGCCTACATTTGATCAATGGCTAAATTCATAAAAGCTGAGATTACAACATCCTCATGTTTTTGCACTACAAACAATCAATTTCAAACAACTAATCAGCCCTTTTAGAAAAGGCTGACTGAGACCGAGTCAAATGGTGCATTTTACAAGGTTGGCTAAACAAAACACGAGTGCTTTTCTAATGACTGTCAGGCTGATGTCAGGACAGCAGGTGCACCGCACTGATAATGAAAGAATAACAGCCCTCCCTCACATCCCTCTGGAGTCTGAGACGCACTTCTTCTTTAATTGTGTGCTGTTTGTAATTTCAGCAAAGCAGCTGACAGACAGAAGTGTTGAGTGGCACAGATGCTGCACTTCCCAGAGCTCGCTGCAGGACATGCGGTCAGGTGCTTTTACTTTAATAGCCACTGTCAGCTAAATCGGAGTTGTTTTATGATAACCATCTTTGAGTTATAAACATAATGCTGAACAGATTAGTTGCTGGTGTGAATTCAAATATGAATTTATGAGAATGTTATTCAAAATGTTCAAAATATCATGGGGAATGTTACTTTTGAATATTCTCTGAGTGTTCTGTAACAAGTAGTAACATTTAAAATAATAATAATAACAATATGTCCAACTAAAAAGTTTCTGAAATAAAACGTTCCATGAACAATAACGCATGTTCTATATTAACATTACTGGAATAAAGTCTCTTCATAACTTTGAGAGAACTTTGTCAGAACATTATCTCCTGTTCTGAAAGCGCTGTGTTTGATGTTGTTTTTAAAAACACTAAGCCTTTATAAACATTACAAACAGATGTTTCCTTTAACACAACTCAATTTCTGAGACAATTTCGATCATTTTTTTGACCCATTAATAAATGACTAAACAAAGTCCGCTTCTGTGAATTAAATGTTAAAGTAGGACCTGTGCTAGAGTAGTTCACACTAACGGTTTAAATCATTACTGGCGGGAATTATGAGGACGCTGAAACAATCTAAAGCATTTAAACAAGTTCTGAAAATCTGTTTATATTCAACGGAGGTGTTTGAATTATCAACCTGAGCAAAGTTATCAATCGCGTTAGATTGACGCCACTAATGATTAATTATGAGACATGTTTAAGATGAATTAACATCTAAGCAGCGTGCGAACGCAAACTCACCTAATACAACGAGTGTCCAGTAGACTGGCATGTTCAGTCCGTCCGTTTGTGCTCGCTGCTCCTTCAGGGACTTCAGGGAAAGCTTCGCATGGAAATGTGGAGACTCCGATCGGTTCCGCTTATCGTCTTGAGTTTGTGTCTCAACTTTCTTTTGCAGCTGGTCTTTTTTTGATCTTAATGCCAAGAGGAGTGCTTTTGTTTGAGCTGCTGCTTCTCTGAGTTTCTACCCCACCCTGAGGGTCCGGGGATTTGGGGTAATGTTGCTGGGTTTCCTTGGCTGCGCGGATTGTGATGTGTTGAATGCGCGAGAGTCGTCTGGAGTGACGTGCTCACGCGGAGGAGACTCAATGAGAGACAGCACTAGCCCATCAATATACTGTCTGTGTCTAAAACACTGTATTCATTCTTAAAATCAACACCCTGAGCTCTTCTGTGTTTCTTAATAGATAATGATGTGCCCAATATATTATTATTAACAATAATAATGTTTATAATACTTACGAACAAATAAATAATAACATTATTATTATTATTATTATTATAGTAAGATAATATTACGCATAATTTTTTTTTTTTTTTACAAATTGTATTTTATATTATAAATATAATTGTAATAATTATATTATAATTGTATAAATGTAATATAATAATATAAGAGTTAATAATATAATACAATAGTTTTGTTCATGGGCTAGATCCATGAAGACCCATGAATAATATTGTCTACTTTAGTTATGTCTGAAATCATACATGCAACTGTTTTAAGTCCTGATGTATTATTAAATCAACTTTGTGTATTTCTAAACATTTAATGGTCTTACTAACATATCATAATAATAATTATTATATAACTAAATCAAATTATCAACAATTGTTTTAATTAAAATGTATCAAATTGTATATTAATCAAATTGTATCTCTATTATAATATTACTAATAATATATATTGTTATTTTAAAATAATAAAAAATAAAATGCATATTTTTATTTTATTATTAATGTAATAATAATAATAATAATAATACATTATCATTATTATTAAATGTATTATACCTTTTTATAATTATATTATGATAAATATGATATAAAAATGAATATATTATATAACTTCTACCGGTTGTATATCGCATATAATATAATATTACTAATAATGTTAATATTTTTGTTGTTTAAAATTGCATATTTAATGTAATTTTATAAAATAATAATGTCATGATGTAATTTAATTGAATATTATTTTTTTTGCTGGGAAAATAACTAAAGAATTACAACACATCATTTTACTTTATTTTGCACTTACAGACCTTTGTTTTTTAATATAATTAATAACTAGGGTCAGAAATTTCCCTCGGATGTCAACCGGTTCCGTGTTTGGTTAAGTTTGTCAGAAAAGGAATGGGTTAGTTAGTCTGAGAAAGCTTGTGTAAGTGCAGCTGGCGTGGATTGTGAAGGCCAGATCTGACACTGCCAGCACAACACCAGGGTCACCAAGACAATAACCATGACAACCAGACTTCAACAGCTCCTGATTTAGTCCGGGAAATTCATGTTTACTTTTAAGTGCCATAAAAGACAATTCCTCTATTCATGAACTGTGACCTTTTGTGACCTCCACTCATGGGCATCTACTTCTGCTCCATTAATTATAGCGTTAGCTCAGTATGGGCTCAGAGAAGACCCTCTGCTGTCACCAGTCAATAGGAAACGTAAGATCAGAGCAGTGACACAACTCCTGTCATGTCTCTCGTGATTGTTATGAATGGCAGAGGGGAAATGTTTTGGGTACTGCACAAAGGGAGATAAACACATGGGTGTTGGTCATATTTCCTGGGCGTCTCTCTCAGTCCTGAAATAGTTGCTATGATAGCCCTCTTAACGCTCTAAACACGAAACGTTTGGAGACCGAATCATTGTTATGTGGGTGAAGCACATTGGTTTAAATTGTCTTTCAAGTGCTCCGGTTCTTTATCTTACGCTTTAGTTGTGTGTGTGTGTGTGTGTGTGTGTGTGTGTGTGTGGTCAAGTGTAAATGCTCCATGATTCTCACAATTGTGTCGTAATGCCAGCAGCTGGGCAAATAATGTAGTATATTGGTATTGGACTTGAAGTCCACATTATTAGTTTACCACACAGTATATGACTCTGGCAAAAACCTATATGTGTGAAGTTTCGTATACATAAACTCCACAAATACATTTAGTATGCCTATTTTATTTAATTTTTGATTTATTCAGATGCTGCCATTTGTACAGCCCATTTTTGCATATATTTTTTTATTTAATGTATTTATTTATTTTGAAATGCTGGTTTCTACATCCCATTTTTACATTTTATTATATTATATTACATTTTTTATTTTATTTGCCAGTTTCTATAGATCATTTCAACCCTACACTTTTCTCGTATACCATTCTGTATTCATTATTTATTTATTTATTGACTTGGCATTTTCTAGAGGCCATTTTTCTATTTTATTTTCCAGTATTTTGTTGTATTTTATGTTTAATTTGAGTCAATTTTGTTTAATATTACTTATTTATTCTTTCTTTCTGTCTTTCTTTTTGATTAGACCGTTTCTAAAGGAATTGTGGCACACTGTTTTCACCATTCTGCATACATTAACTCTATGTAATATACATATTTTATTTTATGCATATACATTTTTTATTAAATTATATGCATACAAAACGTATTTTATGCACATAACATATATTGTTTTGACTCAACAGGCCTAGGCCATTATCTACACTCAATTGGAAAAAAATACATAAAAAATAGTTTGGTAAACCCCAGCAATTTTATCTAATTTATGAACATTTTACAGTGATTGTACCATTCAGCATTTATGGTTCAGTTAAATCTCAGGTCATTTGGGCTGGAAAAGTTGACTTCACAGAAGAAAATATTTTTGTAAAGCATTTGTATAGCTGGAGGACTATGCTGGGCCAGATTTTGGAGGGTGCCGTTCTGACACTCTTCGCAGCACCGCGAGTGGCGGATCGCATGTTAAACAGCTCGGGGTCACAAGGCTGGAGGCCGGCGCTCTCACGTCTGGCTTCACGCCTCCCATCCATCGTTAGTTCAGTGGTGCGAGGGTTTGTCACAGAGAGCGCGCTCACCCTGCCTCATTAAAGAGCCACAATGGTAAGAGCATTCCAAGAATGCGGCGCTCATTCACTCTACTTTAGATGCGCGGAGACGCCGTGCCAAGCACTGACAGGGCAGGGCCAAGCCTCCCCGTGATGAATGCCATTTCTAAAGCTTCTTTATGGAATTTATCTTGAGATTTATGGCACATGTTCTTCAGATATGTGGAAAGTGTGTAGTGTGTACTGTTGATGTCCAGCGCTCACATTCCATGTTCCAGTTATCCAGAAGCAGCTTCAAATGTTTGATTACTAAGTGGATTCAAAGTACACAGATCAAGTACAATTGAACTAAAATACTTTATTAACTCACATACTAGTAAAAGTTTGCTTGTTAATTTGTTTTGTCTTTTAAAGGAATAGTTCACATTTCTGCTCTGGTTGATTACTTAAGTAAAAAGTACTGATAGATTCTGTTCTCACTTTGCTGTTATTATTTATATTTTAATTTTTATATTAGCTTTAGCAATCATTTTAATGCTGATGACATTCAAATTTACCTGGCTTTTCCCCAAATAACCACCCAAATTGAGTCAAGATATATTTTGTTGATATGGACTACATTGATGAGAGTGATGTAGTAACTCTAAGTTTCTTAACTTAATTTGGATAAAACTGATTTCACCATCTAATTTACACCATAAGAACAAAGTGTTTTAGAACTTGTTTTGCAGAACGTCAGTTATATATGCTCCATCTAGAATTATTAGAAATTAGGAAGAACATTTTGAAAATCTAATTGTATTTTCAGTCTCATATCAACTCTCACTAAATCAGCATTCTTTCATTTATGAAATTGTCCAGCTCGTCCTTTCATTAGTGCCAACAATGCAGAAACTCTCATTCATGTGTGTTTGTTTCATCTGTCTGATTACTGTAATGCCCTTTCATTCCCTCAGATGGAATCTATCTAGGTGGCTGAATAAAGATATTTGGACTTTATATCTAAACATTTCCTCAACTTAGCACCAAATCACCTATTTTAGCTGATCAGCATTAGCATCAGTGACCAATCGTATCAAGTTTGAAATTTTCAGTTGGCTTTTGAATAAACATTCATGGTCTGTCTACTATCTTTGCAATCTGATCTAAACAATATTCTCCACCTCGTATTGTTGATAAACGCCTAAACTAGGTCGTCACATAACCTATCTGAATTTAAATGCTATAAACATTTTACATTTATGCATTTAACAGCGCTTTTATCTAAAGAGACTTAACTTAATTTATTTAATCGGTGTTATTTTAATGTTTTGTTTTTGACCTCATAAAGTCTTTAGCAGTTTTCTGGATGTTGATCTGGTCTGTTCAAGCATTTCAGTGGGCTTAAATGATCACCCTTTACAGCAGATTTAGTTCACAAACAACTGACAGTTTTGACCTAAATATTATTTTCAGTTACAATAATCAAAGCTAAAATTAGCAGAACATTAGGCAACTTACACACAAGCATCAGCAGATTCCAAACAGGGTTCTTTGACTTGTCAGTTCAGTTCTGAAGAAGACTCGCTCTAATGATCATTTGAATCAGTGAGTTTTTGAACAGCTCCAATGCTGATCATTGCAGTTAAATGTATGCATGTGTGTGTGAACCGATTGAACAGGTTCATTGAAATAATCAGTTTGTTCATGACATCAATACACTGCACCTCCTTATCAGCAGCCTGATGTATCACCAGAGTCATATGTTTTATGAAATGTAGTGAAGTAAAACAGCACGATCTTATGCTTTGGAATGTGTGAGTAAAAGTAAAGTTACTCAAAATAAAACTACTCCAGTAAAGTGACAGATCTTGAAAATGTTTTCTCATCTGTTGCTGACAGTACCACTCTCCACACCACTGTTACTAAGTGATTCATCCTGCAATGAAGACAATTAATTACATAGAGGAAGTTTTTGTTAATTTGTTTTGTCTTTTAAAGGAATAGTTCACATTTCTGCTCTGGATTTCAGATCTACTATTGCCCCTGAAACAAGGCGTCCCCAGGGTTCTGTTCTTGTGGACTTTGCTGTATTATTTATATTTTACCATTGGGTACTTTAATACATTATCATGGCTTTAGTAATTTCATTTTTAATGCTGATGACATTCAAATTTACACTATAGTTTTCTCTAGTTAACCACCCAAATTGACAACATTTCTGTTTGCAGGATATAATTACAACATCCTTTTTCCAAAATAACAGCTGAGTTTTCAAAACTGTTGACAGATGAAATACCATTATTATTACATTAATCACTTTGTTGCCATCAAAGTTTGAAGGACTTTTTCTTGCAATATCACTGGCACTCAAATTGTCCATCTAATGAATGTACAATCATTGTGATGTTTGACTCCTCTCTTCATTTCAGTCTGTATCAAAGTCACACTAAATCAGATACTTTCATTTGACATTGTCCAGCTCCGTTCTTCCACGCTGACTGCCAATCATGCAGAAACTCTCATTGATCCTTGTTTAATCTTGTCACTGTCATGTTAGAATATTGGCCTGTCAGCTACCTGTTGCTATTGCAATTAAATCAGACAGATTTGTCACTAACCTTTAGTTGATTGGAACTTCTTAAATATTTTAGCTGATCTGCATTGCAAGTGACCAATTATCAAGTTTCAAATTCTCTTGCTTTTATCAGAACTATATTCTTTGGTTACTATCTTTGCAATTCTTCCTTCCTAGGGGTTCTCCACCTTTGTTGCATTGCAGTCCTCTTATTCTTAAACTATTAATGGATAACCTATCTGAATTTGAGTTTATACATTTATGCATTTAACACTCTTTTATCAAAGGTTATACATATTTTTGTCAGTATGTGTCCTGGGAATCGAACATATAATAAAATATTTACACAAATGCAATGCTCTACCACTGAGCCACAGGAACACTATAAAACTCACTTGTTTTCAGAATGCTACCTGTTCAAGTTGATTTCAAATTACTCTAATATTCAATCACATGTTCTGATTACTTTCAATGTATTATTGTTTGATGTTACAAAACAAAATTAACATCAATTTCTTTGAGCTCTGGAAATGGCATTGTGTAAATAAACAATAGATTATTAGTAGTAGAATGATTATTTTTTAAGATGAACAAAACAGAAAATTTGACAAGATGACCAAAATCATGAAACTTCTAAAAGGAATGAGCCAAATTTTATACACACTAAAATAATTAAACAAGTAATAACCTCTACAAAAATAAATAAATCACATAAAAAATATGAATTAATGAGAATATTACATAATATATGAATTAATAAGCATTGATATGAAGAGTATAGATATATAGATACAATAATATGTATAGATAAAATAATGAATTTAGGTAATAATTTATTGCAACATATATTATTATTATTTGATGGGCCTCACTAGGACATGTCTAATCTAGGTAATTTCCTTATTTTACGTACTATTTTAATAGAATACATTTTTTTTTAATAGTTTTTTGCTTTTATTTATTTATTTTTCATCATATTTTGAGTTTGACAGGTGCAGTAACCGTTTACTTAAAATACAAACGATCAAGACAGCTGCCTGCTATATAACTTTGTGTTCCATGAATCCACATGATATATTTTTTTTAATATTTTCTATTTATGAATTTATGCTTTTTTATTTATTTTAGTATTTTTTTGTTCATATTTTGAGTTTGACAGGTGCACTACCCATTTACTTTGGTAAAATAAAAACTATCAAGACAGCTGACTGCTAAAAACTTATATAATACTTGTGTTTATTTATAATTATTTTATTTTATTTCTTCAGAAAATCACACACTTTCCCTTACTTCAGAAAAGGAAGCTACCAGACATGATTTACATGTTCTTCTCTTCAAGACTTCATCATCCTAGAATATCTCATGGGAAAGTCTTTAGCAGTTTTCTGAGGACTCTGGAACAATCTACCTGTTAGTGAGGCAGATAGTCTGTATTTAAATGATAAATGGAAAGACTCATTAATGGCTCAGAGACACAGGTGGCCTGTGTGTGTGCGTGTGCGCACCAAGGAGGCGTGAGGCAGTGCGTGTGTGTGTGTGTGTGCGTGCATGTGTAAAACTCAAAGCTTAAAATAGCAGATTGCAACAGGACACACAAGAATGCAGCAGATTCCAAACAGGGTTGACATGTCAGACATTCTGCAGGGTGTCTCTTTAATGATCAAAATAACCATTAGCATAATCTTGCCTGTGTTGTTTGAACTCCATTTTGCTGGTCAGATAAATGTATGCATGTGTGTGTGTGAGTATCCTTGAAAGTGTGTGATTTAGGATTTGACAGGACACAGAACACTGCACCTCCTTATCAGCAGCCTGGTACCGACCGGAGTCAATCCCCAAGAGGAAAAACAGCACCTTGTGTGTGTGAGAATGCGTTTGAACAGGTAACTCCTCCAATGTGATGATCTAGTTTATTTTTCTCATCTGTTGCTGACAGTACCACTCTCCACAAATCCTTTGTTTAGTTCTCTTTTTCAGTCCAAATCACTCATTTATGTTCGAAGGGTTTAAAACCTCTTAATTTCAAAGCCGTTATAGAAAGAAATGTCTTTCAGATCCTCTGTGTCTACTATTGGAAAAGCAGTCGTTCAACATGTAAGATATTGTTATTGTGGAATCTATCGTATGTGTATAAAATGCCTGATTTAGTACTTTAATAATTTAATTGATTTGTAATTTCATTTTTTAAATGGTATTCCTCTATAGAAAGGCACTATAGTTTTCTCTAGTTGGCCGCCCAACAGCTACCTGGCAACCTCCTGGCCTACAAATCTCAAGCGGGCCATCCTACAGAGCGTGGAAAACCCAGCAGCACCGACAAACTTGCTCCGTGAAGTGCATTTTTAAGTGGCCGACCGTTTGTGTAATGTTTGGGGCGCATTTTCTCTTCTAAAGTCATGGCGAGTGTGTCGATCTGATGGTGCTGGAGCAGTTCGGCCCGGCTACCCGGTGGAGTGGGTCCAGTTCACCGCCCGGCATTACGCGAGCCATCCAACTGGCGGAGGACCATATGGTGGCGTGTGGTCGGCGAGCCCCTGATTCTTTCTCTCTCTCTCTCCTCCTTCCTCCTCTCTCTCTCGCCCGGTCCCAGCTGGTGCCCTTAGCCCACAAAGTAAAACATATAATAAAATATTTACACAAATGTGAGGTGACATACTGTATATATATATATATACACTCACCGGCCACTTTATTACCTGTTCAATTGCTTGGTGACATAAATTGCTAATCATTCAATCACATGGCAGCAACTCAATGCACTTAGGCATCTAGATGTGGTTAAGACAAAAAAAATGAACATCAATGTCTTTGAGAACAAGCATCTAAGTGGCATTGTGTGACAAACAAAAGATTATTGATGGGATTTCGCTATTTCACTGATGGTGTTTGCAAAAAGCGACATTTAAATTGTGATGCATCTTCAGATGAGTGACCAGACCTAGGCTGAGAGCATTTACCATGAACAGTGGAACAAGCTCTTAACCTCTACAAGGAAACAATCAGTGCGTAGGTGTTTAGATATGACCCTTGACCTGTAGAAGGAGCATCTATCTTCCTCTGGTCTGATAGCCAGGAGCCTGTAGATTATCTCAGAATGCTACTGTAGAGATCCACACAAGCCGCCTTCATGACAATGTGGTGTCCTCCGATGTTTGGTTGGCTCCGTCGTTGGGTCGGGTCGCCTTTGATGGGCCTCATCCTGGACATGTCTGAAAAGGAGGATGCAGTTGGTCTGTTATTATTATCGGTCCCTGACTTTAAGGGCTCAATGTGACTTGACTAGAGTGTTTCGCATAAGCTACTTTCAAGACTTCAAGTGTAGTAAAACTGCGTTTTTCCATCTTAAAAACATATATAAATTGCGACCTATGCTCTCAATGTCAAATGCAGAAATGCTAATTCATGCGTTTATGACCTCAAGGTTAAATTATTGTAATGCTTTATTAGGTGGTTGTTCTGCACGCTTAATAAACAAACTACAGATAGTCCAAAATGCAGCATCTAGAGTTCTTAGAACCAGGAAGTATGACCACATTACCCCGGTTATGTCAACACTGCACTGGCTCCCTATTAAACATCGTATAGATTTTAAAATCTTGTTAATTACTTATAAAGCCCTGTATGGCTTAGCTCCTCAGTACTTGAGCGAGCTCTTATCACATTATAGTCCTCCATGTCCGCTACGATCTCAAAGCTCTGGCCGTTTGATACTACATAGAATATCAAAATCGACTGCCGGCGGCAGATCCTTTTCCTATTTAGCGCCCAAACTCTGGAACAATCTACCTAACACTGTTCGGGAGGCAGACACTCTGTCAGTTTAAATCTAGATTAAAGACCATCTCTTTAACCTGGCGTACACTTAACACACTAATACGCTTCTAATATTCAAATCTGTTAAAGGATAGTTAGGCTGCATTAATTAGATCAACCGGAACCGGGAACACTTCCTATAAAACACGATATACTCGTTACATCGTAAGAAGAATGACATCTACATTAATATTTGTCTGTTTCTTTCATGTCCACATCAGATGGTGGATCAGCGCCGGGAGATGATGTCTGCAGCCCTGATCGTCAGCGGAGGCCGGGACACCTGAATGAGCACCGGGGACATATCCCCAGTAAAGACCCCGACTTAAAATAAAACAAAATCACTAAAAATATAATAATGCCTAACTACATAATACCATTAGTGTTAGAAATGGCAACAATATAAAAATAGAAATATGATAATTTTAATTAAAACAATAAGTAAACAATAAATAAACAATAATCTCCTGGCCAGAGGAGAACTGGCCCCCCCGACTGAGCCTGGTTTCTCCCAAGGTTTTTTTCCCCGTTCTGTCACAGAGGGAGTTTTGGTTCCTTGCCGCTGTCGCCTTTGGCTGGCTCAGTTGGGGAAACTTAATTTCTAGCGATTATCGTCAATTTGATTGCACAGATACTATTTAAACTAAAATAAGCTAGACAATGACATCTCTGAATTTGAATGAAATGCCTTTAACTGAAAATTGAGTGTTTAATCTTATTATTATACATTACTGACACTCTATTCTCCAATTTGATACTGTTAAGTGCTTTGACACAATCTGTATTGTTAGAAGCGCTATATAAATAAAGGTGACTTGACTAGACTAACAGGAGGAAGTAAAGAGCAGAATGAAGCGGAAATAATTTATTTTGTAGGGGGGGGGACTAAACTTCCATTAGTCAGATCCAAAAGCGTTGTGTTTATTCACAGAGTGGGAGTGGCACAGGAAGATGCCGACGGGAGCTTCCCTGAAACAGTTTCTGCGTGATCCCTGCGTTTCTATAGGAGGAAATGGTGAGTGTGGGCTTGGGCCTTCCGGAGGTTCTTCCAGTCTGATGCTTTGAAGTAATGCACATAGTTAAAGAGAAACTCACATAATCCATCCATCAGAAGAATGACTACTCCACGCTGCTCAAAGAAATGATCTGTTCTTTACAGAATGTTTCTGCGACGATGAATTGAACTCAGTCGACATCTTTTCAATGACATCACTGAACATTAGTTTGATTATTTCCATAGATTTGATTTAATAAATGCAAATCACACAATGCTGTAAGATTGTTAAAGAATTTACTTTAATTACATAGTAGAACAAACAATCTATGTTAATCTGTCAAATTGTCTAAATGGTCATTTCTGAAGTGGGAATATTTTTCTTTCAACTATAGAAATATATAAACTACCATGCATAAGTTTGAGGTCATTATGGTTTTTTAATAAATTTACTTTTATTCAGATGCATTAAATTAATTAAAAGTGACAAAGACATTTATAATGTTACAAAAAACATTTTTTTCACATAAATGATGCTCTTTTGAACATCAGCGAATCCTGAAAAAGTCCCACGCTTGCGCTGCTCAGGTGTATTCAAAATACAATAATGCAGTAATAAATCATGTGATGAAATAATACAAATAGAATTTAAGAAATGTTGTACTGAGCACCAAGTCAGCATATTAGAATAATTTCTGAAGGATCATGTGACACTGAAAACTGGAGTATTGACTGCTGAAAATTCAGCTTTGCTTCACAGGAATAAGCTGCATGTTAAAATATATATGCATTTTATTATATATAAAATTATTTGCTATTTTAAGATACAAATATTACTGTTTTTACTGTATGTTTGATCAAATAAATGCAGCCTTTGTGAACTGGACATTTCTAGTGAGATGCATCCATATGACAATTAACAATTATGAAAAAAAGTTGTTTATGATATAATAGTTCAATAATTTATGTTGAATGTATTTTATAAATATGGAAAGGTAGACAGGTGTGGCTTCCTAGTTCCCCTTGGGATGACATTATAGAGAGGAAGGGAGGGTGATGGAGGAATTGTCAGAATGATTGGGGAAGCAGCTATTTATACACAGTAGTAACATTACCTTTTCCATTGCCATTCTAATGTATGGACAAGCGCCTCCTGAACTATTGTTAGGAAGTTCACTCTAAAGCACTGCTGGTAAAGGGGCTTCAAATCACACACATTTGGATTTAAGACACACAGACCCTGGCATGGAAATATTTTCCTGTCCTTTTCCTTTCATCTCACGGGATGCATGTTTTACACACTCTGGAAAAGCTCTTTCTGTCCCCCAGTCAGTCTTTCTCAGAGTATCAGGATGCTTTGATTATCCCGTAATCTGTATAGAATGCCAGTATCTAGTGATACCTTGCTGTTTCTTCATCTAGGGGACCCTTTGACTCTATCTATCTTTATTTGAAGCCAGCACACCCCCACACAGACGTCTCTCTCCCACTATGCCCTGACCCTGGATCTGTGTGGAATCCTCTCTTTATTCATCTGTGTGGATCTCGTCCTCTCCCTTATCCTTTTATTTTTACACATTCCCGATCCTTGCACTGTTCATAAATTACATCAGTATAACCCTCGACTGGCACGCAATTGAGCAGATCTCTTTAAGGAATAGCTAACCCAAGAATTTAAATACATCACATCATTCCAAACATGTATGTTTTTTTTCTTTCATGAAACACAACAGGAGATGTAAATGAAAGGGACCGAATGGATGGATGGATGAATTCCTGATTTTGAAGTGAACGTGGACCAGCAGATCATACTTGGAAATAAGCTAGGCCTACTGTATAGAATAGACAGACAATGGCAAATTTAATTCTCAAAGTTATCAGATTAAAAGTCACAACCTCATTTGAGAAGTTGAATGTGTCCGCACAAATCTCTATAACATCAAATAACTGTAACTTATTATTTTTGGACACTGCTAATTGTTGATGTTTACATAGATACTAAGCTACTCTTGGCTGCAAATACTCACTATTGCCAAATTTAAAATTTTGTTTCTGAGATTGTGTGTGTGTGTGTGTGTGTGTGTGTGTGTGTGTGTGTGAGAGAGAGAGAGAGAGAGAGAGAGAGAGAGAGAGAGAGTGAGAGTGTGTGAGTGAGTGTGAGTGAGAGAGTGTGAGTGAGTGTGTGAGTGAAAGAGAGCGAGTGTGAGTGAGTGAGAGAGTGTGTGATTGAGAGAGTGAGGGAGTGAGTGTGTGAGAGAGAGAGTGACTGTGTGAGTGAGATTCTGTGTGTGTGTGTGTGTGTGTGAGTGTATGTGAGTGTGTGTGTGTGTGTGTGTGTGTGTGTGTGTGTAAGAGTAAGTGAGAGTGTGTGTGAGTGAGAGAGTGTGTGAGAGAGAGTGTGTGAGTGTGAGTGAGAGAGAGTGTGAGTGAGAGTGAGTGTGTGTGAGAGAGTGTGTGTGTGTGTGTGTGTGTGTGTGTGTGTGTGTGTGTGTGTGTGATACAAAAAGGAGATAAATTTGATCCCAATAATTACCGTGGTATTTGTGTGGAAGTAACCTAGCAAAGCTTTTCTGCATATAATGAACAACCGTGACAGTGACATTCCTTACAAGACGCAGCATCCTACATAAATCACAAATTGGCTTTTACCGAAACAACGCACATCCGACCACATCTATCCTCTCACACTCTAATTAACAAAAATCTAAAGGGCAAACAAAGAAAAATATTTACATGTTTTGTTGATTTAAAAAAAGCTTTCGACTCTGTTTGGCATGATGGGTTACTATACAAATTATTACAAATTGGCATTGGTGGAAAAACATTTGATGTTATACAGTCCATGTATAGAAACAGTAGATGTGCAGTCAAAATTGGTAATTGCAGGACTGTGTTCTTCCAGCAGGGTCCTGGAGTGAGGCAGGGATGCAGTCTGAGCCCAACCCTGTTTAACATCTACATCAACGAGCTGGCGAAAGCTCTGGACCGCTCCGGCAGCATCCGGAGCATCAGCATCGCTCTACACGACTCTGAATTCAAATGCCTGCTGTATGCGGACGACCTGGTTCTGATGTCCCCCACAGCCGAGGGTCTCCAGCACAGCCTGGCCCTGCTGGAACAGTACTGTGAGGAATGGGCTCTGACGGTCAACCTGGACAAAACCAGAGTCATGGTGTTCCAGAAGAAGGCCAGGTCTCAGGGAAGCAGATACCAGTTCAGTTACGGAGGAGAAGTTCTGGAGCACAGCACCAGCTACTCTTACCTGGGCATCCAGATCTCTGCATCGGGGGGCTTCAGTCTGGCTGTGAAGGCCTTGTATGAGAAGGCCCGGAGGGCATTTTATGCCATCAAATCACGGTTTGGCCAATTAAAATGACCAATTAAAACATGGGTTAAATTATATCACGCAATCATTAAACAAATTCTACTGTACGGGAGTGAAATTTGGGGACCAGTAATACATTAAAAAAATTGGGATAAAACTTCAATAGAAAAACTACAACTAGAAATTATCAAAAACATTTTAGGGGTCCATAGATCTACGTCCAATGATGCCTGCAGAGCTGAATTAGGCTTTTACCCACTGAAGATTGAGATCTAGAAGAGATGTGTTCAGTTCTGGCATCACCTCCATCAATCTGATCCTGATTCAGTCCAATATAAAGCCCTCTCGCCAATGAAACCTCAGCAGAATCTCATCCTCTAAACACACTCGCTCATCAGCTCGTCCATAAAACCCAGCTCCTCACCGACTACAGCTTCACCCCCAAAACCATAATCAAAGAAATTGACACAAATCTAAAAGACACTCCTGATGAATCTCTAAAAATACAATTTGACCTTCAAAATAAGCTCCAATGCTACTCAACCCTAAACAGAACCACTAAATTTGCCAATTATTTATTGATTAAACCATTTAAAGAAAGACAAATCCTCTCCAAATACAGATTAAGTGACCATGATCTAGAGATAGAGAGAGGAAGACATAGACAAACATGGACCGAGCGAGAGCAGAGGATCTGTAGACACTGTGATCTACAGCAAATAGAGGATGAGAAACACTTTCTGATGATGTGTCCCAAATATCTCAATGTGAGGGAAACATTTCTCCCCAGATTTGAAGCCCTGATCCCTTCATTTACAGAGCTCAGTGATTCTGAGAAAATGCCCTTCTTACTCTGAGAAGATGATAACACAGCTGCACTCGCTGCTAAATATGTGTTAACCATTCACAATGTTAGATGTTCAACATGATTCACTTGATACTGACCAACTTGATCTTTTCATCTATTTAGAATGATTTTGATTTGATTTATTATTTATGTTGTTATTTATTTACCTATGTTGTTGTTGTAAATACTGTGTATATATATTAATGCTTTGGCAACATTGTGCTACGCAGTCATGCTAATAAAGCTCATTTGAATTGAAAATTGAATTGTGTGTGAGATAGTGAGTGTGTGAGAGAGTGTGTGTGAGTGAGTGAGAGTGCGTGTGTGTGAGAGTGAGTGTGAGAGAGAGTGCGTGTGAGAGTGTGTGTAAGTGAGTGAGAGAGTGCGTGTGAGTGTGTGTGTGTGTGAGAGAGAGAGTGAGTGTGAGAGAGTGCGTGTGGGAGAGTGTGTGAGTGAGTGAGAGAGTGTGTGTGAAAGAGAGAAATAAATTCAAATAAACAATCAAACTTGTTTCTTTTTTAAAATATAAAATTAATTTATATATTTATAAATATGCCATAGCCTACCATATGTCTTTGTTAAAGAGCAAAATACAAAGTCTTTTAGCATGAAAGCACATATTTTTCAATGTGTGACAGCGTCCTGTATCATAACTAAATCTCTGCCGTTTGTAACAAACCAAACCGTGTGAAAATCCGGTAAAAATTCGGGGCGCTTTGGGACCCATCCAAGATGGCGGCCGCGCTGATACGTCAGCTCCAATAGGCAGCGTCAGTCTATGAGGCGTCTATGTATATTCTGTCTATGGTCTGCACGTCTTTGAACAAGTCAAGTTGTCAAACTGACGTAAAGCCGCTTACGCCGCCTAGTGGCGGGGATAGAAAATTGGACTCCAGTTTCTAGTGTAGTAGAAGACGAGCTCTAAGGTTTAAACTTATATATTTTACAATAAATATGATTTTGTCAAGGTCTCTACCAGTTTAGATAATGAACCGGATCAGCTCTCAACTGATGAAGTGTTGTATTGAAGTCAAAAGCACACAGTCAAAGAGTATCACACATCAAATATACAACAAACGATTCCCAGAGACTCTGTTAGTTTGGTGAAGTAGATGTGTTTGTTTTGATTGATTTAAACTAATTTATATTATGTCACAGTTAATGATTTCAATGTGTCGTTGTTTACAAACTCGAGCTTTTATAATAAAGCTTGATTGGAAGACAGGACAAATTTGAACAAATAATTTTAAAGCCCGTCTTAAAATAACTGTTTACATTATAATCTGTAAAATAATGACTGATATAATGCTGTCTAATTGTGTTCATATCTATAGATGCAGGATCAGATATTCACCTTGAGGAGTGTCTGGACAGAGAGGTTTGTGGTATCAGTGTGATCAGGTAAAACAATAGAGAACGAAATTATTTGTCTTGCATTAAACAGGGCATATAGGTTTGTTTTTACTCACTGAATACAGCGTGTATGGAATCAACTCCGATAAACTCGGATCAGTTCATGTAGCTCTCTGAAAATGTGTTGACGTTTTGAATCATTAAACATATTAAACAAGGGAGACAATCCATGCAAAATGTGCAGTCCTGGACCAGAATCAAGAAATACAGGTTTGCAGGCAAACCGAATCATAGGAGAAGGTCCACACATGAGGATGAGTGTCATCTGGAGGAGGAGGAGGAAGGTGGTTCTTCACCAAGTCTTAACTGCTGTTTATGGGTCTGTCCCAATTCCCACACTTGTGTTCCTGGCCACTTGAAGCTCATTGTCCTTAATGAACACTACATCCACATCTCTAATACTGCATCAGAGCAGTATAAGGTTAAGTGTAACTCATCCAAATCAAGAGATGTCAAGAAAAACAGTGTGTGTACAATTATTTAAACATTTATATTTAATGTGGTAGCTGCTTTTTATCACTTAATTAGAAACATCACAATCACTAAATTGTGTAGTCTGTTACATAGTGACTATTGAGCTGACATTTAAAAATTAATTATAAAGTCCAAATCAAAATGTGTAAATAAGGCCCTGTAAACAAAAGAAAAGATTATTAAAAAGAGAGAGAGAAAAAACTTGCATCAATTTTACATCCCCATGTGTCCTCATACAGGAAATACATCATGTGATTAGACAAATGCTCAAGTGCAGAGATTCCATGTGTTGGTTTTGGGACAGACCCTATTTCTGTATGTTGCGTTCTGATGTTGACTGGTTGATTATTAATGTCTGGTTGATTATTAATGTCTGGTTGAACTTGAGCAAGTCACCTAAACTGGGGTTGTTGATTCGGCTAAACAGAATCTGTACAAACATTCTTACCGTTTGGATTGATCTTCTCTAACTCCGAGCGTTGGAGATTGTCGTCTTCTGTCTGTCAGAGAAAAACAAAAGGTATAATTCTTAGTTTTAAATAATTCAGGTGTGACTGACAATTATTTAGCAGAAATGTTTATACTGTAAGTCATGTAATGTGTCAACTTCATCTTTTACATACAAGTAGTGACGGGAAGCATGGAAGTATAATGTGGCTACTGGTAAAGCATTTTTCTTTATATAAATCAATGCGTGTAACTGAGTTGAAATCCCACTATTGATTATGTTAAAGCAATTACGTATTTCATATTTTACGCCTTTCATACATGAAAGTTTTGGTTCAAATCTCACTGTTGCTTAAGTCTGTCATCCTTTACAACAAATCACTCAACACAACACCAACCAAAGCATTCAACAACTCGACAGGTTTAGTGGTGCAGTGTATATGAAGCGTTGTGCTTTCATCTAGATCAGGGGTCATCAAACGTGATTTTATTTATTTTAGTGTTTGGCTGGTTATGGGGATGATCTACAGGCCGGTCAGAGGGATTGATCACTCGTGCATTTACA
Source organism: Gymnocypris eckloni scoliostomus (assembly GCA_027564155.1). Taxonomy (NCBI): domain Eukaryota; kingdom Metazoa; phylum Chordata; class Actinopteri; order Cypriniformes; family Cyprinidae; genus Gymnocypris; species Gymnocypris eckloni. The sequence continues at coordinate 487,532 of CM050432.1, forward strand.
GCAAAGATCCTGTTTCAAAATGATAGCTGATAAATTAATGGCTAAACCCTGAAATGTTTGTGTTGATGAATCTAACTGGCAAATGCATGAAATCAATTCAGTGTTCACCTCCCCCCCCCCCCCATGTGGACAAAAAGTGCACGTGCATGATTATAAGATAACAGCAGGAGACACAGAGAGACTGGAGCTTCTCAAAGCTTTGAATCGACTGAAACAACATTGTTCACAAAGATGCTCGACTGTTTCGAAGCTCAGAACACAGTCACTGGTGATGTCTGCTGGTCAAAGCTGTACATGCAAGAAAAACTGACCAAAACATGACTTAAAAAAGCTTTTACAAACCCACTGCAAATATTTGAATTAAAATACAATCTTTGAAATGCCATCAACAAATCATCAAATACCAATAAATATGACATGTCTGTATAATATGTGTTCTTTTATTAATTTGCAGGGTTTGTTTTGTTTGATAGAGGTCTGTTTCATTGAAAGCACACATCATTAACTCCAATCTGATTAAAAACACCTGAAGCAGATAATCAGGGTCTTTAGGGTTACTAGAAACTTCAAGACAAGTGTGTTTCAGATTCAGAAACATCAAAACTATTCATTTGAATCAGGAGCGTAGCCAGAAAGGAGACTCTGGATGTGCATCAGAAAAACTGGGTGTGCCACATTTATTGTCAGATTAATGCAAAAAAATTAAAAACAATAAAGCAAGCTTAATGATTATTAATATGATAGTTTAACCATTTCATTTATATTTGTGTGTGTGTGTGTGTTTCTGTGAGCCTATTGTCCATTTTCGATGAGTTTCACTGTCAGCTATGCATCCAGCTATGTTGGCCTAGACCCTAAAATCATACCACCTTAGACCTTAAAATTCTTGAACCCTGGTTATCGCTGCTTGCAGCTATATTTTTGTTGTTGTTTTTTTTCCATTTTCCGAAGCTTTCTCGCTCAAGAGGGTCACCGACAATCACATACAGTATAACCTACAACAGCTCTTTAACTGCGCTCTAGTCAAACGCGCTCACTGTAGCCTAATCATTAACTACACACATCATAAACCCCTTTTAGACAAGTACAATTTATGTCACATATTTTAATAAGACTAAACTCCTATTTAACCTGATGATCACAGGTTTAATAAAAATACATTTTAAGTTTCTAATTATAACACCGCATTTCCACGGTTATTCAAACAACGAACAAATTATACAGTGAGCAAAGCACATTTACTTTATCAAAGAATAATCATTGACTTCAGTGACTAGGCGATGTAAAAATCTATTATGTAAAAACAGCTGTAGCTGCTCTACTAAATAAAAACAAAATGCTTTTAAATAATCCCTCCTTTTTAAATCATTAACATCCTGCAATGGCGACTTAAACTGTACATGGGCCTACATATAATGTTCCTTTTAAATTACTTTTGGTGCAATAAACAATCTTGAATAGATGTCTTGCAAGACACATTAGAGAAAGCAGTAAAATATTTTGTATACATTACATTCAGGATCACCAACAACATAGCAGAGTATTTAATGGTGCCTGTTAGATGCTCAAAGGGCGAGACGGCGTGGTCTGGCCTTGAATGCCTCAATTATGTTATTATTATTTTATTTTTTTAGAAAATAATTTAAAATTTTAATTAAATTTTAAATTAACAAATATTGTAAGCACTGCTTAATCTGTAAATTGTGAGGTCCCGGAACAAAGCGGGGTAAATAGGAGTCCGGCAAGTTTTTTTAATATTATTATTGAACTTTCAAAAATACAAAATTCAACAGCAAGTTCATATATATATATATGCTTTTATTTATGTAGGCTACACAGAGAAACAATACATAGAGAAACTAGATGCGCTTTCTGCCATCTCATGCAGTCTCCGTGAAACAGAGCGCGTCACAGCAATGAACCGACTACTTTATTAAACGAACGAACGAACCAAAAAATACAAATCTTTAATTACGTAGTCGGAATGAAAAGGTACATTTCTTTTTGAAAGTCGGCGTCGCATTCTGCAACTTTATATTTTCAGCCGACACTGACTGAGAAGAAATCACTAGTTTATTAACGAATAATGAAAATGTTTTATTTTGCCTTTCCCCCAACATTCATAATCATTAGCCTACTATTGCCGTTGCAAGCTTTAGAAGTGCGCTTGGGCGCGGGAATAGGCTATACGCCTATATATTAAAGGATGGTTAGTAGCCCAAGTTATTATATTAATCAATTTATGTGTGACTAGTGAAATCTTTAGTCGGGGACAGGCCTTCTTGGCACAAGGAACCGATCAATTTTTTAAATAAAATGCTGTCAATTCGAAAAGTGCGCCTGCTAATCACGTCACGTTATATTGCAATGCAGAGTTATGAATGCGTAATAATAAGTAAAATGTTTTTAATTTATTTCATTTCTTATGGGTGCAATGGCGGTGCTTTGGTCTTTCTTGGGGGTGCTGAAGCATCTGCTAGCCCCTCCTTTGCGCTGCCCATGTTTATTACGATTAAAAAAATTATAATTCTGCATCTGTTTTTAGGTGTCACCCTGGCACACCCGTGGCTACGCCCCTGATTTGAATAAACACATATTTAAGTCAAGTGTTTGTGTTTATCATCTGAGTCTAAAGGTAAATGAATAAAGAAAAGCCTCTGCTTCTCGTAACAGATTCTGTGGCTCAGAGGATAATTAACTGTTGACGTTGTGGGAGACTCCTAGTTTCAAATCCCACAGTTAACCAAGTTTTTCTACATGTTCAATAAAATCCCATCCAAAACACCCTCGAGTTGACTTCAGTAGATAAACTGTTGAGCTTTAATCTTGACGTCTTGAGTTCAAATACCATGATAGCTTATGTTAAACTGTGTCATTATAAATTCAACAAAGTATCGCAAACACAAGAGTTCGTTGTGAAAGCAACAATGGGTTAGTGGTTAAACACATGTTTTCAGCTCATAAGGCTTTGATGGAGGCATGGGTTCAAATCCCACCTCAGACTACAATCACCTGACCGAAAGCTTTAAATGATTTATTGTAAAATCACATACAGGTGAATAGTGAAATATAAGTTCCAGCGCATGTTTAAACAAGAGATCTGTAGCTCACAGGTAAGAGCGCTGCCTCGCGGTTCAGTCATTGCTGGTTCAATCCCAGCCAAAGCTTTAACTAGCTTATTGTAAAATCACATGCAGGTGAATAGTGAAATATAAGTTCCAGCGCATGTTTAAACAAGAGATCTGTGGCTCAAAGGTAAGAGTGCTGCCTCGCGGTTCTGAGGTTGCTGGTTCAATCTCGGCCAGATCTCTGCGATATGAGTGAGTGTTGTGTGAATGAAGGAGTGGGGATGTGTCGGGTCCCCCCCGAGTCCCAGAGCGATGTCCAGCAGTGGTTATGCTTCTTGATATTACATTTTTTTTTTTTTTGCTGTCTAAAAATTGACCCGCCGTACATTCCCCACCCGTTTAGGTTACCATCATTTGCTTTCTAAAGGGGTGACCTCCAAAAAGAAAATGATGATAACCTACATGCCAAGTACACAATAAAACACAAACACACACATAAGTCTCACCTGTCCACGAGCAGATGTTTGTCATTACAGCGAATGTCTGTCCATACGTCCCAGAGCTCTGTGTGGTCCAAACACATCTCTTTTTCTGTAAGAGAAACACATAATTAACCTAAGAAATTACACAATATTGTACACATAAAGTTTCAGTTTTACAAAAACTCATAATTTATATTTTGTAAATGTCTAGTTTGGATTTGAACCCTTGTCTCTATCAAAGCCTTTCCCCCGAGAATCTGGGTTTAGTCACTAGCGCCACTGTAGTTTTCAAACTGATAGCATTTTGAAACATTTTGTAAACGATGCTCATTCCACCTATTTCTGCCAAATTGTGTATAGAATATGAAAAGAAAGACACTATATATTTTGCAGACAGAGACTTAAAAACACTGGTGGTGAGAGCTTATCTTTCATCTTACCTGTTTGTCTGAAAAACCAAAGGCCAGGAAGTTGAGGGCAACGGCACAGAGTCAAAGAATCTACAAAACAAAACAACAGAACAAGATTAAATAACACATAATGACAAAATGCTACACAACGAAATGCTCCAAATTAGTGTCAAGTAGGTGGTGTGGATTTATTATTCATCATGTCTCAGAAAATCAGTGTGAGAAACTGCCGTGGGACGGTTGATTAGATGTATTTAGTCCAAAATTATTAGCATGTAGTTCACATGCAGACGTGATGCTAATTATTTTGTCTGTAAATAGAAAGTTACTCATATTTAGACAATAACTACATTGAATACACTTCTCTACACTAAAAGTATTTTTTCTGTAGTGCTTAAAGTTAATAAAGGTGTTTAGGTGGTGTTACTGAGTGGTCTTACTTGAAAAAAAATAAAGGGGTTGTAATTCGGCATATTTTACTAAATATTTTTAAGTAGCAATGAAGTAATTTGTTTTACATTTTTTATTAATCTTAAAAAAACTGTTGCCCACCAAATCAATGAGGTGTAACTACCATCCAATAAGTCATTTTGTTGTTAAAACAAAAGAAACAGAAATATCCCTTTAAAATTTTTTTCCCTTTGACACACAGAGACACACACACACACACAGAGACACACACACACACACACACACACATATAATGCTTTTCTTCACCTTTTTCACATTATGATGAGGTACTCTTTTTAAGAATAGTTTATAACTAAATTCATTATACAATATTCACTTATGTTTGCGAATAAATATTACATAAAGGAATCAACAATCATTTTTCGATCAGACTGACTGCGATCTGTAAAACGGACACGCCCTTCTTCCTGTTTTACACGTTGCTATTGGTTTACAATTATGTTCACGCCCTTTATGTAAAACGTCCAATCCGTCACATGAGGCGTCACGGTTCTCCGCTCTCATTGGTCAGATTCGTCAGTCAATCAAATTGTTTGACAGTGCATTAACAGTGCTTTTCAGTTGTTTACTGTAGAAAGTTAATAAACCGACGAGCATGTTTTCTCTCCGACTGTGGTTTTTGTGTACATTGCATCTTTGAGGTGATGCCACTTTTACATATTAACAAGCGTGAAACCACATTTTATTACCCGACTAACTGACTCCATAATATCTTAAGTACTTCGCATTTTCCATCAACCTGTGTAGTGTGAACAGAACCGCAAGTGACAGAGTTGTTGTTGTGGTGTTTGTGTGACTCACATGGACATGGCCAGTGCATCATCTGAAGTTTCTTCTTCTGTTAAACAGCTTCAAGAAGTCAATCTGTATTCTGTATTGAAGCGAAGCGCGCTGCTGCCACCTAGTGGAGAGGCTGGAAAACTGTTCTTTAGTTTCCACTAAAATGACATATTATACAGCTAAAAGATAGTCAATATGTATTTAAGTTAATGAGACTGATTCAATTCAAAACTTCTAACTTGTTTTAACATTTAAAAACTCAAGAATCAATTTAGAAAGTTAAACGTGTCAAGGTCTGGTAAAAAAGCGCCCCTTTGTGGACAATTAGTAAATATGGCCATTAATTAATCAAAGGACGCGAAGGGAGCTGGCGAGGTCGCAGGTTGTAGGTGAGACGGCTGATGTTTGAATTTCGTATGTCTGAAAGCAAATCTATCATTTTCTTATAATCCCGAACACCGTGAATTGGTCAGATTCGGTAAATGACCCGTTAGCTCTCATCTGATGCGGTAAGAAAGTAAAATGCGTTGAACTCAAAGCCACGCGCTCAAACACACTCACAAAACACGACCATCTTCTTTTCTATGGATTTCTGTTTTAAGTAGAGGTTTATTTGTCCTTAGTTGTTTAAAATGTGTGTCATGATTGTTCACAGTTAATGATTTAATTATTGTAACTCGGTGTTTGTAGATTTGATCAGCGTTTGAAGCTTGAATAGTTTAGGAACGATTAGTTTAAATGTTTAAAGTGTCCAAATGCAAGTTAAATCTAGAAGCTAATGACTGAAATAACGACTAAACTTATAAATGGCGTCTAATATTGTCTTTTCTCTGAAATCTGACAGTCACACGCATGAGATCAGATCAGGTTATCAGCTCTCTCTTGTGGACGGTAAGTGTTTATCTGCGTTAGAAGCTCGTTGTCACTTTACCTGTCGTGGGTCATTTCTGTGTCAATGTACAAAGTGACTCTCTACAGTGGCACCGTGATATTAGGAATGCACTGAAACATATTTACTATTTCCATAATAGCAGAATATTTCACAACCACACTTATACTATATATGAAATATTGTATATATTATAATAGCGGAGTCACCGGGACACTTTTGTTTGTTTGCGTGTTTTCATTCTGCGCGTTACATTATTCCGCCAGCAGATGACGACAAACGACTCTCTTTATGAACGAGTCTTTTGAGTCGATTCAGTGAGCCGATTCGTTCGAAACACGGGTTCATTCAGTAACGAAAACAGCGAGACATTCATATCGGCCAACGCAAACATATATATCATCAGTTTGTTGAAGGATTGGGAGATTAATATTAAATATTCTTTTGTTGGAATCTGATATTTTAGCATTTTTTAGAAAAAATATATTTTAGAGATCATTTTGACATGAAACACTTCCCTACTACAAAATCAATAAAGAATATACCTTTATTAGTAAATGCTAAATGTTTGCAGAAATGTTTTTTGGCCATGTACACAAGTTACAAGAGCTGCCAACAGGTCATAATTAGTTTTTACTCTTTAAATACATTGAGTGTTTGTGAATCATGCACTTAGAACTGAACCAAATCAACATAAGGTTTCCAGAAAGGCACTTAATAATGGACAGATTGAAAAGAGTTTGATAACCTCTTGATTTGTTGGATACTTTTCTTGCCTTGACTACTTACAACAGCGGTTCTTCATAATCCTGGTCCTGCACTTTAGTTTTCTCCTCCAATCTGACTCACTCGGTTGAGTTCATGCAGTTTATACAGAGTTGAATCAGGTGAGAGAGACAAACTGTACTTTACAAATGTCAAAATGGCATGTAACATGGACACGAAATTGTAAATTATTATCCATCACCAATATCTGTTGAGGCTTATCAGATGCATAAATTAAGTGAAAAATCTTGACACATTAAATGACTTCATTCCAATATCATCCAGCATCTGCTGAAATAAAAGCAACACATTTTGTTTGCATTTAAGGCAAAGCACAAAACATTAACACACACAAAAAATCAAATGATTTGATTGGCAGGTACATCTTGCATGCAGACATTTCTCAGGAACACAGCTGGTACATTTTGATATAAGGTGAAAGGTAAATACATTTTCTTTGCATTTATTATAGATCTTTTTCAGTTAGTGTGCATGTGGAATATATAAGAGCATTAGGCAGGTGGCAGCATGGCTATAATTTTGACTTTTGAACTGCTCTGTTTCAGGTGACATCCTTCTAGAAGGTGAAGCGCCTGTCATTGGAATGGCCCACCTTGTCCAGGCTGGGGTTGCAGGCGAACTGAATCATGGGAGGAGGTCCGCACATGAGGATGAGTGTGTCATCTGCCAGTGGAGGAAGGTGGCTCCTCACCATGTCCTCATTGATGAAGCCTTGGCTGTACTCCCAACCTAACACATGAAGTTGATTATTTCAGCTTGTCACCTTCTGCTTGATTTTTAAAGTCTGGTTGAAGTTGAGCAAGTCACCTAAACTGAGGTTTTTCGTTTTGCTAAACAGCATCTACTAAAGCAAGAGGTTCTTACCATCTGGAGCTCTGTCGACGGTGTACCACAGCTTAAAACGTGTCGGGTGATTGGCCATGACCTCTTCTAACTCAGGACGTAGGAGAATGTCTTTTTCTGTCTGTTGAAGATGAAAAGAGCAGTGAGTGGGAATAATTCTTAGTTTGGAATACTTTCCATGACAACAAACACACTGAACCAAAGAGATGTATTTCTGTGCGTAATTGCACTTTTAGCATAAAATATATTTTTGTGCATAATTAGTACATATGTATGTTTATAAAAGTGGAAGAAAGTCCTTGGCTCACCTGGTTTGCGAAAACTAAGTAACACACAGTCTCATCCTTTGGATCTTTCATGATTGCTTGGATTATCTGGAGCATAGGTGTAATGCCTAGAAAAACATCAAAAGATGAACTTGCAAGAAATTCTTATGATTGCTCTCAAAAAAGGCTCATGTGCTTACCTGTTCCCCCAGCAATCATACCAACATGTTTTGCCGTTTTAATCACAGGGTCTGATTTCTTATCAGGCTTGACTGCAAATGATCCTGCAGAAAAGTTGATACTTTGAGTCACAGTGTGTCTATCATTTTGAAATTACTGTTATGTCTTTAACAGCCAAATATTTTTATGCTTCCAGAATGTTCAAGTGCAATTAATTATTTTCTTTGCAACAGTTGATGTTTCCATAGCATTGTCCTGACTCGCAGTGGATTTCAAAACTACAAACCTCTGCCTTTGTAAACCAGCAGTCCACTCGGTCCTCTGAAATCTATTGTGTCACCAATACGAAGGCTCTCCAAGTATTGAGACATCTTCCCACCCTCGGGAAACTTTGGATGGACATTTTTGTAGTATATCTGAAATGAGGCAACAAATGTTTACACTTGAAAGAACTTCAAAGACATTTTTAAACGTGAAGATGTTTTAAAGTTACATTGCATGTATGTTATACCTTCACAACCAGATCAACAAAGCCTTTGTCATCATCACTAGACACAGGGGTGTAAGGCCTCACCACAAGGTTGCCATCAATCTTGGCAGACAGGTAGATGTGTTGTCCTATATATGCAATGCATAAATGTTAAACGTAGCACAAAAACAAGTAAATTTTTATTTTATTAAATGTTAATTTTACATGCATTAATGACATTGCCTTATATTTTCCTTGTACTTGTATGTGATGTAACTTACAAAAGCAACAACAGTCAAACAGACGTAGTACAGCACTCACCGATAGGAAGCCCAAGAACATGTTCAGGTAATTTTAAGGCAAAGCGAAACCTTCTTGTATCATGACTGATAATCTTAAAAGAGAAAAATACAATTAAATAAACTAATAAAACCTATTATATACACGTTAAGCCACTACATGTTTTAAATATCATCACCTCTTTGTCCACAAGACGCAATGCGTACTTCGCATTAGGATCTTCAAGAGTAATGGCAGGTCGTCTTTTAATGCCAAAGAGCCTCCGGATCAAATCAAACACCAACTGAAAGCTGCCAGAGAAGAGCTATGGACAGGGATATTAAAGGGTATGTTCTACTAATGCAGGAATGTATCAAACATGTGCGTGTACAGGATTATGATGGGCGTGTGCTGCACAAAGGCTAAAAACAAGCTGGTGGGACTGTCAACAAACCCTCAGAATACACTTATCAATCTTTAAAGCAATGACATGCATTTGAAACATCTGCATTCATACAGTAAGTTACGCTGTCAAAATATAGTTGCATGCAACAAAAACGACGTTCTGCAAGAATTTATTTAATATGTATATACTCACGTTTAAGATGAAGGACATTTTCTCCTGCGGTGTTTACTGATTCTCTATCAAGCAACGAAGACGGATAACAACACTACGCACTATAACTTTATAAGAAAGTAAACTGCGCCTGTCAAAACGACTTCCTGGAGAAGGAGGGGCTAAGTGCTGGTGACGTCGTTACGTAAAGATTGAAAACCTTTGAGAATCGTTTGTTATGAACGTCACATTCTCATATGAACTCGTCCCTCGGATGAGACGTTAAACCTCGGTCCTGACTCTGTAGTAATTAAAAATCCCTGGATGTCCTTCGAAAAAGAGTAGAGGTGTAACCTCGGCATCCTGGCCAAATTCACCCATTGGCCTCTGATCATCATGGCCTCCTAATCATCCCCATACACCGATTGACTTCATCACTGTCTCCTCTCCACCAGTAAGCTGGTGTGTGGTGGGTGTTCTGGTGCACTATGGCTGCCGTCGCAACTGCACACTGGGGGTGGTTGAGGAGATATAAAAATAGTATAATTTAAAAAGAGTAGTAGCTGATGGTCTCTTATCGGTTAGTTCACATTGTTGAAGCGCTGACTGAGTCAACTCGTGTCTGGTGCTATTCATCCTTTTGTCCACCAGACGGCCTCATTATATGCCTTTCAAAGCAGTAAATGTCACTTGTGTGAAAGCACAAAGGTTTATGACGACAGTGTTTTGTTCAAGCTTGGTTAATGAAGCTAATAAGAGAATATAAACTACAACTTTTCCTTTTTATTGTAGGCTACACATGTGAATAAAATACCAACAAAAGTAATCTGATCTGAAATTGAAAAACATTTGACACTGGTTCATTGTTTCATATAGACACCATCGCCCCTAGCGCTGAAACCTTTTCTAAACTTGGCTCAAAACACTTTACACTGGTGACGCCTGCTGGACAAAACTGTGTAAAACCCAAAGTCCCTTTAGTCTTTGGTAAAATCTCAGGACAAAGCATTCGTAAACAGCTTTAACACCTTAGCGTTTAAACAACACAAAACTAGCAAAAGTAAGATGGATTACCTGATCCACGGGATTCCAAACCAGGATCATTCAGATCCAGATCAAAGTTTTGTCTAACTTGTCTCAGGACTTCAAATCTGGGAATCAGAAGGGACATCCAAAACGGGTGCTTCTGAGGGCCCAGGACCAGTTACATACACATTTTCTTCTTTGACTCCATTTAATACAAATCTGTAAACTCATTAAATAACACGACCATTTTCTGACACAATTCAATTTTTGTGTATTTAACATAACATATTTGTATCCTTACATGTTGAGGAAACGTATAATTTCATCCACAAGCTCTGCTGAACACACTCAAGGAAATAATCAACAATCAAGACTCGTCAGTTTATCACAGAAATTTAATGACGACCCAACACAGTGGTCAACCGTGGTCATTTCTATTGACTGTACACAAACGCATTGTACTGTAGCACAAGTGTATCATTCTTGTTTTTTTAGATTGGTAAACTCAACCACATCCCTTATATTTACACCATGTTCGATAGATATCTCTCTATATATCGTTTGTACAATGTACAATGTTTCAATCAGGTGAAATAATAAGAGCAAACAAATTCCGTTAGACTCTGATCCAGCCAAAGCATGCAGGTTTTTGTCGAATAGACATGTCAAAAGTTGTGCAATAGTGGAACGTTAAAATCATGTTGAAGAGCCTTGAAGCAGAAAAAGCTGAAGCCAAGAAACACAAAGCAAGTCTCTTTTTTTATGTGAGGAGGTGTACAGCTTTCACAAACACTTCATGACATTGGCCTCTGCTTTGCATTTGGCTACATGGAGAAGCACCCATGCTAAGCACAAGTAATAGGTCAGATGAGAAAACTAACCTTGCATGGACATATTTGTGCCAAGTATTGCTTTTACAAATCCAGTTTTGCCAACACAAATGGTGGGGTTTACGAAAGACATTGCAAATAAGCAGGTCCGCTCTTTTAAAACTACATGAAGAGGATTTATCCGTGTCAGTTTTTGTGTTTGCTTATCAAAGCAATGTGATTTTGCAAATGCAAGGACATAGATGCAGTTACATTATGACTTATTATCTCTGGTACACAAAATAGCCGACAGGGATTTCACAATCACAATAAATGTACTTTGTAAGAAAATAAAGTAACTATGCTAAGTTTCTTTAAAATAAATGTATCTTCACAGTTTTGAATTATTTGCATCGTGACGTTGTTATTCCATAGTCAGCTACATATCAATAAACTATGTATTTCAATAAGTAAATTTAGCAATAATCCAACCTTTCGTGTTACATGAGGGTGCTCATAACCAAGTTATTCCATTGCAGTACATGAAATAGAAATCATACAACACATCTCTAATCAAAACATGACTCTTGGACAGCACTACCAGCATGTGTAAGATGCGTACCAATATTCATATCTCATGTGTGCCATTAAATGGAGTATTTGGTTGAAATTCTAATGTCATAATCTTTGGATGAAATGCCTTATATACTTCAAAATCTGTTACTTTGGGTTCAGCCTGGTCACCAAAATCTTCTGCTGGTAACACCATACGTCCAGTACAATTTCGAGCTTACCAACATCCCAAAGGTTACAGACAAACACAGGAAAATCGGAACATGCACACGTAAAACAGCTTGTTTTGAGCTGGCTTCACATTGAACAAAAGCAGTGCAGCAGGTGAAGACCGGGAATATGTACATCGGGTCACGAAGGTGGCGACCAGTGCAATGGCATCTCTCATAACTCGCAAGCAACGAAGACCTCAAAGGACAGTAGAGTCCTGCACAAAGGGCGTGAATCTGTATCCACAAAAAGGAAAATGAGCTTTTGTATTTTACAGAAGTTCCAGACAGGATCCATGCAGATTATTTGACACAGACCGTTGGTTACGTGACCTCAAGGCAAGGATGAACTGCTCAGTTTGAAGTGTACTAAGCACAGTGGTAGATTAGAGGGGTTTTAAAACAAATAGCTCAGAACTAATGCACCGGTGGACACAATAAACTTTCGATGAGACGTACAAACTAAAAGCAACATACCATCGGTTGGATAATTTGTGTTGGATCAGTCTACAAATGACTGAAGGTAGCAAATCTCTATTCCTTAAAACCGCAAAGCGTTAAACACAAGTTCTAGGATTTCAACAGCTGGCATATTATTGTTCAGTGACACACATACTAAAAGTTGTAATTGGATGTGAGTATTAAGTATACAAAACACCTCCTTTGTAAAACTCTACACCTATTGGATGTTATTGTCCAACTCGAACACAAATGGCTGGAGAAACTTGATGGCAGCATCACTTAACTTAACATGCATCGTTTGCTTAGAGTTAAGTGTCGCTTGGAGGGAATGTTACACAAATTTAAGGTTCAGAAGGCAGGCTAACAATATTACGTAAATTGGAGAGTTATATATACGTGTGTGTTACTAAAACTGTCCTCGGCAGGCAGCATGACAGTCGTTCCCCAAGACAAGCCCACCTAAAAATGAACCCAATCCATCTGCATGCATTGCCGAGGCAGTAATGACATCAGGAGCCACGGTTTCCCTGGGCACTAACATTGGTTGGGCATCATAATGTTGTCGAAACAATATTTCCACAACGTAAACGTAGCCCTTGGAATGGTATGAGTTCAGCAGGCTGACGTTTCTGCAACGCTGTGGAGATGTTAGCCTGTGGAGTGAAATGCAATCTACAGTACATCCCATCGGAGAGGTGCTGGTCATGACGGCGGTGATGTTTGAAATGTCTCCAACCGGTTGGCACACAATAATGGAGCTCTCGATGAAAGCCAGCATGGAGCGGTTGGTGTGAGTTTGGCGAAAGCGTCAGACGATGGAGCCCTTGGAAGTGGAGAGATGGATGGAGCGGATCCGGAGGGCCAGGGTTCTCTCGAGGTCGTGGAGGACGTCGTAGGACGGGCCTGGACCCGGGCTCTCCGCGGGAACCTCATACAGTAGCTGCTTAAAGCTCTCCAGCTCGATCAGGAGCACCATGTTCTTCAGGAAGTAGCCCTCGATGAAGGCTGCCAACTCCAGAGCCCCCAGGAACTGAGGATGTGTCAAACATAACGTGAGATTTCTGCACTATTCTTCAAAAAACATACAGTACTATAAAGTAATGTACCTCACACAGAAACGCTTAATTTGTGTCTGAGGGAAATGGTTAAAATATTGGCACACACACTTATACATTTCCCTCTTTTGTCTTGTGTTTTTGTAGTATGTTTCTAAAGACAAGCAGAGCAAGTTCATCTGGTGACATTTGCACAGATTGTCAAGTCATTAATAAAGCAGGTTGCATTCTCGTTGGCGTGCTGTATTAGTCTAATTAATGTTATTAACCTCATGAATATGCAAATACGAATGTTTGTCCAAGCCTGACTACACAGATAAAATGACTAATCCAGGGACATGTATAAACAAGACAAAACACGGAGCAAGATAACCTAGGATTATGTCTGACAATTGGCTAAACTGCAAAAATAATTCATGAATGAATAAATATACAATTTAAATAAATCATTTTCACTATTCGGTCTGTGCACATTTTTTGCATATTGTAATAATAATTATACGTACTATAAAAATATATGTATAATATTGTTTTTTAAATACAATTCAAATTACATAATTGAATATATTACTATTATATTTATTATTAGTAGTAATCAAATGAATAGATAAATGTATACTGCACAAAATAATAATAATGGATTAAATACAAGATTTTATTGCTTTTATTAAAAACAATAAATAGATAAATATTTGTATATTGTTAAAATAATTCAAATTATATAATATTATTAATAAAAAGAAAATACATAAATGTATAGTGGACAAAATAAAAAATTATTAATATTATTGTAGCATTATTGTAAATTAAATACAAGGTTTTATAGCTTTTATTAAAAATAATAATCTAATAGATAAAAATAGATATAAATATTAACAATATTAATAAACAAATAATAATTATTTTTATTTAATAAAAGAAAGTATACTGCACAAAAAATAAATAAATAAATGATTGAATGGGGAGATTGTGAGAGTGATAATTTGACTAGACTCTAGTCATATCTCAGGCTGCCCGGCGGACATCTCGGCATGGATGAAAGAACACCATCTACAGCTCAACCTGGCAAAGACTGAGCTTCTTGTCTTCCCTGCAACTCCAACTCTACAGCATGATTTCACGATTCAGTTAGGTTCATCAACAATTACCCCATCAGCTTCGGTCAGAAATCTTGGTGTAATCTTCGATGACCAGCTGACCTTCAAAGAGCACATTGCAAAGACTGCTCGATCTTGCAGGTTTGCACTACACAACATCAGAAAGATCAGGCCCTTTCTGACAGAGCATGCTGCACAACTTCTTGTCCAGGCCCTGTCATTTCTAGACTGGACTACTGCAATGCTCTTCTAGCTGGACTTCCATCAAACACAATCAAACCTCTACAAATGATTCAGAATGCAGCAGCACGACTGGTCTTCAACGAGCCCAAAAGAGCCCATGTTACACCTCTCTTTGTATCCTTGCACTGGCTACCAGTTGCAGCTCGCATCCAGTTCAAGACACTGATGCTTGCATATAGAACAACCACAGGCTCAGCACCCTCCTACTTCCACTCACTATTACAAATCTACATCCCCTCCAGAAGTCTGAGATCTGCTAGTGAGCGACGCCTCGTGGTACCATCACAGAGAGGCTCAAAATCACTCTCCAGAACATTCTCATTCACCATTCCTGGCCGGTGGAATGATCTCCCCCCCCCATCCGGAATGCTGGATCCCTGTCAATCTTCAAGCAACAACTGAAAACTCATCTCTTTCAACACTACTTGACTTCATCATAAAAAATAAATACATAAATAAATACATTATTTCACTTTTTCTATATCTTCATCTTTCTCTTTCTCTCCTTCCCTTGCTAGCTTGTATTTATTTGAACAATGTCTGAGACTTGGTGTTAGGGTCACTTCCTCTGTCTGTTTGCCTCTTCTAGATTAATCGCTTTATGTATTCCCCAATTGTAAGTCGCTTTGTAAAAAAACGTCTGTAAAATGACTAAATGTAAATGTATGGTTCAGAGTACCTTGGCATGTTTGTAAATGTCCACACAGGTGTCAGTTGTGATGTTCTTGGAGCAGATGATTTCACAGTGTCTTTGGAGAGCTTCAAGTTGGAAGAACTTGGCTGCAGACAGGAGCTTTGAAGCAGAGGGACCGGCAATGAGCCAAACTCATCAAGCTTTCAGGTGTATCACAATCAAGAGCAATTACTTAATTACATTTAAAATACATAAGCATTTATCACAAGTTCTGCTGCAGTTCTACGTGAGCCTCCATCTGGTCAAGATGAAGACAAATGAGCGATGATATATTCATCGAAGTGTTTTCCATGAGAAATCTTCTCCATGTTATCAGACCGTAACTCATTCATTCATCACATCCTCTCAAGTCATCATTAGTGTGTGGGTGGGAGGGAGGAATTATGATCATAAAGGAGGAAAGAGAAGGGAATATTTAATACCTCCATCACCTCAGTGTTTCTGATGTGCAGTGACTCAGTGCCGCCACAGTAGAGGTACTGCATTACCAGCTGAAACACAACAAAACCTTCTCAAACTTCTGAGAGACATTTCAAGACAGACGAGCTAAGCACTAGTCTCAAATGCACACGCACATTTTGTCATTAAGCTGAATTGTGCAGACAGATGTAGGAATTATAGCGTTGTCTGACTGTAATACCGACATGAGTTTGAGAGGGATTTATGAGTCAGTAGATTCCAACCTGAAAAATGTTGTACTTGACATGACTGATCTCGATGCACGTGTTCTCAGCCGCTGGTCTGTTAGAGAGCAGAGTCCTAAACCTGGAGGTCAGAAAGACGTAAAGACAAACATGAACGTCCTTTAAACGCTGTATTATTACTAAATCAAGTATTCATAGAGTGCAGTAAAGATATGTAGTTGTTCTGAAAGCTGTGCAGTGGTGCAGGAATGAGTTCTAGAGCGGCTCATTCGGACATTACCCTCCCGGACCATCCAGTTACTTTGCATTCATTCATATTCTTCTAGACCTTGCAGATTCGAAAAGGCCTTGTGTCTGCTCAGATATTTTTTATTATTGAAATTTTACCTTGAGATGGAGTAGAGCCTATTTACAAGATTAGAAAATTGATGACAGATAGATTTAAATTAAATTCATAGTTTATTAAGATAGATGCCATATATTAATTTAAATTAATTTCTATATTTTCCAATAATAAACTTGAGATAGCAAAATTGAAATATCAGATATCATAATAGACAAATAAATCTAAATAATAATAATATTAGAAAATAAATATAAATAATAAAAAAATACATGTAAATTTAATCTGGCTATACACACACACACACACACACACACACAAAACTGATTTTTACATCTGTCATACATATGTTTTTTTAATATGTCAATTATTTTTTTTAAATAGCCTAATTTCACTCCTTGTGATAATTTTGTTCCATTCAATTCATGAGCACAAATGCTGCTGTTTGAAATAATATCAGGAGCTAAAACTACTGTGAACTATGGTTTAAAATAAAAAAGTGCCTCTATTTTGAAATCTGTGCTAAAAGAGACTCCTGTGTTCTGGCGCCCCTGCTGTGTATTAAACTGCACAATATGAAGACATACCTTTGTGAGGCAGTGAAGAGCAGCACTTTATGGGCATAAAAGGGCTTTCCGTCCACTAGAAACGTCACGTCAGACATCTCTTTATTATTGAGAAAGTGCGGATCTGTAGGAAGCAACAAATCAAATGATGAAGATGCAATATTACACAACAGTGATTACACAAGCTTCTTCATTATTCAGTAGCACCATGTCTTGCGTTTGACAGGCTGTCATTAACACATTACAAGAAGTCTGTTTTAGAATTGCAATAGCTTAACCAAAATATAGATGGCACTAGTGTTCCTCCAAAACTTAAGTTTGAACAAAATGAAATATTCTTTAATTGCATTTTCGTGTCTCCTGAGAGAAACGGTCTGAAAAGTGTCCTTGTGTGCTCTGAAACTGTAGTTTGAATAGATTTAAAAGTGCACTTCACCAATTAATTCAGATAAATATGAATCCTTGGGCAGTACAAGCTAATTTGGCCTTTTATGTTGAACTGAATAGAATAGATAGCACTGGTCGCTCTATTTTTCATTATCGGAGCATGAATAGACCAAATTACTGGCCATATTGTGTCTAAAAAAAGTAAGTTATGCTATTTGTGCACAAGCAGTTTTGCTGATGTACTGAATTGCAGCTATTGCTTGTTTGATATTATTCAATTATTGATATTTAAACAGAGGCAAGGCAGAGCTGGAGTCGCTTTTGAAGATGAACTTAACAAGGAGCTGACTATTTACCCAAACGAGACGTCTGCTTCTTTTTGATCTCGGTGAGTTTGGGGATTGGGAAAGGCCCGTAGCATTGGGTAAAGATGACTGACAGCTGCTGGCTGATCACTTCGTTCTGTAGAGCACACAAACACACACGCTGTAGTTAGACCTTGCATTCGGTTTTATAAAAGTAAACGCAACCAGGCCTACGGTAATACTAACACGGCACTTATGATGCGCTCTGTAATTAGAGGATTTATCATGTTAATTACGGAGAAAGCTGGAACTGGTGTGGCTGACGTTGATTGTCTGTTCGCTCGGAGTCAGGGACTGACACGCACCGATAACGATAACGCAGAGACTTACGAGGGACGTTCAATTCTGAAGTGCCTCAAAATTATTTAAATAGTAATATCACAACGAAACTATGCCGTAATATCAGAGGGACAAAAACACACGCTGCTAAGCCAAAAGCCTCAATCAGTAAATATGATACAAAATGAATGTTTTAAATTACATTTGTAAATATTTGAAAACATTAGCTGGGGTAGAAGAAAGTATTATAACATATTTCTTTAATGCAAGTTATGAACAAATGTAATGCAATTTACTACATAGATTTATCCTAGTGTGTAATTCTGTGGCACTGAGAAACATGTTTGAGCGGGACTATCTGTTTAAGATTAAATAAAATTAGTTTAAAAACTTAAACTACAATTAGAAAAGTTGCCTTTTCTACATTAAATGGAATTGCAGAGGTGACTAAACTCTATAAATGTCTCCTGATATGATCAGGAAGTGAAATAAAAGACTGAAACTGGCTCAGACTGTAATAAAGCCCAGAGAATGGACCTTGCTGGCTCGAAGGATCTGAAACATGAGTGGCAGTCCGTGCGTGATGAGCTCCTCCGTGTACTCGTCTTCTTTAATGCAGCTGAAGTCCTTCAGCAGGCCTTGGATCAGCGGCCGCCGCTGCTGCACAAAGCACGTTCGCAGGGACTCCAGCCACGTGTGCAGGGTCCACGGCACACCTGTATATAGAATCAATGAATCAATTCATGTATGTGACAGTGCAGAATCGATCTGTCCATCAACCTGCACTAAATATAAAGCCCGTCCCATCCATCAAGCTGTCAACATCAATCTGAGAACATGTGTTGCATATTGCAACTACATTAAAAGTCTATGGTCAGTATGATTTTTTCATGTTTTTGAAAGAACACAGTATAAAAAAATTCAAACAACTGTTTTATATTTAAAAATGTCATTTGATGACATGATCCTTCAGAAATCATTCTAATATGCTGATTTACTGCTTATTTCTTATTTATATCAATCTTGAAAGCAGTTAAGCTGCTTAATATTTTCGTGAAAATGCAAAAATTTATATTTTCCACCATTCTTTGATTAATAAAAAAATTAAAAAATCAGCATTTATTTGAAATAGAAACATTTTGTAATGTTATACATGCCTTTACTGTCACTTTTAACTAATTTAATGCATCTTTGCATAATAAAAGTATTAATATCTTTCAGAAGAAAAAAATCTTACTAACCCTAAACTTTTGAATGGTAGTGTAAATGGTGTTTGTAGATATGGTGCATAGTGATAATGGTGCATAGTTATTTCCTCACAGAAAACAAAGCTAAATAAATAATAGCTACTCATGTCTTGCTAGCAACTAAGGCCCTCAAACATCTTTCAAAGATTTGATGCCACTAACCTGGTAAACTTTGCCAAGTGATTAGTTCAGCCTCATAAATGTGTCATCATGGGTATTAATCACAATGAACTGATAAAGAATGGGCTTTGTGCGCTTATGCAGGAAGTTGCATAAGCCCGTTATATTGGAAATTTCAACTAGTGCTTGTCATTTGTATGTGCAATATGCATCAGATGGCGTCTGAGGCTGAGACTAATCGCTGCATGACAGAAGTGAGCCAGGCGCGTGATGTCTGTGGTAATCGTGCAGTGTTTTTACTAACCCAGGCTGCGGATGTCTATGGTAATGTCCACATGGCCGTGCTCGGCACTGTGGTACATGGCCTCGCGGAGGGCCCTTAGTTTGGCCTTGCCTGTCCGGAGGGTGGCTTCGTTCTGTGGCGCTCTCCTCTCTACGGTCTCGGAGCCCTCGGCTAGGATCTCCTCCAGAGACAGCACGTCCCCCTTGTCCTTTTCCACCTGGGACAGAAGCTTCCGGAACACGTTCCTGCAGGAGCAAGTGCATGTAACAAACTCACTCAGGTATTCATACTCATTAAAAGAATAGTTCACTCACAAATGATATAATGTGTTTCCCAAACCTGCTGTTGCATTGTCACGGAACACAAAACTAGAAGCTCTACTTGACTACTTTTAATATACTCATTACAGTTTTTTTATTGTTGTTGTTGCTTGACAGAACTGGAAACTTATACTATAAAATATTAAAATATAATATTATACTTTAAAATAATATTAAAAAGAGCTGCATAAATCTTTAAAAATTCCTTTCCCCCTTTATTTTAATTATCAAGTAAAGGTTTGACATTTTTATTTGTATTATTTTTTCCCCAAAGATTTTATTAAGCAAGGATGCATTAAATTGACATAAGTGACAGTACAAGCACTTAAAAGGTTACACAAGATTTACATTTCAAATAAATGCTGTTCATTTGAACGTTCTATTCATCAAAACGCCTGAAATAATTATTAAGTTTTTGACAAAACATTTAAGCATATTAATATGTGTAATATTAAAATGTTTCAGCATAATAACAAATGTTTTTTTGGAAAAATTATTAGCATATTAAAATGATTTCTGAAGGATTGTGCCAATAAAAAATAATGACTTATAATAAATAGTTACTTTAAATTTCAATAATAATTCACAATATTATGACTGTGTATTTTTGATCAAATAAATGCAGCCTCAGTGAGCATAAGGGACTTTTGAATGGTAATGTAAGCTCAGAATGACTGAGTAAATAACAATTAAAAGTTTTGTGTGAATTACCTCTTTAAGAAGAGTTTGACTCTGAAGCTTGTTGTTTTTAAAAAGCAAAAACAGTCATAATCTGACTGTTTCAGAAAGCCATTAGCCATGAGGATTACTTGCTTGCATCATTTTTATAATCAGCGGATTGATGAGAACAAAGAGTTCTATGAAACATCTATGAAATACCTTGAGCGCTTCTTTGTTTATGACTTCCATTTATCAATGCATTACATTGTGTTTTTCTTCTCCGCTTTGCCGCATTTTCTCCGGATTGTATGTCTTTGTAAACTCATCTACCTTCATAAAAGTAGCAGGACTCTGCAACTGATCTAATATGCATAAAAAACCAATCACTGCAGGAGGCTCCACTGTAAACATCTCTAGGACTTGAAAGCCAAAGACATCCAGTTCTGGCTCAGACCTTTCTGACGCCCTTTATAACAGATTGCCTTAATTCCGCAGAGGTGGGTGTGTTGGCCGTCGAACACGCTGGATTCTCATTCAGACGTATGCAGTGTGAATTTCAATGAGCTTTCATTATGCAGCTCTGGCCATAGGTGAGAGTGAACGAATGAGCACGCAGTCATCCATACAGTTCACCAGCAATGGAGAGTGACAGGGTTGGAGTTATGGTAGTAAATTACATACGATTTTGCGTCCAAATACACCAGCTCAGCTTTTATGCGTGCCAATAATAACACATCAGGGGTTCAGATCGGATAGATTGAGTTTCCGCAGTCAGAATGATTCATAAGGACATGGGAATCATGATATGTGGGGACAAATGTGTCAATGAGCTAATGAAAGCTCGGTTCCCTGTTGTGCTGGTGGTGAGTGTGCTGTCAGTTCATATGCTGTGGAGTCATTGGGTGCGTGTTACCTGTGTCCATGTGATGCTGCCAGGCTGTACGAGTTCATCTCACCCAGCAGACCCGAGGAAATGCCGTTACGGTAGGTGGTGCCAATCAAAGGGTCTGCTCCTCTTTCCAAAAGCAGACTGACCAGCTCAAAGTTGCCTGTTAAAATGCAAGACAATATATATTTGTATATATGTTTTTATTTTGGCTTAATTGGCCCCTTAAGCGACAATACTCTCAATCAAAATCAGATACAGCATTAATTTAAAAGAAAAATTCCTTTATCAATTTTCTGTCATGATTTGACCCACCATAAAAACGAATATACACATTTTATTAGCAAATGAATCCAGAGAATCAAACCCATGATGTTGATGTTGCGAGTGCTTGATATACCAGTTAAGCCACAGGAAACAGTATTTATCAGTCAGACCGTCTAGCAACCCGTCCCCAGATTGATTTGCTATTGTAAATTAGCAGGCTGTCCTGTGCACATCCACATCGAGTAATGAGGGGAAAGTGTTTCTACATTAGAAGGAAAACCTGAACGCAAACAGTGGGGGTAATTGACCCAGCATACAGCAAATGGGGCGTAATCAATGAGCCCTGATGAGTTTTGGATCCGATGAGGCTCAAACAATCCCATCCACAGCCATTTCTGTTGGGTCACAGGGGAACACAGGCATACGGTTAAACCTGTTTCTAGACATTTCTCCTCAATCCATTTGGCTTGTGCTTCTTCATTTTCCTCCTCTGCAGAAGATGATGCAATTTTGGTGTACCCCATCCGTTTTTAGCACCAAGAAGGTGTCCATTACCAGCTGACTGAAACCCGAATTACCCAAGTCTTCAAGAGTTTGTTCACTAAGTGGGGCAGACAGGTAATTTTCGGCATAATGCTGGAATCCACTCGGCAAATGTAAATGAATATCACTCAGGTCAATTCATATTCATAGGACTGCCACAGTCGGGATTATGAAATCTCATTTGGCACTAGTTTCCATACATCATTCCACCATGTGGACTTGTCACATTCACACTGTGGATGTAAAAAAAAAAGCTGCTGTCGCTAAGGCTCATTAGCAAGTTTGCAAAGGGCTCTTGAGAGCGATGCAGCCCCATCAGTCTCTGAATAACACTATTACGGTTCTGGAACCAACTCTGGGGCACAAAAGTATAATGTCTTCAGTTTGTCAGCTCACAGTCTACAAGGACTATTTTATCAAAATTAGAGGAACAAAAGGTAACTATTTAAAAACTGGAAGTATTATACAAAATCATCTAAAGCAAGTTCAACTAAAGCACAAAAAACGTATTCACTCATTATGTCGTCAAAGATTTCAATCACATAAAGTCTCCATAATGTAAATGTAAATGTCATTAGGGCTATACTCTCAAAAGTGCCTTATCTACCCCCTAAATAGTGTTCATTAACTTTAAACAGTACATCCAATAAAATACCTTGGTCTTATTATTTAGCTCTATGTTTGCAGATACCACTTGGTTTGACATTGTGCTATTTAATCAATTAAATGTGCAAATGCTCTTCGTGGTTTCAGTGTCCGAACACATTTTGGGGTCACTGTGCGGTGTCAATGAGATTTTGTGGTACCTGCCGCAGACGCCAACTGTAGAGGTGTCTCTGTGTAGTTCTCTGTGCCATCTTGAATCGCTCCCTCCACATTCACTCCGGCATCCAGCAGAAGCTGCTCAATAATGTGAAAAGTACAATCATTATAAAATACATTTCAGAGGATTTAACTTTAAGCAAGATATCTGTAAATATAAATGCTGTAATTGCATTAAATTGGCCAGCTCTTTTCATCACCTATAGGCCACCTCCAACTAGCAAAGATTTTGATGGTAATCTGGTCATAATTTATTTCACTCTTGATGCTTTAAGTGCACGGTTTTGGTCTGTTTGTCTGGTTCAAAAAAAGAAAATGGGAAATGATATCCAACAAAAAGAAGGATTTCGTTTTTTATCTCCTACTGTGGTGGATGTATGCTTCTGGGAAATTAAGCATCCCAAGAAATATCACCTTGCCTTTCCATTTTTTTGGAGAAGCTAAATAAGATGGCCTTAGTAGGTCATCGGATTCAACACATCTAGTATTTATAGTAAAAGTAAGACTTTATTCCACTTTTGGGGTAAGAATAGAGTGCACAGTCAATAAAACTGGCCTCATTCTTCTTATTCCTGATACCAATCTACGTCCATCCAAGTTCATCTGAACCAGGGCAGCACCATCCAGCCCAAAACTAACATCAAACTGTTTCTTTGTACCATTATTATTATGATGGTGGCATCATAATAATAACTGAGGAAAGTGCAAAGGTGGAAGGCATCAAATCATTGGCAGCGCCACTACCTGCACGACAGGGACGTGTCCGTGTAACACGGCGAATGTGAGTGGAGTCCCCTGCCTGGTGTCAGGATAAACTGAGGGGTGCTTGTGTAGTGAGCTGGGCACCTGGGAATCATATAGGTGAAGTTCAGGGAGAGAAAAATTCAGCCATCATATACTAGCACACTGAGATCCAATTGCGGAATTGCAGGAGTACGAGTAAGAAAAAAAGGGGAAGAATGAGTGAATGAGTAAGCGGAAAGTCTTTCCGCCGTCTGGCTGTTTTGTTAATTCAAGCGAAGAGAAGAAGAAAGAGCCAGTGCTCGTTTTGTTCTCCAAACCCCTTCTTTCCATCAGCCCACGTTAATCTAGAGTTTACTGCCGTTCGCTCTTCTTTGGACAACTCCTACACGCCCTCCTCGCTTTACTCAAAATGCTGACCACGGTTTAGGATCTAGTTCACGGTTTTCATAGCGATGACACGAAGACTGCAGGAAGAATAATAGGCAGCGAGTTCAAACGCTAGAAGTGACTCATGTACAAAGCACCAAAAAACAAGGCTTGTCTGGCTTTAACGCTTACAGCTGTACTGCATGCACAACTCGGCTCTCCAGTACTCAGTGGTAAATTATGCAGGCATCTGTTCATTTCTAGGCAAACATAACCTTTTGAAACCCATTGATTCAGGTTAAAGAATTTTTTGCACAAGAAAACGTTAGGCAAATAACTGCACATCTGCCCACTTGCTGATACTCTTCTTGAGCGTAAGGCAATTTGTAAAACAAGGTAATATCGCTGCAAATGCATTTGGTGCTTTGCCCAAGTCAACGACTCCATTTAAAATGTCCTCTAAAGGGGCAAACGAGAAAGACGACAAAAGGTAAAAGAGCACAAGATCACATCATGACATATACAGGAGTGAATTTCACAAAAAACGGTCAAGAATATAAGGTTACACACATTTTTATATACATTTTGTAATTAATATATTGATTATTTTTTATTAAATTACTTTATATAATTAAATTATATATTTAAAATTCATTTATTTAAAACTAAGCATAGTTCAAATCTATTAACATATTTACTGACATATCGCTTGAGACTTGCTTTTATAAAAACTATGATTCAACTTTATTTGGTGTACTACTTCTGCACAAAGCACATTTCTTAATAATAAGTGTAAAATGTGTTTTCATATCACTATTAATGAGGATTGTATGATCTTTGAATAATATTGGTCTTTAAATGCAAGATATTTAAAGTGTACCTAAAGTTTACTTGCAGTTTATTTGTAGTATACTTAGCACAAAATAAATGTATTTCAAATACATTGTATTATTTTTATTTTTCACTATGGAAAGTACACAGTATTTATTCATTGTGGTATTTTTTATGCTGCCTTTAATATATGCTGATTTTAATCATTTTCTTAATTACCGTAATAGAGTTCTAAATAAACTAAATTACAGCAATTAGAATCATAATTAAGAATAGTGAGAATCTCATCCAGGCATGTTATAGTAATCATAAAACATCCTTAATTGTCATGAAATAATGTCACAATGCAAAAAAACCACCAGACTTCATTATCTTTACGTAATATATCATTTTGTATGGTAAAATAAGACTTGGACACATTCTTGATTGGTTTTGGGAGATTCACCCCTGAGGCAAATACATGAAACATGCTACTTTAAATATAAATGAATGATTTTCACACTAGCATGACTGAGTACATGTTGTTTTAGCCAGCTGAATCAGTTTTAATCCACTTTTATTATCAAGTTTCATGTTTTCAACCACAGTGCTTCACACTCAGTGTATCTACTTTAGGCAATCATTGCATTTTCCCACATTTTATATAAATAGTATTTAAAATATGGCATTTGTACAAATACATTCATTGCATTGGAAATCAATAGCATAACTAATTTGCTTGTAATTTCATTAAATATTCATGAGAACCTAAGTAGACACACCTGCATACACATGATACGATCACTATTTATTCTACACAAGCTCATGCAAACAGCATCGGGAAGATGACAGAGAGATTAGTTAGTTATTTTTATAGAGACAGGATAGTTAGATTCAAAGAGACAGAGTAACAACATGCTACAAGGCAAAAATGTCCACCAATAAACACTGACCTCACTGTTGATGTCTGCTCCAGCGTCCAGCAGCATTTGCACCATGGCCTCGTCCCCACGGACGCACGAGTACATGAGAGGGGTCATGCCCTAAAAAGCAACCAAAAACACTTATCACCTACAGAACATATGCCATAGTATGAGCCCTGTTACTGCAGCACTAGTTAAGGGCTATTGAGCAAAAAGTTTCTTAAAACCCTTAAACTTGTCTATTTAAATGAACTGAGTGGAACACTAATCTTTATGGATGGTGCTCAATTAATGCACTTTAAACAGAAAACAATTCATTCTCTAGGCCATCAAATCTATTGCTGCTTTAGTGAAACACACATTAGCATCACAGAGTCAGCAATTAGCTTTTAACACCTTTGGACAACATAAACCATTAATACCTTTTCAGAGTTATGTTTTGATAATACATTATATTTATATACTGTTTAAAAAAGTAATAAGGCTCGTGATCCTCTACGTTATGGTGGTTTTACCACAGGGAAAGGGGTTTCACAGCACGCTTCATGTTGTGCCTAAAAACTCAGTATAAACACTTTATTCTATGACTAGCTCACGAGCGTGCAGCTCTGCAAACAGATTTCACCATGAAGAAGGAGATTCATTTGTCAGTTGAGTATTTTCCCTCAAGGCTCTTTTGAAATAACGTACCATATTTGCTAGCGTGATTTCAGAGCAACACTTCCAGAGTAAGATGGAGTTACTCTCAATGATTCCCAGCTGGACTCCAACAATTGTCTTTTGTCATCACATTCCCTGCGTATGGTTTTGTTTGTGTGGCGCTTCAATTTTACATGTTAGTTTAATCCACTTTGTCAGCGTCGGCATGTCGCCGTCATTCTTTGCATAAACTGGCTGCTGTATTCAAGACAGACTGTGACAATAACACGAACCCAGCGCCGGATACGGATGACACGATTTGATTTATAATACCGAGTGTCATGACTGCTATCACGTTAGATGCTTCCTACACAGATCGGCTCAGATTTGAAGCATTTTTCCTTATTTAAAGGTCATGCAACTCTTTATTTATTTTCTTAGCCTCTAAATGTCTATGTGGGTCATCATTCTTCATACATATAATATTATAAGAAACCCACTAGGGCATTTTTCTTCTTCAAATGACAGGCGGCAGAAATGTCATTGATGCTCATGTATTTAATGGTTTGAGGCAGATACCATACAGACGAAGGAGCAAACAATGGAAGGCAGATGTGAGAAAAGTCACAGTTTACATTGGCATTTACATCAGGGAGTAATTACAGTGCAAGTGCTGACTAATACAAATGGATGTGTGATTATTTCATGATAGTTATTTTGTGGAGCTGCTCATAATTACACTGTTATTATGTTGTTGATGTTGTAATTAATTCTATTCAATTTAAAATGGCTAACATGGCTACCATATCATAAAGTGTTAGTGTATGAACATAAGGTGCTGTACAAACAGAACTGAGAAGAAACAGTAGGATCTTTCGTCAAAATGCCAGCTTGAAGGACAACAATTTTTAGCAGTCAGAGATACAGTATTCTTAATCTAAAAACATACATTGACTCCTTGACTCAGTAGATAGAAAATCTAGTAAAGTCAGGCCTGAATGTCACACAAATGTGTGAATATGTGTGTGTGAATATATCAGTGCCCACCTGTTCACTCATACTGTTAATGCCATCTGGCCCGAGCAGGTTGACTGCTTGCTTGACCAGGTCAGTTCGTCCGCAGTTGAGCATCCGGAAACCCAGGTCCTGCAGGAATTTCGCTTCCGTGGATGCAGCGTCCAGTTTCCGTGTGGCACAAAAGCAGTCGTCTGCTCTGTTGAATAAAAGGACAGTCCAGACCCCAGTTACACATCTCCAAACAAGAAATAATACTTTTATTTTGTATTTGTTTTTCATTTAGTTGGTTATTTAATTATTTTATAACAACATTTACAACAGATATGCCATATTCTGCCACACAAATTAAATACAACCTCTGTATATATATATATATATATATATATTAGTGGTGGAGAGTTAGAGAGAGTTAACGTGCTGCGTTAACGCGAGACTCTTATCGGCGATAAAAAAATATCGCCGTTAATCTATTCTCAAAGTTGGGTTGGGAGCTGGGTCTATACTGCAAGCTATGATGACTTTCACCCTGATATTTTAGCGGATGTATACCTGGCGAATTGCACTGTAGAACAGTCTTGAACTAGAGGCTGCAGATCCGTGATGGACAGATTGTTAACGGCTGGTCTATGTGGTAATACAATCGGGCAGGACATCCAAGCAGCTCACCTATCATTCATCAACCTCAAATATGGCTTTTTCCTCTGAAAGATGTATGTAGTAGCAACTTTACATGGCAGCTCAATATGATGTTAACCTAGAAATGTGCGCTATTGAAGTGTTTGTGTGGAAGCGCGTTTGCTGCAGGACAGGCTCCGCTCACTTGCTCTTAAAATCTCCGTAATTCTTGGTCATACAGATAAAAGTAGCCTAATACATCTTTCGAATCTGTAAAGACTCTACGTTTATTTGTGTGCACTCAGAATAACAACGAAACGTTAAGCTTTTAAGCAAACAGGATGCACTTTAGGTCTCATGTGAACTTGAGAATTCACTGTGTCACCCTCTGCTTGAACCTGTGTGAATGCCTAACGTTACTGTGAAATTACCACATCAGGCGTGGCGTGCTAACATGGATGCAGCTATGAAGCCGCCGGGTTTGCTTCAGGAAAATTTATTTTTTAAGCTTCCCAATGGAAACTGTAAACAGTTCATCACGACCTCTTATGTAGGCCTACAGTTCAAAATTAATGTTTAACTGAATAAACAGTTATTAAACACAAGTACATCTTATTGAACATAGTTTATTTTCATCACCAATTATAATAGTAGAACAGCTTTCTCAAGCAGTTTGTGATGCATTTTGGAAACAGGAGATCGCCACCTGGCTTGAGAAACCCGTTCTCAAAGACTTACTTTTAGTCATTATTTGGGTAGCCACATATTCTGAATGCCTTGACAGAATTCAAATGAGCCATTTTAATCTAGATTAATCTAGATTAATTCCAAAATTAATCTAGATTAAAAAATTAATCTATGCCCACCTAATATATATATATATATATATATATATATATATATAGAGAGAGAGAGAGAGAGAGAGAGAGAGAGAGAGAGAGAGAGAGAGAGAGAGAGTTCAGATGCAAAAACCTCTAAGTGCCGTCTGAAATTTTCTTCTAAAATGAGCATTTTTATCAGGCTCCTATATTTATGTTCAGTTATTTCACTATAATTGCAAAGATAAAGGACCTACACTTTGCCACTAGAGTAAAATGACTGAACATAAACATAAGAGCCTGATAAAAATGCTCATTTTAGATGAAAACCTCAGACGACACTTAGAGGCTTTTTGCACATATGCGTGTATGTGTGTGTGTATGTACACCTATATAAACTCATTGGCCACTTTATTAGGTACACCTTGCTAGTACCGGACTGGACCCCCTTTTGCCTTCAGAACTGCCTTAATTCTTCGTGGCATAGATTCAACAAAGTGTTGGAAACATTCCTCAGAGATTTTGGTCCATAGCGACATGATAGCATCACACAATTGCTGCAGATTTGTCGGCTGCACATCCATGATGTGAATATCCTGTTCAACCACATCCCAAAGTGTCACATCCCACATCCCAGTCTGAGATGATTTGAGCTTTGTGACATGGTGCATTATCCTGTTGGAAGTAGCATCAGAAGATGGGTACACTAGTCATAAAGGGATGGAGATGGTTAGCAACAATACTCAGGTAGGCTGTGGCGTTTAAACGATGCTCAATTGGTACTAAGTGCCCAAAGTGTGCCAAGAAAATATCCCCCTCACCATTACACCACCAGCAGCAGCCTGAACCGTTGAGACAAGGCAGGATGGATCCATGCTTTCATGTTCTTTACGCCAAATTCTGACGCTACCATCTGAATATCGCAGCAGAAATCGAGACTCATCAGACCAGGCAACGTTTTTCCAATCTTCTATCGTCCAATTTGGGTGAACCTGTGTGAATTGTAGCCTCTGTTTCCTGTTCTTAGCTGACCTGAGTCAGGGTTCGATGTGTTGTGTGTTCAGAGATAGTATTCTGAATACCTTTGTTGTAACGAGTGGTTATTTGAGTTACTGTTGCCTTTCTATCATCTCTAACCAGTCTGCCCATTATCCTCTTACGTCAACAAGGCATTTTCTGTCCACACAACTGCCGCTCACTGGATATTTTCTCATTTTTCAGACCATTCTCTGTAAACCCTAGAGATGGTTGTACGTGAAAATCCCAGTAGATCAGCAGTTTTTGAAATACTCAGACCAGCCCGTCTGGCATCATCAACCATTCCACGTTCAAAGTCACTTAAATCCTCTTTCTTCCTCATTCTGATGCTCGGTTTGAACTTCAGCACGTCGTCTTCATCACATCTAGATGCCTAAATGCATTGAGTTGCTGCCATGTGAATGGCTGATTAGCAATTTGTGTTTCCAAGCAATTGAACAGGTGTACCTAATAAAGTGGCTGGTGAGTGTATAATTTATAATGTCATTTATATAAATGTGTAATTGACAGAACATTAAAATCACATAGAACTTTACGTCATATAAATACTAGTAATATTTTAAAATATAAATATAAAAACTCTTTATATTATTTGTTACATATGAAGTATATATACAGATGAAAATATTATAAATGTATATTAATAATTACTTTAAATCATTGTTATTTATATATAATATTGTATACATATAATAAAAAGTAAAAATACAATATATATTATTTATATTACACACATATGTATATATGTATAAACCAAATGTATAAAAACATTATAAATAAACATTACAAAATAATGTACTTATAATAATATATTATATTTCGTCTTTAACCTTTTTTAAATACAATATTATTTCCTTCACAAAAACTAATATCAGGCTCAAAAATAAAAATAGAAAATAAAATATTAAATACAAATAAATACAATAATTAGTATAGCCAGCGTTCACTTCGAAAGATTGTTGCCATGGAAAAAGAAACCCTGACATGAAATGTTGTTTGTTTTTCCAAGACATCCTGCATCTGCGAAGGTAACAGCATGCTCCAGAAAATCACTAAATATCCATTTACATAGTACTTCAGAGCCTGTCACTAGGAAACTAACGCCACACAGGAAGTTAAAGGCACTTAATTCATAAGGGATGCAGTATGAGTACATGGTGTGTGTGTGTGTGTGTGTGTACTGTCCTTCAGCGAATGACTAACTGTTAATTAAGGCATTTTACGAGCATAGTGTGCATGCCGCCTGTGTGTTTGTGCATATATGGAAGAGACGCTGCATCCCAAACATACTTCAGCTGCCGCGGCTCACAGTCCACCCCAGGTAACAGCAGTCGAGCTGCCTGTCGTACATCATCGCTGTCCACGGAGAAGCTTCGGCGGTGCTCTGTGTGCGCCATGGCCACCCGGATCCACTCCATCAGCGGAGGCAACACCAGAAACGGCCTGCAGAGAGAGGAGAGAGAAATATTTACCCCAAAATTTACATTAAGTAATTGTTTTGATAAAAAAATGTTTTTCCTAAAAACTTCAATTTTAACATTTAAGCACTAAGGCTTCAAATCAAAGGTTTTTAAATCATAAGAAACAAATTCAGTCCAATATATTCAAACCATTATCTGTTAGCATGTCTGTTTCTTCTAATCACCTTTGATTTCCAATTTGAATGGACACATCTGTTTGTGTGCAGCTTTAGTATACTTTAGAGAAGTAATAATAAGCTCTCTGGTGGGATTTCAGTTTCTACTAATTACCAATTCTAAGCTGCATCTAATTAGAGCAGGATATAAAAGACCTGTTGCCATCCTGACAAGTTTTCAGTCCAAAAAAAGACAGTTGGAGAATCAAGCTGCTCATTACCAAGAAAACATTCTCATTACAGATAAACAGATTCATCTGAATGCAAAAATATCATTAAACAGCTGCAAAAGTGCTTCTGTTACACTTTTTCAATGCGCCAACCACCAGTTTTACATAAGTTTCTAAACTATTCTTTAGAGGGCAAAGGTCGAGGAATATGAGGAAGTGGACTCAACTGCAGTGAGTCACGATGACCATGAATTGACCGATGACATATGCCATGAAAGTCTTTGTATGTTGAATATTTTGCTTCAAGCATTTCCGATCAGTATATCCAGCATCATTGCACTGCAGTTTAACTGAGTTTAGAGTCCTGCAGGGTTGTTGTGGATCAATATGCTAATAATGCCAACAGCTAAATAATATGACAATATGAAAAACATACACTGTTGTGTGAAATGGGCTCGGTTTATGGCTTTCAAGTTTAAAAAACAAAAAAACAATGACTTCACAGCTTTTCGCCTACACTTGTTTTTGTGTCAAACTTGTTGCACACACCCATCTGTGTGAAAAAAGCATGCAGTGTGTGGGACAAAGCATGTAATTGTAGTTTCCAA
Organism: Gymnocypris eckloni scoliostomus; assembly: GCA_027564155.1. Classification (NCBI taxonomy): domain Eukaryota; kingdom Metazoa; phylum Chordata; class Actinopteri; order Cypriniformes; family Cyprinidae; genus Gymnocypris; species Gymnocypris eckloni. The sequence goes on from CM050432.1 coordinate 520,295, forward strand.
ATGAGAGAAAAAAAAAAATTCTGAGTTGTCAGTGCACACGCTTGGACGTACAGTAAATAAAAAGGAGCAGGCATTTGACCGTAGAAATATGCCTTGCCAAAGTCTGTTCAAGTGAATAATGCTAATTATTCTAATTCTAATCTAATTGTGCTTCCTGTGACCTGCGTCTAACAGCTAGCTTTGCACAATCCACACTCTTCCTCCCCGGACACCTACCCACCGCAAGAAAGCCTGCCAGGAATCCCAGCTCCGCCAAAACAAACCGCAAACCCTTCTCTGCTTCTCTTCTGCCTGAATAATGTGCTTCTCCGCTCCCCTCCCTTCGAAGAAATGTTTGGAGGAAAAGGACGTGGTTCTCATTCCTGTCTGGAGTTTGAAAGCGAAGCCACATCTGGCTGGAGAATGGAGACTTTTTTGTTGCACTGTAGATCGTCAACTTTGTATTCGAGTTGCTCTATCAAGGGTCTCCTGAAAAAAGTTAAAGTCTTCATAAATATTTTGCTAAGATAAATTCCACTGATTTATGGAAATAATTTGCCTGTCTTGGTACTCTGAACTAAGGAGAAATACAATAAAAATATCACGTCAAACATCTACCAGACCAGAAAGAAAAAGACCCCATGAATGAATATCTATGTGAATATACCTTTATAGTTATTATATTGTACAATCACAATATTTATAGTAGTTTTATATTATATTTATATTATATAATATTTATTATATGTAAAATGTATTAGAATATTAACATTACAATTTTACATATTATATTAAGATATTATTTGTCAAGAAGTTATTTTAAAAGACCATACATGCATATATACATACATACATCAATAATATTATATTATTATAATACACATATTATAAATCATAATATTCTAAATAGTTTTATATATTATTATATTACATTTATAAAAACGTATATAATTTTACATGTTATAACTAATTCTAATTACACTTAAGTTTAAAATGTACATTTAAAATGTATTAGTTAAAAAAATGTATTAGTTTATTGTTTTTTTGTTAGTTTTAAAATTGTTATTCAAATTTATGCATTGGTTTTTAATAAGACAGTTTTGTAAAAAAAAGCTATTTACATTTATCAAATATTATTGTTTAAATACTAAATAAATGTTTTCAGTTATTCATCAATATTTCGTTATTTAGTATATATAAATATATATATACATATATATATATATATAAATAACTGATCGTAAATAACTAAAATAATAAACTAAAAAAATGATATTTAAAAAGTTAAAAGGTAGATATTGATCATCTCAAAATAATTAAATATTGCTACCACACATAAACTATGAGTTTGAGAACGATCCCTTGCTTTAAAATGAAAAACTGTCTTTAAGACAGGGAAATTGTTTCTAGGAAATAAGTTTCCTAGATCTTTCAGTGAATTTCGTGTTGGAAATGATGCGGTACAGTATGTGGACCAAAGCAGGCTAAACACTGCAGTGTGGATAAGAGTGCTCACGTGCCCCTGTGTGTTTCCCCTCTACAGCAGGAAAGTTAAAAGGTTGATGAAATGTCACTGAGCACATCAACAAAAGTCCACTCGACTGAAGTCTGTAATCTAAAGCCACAACCCTGAACCTCTCCAGACGCTACTCTAGTCTGATCTCTTGTTTTCATTCTCCAGCTCTATTCATAAATCTCCACTCATTTTTATTCCTATCCTCACCTACCATCTATTTTATTTTTTTCTGTTATTCTCTCATCTGTCACGCTCTCATTCTTCTGTGAGAGGCCAAGAAAGAAATGAATAAAATGGAACAGACTGTCTGTCCCAGGGGAAGAAGGCAGCCTGCTCATGCACCTGTCGAGCATTGCATGGGCGTCCCACAGGGTCCTTGGAAGGGGGCTTTTTATCACACCTGAGTGATGTGGGACAGTCTGGGACGAGTTGTCCTGATGGATATATCAATGTGGAGCGAATGCTAAATATAACTCTATAGCAATCCATTAATTCTCTCTTCCAACAGGAGTCAAGAGTTCAAATGTATCTTCATTGTGCTGTGACACTGCATCAGGGAATTCAAGATTAGGTCTAAATCATGTTCTCCTTGGCATCCCTGTGCCCTTATAGCAGTGGTGGGGAACATTGATCCTGGAGGGCCGGTGTCCCTGCAGAGTTTACCTCCAACCCTAAAAAATACTGGGGAAAAAATACCTAACTGCATCCTGAAGACCTCGATTAGCTGGTTCAGGTGTGTTTGATTAGGGTTGGAGCTAAACTCTGCAGGGACACCGGCCCTCCAGGATCAACATTCCCCACCCCTGTCATATAGTGTGAATGCGGTCTGAAGTAACCCCCACAGTGACTGAAAAACCCTTAGGCATAAATTGACATACAGAACAAGGCACAAAGCAACAGTGCACTAGATGTCATCTGAAGAAAATGTCGTCACCATCATGTATCGGGTCATTGGATGCTGTATAACTAATCGATTCCGATTCCAGAATCGGATACTTAAGGTCAGGAATCGGATACTAAATAAAAATGCTGATGACCTTGCTCGCTAATCTAAGCGCTCCAAAGTTTGGCTGCATTTGCGATAAGAAGCCAAAAAAGCTAAGTATAATATCTGTGATAGCTAAACATGTTGCAAGAGAGGTGTCACCACCAACATGACATTCATTTAATAGATCGTTAAAGATCGCAAACATGATTCAAACGCCAACGTGATTCTATTCCTAAATTAAAATGATTTGTCTGTTTCATTCCTTAACATTTGAGGTGTGCGATCACAATGTTGTGATCACTTGGTTCGTCCGTGTATATTAATCAAACAGCTTCACAGTCTTTCAACCACACAGTATCATTATTTATGTGTTACAAACATTCAAATTACAGAAGCACTGTTATAAAACTTTATAGTTCAGATATAAAATGTACGGTAGCGATTAAAATAGAGAGAAGTAATTTTGAAAGTAATTTGATACGTCAAATGAAGATTTATCGATTACATTGTTACGCCAGTAGGTGGCGAAAAGGGTCTGTTAAAATGTATTGTTCTTTGAATCATACAAGAGATTCGTTCAAGGACGCTGATTCATCCAGTAATGAAACAAGTACATCTTGAGTGAGTAATTCATAAATTACATGTGATTTTGTTTAGTTGTCTATTTTTTTCTTCAGAATCATGAGAGAACCACAACTTCCATAAAAAAATAAATAAAATAAAAAATGTATCTAGAATCCTGCAGTTCAATTTTGCACACAAACAGCTGTAAAGAGTCCAGTTTTTATAGACCCTGTTGATTTTTGTTCATGGTATTCAGCTCCAATAAATGGTTTGCTAAAAAGAGATACAGGATAAATGTTTGATATCATTATTTAATCACAATGGAATCGAAACTGGGAATCGAAAATAATCGGAATCGATAAACAGAACCGGAATCGATCAAATTCAAACGATACCCGACCCTATGTATAACACTGCCAAAGTGTTTTATGTGGTTGTTTCTTGTTGCTTGCGGCGATCCCACCCAACTCCTATGCCGACTTGCAGGCTAGGGCGGGATGACAAGCGGCGACTTCCATGCCGTGGGATAAACAAACAGGAACAAAACATAAGACTTTCAAAAACGGAAAACAAACGAGGTGTGTGAGTCTGGTCTTCTGTCACGGTGCACACACGAGGAGGATACAGGAACATGCAGACGAGGAGTAAACTCAAATAATAGTCTTTAAATTAGACAAACAAGGCTGGGCAGGACAAGGCAAGGGAGACACAGACAAGAACACCGGGAGTAACTGAGTAGACCAGATGACACAAAACTGAACAAGCAGGAACTTAAATACACAGGTAAATTAGACAAACACAGCTGGAACAGACTTAACTAATAATCACACTAAACAAGGACAGCAAACAAACCAAATAGGGACATAATAGGCGGGACTCAACATGTGACTCACACGACAGAGGACTGACAAGTATATATAATACATCATTTATATTACATATATAATTATATAATAAATTATCATTACTATAATTAAATAGGTTATGTATAATTTTCAACAAATAATAAAATAAAACATATATCAGTATGTAAAATAAATACAAATTACATGTATATATATGTAATGAAAATGGAAAATATGCATTACCAGTTTACAAAGTTGCAGCCTGAGTAGTCAAGCAGGGCATGGTTATGATCAAAATAACAGCCAATTAACCAACTTGTATATTGCTAGTAATAATACTAGTGATGATTGCATTAGCAAACACCACAAACTAAATATTAGATTTATGTATCTACATGAACAGAACACTATATGACTTCCTGTGCTGTCTTAATTAACTGCATTACCGTGACGTAGCAACTTTCATGCTTCTAATACACAGCATGCTCTTACCTCTCAGTGTGCAGGGTGATCTTTGAGGGTTCAACATTAGGATTTTCCCACTCAATCTGAGGACAGTGCATGAAGTAGCAGGCGTGTAGAGGGCCTCCGATTCCCAGTGCACAGTGCCGGTGCGGTTCTGGTGTACAGGCGTTCCATTGCTGGGGTTCTTGATGTGCAGAGGCTGAAGGAGATGCATGGCACGGGCCACCAGGTCACCTACAGGGGGCAGTAAATACATGTGGTTGAATGTATGAGAATTTACTTTTACAATGACACTCCCTCAAGACTGTGGCTTTGCATCAAATAAAGCTTTTACACAGTCTTTGACATAAAACTAGAGGCCTCATACATCACTGCATGCACAAAGAGACACAGACTGTAGCAAATTTGACAGGGAGACATTCATTACAGCAGGAAATGACAGCTACAGGATAACAACCTTTTCCCTTTCTCACCAAATCTGGTACAGGGGATACAGAAGATCTCGCTCATCTTATGGAAAGGAAACTTGTCAAAATGTCACAATATTTTTATTAAACCTTAAACTGACAAAAGCTAAAATTTCAACAAGAACAGAATAACCTAAAAATATGCTGATTTTCTCTGAATTCGGCACATTGCAACAGACACTCATTAAGTTTAAAGTGACTAAAAGTGCTTGGAAAGGCACAAATTCAGCAGAAGAGACTTGGGTTCTCACAACTATTCATCATATTTTCCCCATACATTTTGGCTACACATAAATAATAATACACCTGGTAGACAGAAACATGCAATGTGTTTATATAATATATATATATATACACATGTGCATCTCATAAAAAATTTAACATCCTAAAAAAGTTAATAATTTTTTGTAACTTATTTCAAAAAGTGAAAATTTTATATATTCTAGATTCATTACATGTAAAGTAAAACATAAAAAAAAAAATGTTTTAATTTTGAGAGTTTACAGCTCATGAAAGTCAAAAATCCAAATATCTCAAAATATTAGAATAATTACCATACCACCCCTACAGTATAAATTCTGGGTATCTCTTGTTCTTTGAAACCACAATAATGGGGAAGACTGCTGACTTGGCAATGGTCCAGAAAACAATCATTGATACCCTCCGCAAAGAGGGTAATTCACAGAAGGTCATTACTGAAAGTGGTGGCTGTTCACAGAGTGCTGTATCAAAGCATATTAAATGCAAAGTTGACTAGAAAGAAGAAATTGGGAAGGAAAAGGTGCACAAGCAACAGGGATGAGCGCAAGCTTGAGAATACTGCCAAGCAAAGCTGATTCAAATACTTGGGAGAGTTTCACAAGGAGTGAACTGAAGCTGGAGTCAGTGTATCAAGAGTCACTACGCTCAGACGTCTTCAGGAAAAGGGCTACCAAGCTACTTCTGAAACAGAAACAACGTCAGCAGCATCTTACCTGGGCTAAGGAGAAAAAAAAACTGGACTATTGCTCAGTGGTCCAAAGACCTCTTTTCAGATAAAAGTTAATTTTGCATTTCATTTGGAAATCGAGGTCTGGAGAAAGACTGGAGAGGCTCAGACTCCATGTTGCTTGAAGTCCAGTGTGAAGTTTTCGAAGTCAGAGATGATTTGGGGCACCGTAATGTCTGCTGGTTTCGGTCTATCAAGTCCAAAGTCAATGAAACCGTCTACCAGGAGATTTTTCAAGTACATTATGCTTCCATCTGCTGACAAGCTTTATGGAGATGCTGATTTCCTTTTCCAGCAGGACTTTAGCACCTACCCACAGTGCCAAAACCACTTCCAAGTGGTTTGCTGACCATGATATTACTGTGCTTGATTGGCCAGCCAACATGCCTGACCTGAACCCCATATGGAATCTATGGGAAATTTTCAAGAGAAAGATGAGAAGCAGTCGATCCAGCAATACAGACGAGCTGAAGGCTCAATAGTGCCTCAGCAGTGCCATAGGCTGATCGCTTCCATGCCACACCTCACTGATGCTGTAATTTGTGCTAAACAAGCCCCGACCAAGTATTGAGTGCATAAATGAATATACTTTAAAAAACTGGAAGTTTTCCGTTTTGACAATTCGTTTTTTGATTGATCTTAGGAAATATTATTATATTTTGAGATACTGGATTTTTAACTTTAATGAGCTGTAAGCTTTAGGTAAAAGATCTGGACTGCAGGCAGGTCAATTCACCACCTGGACTCTTCTACTATGTAGTCATGCTGTTGCAATAGCTGCAGTATGTGGTTTTCCATTGTCCTGCTGAAATACATAAGGCCTTCCCTGAAATAGATGTCAACTGGAGGGGAGCATATGTTTCTCTAAAACCCCTTTCAGCATTCATAGTGCTTTCCAAAATATCCAAGCTGCCCATACAGTATGCACTTATGCACTCCCATATCATCAGATTTGTTGGCTTTTGAACTGAATACTGATGACACGCAGGAAGGTCTCCCTCCTCTTTAGCCCGGAGGACACGGCGTCTGTGATTTCAAACAAAAATATCAAGTTTGGACTCGTCTGACCATGGAACACTTTCCACTTTGAAACAGTCCATTTTAAATGAGCCTTGGCCCACAAGACACAATGGTGCTTCTGGACCATGTTCACATATGGCTTCCTTTTTGCATGATAGAGCTTTAGTTGGCATCTGCAGATTGTGTTTACCAAAAGTGGTTTCTGGAAGTATTCCTGGGCCCATTTAGCAATGTCAATAATCAAGTTTCCATCTAGTTTTTGCTCTGTTTGGTGTTGAGAATATGCGTTAAAAAACTTTACGAAATTTGCTGTCTATAGGCTGTTTCCTTCCAACTGGCCTTTTACTGATAAAATGGTGTGCATGATGACATCATTCTAAAAAAAAAAAAACGAATTTTCGCATACGTTTTGGTGTATCGCAAAAAAAATGCCCTTGAGCTGTTTCTATACATAATTTCTCCTCTTGCGTAAATTATAGGCTATAGGCTAGCCTGTTCTTCAACAATTTGAAACAAAACAGCCTATTATTAAATTGTATAGGCCTAGCCTACATAAAATTATTTTTTTTATTTAGTTATTTTTTGTACTTTGTTATAGACTATTATATAGATAGGCTGCTTGACAATCAAGCAATAATCATAAACAAGTGCAGTTGTATTATTATTTTTCTAATTAACGTTTATAGGAAATAGGAATATTGATTCCGGTTATTTTATTTCTCCAAACCGGCGGTCGTTGAGTCATATAAACTGACAAGATCACGTTAAGTTACAATTCAATTAAATTTAAATTGTTAGGTGGCTGTGACCCATTAAAAATACCTAAATTTGTTTTCCAGGGATACATTTTATACAAGCAAAAGCAGCATAAACAACATGAAAGTGAGGATTCACATGCACCTGCAACGATGACGGAGAAAAACAAACTATTATATAAAAAGTAATAGGCCCATATGCAAAAAAAAAAAAAACTAGTTAAGCAAGTTCTAGTAAATAAATTAACAAAACGAAAGGAAAAAACTGTACAACAATTAGCAGCCTATACAGAATTTCGGTTCTATTTTGTGATGCGCTCTGAGAAACCAGCTCAGTTTGTTTCCTTTATTTCCCAAAACAAAAATATTTTGTATTTGTTGTTAATGTACACAAATCAAATAAATATTTGAATAGTTTTGAATAATGTCTTACTCTTATATGACCACAAATGAAGGAGTAGGCTATTGTAAGTTGTTTCCACTTTTATAAGAAAAAAAAAATCAAGTGATCTTGCTGGCGCCTCATGTGCGCAGTTAAGCATAGCCTATTGACTCGAAAACACAGTCAGCCAAATGTATTGAAAAAAAACCATGCTATTTTATTTCCCCTCACTCCACAACAAATCCTTTAAATTGAACGGTAGAAAGAACAAAACAAGAATAAAATATAAGAAGCTAAAAAGCCAAAACAAATTAATTTAAACATTTGTACTTTGCGTTCCAATATCCTTTAAAAAAAATGAGCATGGCATAATTTCACAGGTGGTCAAGCTGAAAGGCACGGCCTACAGGCTATTTAAACTGAACAGTGCACTGTGAAAACATTATGTAAATGTAGGCTAGCCTACAAAAGGAACATCAAATTAAGATTGAGAGATATCTCGTCTTTTTCTTACCATGTATAAAATAATTTAATTGAAAAAATGCTATTTAATAATATAAATATGATTAAATGCGCTTTTGAACTACAGGGAAACGGTGCTTTAATGTGAGAAACCCCATGAAAACGGATGCTGCCTATAGGCCAATTCTATTTGCGTTAAAGCCCCTTTTCTCCACAAAAACTGTTTCCAAAAACATTTTTGCGACATTTGAAGTATCGCTATGGAATTTATGCGTTAAAGTTAAACGGAAAAAGATTGTGTTGATACATGAGAAATTTAATCGATAATTGACATTTCCATCAGCTATATCGTAAATATTTTAAAGCGTTAAATATTTTTTTGCAAAACAATCCTTGGATGTAAACCTGATTAATGACAGAATCATGCCGATGAGAGATGCAGTGTCGTCTGAGGGTCCGAAGACCTCGGGCATCCAACAAAGGTCTTCGGCCTTGTCCCTTACGCACAGAGATTTCTCCAGTTTCTCTGAATCCTTTGATGATGTTATGCACTGTAGATGATGAGATTTGCAAAGTCTTTGCAATTTGACATTGATGAACATTGTTTTTAAAGTATTCCACAATCTTTTTAAGCACTCTTTCACAGATTGGAGAGCCTCTGCCCATCTTTACTTCTGAGAGACTCTGCCTCTAAGACATCCTTTTATGTTACAGACCTGATGTGAATTAACTTAATTAGTTTCTTCATGTTCTCTCAGCTGAATCTTTTCAAAACGTCTTGCTTTTTCAGCACTTTGTTGCACCCGTGCCAACTTGTTTGAGACCTGTAGCAGGCATCAAATTTGAAATGAGCTCATTTAGTGGATAAAAATAAAACATTTCTTAGTTAAAAAATTTTTTATGTTCTTTATGTTCTATTGCGAATAAAATATTGTCTCATGTGATTTGAAAGTCTTTTAGTTTTCATTTTATTCAAATTTAAAAAATGTCCCAACATTTCCAGAATTCGGGTTGTATATATTGTATATAAAACATTTGCACACACACAACACACACACATACACAGAACATTAGAAATGAATAGAACTATAACTACAATAAATATGATTTAAAAATATATATAAATAAGACGAGTAACAACATTTCTAACAAAATTATGCACCTATTGTGCATATGGCAGAAATCTGTGCTTCTACATGTGAATACTTGTACAAAATTATTAGTCGGGGAGACATTTTATATTCACACTAAGGCTGCATGAGATAATCATGCGCATCTCGTCAGTAAAGCCGGTTCTGTCAGTGAACTATTAAATGCCGCTCCATCTGAAAACAGGTGATGGAGATTTATTTATAATCACAGAACCAGCTTTATTGACGAGATACGCATGAATATCGCATGCGATATACCGCAAAGCCCTAATTCACACACATACACAAATTATTAAACTTACTGATAAAATTATTAGCTTGGATGAAGCACCGAGCCTTCCCGGCAAAACAACGGAAAATTGAATTGGTTCTTTCGGAAATCATAGCAGTTAGAAACAGAACAAAATCAGACACACACACATTGAAATTACTGAGAATGTGTGCAGAAGGAAGTCTGTACACTCTGTTCTAAACCTTAACTTGTTAACTTGTGTCTGTGTGTGTGATGCTTTCTTAATTTTATTGGATGAAGCACTAAGGCAGCAGCTGGTGTATATCACTCGCCATGAGAAAAACACAAACATTCCATTTCGCCCCTCTCTTAAGCGCGCACACACACCACTCCTTTCACACAGCTACACTGGTGGTGCTACTCTATAATGGCCTTGTGAATTATCCAAAGGAAAGCCTTATCAAGAGCAAATCTACTCTCTATCCAAGTACGCTCCTCATTCAAAGTTTATAGAGGAGAGCTGGTTTAAAGGAGGAAATTAAGCACAGGTTTCTAATAGTCCCTAAGAGCTTGTTTATTTTTTTTTATGTAAATGTTTGAAAGCAGGGGTTGGGGTTAACATGCCCTACATAATACAGGCTATATATATATATACACACATACACACCTGTATATATTTTTTTGTAAGTTTTTTTGAAACTGCTTAAAACCAATGGTCAGCAGGCATTTTCGACTTCTTATGAACAGAAGCACACATTTTTCACCTGTCCAGATGGTCTGAAACATGCATTTCAAGCTCTGCCAAGCACCATTCATCTGAAGCTAGCCTTCGGCAGATTGTACCGGTGTGTTTGTGTGTGTGTGTGTGAGGTGGGAGAGAAGTGGCAGCGACTATGCAGCCAAGCTGCTGTTGCTATTCAGCACCGATCCGTGCAAAGGAACAACTCTCTCAGCAAGAATGCAAAAGGATTTGATTCCAGTGACTGTCCACTCTGGGAGTTACTGTTAACATTGTACATTTGCCTGAACCAGTTTCTATTTCGGCTTTTGCTGCTTTTAGGTGAAATGTCACTGACTTGGAGCTGCACAAGGAAAATAAGAAGCCGAAATAAGAGACAAAACTGCCAGGACAGAATTAAAATCTTAAATAAATACTACATCATTGTGTTGACCTAATAAAAGTAACTAATTATGTTACATCAATACCTTTTATGGAAAATAACATGTTCAACAGAGTCTGGTGTGTTGCTGCAGGGGTCTGCTGTTTGAAAGCAATTAAACCTTTGTTAAAAATTAGATAATAAAATGATTGGACCCCATCGTCCCTTGCTCCTTAAATAGCGATGGTTTGGCTCAGCTGAAATGTGACCTGTGAATCACCTCTGTAGCTCACGGGTGTGTGAGGAGCACAGCTGCAGGCCAGAGGAGTGGAAATACCTCTGCATAGCACTCATACTCACCACTGCTGAGCTTTATAGCGCTGGCCTTTCTGAAGCACACAATATACAGCATCAGCAGAAAATATGACTGCTCTGTCAAAATACTAAGAATCAGTTGACCAGTGGCTCTGGAAATGGTGTCACTTCCATCACGATTAAATCTCATCATCAGAGCTGCACTGACCAACATAATAGAGATGAAAATGATAGACATCACTCGGATTCAGTTCTTCTCTCGTATACCATCTACATGTGTTAGAATTAGTGTAAAATTGAGAATTAAACTAAAACACATTTGAATAACTCCAAAATAAAATAAAATTGTCCACAAATTCCCTTTAGGAAGCTAAAGGAAACCACTTTGTTATTTGAAATAAAAAACTTAATTGAAAAATTTTTTAAAGTAAACTAAAACGTATTTAATTCAAAAGACATTTAAATAAAATAAAGATGGCCACAAATCATTTTAGTTTTTAAGATTTATTTATTTACTTTTTATTTAGAGGTGATTCAATTAGTGTAATTGTGGTTAACAAAAACTAAAATGAAATGAAAATGTTCTATTACATTTTACAAAAAACTTTACATTTATGAATTAATACATTTTTAATAATTTAAAAAATATATATTTTAAATACAATACCATTGAACACTAAATTGGCAGTAAAATAATAAACTACGATAACATTTTTATAAAAATACAAATAAGAATCATAGAGGTAAAACTAAATGACAAAGAAAAAGAAAACTTTGGTAAACTAGCAATGCCTTGGCAACAGCCCACAACACTGTAGATTTGTACCACTCAAAATGTCTTTATAAAACCTAAATATCTAGTTGACACTATTATAATTGACACACAACAAGCTCCAAAACACCTGGTGATAAATGACAAAGACGGCCCACATATCCAGGTTAGTTAGACACCTCATCCTCCTGGAAGGCACATTCTCTTTACCACAATACAACAGAGGCTCCTGTTTTTTTCAACCCAATCCTTGCGGGTGTGATTCAGCTTTGAAATTGCTCCAATTATAGATCCACAAATTCCACTTTACTCCCATCTTCGCTTGCTACAGAGAAACAGGAAGCCTAAATGATAGATCCTCTACATGGCCTCCTCTAGTCTAATTGCTCGTTGGCGGCTGGTGTAGTTCGGAGGGTGTCAGAAGAGGGGAGAGAGCGGAGGCTCTCATATCTTTATACTTTGCTGTAAATATTCTCCGGTTGTTCCCAAAAGACCTCTCAGTCACACCTGCATTAATCATGTAGAATGACTCGGAGGAACTCCCTCTCTCTCCCTTCAGCAGATGCTGGTGTAGGAGGTATAATTTTGAGGAACGGATCACGCCCCCATCGAATATGATGCTGCAGAGATGCCCCGCGAACCCATCCACTCTGCCAAGTGCGATATTGAGGCATAATACTCAACTTTTTTATTTCTTGCTGTATAATTTTGCATAATATTGAAAGAGGGATTCTTTGAAGGTAAGCTAATATGTTCTACTACCTCTTCTCTAACGCAGGTTTCTTGGAGGAGAAGAAAATGAAGAATTATCTTTACTTATTTATACAAAATCAAAATTAAATGCATTTATAGTGCAATACATGCAACTTTCAGTTTTTGGCTGATGTCACCAGCCACCGTGTTCGCGATCTAATCAATTGTGAATGTCATTTCATGTTAACTGAAACACATTACTTTTCACTACGGACAAGAAACCATCAGTGAAAGTGACCTTCAATTATTTGAATCTTAAGTAGGACGCAATCTAATAATGATGAACCGCAACCTGAAGCTTCAAAGAGACGCCAAAGGACAAAGTCAAAGCTGAAAGACTGAATGCGTCCCCTTCTTTTCTCTCCTGCCCTTTCAGTGTCAAAGAAGCACGGCCCCTTTGAAGTTTATTTCAGAAGTGTGCACTGATGGCATTTACAGAGCCAGGCATCTCCTCAACCTTACTCAGACACTTTACAGACAACTCGCCAAGGCCTTATGGACAAATACAGACAGGAGTGGATATTTTTTAGCCTAGAAGCGTTTAAATAATTAAAATAAGTATGTTTTTATTGATTTTAAATGTCCTACACACAAATTATTCACTGAAAATTGAGCTAGTGAAAGAATGAATCATTCATTTTGACCTGGTTCACAACTCGAACTGAACGATTTATTCATGAATATGAGTTCAACTTACAGACTCCGTGATTGAGTCAGTTTACAGCTCACTGGAGAGGCAAGATTATGCCTAAAATAGTGCATGAGTCATATAGAGCACTTTTATTGTGATCTTTTGTGTTTTTGCAGCTTTGCAGCAGCTATAGTCACTATGATGTAGTCACACAATGTAATAGAGTTGTTATCGCAAACTAAAACTATTAAAAATGGTTTTCGGTAACTAAAATATTTAACTGAAAAAACCTAACACCAGAGTAATACTAGAAATTTAGCTTTTTGTAAAATAAAGCAGAACAGAAATGTAGAAGACAAAACCACATAACAGAACTGAAAATAAAAAAGCTACTTTAAAATATTATTATATATTATAAAGTATTATTGCACAATTGAAGAGTAAAATAGCACTGCACTGTATGGAGAGTGATTTCCCTCTCTATCTCTCTCTCTCTCTCGCAGAATAAATAAAAAAAGTCATACAGATTTGAAATGACATAAGGGTAAGGAAATTAAGAAAAGCAGAGAAATTACAAAGGGAGCAAAAGCAATAAATGTTGCTGTCATATTTCTCTCTCTGTTTTTAGTCTAATTTGTTTTTGTATATCGGTAAAAATGCTGTCTCTCACCATCAGTGATTCTGATTTTGATTCAAGGTCAAAGCCAACATGGTCTACCCATCAGCGAGGCAATCAGTAAGAGATCAAGGCCGGTGAATCACTGGTTATGCCTGACTAGTCAGCAAATGTGTCACTGAAATAGGTGCCTTCATTTAAAAGTCACACACATACACAAACAAAATTATGCAGTGTGTTTGCGTATGCATATGCTCTCTGGAGGCTGTCACTCTGAATCCTCCAGAGAATAATGATTGCCTCATCCACCTTATGCGGCTGTGTGGACCGGAATTATAAAGGCAAACTATCACTGCGGGCCATGATTCATCTAGCTGAGGACTTGACGCCATTAACAATGGCGACTCACAATATCCATCACCCAGAGGCCAGCAGCACAGAGTGTCTCATCTATAGGTACATTTACAACATGACATTCATTACAAATAACCACCTCTGGGAAGCCATAACTACACCCTCTTAGTGCAGTTACTATATACTGATGACACTCATAAAACAGCTCTATAGTCTTGCAATTTAATTTGACAAACTGTTTGTGTCATTCTTCTTGAATGTGCACAGGGACAATGTAACTGAGAGTGCAATATTGCTTTTGTACAACAATTCAATAGACAAAAGTTAATATTAATAAATTATAGTTTAAACTATCAGAAGTTATTTTGTGCAGTTTTGCTCCACCAATGGAAATATTTCAGAACAAAGCTAGAGGCCCATTATGTATTGTAAATAACCGTTTTGTGTCTGAATAAAATTGGGCTTTTGACTGAATTAAGTAAATGGTTCAATTACTAATTTATAAAGATGGTCATTTGTTTCCATCCCTGAATTAATCGGCACTCTTGAACGAATCAGTGAATGAGTCACTGACTCACTACTAAATACAGTCGCCACCTGTCGCCACCTACTGGCAAATCAATGTAACTTGCAGAAAGAGTCCCTATAAAATCCCCACCAGTAATACACAGACTGACAGACTGTCTGGAAGGCACAAACACAGACATACAGAGTGATACAAACAGTAAAAAATTCCCAGTTGCACTGTATATTAAATTCGAGGGCCAGAATGAACTGTTGTATAATCCTTAATTAATCACATATATTACCACAGGCATAAAAAACTACTGAGTATAACACGGAACTTGGGATTCAAGTAAATGCATTTATCCTGAAGCAACCCTAAACCCTGATTCCAGCTGCCAGGGTGTTGTTTTCTAGCTTTTCTCATGTTTTATGCATATACGATGGTACCTCTCCTACAGGGAAACCTTTGCAGTGGCTCCCAAGGAGCCAGAGTAGGATTAGTGAGTGGCAGGCTGGCTTACCTTTATGCCCCCAAATCTCATTTTATGATGAAATATGTCGAGATGTCGGATATAAGACAACTCATCTCATAAAACTGATCTCTGGGTTGGCATGGGGAATATAATGCAAGACATGTGCATTCAGCAGCGCTCTTGAGAGCTGGGAAATGAGACTGAAGAAGTAAGATGACCTGGGTCTGAGGATGCTTATTAGCAAAGTTTATAAAATAAACCTCTGATGCCCTCAGGAGTTCATTTACACACTATTATTAAATGCTAAAATGCTGTGATAGCTATTTTACATAATGGTTCTGGAAGTGTGCAAATTCATGAGGATTTGAATTTCTCCAAATCTGTTCCGATAAAGAATCAAATCCATCTATATCATGGATGGCCTGAAAGTACATTTTAATTTTGGATGAACTAATATGTAAAATGTTGAAACGCATACACTGAACTTGCTTTCCTGAAAAACTACTGCTACCGTGTTGACAAAACTTCCCTTAGATCTTAGGCAAGTCCAAGCTGGATGCGAAGGAAATTTCTGCATGAGAGATTGTCTCCACAAACATGACAAATGGGATGTCTCAGTATTAACTACCAATGTGAAAGCAGCAGGAAATAGTGCCAGAGCCTTCATAATTACTCCTCTCAGTATAATTACCGGGTTTCTTTGACCATGAAATAAAGGCACCTTGCTATGCAATCTGCTGCACAGCTTGTGGGATATTTTTCCATTGAGGCAACACAGACTTTTTTTTCCATTAAATTTTGAAGGCTTTCACCTCATTTTCTGGAAGGAGAACAGCTCAAGAGCACATTTATATGATCAATATTCAAACATATGGTAAAAGCATATTTCATACTGTACTGTATGTTGTCATAAAACTCAAGCATGTGATTTCCCTGCTGACACATGCTGATCCAATGGCAACCTTGCCTGTCCAAGCTGTGACTTAACTGTTCAAATACAATCTTATGATTGCATAATAGATACTTTTGGACCAATGTTAAAAAAATGATTAACACAATGTCTTGGCTGATTAGGAGAAAAATCTTTATGGCTGAATACTTCAGTTTATAAAAACGATGAGGCATTTTTATTTCTGTCTTGATTTCTACACCAAAGCATCAAGTAGACATCTTCTCTTTGTGCTGTTTGATCATTTAGATCACAAACAAAAATGCTTGAACAAGGATTAAGTAAAGTTCAGAGCATGTACCCTTTAGACGGAAAGCTTTCAGACAGATGATCAACTTGGCAGGAGCTGTGTACGTCTAAATGTACTTGTAAGTTTGTGTATGTGAGTGTGTGTTTAGCAAATAGCCGTGTTTTTGTACCACAGTCTGCTGTCAAAGAGTCAAAGGGGAAATTGTGTATCTCAGCAGGTAGAAATAAGTGGTGAAGAAATTATAGACATGTCAGGTTAAAAGGACATTTTAGGTGCCCTAAAAAACAGATAGAAAGTTATTGAGAAAAATGTCTGAGCATCCACATTTGCAAATTTCTACATTGAGTTTTTCTAAACTTTGCTTAAATACGGTTATTAAGCAGTCCAAAGATCAAGTGGTGTGTCTTTTGTAAAAACTGGAGCTGTACATGTTTTTTCCTTCATTTCTCACAAAAGAGGTGAAGAGCTGAAATCACATTGAAGTTAAGGAGAGCTCTTTTAAAAAATGACTTTGAACTTTCCACAATAAGTTGAATTATCACATCAGTGATCATTCTTTATTCTAGAGAACTTTAAGGGAAAGTATGTCTTTTAAGAAAAAAAAATCAAGAGTGACAGTAAAAACATGTTACAAAATAACACTCTATTCACAATCTTGAAGAAAACGTATCACGGATTCCACTAAAATATTCAGCAGCACAACTGTTTCTTGAGTATCGAATCAGCACATTAGACTAATTTTTAATTTGTATACGTTTTATTTGATTCCATGTAGTCAAATGCAATAATTGAATAATCACCCCTCTTCAAATATTCTCTGTTTTTTAATCTTTCACTCTAAAGGTTAAGTTACGCTACATTGGCAGGCGCCAACCAATGCTGAAAATCACCAGTTTACAGTACGTCACATCTTAGACATTCTACGACCGCAAAAACAAGAGCAACCGATGCTGACAGGGGTAACACATGATACGACAAAACCCAGAAAACGTGTCTATTGGTGCAGTGTGAATTAGCCTTGGCTCGCTAAGCATTTAACAGCTGCTCTGATACTGAAGTGGCACTTGGTGTGTTTCCGGGTGGCTCAGGACCATCAGGAAACATCACAGAGGATGGGGAAAACGGGCTTGATTGGACCATCTTCATTTACAGGCACAATGGAGATGATTTCACTTCTCTCGCAGACACTGAACATCCTTATCATCAATACTGCTGGTGACATTTAAGTGTTAGCTAGAAATATCTTCAGCTATACATAATAGCTATAATTTAGCAACCTATAACTAGAAGAAAAAGCATTAGCTTACAAACTTGACATGCAAAGTCATGCAAAGTCAATCACAACCAACTTTTAATTGGTGCATTTTAAACCAGTGGAATTTTTGTTTTAATTACACAGAATGAAAAATATTATGCATAAAAAGTAAAATAAGTCCCTAGTCTACTGACTAATGTGCAGGTCTATAATTAAAATTATAGCCATCCAGTTCTTTGTTTTAGAAAATTGTGTTAATCTTCGATTTAGACTTCAGTTATCTCACCATGAGCAGTGAGGGGTTTTCTCTTTGCCTTGTCAAGATTGTGGTTTATTAATATCCCTTAATTGCTAATTTCCTATGCATAATCTAAAGGCCTCTGGTAAATGAAACTAATAAATTTTGCATGCTTCATTTTGTTTCAGCCTAAATATTGAAAGCAAAAGTTTATTCTGGACTTTTTAAGCTCCAGAAAAACATGTATTGGGCATTTTTCAAAGATACCTCAAGGTTTGTATAAATAAATATATAAAGTAAATAAAGCTGGGAATTATTGAGTAAACCAATGAGACAGCTCAGTGCAGGCCAAACTCTTCAGGGGATTCTTGGAGTGAGTGGAGAGACAGATGTCTGAATTACGGCCATATTGTAAAGGGAGCTTCTTCTCACAGTTTTTGTGTGCTAGAATATAATCAGAAAATTATTCTGAGTATTTTTTGAGAGAAATAAATAGGGTAAAATACAACGAATGATTTTTGCCAGGGGGCTTGATGGCGAAGGTGAACTCTAGAGACATTTACCATAAAAAGTATGTGCTTGTTTACTGGTACACTAGGGATCACTATGACAACAGCCTTTCTTTCTTTATATGTATCAGCCTTCAGCACATTGGAGTTTGTAATGGGTGGGTCTCATTGTTAACTGCCCACAGTGCATCATGTTAGTTCATTTGCCTAACAGACTCTTTTAACATCAGCGGTGTGTGTGGTTTCACACGGAGAGATACTGGGATGCTCATAAAAATGCTGGCCACTCACTAACAAGTACTGTTTTGCATTACACCCCACTGACAGTTATAGGTCTGTGATATGGACACCGTGTGAGATAATAGAGTAGACAGAAACGATATTTCACATAGCCAAAACTGAGATGATTCAACAGGAAAATGAATATGCATGGGAACTTTTCATCAACCAAAAAAGCTATTGCATAATCCAGGCTTTTATATTTCATTACACAGTGTGAAAATGAGCCATAATTAGTTAACGGTCAATTAGGTGGCTTTTGAAGGGTTTGCCATCAATATATAAATGCTTAATTGTGCATGGTGTACACAAGGCTGGAAAGGAGGAAAAAGACAATTACATCTGATTATTATGCCTCATCTGTTGGCACAACAGCTAATATTCTGCATGGTTACATCACCAATGCTGCATTATGACAGCAACCTCACATCTGTGCTAATCCTTCATACAGGACCGGCACCAGAGGGCCACGGACATCCCTGTGCCCCCCCTCCTGACCGAGGGGGACGGCCGGACTTTAGTTTAGCATGTATAATAGTCTAACTCAGTGCTTCCCAAACCTGTCCTGAAGACCCCCCTGCCCTGCATCTTTTTTGTCTCCGTTATCTAACACACCTGATTCCACTCATCAACTCGTTAATAGAGACTGCTGCAAGAACTAAATTGGGTGTGTCTGATTAGGGAGACATACAAAATGTGCAGTCCAGGGGGTCCTCCAGGACAGGTTTGGGAAGCACTGGTCTAACTCAGTGTAAAATAGTCTATCTGCCCATAACTCCTGGTCTATGATCTGTTTTCATCAATCTGTTTTCTTTTAAATAAAAGAGCTAAATGACTAAATAGATTTAGCAAACAGTCCAGTGTATCTTCTGCTTTGGAAAGCAGACAAATTTGTTGATTTTACAATGCACCAATCAGAGGTGTTAGGTTGGAAAGTAGCCAATCACAGACATGCTTTTTGTCCAGTGATTTCTACAACAATAGCCAATCAGAAAATAGTTTATTGGAAGCCATGCACTCACCGCTTTTTGTCCAAAACGGAACTTTTCTATCATGCTTGTGAGTTACAGTTAATCAATTTAAAGTCAGTTATTTTACCCTACGGATCGATGATATTGCTTACAGATTTCTGCTAAAACTTCGAAATCGGATACAGATGAAATTGCACTGTAAGATTACATTTGTTTGAATGCATTATCGAGAGAGTGACTGCGTGTGAACAAGTGTTGTAGTACTTGTTTAAATCATGCTTTCAGCTGAAAATATTCAGTATCTAGACATCTTCAGTATCATCATATAGCCTTCACATTCTTCTGATTTGAGTGATCCTTCTCTATCAAGCTGGCTAAATATTAACATGTGAATTCGTACAAAATATGCAGTTACAGTATATTACGGGTCATTGGCATGAATTGTACTCATGATGGTGGTGCAGCGCTCTTGGAGCGAATGAAAACCACGACTTTTAAAAAATCCACTTCTCGCTCCAGTCAAAATCACACCGCTCCGCTCACATACTCTGATTGTGAGTAGCTGTTGCTTTCATGACAGATTTATTTCAGAACCATCCGCTTTCAAAATAACCTGGCTGCGGGCGCGGGCCAGATATTATTGCTGGTGGGCCAGTTTTGGCCCGCAGACACCCGCCTGTTGCCGACCACTGGTATATGCTTTAATACCAATAATTGTAACATTTTACAATAAGGTTCCATTAGTTAATGTTAGTTTATGTTAAGTGTTAGTGAATTATTGTAAAGTCTTACCCAAATAAAGGATTTTGAGCGTTTACTTGAAACCAATCGCAAATTGAATTATCATTTTAATTATGACCCAGAAATGTTCTTGGTGTTTGTGTTTTACCCAATCAAAATGTATTAAAAAACAAAGCAAGCAATAGCAGAGCTTGCTCTATTGTTTCACATTGCTTAAGTCTGTTTCCCAGCAGAACGCAATGTTGATTAGAGTGACAGAAGGGTCAATGGCTCTCTGTAATTTACTCAAGTCCCTCTGCACACATCAAATTTCCCCTCCTCAGTGGGGTCACATGTGTTCATTTGGCAGGCACACTTGAGGAGACATAATCAGTGTGGATGATGGTGTTCTCTTTTGCATCTTGACTTATTGGGTATTGTTTGTGTTCGTTATGATTAGGAAATAACCGTGGCAGCAGTCATGCCGTACAGACAGGCTCTGAAACTCACTGCCACACACAGTCTAACCACCATCACCAAGACAAATACACAAAGACCTGTTATTCAGGCTGACGACCGTCCAGTGGACACTACAGGGACACACCCCGCTCAGTTAGGCTAGGCACTTCCAGCTGCTGACCGCTGGCCTCATACACCCACACAAGAGACTAAAAACAGCTAATTCAGTGGATCATCCAGATGTTATATAGCTCAGGGACCTGACACAGAATGGACCCCAAACCTGGGTCTTTTCTACATTTCACAGGGCTCAGGAGAAATATTTTGACTAAATTTAAACATTGACTTAAAGTTAACTTTTAGCAGATTAAATGTATTAAAAACTTACACTCTTTCTTTTCTCAGAAAAACAGACCAAAAACACTGATGACTCATCCTGCACTACACAGATTTCCATCCAATCAAGTGCTCTCTAGAATGAGAATGTCCCTTTTCCCAATACAACCTGCTCATTTTGAGTAACCAACATGTAGAAATAGTTGCTAATAAACCTTTCTATAAAATACAAAACATTTTTCCTGTTTATAGTAGCCTTTAAAAGGTTTTGGGGTCAGTATGATTTTTTTTTAATGAATAGTTAGTTCAAAAGTGACAAAGACATGTCCTATTTCAAACGAATGCCGTATTTTAATTCACTATAAAATCAGAGGTAATCACAGTATCATAGTTTCTACAAAAATATTACCAGTAGCACAACTCTTTTAAACACTGATAATAATAAGAACCATTATTAATAATTGAGCATCAAATCAGCATATTATAATGATTTATGAGGATTATATGACACTGAAAACTGGAGTAAAGGCACAGGAATAAATTACATTTTAAAATATGTTAAAATAGAAAATAGTTATTTTAAATTGTAATAATATTTCACAATATTCCTGTTTTCACTGCATTTTTGATAAAATAAATGCATCCTTGTGAGTATAAAATATTTATTTAAAAAACATTTAAAATGATAAATACTGAATAAAATAAAAATAAAACATGACATAGAATAAAACAATGATTAAATACTGTATGTCCATCTACAACCAACTAGCAAGTGGCAAATCATGGCTAAAACATAACTAAAACTTCCTCGTCCCAAACTTCCTGTTTCAATAAAAACTACACCAACACACATTTCTTGGCATGAGAACTTACTGAGCTCTGCGATGCTCCCCACGCGGGTGGCCAGGAGCGACTGTTCAATGGTGCGGAGTTCTGCCTGGCTATAAGCATGGCTCTCTCCAGTTTTCCCTGCTCGCTGCTGGTCATGGTGCAGGTTCAGACTGTCCGGCAGGCTCAATACACCTGTGGGCCAAAGATCAGACAATCAAATATAAATAAACACGTGAATGAGCCAAAACCAGACAAAAAAACATCTGCAATGGGATCAAGAGACTCTGAGAGCTAAGTGTTATGACATTATCATTGTTTGAGAGGCAAATCAAACAACCCTTGAAGCAATTAAAACCGCTGTTTTTGTGTTGGACCTTTTTTAAATTGCAACAAGCCTCGAGTTCAGCAGCATGTATTGGCTAGAGCCCTGGTCGTCTAATGTTCATTCAATAACAGCTGCAGCCAAGGCTTTTGTTTGAACAGGAGAATAGGCAACGACAGATGGGATATTGAGCTCAGCCACAGGTGAATAAAGACAGACAAGCAGCTATCTGTCTGAGCTAAAGGTTTCACACGTTGGGACTATATTGTGGTTCTGAACTGGTATTAATTAACGGCTCATATCTGTAACTATTTGCCTTTCAGACATCCCTAGCCATTTGCTTTGCAGCATGTCAGTCTACAGTGCATTTAAGCAATATTGGTTTGGTGATAGTGCTTTTATACAACAAGTACTGTACTGTATCTCACCACTCTTGGAACGTCACTCAGCCAATCAAATGTCTAGGACCATAACTAACTAATGTATAAAAATAGATTCACAAAAACAGTGTTAGAACTAACATGTTACATAATCGAATTTCAAAAAAGTTTATTTTGCTGAAACACACAAAGTAACCTAATGCACATGTATTATTTTGACTAAACCTTAATGATAATGCATACTAATGACATTACCAGTTTTAAACAAAAAGCATAATATTTAAACAAGATGCTTTTAACAGTAACATTCTCCAACACTGCACACAAACAAGCAACAGCCTATCAGGAAGCTATTTTAAGCAGGTTATACTCTTGACTTTCATCTAAGGGGATTTGTGTTGTCAGTCTCCCCGAGGTGGGTAAATATCCTGTATCCTGTTGTATATTGAATGACGCCGTTAGCACAAAACAACACAAGGAAAGAAACACAGAAACTCATGAAGTTTTCATAACACCATGATTAAAATGACCTGGCACAGCGAGTTCTGGCTTCTGCGAATCTCTTTGTGGTTAGTGAGTTAATGCATAATGGAGGATGTGCAATATTCGCCAGATGGGAAACAAGCTGAATGCTTTGTCAAGAGGCACAATGTTGTTCATGGGTGACATGATGCTTTTAAGGAATTTTGAAGGGAATTCAAGCGAGGGAATGCTTTGTTTTGGGTGATTGTCTCATCTGATGAAGTTTTAACACGAGTGTGAGGGGTAAATGTTTGCATGTGTGCAGCCACTAATGAAACCTCGGGGCAGTTTACAAGCCAGCACAGTTACAGTAGTTGCATTATTTTGCTGAAGGTTTTAGTACAGTTGAGTGAGAGGTGAGAGAAGATGATGTAGTCCAAAAACAGGATCCGAAGGAAGTTACAAGGGATTGCTTGACCTGTTGACTTGTTTAACTAACAAAAACCTGACAGCTGTGGCTGCCATAATTATACCATCAAATTATGGTAACAATGTTACATACATTATGGGATGGTACTTATGTAACTTTACACTATAAAACTGAATTACATTTGAGGAGCACTATTTTGATTTTATTTGAACTTATTTATGTTTATGCCATAATAAGGTAAAGCTCACACATTTTACTTCAAAACAAAAAACAATATTCAACTACATTTTTTAACATACACTTTATATAAATAACAACAGGCAGTGTAAAAAATAAGATCTTTTCATTTTTTATATATTTTTATGTAACAAATGTATAATATAGAATATAATATAAATTACAATTATAAAAAATATATATTTATATGGTAAGGTGAATTAGAGTTGCCAGATATTAACTTTAATAACGTAGTAAAAATTCCAATCACATGGTTTGGGAATAGGGAGTTAAATATATATATATAAAAATGAATTATTTACACGCTGAAGGATTACAAATTTTATTTTAAATGTTTAATTTAGATATTTTCTTACTAAGAAAGTGTATCAGGAAATTCAGGTGTTTGAGATCGCTTCCTGACCATTTGAGCTCGACAGCTGTGCCTTTGTCTCTATTATAATGGCAAGATCAATGAGTCAGACTACTGAGAGATTGAACCTTTGATCTGCAAATGACTTTGTCCTGGCCAGATGTGGATTCGTTAGGTTTATTGCCCTCAGATGTATGTTTTATTTGATGTTTTGTCTCAACCTGTAAAAGTCCCTCCTCCAATTCTGTCTATAAGATACCCTGTAAAAATTACTTAAGAGAGATTTCGATGACTGCAGCCTACCATCACACTGGGGTTTTTTCAATAAAGAATCCTACGATCGAATCCGAAGTCTCCTGGTCTTCTCTTCTGAGTTTCTACACTTTAGAAGAACAGAGTTTTCAACAGATGGTGCCGTGAACCCGGATAGAGTTCCAGCTTCCTCACCTGAAAAACTTCAAGCTGAAACAAAGATCTGCATCTTTTGGAATCCAGCGAAACTTCAAGCTGAACAAGGATTTCCCAGACTGAATTTTTCTCTCTGGTGAGTGCTGTCTCTAATCCAAAAGAACCTAAGACCAGTGTATCCTCTGTGCCGTCAGAGAAGAGTTAACATACATCTGTAGGCTTTTGTTTAACTAAGTTTATCCTCTAAAGTTTTTATTTTAGAGATGAAAGTTTATCCTCTGTTTCAGGCAGGGAAGGTTAGCATTACGTGCTAATTTTTGGTTTATCCTCTGTTCTTTCAGGCAGGGAAGGTTAGCATTACGTGCTAATTTTTAGTTTATCCTCTGTTCTTTCAGGCAGGGAAGGTTGGCATTACATGCTAATTTTTGGTTTATCCTCTGTTCTTTCAGGCAGGGAAGATTCTAAAAATGAGTTATCCTCTGTTTCAGGCAGGGAAGGTTAGCATTACGTGCTAATTTTTGGTTTATCCTCTGTTCTTTCAGGCAGGGAAGATTTTTGGCATTACGTGTTAAAAAACAAGTGTACCCTCTGTTGATCAGAGAAGTGTTTGTTTTGTTTGTGTGGTACCGAAGAAACTTACAAAATGGTCAGAAGGAATGCTAGGCTGATTCCAACCACAGAAAAGAGTGGTCTTGCGACTCCTCTGTGGTCAGATAGTGAATTCAAAACACTGTTAGGGGAACAAATGGACCTAATAGTCACTGAAAAGTTAGACAAGAACTAACGCTGAAATATGAGATTCATCCAGACAAGACTTGGTCAGTAGATGAGTGTAAAAGGTACTAGGAGCAAGCATTCGTAAGAACAATGTGAAAGGCATTATCTGTTGTCACAGAGAATTCAGTGTAACGCTAGCGACACAACAGTCTCAGCGTAATTCAGAGCTAGAGAAACAGAACAATGAACTCCGTGCTAGAATATCCACTTTGACCAAGAAATTGAACCTCAAGAAAGTTGCAAAACACTGATGTGGAAAGTAAGTCAGCCTGATAACATTTACCCTGATTTACAAGCGTTCTTTGAAACAGATGTAGCTCTCCAATCAGTAACTGATGTGCCTGTAAATTCCTTCAATGTGTGTGGTGCGAGGAGGAGATCTCAGGGATTGAGGAAACTGATAGTGTTCCTCTCAATTCTTCTGTTGTGCAAATACAAACTGCTGCCAAAGCTTTATGTCCTAAAGATATAGAGACTATCTCAGAGTTTACCGTCAGCACGCACACATTTTTCTGAATTTAGGAGAACATTGATCAGTAAAATGCGTCTTTATGACATGTCGTTGGCAGAAGTCACGCAGCTGATGTCACAAATACTAACTGAATCTGAATTCAACAGTTTTGAATCTGCTGTCACTTCTGAACTGCGAAATGCCAGTAAGGGTGATTTAAGAGAAGGTATTTTGAAAATCCTAAAGAATATCTTAGGACCCAAAATAGATTGGTCTAGAATTACTACCTGTGTGCAAAGGAAAGAAGAAACTGTGAGTGAATATACTGAGAGATTTTGTCAGTCAGCTGTAATCTACAGTGGAATTGTTGATGACCCTGAAAGTGTGCTAGATGACAAGGGACCCTTGGTTCGTATCTGGTCAGATGGCCTTGTAGCCGAATACAGAAAAGCTTTACCATTCTTAGATCTAACTTGGTCTAACAGAACTCTCAGAAGTAACCTAGACAGGTTAGCTACATGGGAAAGAGATGCTGATGTCAAGGCAAAAGTAAGAGTAGCAGCAGCTACGTTTAACACAACAAAACAAGACAATAGATGGTCTAAAAGAGAAAGCAAATGCAAATACTGTGAAAAATTTGGACATTGGGAGAAAGAGTGTAGGAAGAAGTTGCAAGATAGTAAAAGAAATGCTATGCATAATTCTGCTCCTTCTCAGCCTGCACACAACCCTGAAGTAGTTCCGCCAGTGACCACTGAAACTGTGGACAGATAGTTCAGGCTCTTCTAAGAGCACAACAAGACCAGGAAAAAACTAATTATTGGGGCTGTGAGTAGCTACCTTTCCCTGTAATCCAACACAATGACCAAAGAATTTTTGTGAAAGGTAGCATAAAAGAGAAAGAGATTGATTTTTGCTTGATACAGGTGCAGAAATTACAGTAATTCCTACAAAATTGGCACAAGGTTTAAACATCCCATACAAGAAAACCAAACTTTGTTTAACTGGTGTAATAGGTGAAGATTCTGTTTTGTATGAAACTCCGCCCATAGAGGTACAATTTGGCCCAAAACTCTGACTACAAAATTGCTATGCGCTCCATTAAATACAGGTGCAATTTTAGGCATGGATCTTCTGAGACAAATAAATCTAACTTTAGACATGTCCTCAGAATCTACTAGCATAAAATTTCCTCAGCACAGATTTCTACCAATAATGCAACCCCTCCCGAGTATGCTTTCTTACAGAATCATCCAATTTGGGCTAAAGACAAGGATGATTGTGGGTTGTTGACAGGTGTAGAACCAGTTAAATTGACAGGAACTCCACCTCCGGTCACCAAACAATATCCGATTAATAAAGGAAGCTATACAGGGAATCAAACTTATTGTAGAAAATTTGCTGATGCAAGGAGTGCTAGTTAAAACCAACAGTCCATGTAATTCACCCATATGGCCCATCAAGAAATCTAATGGGACATGGAGACTTACAATAGACTACAGAGTAGCCAATAAACATATTGAAAAAATCACCCCTAGTGGCAGATCCATCTACAATTTGTAATGGCTTACCATTAGATTGTAAGATTTTTCAGTAATTGATATGTCTAATGGATTCTTTTCTGTACCGTTGCACTCTGACAGCCAGCCATGGTTAGCTTTTACAGTTGACTATGAACAATACCAGTGGACACGATTGCCACAGGGATTTCAAAACTCCCCAACCATATATCATCAGGCTGTCAGGATTTGTGTGACCCAGAATGTCCGGTAAAACAGTCCACTATGATCCAATATGTCGATGATATTTTGATTGCCTCAACAGATCATGAGGTACATCAAACTGAATTGGCATCATTGTTGGACTATTTGCATAAAAAGGACACAAATGCAGCTTTCACAAAGCTCAAATCGCTAAAAAGCAAGTCACATTTCTGGGTCAAACAATGCAGGAAATAGATCCATTACACAGGATCGGCGGCTTCAGTCAAAGCCATACCTCCGCCTAATACCATTAAAACACTCCGCTCATTTTAGGAACAACAGGTTATTGTAGACCTTGGATTGAAGACTATGCCTCGATCAGCCTCTCTATGATTTGTTGAAAGGCCATGGTAAAGATTCAGATACTGTTTGTATGGAAGAACTTCATCTCAAAGCTTTTAATGATTTGAAGAGAGCACTATGTCAAGCACCAGCATTAGGAATTGCCCAATCTGATAGACCCTTTGTGCTTTATGTCCATGAACACTTAGGCTTTATGACTGCATGTCTAATGCAAGATCATGGGGGCAGCTTACGCCCAATTCATTACTATTCCGGTAAACTTGACATAGTCGCTCAAGGTATGGGCCCATGCCTCAGAGCAGTACAGGCAGTTCATCTAGCGCTTCAGACTTCATCAGGAATGGTGTTAGGTCAGACTGTAAACGTAAAATGCCCTCACGCAGTGTCCGCACTAATGAATCAAAAAGTCACTTCTGTCACCTCCTCCCGTTGGGGAAATTGGTTAGCAACTCTCACAGCCCGAATATTGTTATACAGCGTGCACCAGTCACGAACCCATCCTCATGTATGATGTCTGCAATGACTGAATTTGTGTTAGAGGATGAAGGCGAAATGACTCATGATTGTGTTAAGCTTACATATGCAGCGACAAGTGAAATAGCAGAAACTCCCATAGAGAACGAGAATTGGAGTTGTTTGTTGATGGTTCAGCTCAAGTTATTGAAGGTAACAGACGAGCAGGATATGCAGTAACTTCCACCACTGAAGTAGTTGCTTCAGGTCGTCTTCAGATCATTTTTCAGCTCAAGCTGCAGAACTAGTAGCCTTAACTAGAGCATGCACGCTAGCTTCAGGATCGGTTGCAAATATCTACACAGATTCCAGGTATGCTTTTGGGGTAATTCATGATTTTGGTGTCATTTGGCAAACCAGAAAATTTCTAACTTCTGCTGGATCCCCATTAAGCATGCTGGATTAGTGAAAGATTTAATGTTTGCCATGAAACTCCCAAAGAAATTAGCAGTGATCAAAGTGAAAGCACATCTCACAACTAATACTACGGAAGCTAAAGGTAATGCTCTTGCTGATGTAGCGGCTAAACAGGCTTGTTTCTATGCAACTGTACAAGTGTGTTCAGGTAGTACAGCACAGAAGATAATTCTACCTCCTGAATCAATCGTTGATCTGTATAAAGACGTTCCTCTATATGAAGCATGGACATGGTTAGACAAAGGAGCCACTGTGGATTCATCCGGCTGCTGGACCAAAGGGGAAAGTATGTTGCTCCCGAATCACTGTTGCCATATTTGGCTCAACAAATACACAGTTTGGGTCATAGTGGTCCAGCAACGATGAATCACAGGTTCTCAAATCAATGGTGGAATCCAAAATTCAGAAACGCAGCCACTGAAACAGTCAAGAGATGTGTTACATGTCAGAAAATAATGATGTACCAGCAGCCACTACACCAGCAGCACATACCCCAGCTCCACCAGGGCCATTTCGTCACCTGCAAGTTGATTACATATCGTTGCCCCCTTGTAAAGGAAAAACTGACGTTTTGGTAGTAATAGACAAGTTCTCAAGATGGGTAGAAGCTTATCCAACAGGGCGTGCTACAGCTGCACATACTGCTAAATGTCTTATCACTGATTTCATTCCCAGATGGGGATTACCAGATTGCATTGACTCAGATCAAGGTACCCACTTCACAGGACAGGTAGTCAAGGAAGTGTCTAGAATGTTGAAGATTAAGTGGAGCCTTCACTGTCCCTATAGGCCACAAGCATCAGGACAGGTTGAACGATCAAACAGAACAATCAAAACCAGGCTAAGCAAAATGCATCAGGAAGGAGTACCATGGGTTGAAGCACTGCCCGCAGTACTGTGTAGTATGAGAGCATCACCTAACAGATCAGTAGGACTGAGCCCTCATGAGATTATTACTGGACGCCCAATGCAGATGCCAGGTGTGATTGATCTTAGAAATGCTGATGTGCACATTGCTTCAGATGCCCTGATCGCTACTGTGAAAACCTCACAAAGGCAGTGCAGAGTGCCAAAGAGAGAGTTGAGTCGTGTTGGCAGACTCCACCAGAAGGTGGACACACAATCGTCCCAGGTCAATGGGTCATGATAAAGGCATTCAAAAACAAGCCATTAGAGCCTAAGTAGTACGGACCACATCAAGTGATGTTGATTACAGCAGCTGCAGTATTGTGTCAGGGAAGGAAAACTTGGACTCATGTGTCACATTGTAAGGTTGTTCCTCCCCCTGCAGGGATAGGATAGGGCAGACACAAGAACCAGTGAGGAGCCCAGGGAAGAACCGAAAGCAACAGGCTTCGGGGCCAACCCTGAGGTGAAGATTTCCTCATAGGCCTTTCCCTCCATTAGTCCATCCTTTCCTCACTGTTCTTTAGGTGTCGAGGAATTAAGAAATAGGAAAGAAGGAACAACCATAGCAGACTATATTTTGAACAGAGGATACAACCCTAATGTTTGCAGACTCTACAACAAATATGTAAACAAAAATGTCACAACGTAATTCCTCCAGCTTCGTCGTGTTGCATTCCTGGACTACCATCCTGCAACCTAACTTCAGCTACTCCCATCATGACAGATCTACTCATGCCAAGGATGTTCTATTGGTGCATGGAAAATCATGCTCCAGCATCGACTACACTGGGTGAAATTCCTCGTGAACGCGTTGCAGCTTTGTGATTGAAAGAAGAACCGAATTCGATGTGTACGTTACTACATCAGATACGAAAGAGGAGAATGAATTAAAGAGTGTCTCTACGGGAACCCATCCCTACCGAAACTTTTGCCATAAATCAGTGGTGTATGATTCCTCCACCGACTGGCACTTTGTGGTTATGTGGGACTTCTGTCTACAGCATCCTACCCAGCCAATTCAATGGCAGGTGCACCCTGGTTTATGTCCTACCAGCCATCAGAGAAAATACACACTCCACCTCAAGTTCTCCACATCTACAAAATTCAGCTTCTACCAACAAAGATGGCTGCATTCCAGGACTCACTTGTGTACAAACGTGGTGGTCAAGAACTCTTGGAGCATTAATCCCATCGTATGGTGTCATGCAGGCTCTCGATCAAGTCAGAAGCCTGTCGGATTCTGTACAGAAATTGGCCAATGATACGGTTTTGGCCCTGGGCAACATCAAGGACACTCTTGCCTCGCACAAGATGATGATCTTACAGAACAGAGTGGCCTTGGATTACATTCTTGCAACACAAGGAGCCTGTACCATTATCGGTCCTGAATGCTGCACCGGGTTAATGGATCCAACAGAGAACTTGAACAAAATCCAACAAGACATTCTTGGTCTTTCAGAAAAATTACACCAGATGACTGAAGATAATTCTTCATGGTTCGGAAACTTGTTAGGTAAACCCTGGCTGTGGATCAAGGAAATAGCAATTCTGCTGTTGTTTCTCCTACTTGCGTACTATCTATGCCTCCACAGTATCAAGTGTTTCTTACAGCAAATGACGCCCGCCTCTCACGAGGAAATGACAGTTCCAACCAGAAGAGACTATTACCCATAAAATCTTCACGGACCCTAATTGCATGTTTTGTTTCTGTGTCAGCATGCAATTACATATAAGCAACACAGAACATGTACTATGTGCCTGTAACAATTACAAGTTACAAGAATTAACTTTTAAGTGTCTAAATTTGTATTTTGTGAGAGTTATTAGAACTCTCAAAGGGGGAATTGAAGGATTACAAATTTTATTTTAAATGTTTAATTTAGATATTTTCTTACTAAGAAAGTGTATCAGGAAATTCAGGTGTTTGAGATCGCTTCCTGACCATTTGAGCTCGACAGCTGTGCCTTTGTCTCTATTATAATGGCAAGATCAATGAGTCAGACTACTGAGAGATTGAACCTTTGATCTGCAAATGACTTTGTCCTGGCCAGATGTGGATTCGTTAGGTTTATTGCCCTCAGATGTATGTTTTATTTGATGTTTTGTCTCAACCTGTAAAAGTCCCTCCTCCAATTCTGTCTATAAGATACCCTGTAAAAATTACTTAAGAGAGATTTCGATGACTGCAGCCTACCATCACACTGGGGTTTTTTCAATAAAGAATCCTACGATCGAATCCGAAGTCTCCTGGTCTTCTCTTCTGAGTTTCTACACTTTAGAAGAACAGAGTTTTCAACAACGCCAACAATCTGTTTTTCTTAGACACAAAGAAACACCCAGTTGGAAAAACATGCAGTGCATGCGAGCTGTCATCACCCTGGGATAAAACGCAGAATGCCACGGGAAGAGAAATGGCCAGTTTTTGATCGCTAGAAATCTTCTCATGACTCTTTCACTTGTGCTAAAAATATGCACTCCAGTGGGAAAACAAAACAAAAAACAGGCCTCAATATTTTATGACCCCTCCGCCCAATCAACATTCTCTGCTCTTGAAACTCTTCACTCTCTCTTGCTCTACACTCTCAGCACATCAACTTTGTCATTACAGACACTAAAATATTCCCCTGCATGTTCATGTCATCAGATCAAATCACACAAATGTGAGGTGGAACATTCTCATCGCTCCAACTTTGCAGCCCCACCATGTGTCCCCATGTTATCTCTCTCCAGCACTTGTATTCCATACTGCCAGCTCGAGCAAGCCTTCCTTTTCTTCCTAAATCTCCATGTGGGGGTTGAGAAGGAGTGGAAAAGCATTTTTCTCGTATTCATAGTTTTCAGCATACTAGTTATGCTGACATTGAGGATGGGTGAAAATGGCTATGAGGGGATGCCCCTGTGCAAGAGAAAACTCCTCCTTGCCATCTAAGCCGCTGAATCTGGCTTAAATGGCATTTGCAACAGCAGGTCAGACCGTCTTCGTGCAACATGGCGGTGCTTCAGGCGTACTAAGACTGATCTGCTGAAAGACCTGGATAAGGCTTTCTATAAAGTCAGGTCTGAGCCCACAACCAGGGGTCCTGGCCTGTCCTGGTCTGAGGATCGGAGACGGGCACAGAAGGCTAGTGTCGTGACTCCCCCCAACTACGGGTAGGTGTGAGGGAGGTACAGGTCAAAAAGAGCTAATAAAGCTCTAAATTCCCCTGCAACCTAGATTGCAGTCAGACTAGACCTATGATGAATTCGGTCAGGTTCTATGTTCATTGAAACTGCTTACTGATAGTCCGGGCTGAGGCCTCCTTGAGGTTTCCGTGGAAAGAAAAAGCTTTCCTGCTGGGCTTAAATAGCATTGCTCCTCACCTTAGAGGGTCACCTGAGCATGCTGTTCTGAGCATTATCGGTAGAGCTAGCATTGCTCCCCTACCTTAGAGGGTCTTCTATGAGCATGCCGCTCCTGTATGAGCGCTAAGTTCCTCTTCAGAGCTCATTGTCGGTAGAGCTAGCACTGCCCCTCTAGAGGGTCATGAGCAGCTCCTTCTGAGCATTATCGGTGGAAGTAGGATTGCTCCCTCACTTAGAGGGTCACTTATGACATGCTTTGGAGCATCGTGGTAGACTAGCATGGCTCCCCTCACCTAGAGGGTCACTATGAGCATGCCGTTTCTGAGCTCTGAGTTCCACATTATGAGAAACAGTTCTCCACTCTCCAGAGCTCGCTGGTAGAGCTAGCATTGCTTCACCTCATTGCTCCCGGGTTACCTATGAGCATGCCGCTCCCTTCTGAGCATTTGACTTTCCTCTCTCATTCTGAAGAATGAGTTCTCCTCCCAGAGCTCTGTGATAGGTCGCCGGTTGGTCGAGCTAGCCTGGTCCCCTCATCTTAGAGGGTCACGTATGAGCATGCCGCCTCCCTTGAGCATTGTCGGTAGAGCTAGCATTGCTCCCCTCACTTAGAGGGTCACCTATGAGCATGCCGCTCCTTCTGAGCGTTGTCGGTAGAGCTAGCATTGCCCCTCACTTAGAGGGTCACATATGAGCATGCCGCCTCACGAGCATTGTCGGTGGGAGCTAGCTTGCTCCCCTCACTGAGAGGGTCACCTATGAGCATGCCGCTCCCTTCTGAGCGTTGTCGGTAGAGCTAGCATTGCTCCCCTCACTTAGAGGGTCACCTGAGCATTCTGCCCTCCTTCTGAGCATCGTTGGTAGAGCTAGCATGGCTCCCCTCACTAGAGGGTCACCTATGAGCATGCATGCCTCCCTTCTGAGCATTCTCGGTAGAGCTAGCATTGCTCCCTCACTTAGAGGGTCACCTATGAGCATGCTCCCTTCTGAGCGCTGAGTTCCCTCTCATTATGAGAAACAAGTTCTCCCTCTCCAGAGCTCATTGTCGGTAGAGCTAGCATTGCTCCCCTCACTTAGAGGGTCACCTATGAGCATGCCGCTCCTTCTGAGCACCTAAATTTCCTCCCTTCTAAGGAATGAGCCTCCGCCCACTAGAGCTCTGTGATAGGTTGCTCTCCTGGTTGGTTTTAGCTAGTATGGCTCCCCTCACCATAGAGGGTCACCTATGAGCATGCCGCTTTTCTGGGCATCTGAGCTCCCTTACTGGAAGACTGAGCTCCGCTCAGAGCTCCTCATCGGTAGAGCTAGCATTGCTCCCCTCACCATAGAGGGTCACCTATGAGCATGCCGCTCCCTTTAGGGCGTCTGAGTTCCCTCTCATTCTGAAGGATGAGTTCTCCTCCAGAGCTCGCTTGTCGGTAGAGCTAGCATGCTCCCTCATCATAGAGGGTCACCTATGAGCATGTGCTCCTTCTGAGCATGAACTCCCTCTCGTCTGAAGAATGGAGTTCTCCACTCTCCGAGAGCTCTGTGATAGGTCACCTTGCTGGTTGAGCTAGCATTTGCTCCCCTCCAAAGAGGGTCATCTATGAGCATGCACTCCCCTTCGAGCATTTCCTCTCACTAGGATTGAGATAGTTCTTGCTCCTACAGCCATAGAACATTAAACTAATATATATATAGCTAAAACTCTCACTTGCTAAAATCCACTCAGTGGTGAGATCGCATCAAGTGTTTTGCATTCTTTCTAAAATCCATGTTATGGTAAGTGCAGCAGACTTTGGGCACTTTTCTAAATCCACCCAGTGGTAAGTTAGCACATAGAATGTTCTGCTTTCTCTAAAATCCGTAGGGGTAGGGTCTGCCTCCTTCCTTATTTGAGCTGGGGGCCCCGGTTTGTACCTTGGGCCCCACTCCTGAGCATTTGAGTTCCTTCTCATTCTGAAAGATGAGTTCTCCGCCTCCAGAGCTCGCTATTGGTAGAGCTAGCATTGCTCCCCTCACCTGGGGGTCACCTATGAGCATGCCGCCTCCTTCAGAGCGCCTGAGTTTCTCCTCCCCAGAGCTCGGTAATAGATCGCTCGCCTGCTGCTTGAGCTATAAAAAGAGAGATACTGTCTCTGAGCTCTCATTCTAAAGGATGAGTTCTCCACTCTCCAGAGCTCCTCTCTTGGTAGAGCTAGCACTGCTCCCCTCACCATAGAGGGTCACCTATGAGCATGTCGCCCTGAGCATCTGAGTTCTCCACTCTCATTCTGAAGGATGAGATCGCTCAGGGCTTGTGGGTCGAGCTAGCATTGCTCCCATCACTGTAGAGGGTCACACGAGCATGTGCTCCCTTCTGAGCGTCGAGGCCCCTCTCACTGTGCCTTGGGCCCCACTCCTGAGTGTTTGAGTTCCACTCTCAAGAATGAGTTCTCACCACCTGCGGTTGAGCTAGCATTTGCTCCCATAGAGGGTCATCTATGAGCATGCCCGCTCCTGTTTGAGCATCTGAAGTTTCTCCACTTCCTATGGATTGAGAGAGTTCTTTGTGGGTCGAGCCATTGAACATTAAACTAAGGGTCATATATGAGCATGCCGCTCTGAGTATCTAAAATCCACTCAGTGGTGATATATATATATATATATATATATATATATATATATATATAAGTGCACACGCAGCACTTTGGGCACTTTTAAAATCCACTCAAGTGGTAAGTTCACATCATAGTGTTCTGCGTGCTCTTTCTAAAATCCCATAGGGTAGGGTTACGCACAGCCGTGCCCTCGGTTGGTTTGCCTTGGGCCCCACTCCCTGTAACCCAATATTTTGGTTTAAAAAGGGTAATGCTACCAAGGGGTCTGCTAAGACAGCTCCTCAGCAAGCTCGTGCAGAGCAAGCGGTAGCCCCTGGTGACTGGCCAGGACCTAGTGGCTACCACTAGGTACTTGGCCCTATCCCCTTAAAGGAATCTTTATAAAAAGACTGATTCCAAACCTGTGAGCTCTACCCTGGGTCCGTAATCCCGGCACCTAGCAGGTAAGTAAGGTATGCAGCTCGGGTTTTGGCCAAAGGGATAATGTCACTGACAGCATCAACCGTCCACAGGGGCAACTCCTGAGCCCAATGGTAGAGTTGACTAGTGCTCGCCTCCCGCGTGAATTTGGCTTGCACTCCCCTCAGCATGGTGGCGTGGGTATAACGTTCCCCATAGCGACCCCTAGGGGACGCAGTTTGAAGTTCCCATGAAGGGAACGTCTCAGGTTACGTGTAACCATGGTTCCCAAGTGGGGAGCGACACTGCGCCCCTAGGCTTTGGGCCATGCTTCGGACGCAAGCTTCAGACGAAGAAGCGAATGATGTATCGTCCCGGCATCCCTTATATTGCGGTCGCGCCGGTAGTGACGTCATAGGCTGTCGCCGGCCAACAAGTGGTGTTTTTAAATATGTATACTTCAAGCACGGGTCACGCTGACAACGTTCCCCCATAGCGACCCCTAGGGGACGCAGTGTCTCGTTCCCCACTCGGGGAATCATGGTTACATACGTAACCTGAGACGTTTTCTTTGCTTGATATGGGGTTAATTTAAAAGGTGAAGGGGTGGGAGGAGAAGAAAATGAGACCACACTCCCTTGAAGATGGTGACCTTGGCCAACTGGTGACAAAACACTTCCCTCAAAATGTTCAAAAAAAAAAAAAACCTGCTTTAACAACTAGCACACTTTCTCTATACTTGTACAGGGAGAGGACACCAAGTCATAAGAACGGCATCAACTCGAGAACATTTTGCAATAACTTAGTTTCAAACACTGCTAGACACTTCAATCATAGCTGGGGAAGTGAAGGGAACGGTGTGAAAACTCTCTGCACAAGATTAGAGGACACACATGTTTTTTTAAAGACCATCATGTAAATTGATACTTAAAGGACACCTGAAGAGATTGAGCTGGAACAATATCTCCAGAATACATGCTGATGGAAATTTCAATGTCATAGAATCATAAGCCCGAATCCCCATGTCCTTGTTTTAAACAATGTACCTACAGTCTTCATGTCCATGCCACTTGGTTAGCCAAGACAGAGCATATCCTTTTTTATTAAACTTCTGGCAAAACAAACATTTGCAAAGAATATGCAAGAGCTCAAGCCAAATCTTTAGTTTTTCAAAAAAGTTATCTGACTATAAGCTGTTCACCGAACTGAATACCACATATCTCGTAGTTCAGAGGTAATCCAATCCAATCTATTCAAAAAATAAGACAATATCATGTGTTAAAAATGGGTTAGGAAAATATTTCCCCCCTTTTTCTAATATTAAACATTTAACCATGCTAAAGTACCTGTGAAAATGTCCACCTTACATAATATGGATTAATAATACAATAAACATTTCATGAAAAAAGAACACCGGGGTAAATTGTTTTCCTTTGAGACTGCATTGTTTTTCCTATTCAAGAACAGTTGAAATATTTAAAAAAAATTATATATGGAACAAAAAGTGACAACTAGCCTTAGTAGCAGCCATTCAGACAATCAGATGACTACACAAGTCATTCATTAAAAAGGCTTTGTGCAGGCACATCTGCATTTATAACAATAGCTACAACTGACTTATAAAACTACATCTCCAGTTAGTAAATGACTAGTAAACTTGTCTAAAAATGACTAGTTAGTAAACTTCTTTTAATGGACATTAAAATCTCATTAAAAGACTATAAGACGTATGTATGCCATTGGGGACCAGTCATTATGTGCAATATTACTGCCATGATGATGGGCCCATAATTCTCTGCTGGTTTTTGTGGCATTTAAGCGATATCCAAAAATGACTTGGACGCCTCAACATTGATCGTAAACCCAGAACTTTGACAGACTATCACATCATCCCCCTCTGCCGCTACATCTGTCACTTCTTAAAGAGCCAATTTATTTCTTTATAAGGAAATAGAGAGGAACACAATGTCAGCCAACCAGATGGAAGCAAAATGAACACTATAAGTGCAGGTAAATTATATTAGCTAAATGCCAAAATGGATTATTCAAATGTTGATGCCGGTTTCAAGCTGCATTACACTGAAAATATGACAAATAGATGCATTAAGACATTAACATTAAGTCTTTGAGTGGCACCATAAACAGTCTCTCAGACCATAGTAAAAATGCTTCTATTTTGGATGTCATTTTTCTTGTCATTTGCATTACAAATTATATTATTGTTTGAGTAAAAATGACAATGAATGTCCTAGAATTTAGTGTGCCTGGTTTTTCTTTAATAACAGCAGCACTCAGGCTGTATCCACTCCACAAGTTTGCGTAAAACCAGATGATCATGTTCTCCAGCATGATCTAAAGAGCATCTTGAGGTTCAGTGGAAGATCATCTTACCAGCTGTACAACCAAGTTCACACAATCAATTTCACACATCACTTATTTCATTAGTGACCTAGAAACAGTGCAAAGTTGCTTTTTTGTTAATTGTTTTTCAAAATTCTAATAATTTCACAGTTTAAGATAAAATGACATTTTCAAAGCCTGATTGTGGTGATTGGGGTGGAGGGTATACATTAGATCTGCATACATGCACACCAGCCAATTAAGTTTTCCCACAGTTTTCGCACAACAACAGATTGTTCCCTTTCTTGGCTTGCCTGTAAGTGGCGGTTCTGCCAGGATGGAGAAATGTGGTATGTTATAGCTTGCCTGAAATCCCCTGTCAGCTCTGCACTGAATGATTAGATCTACAATCAATATGTCCCATTCTTTTCCGGTGACAGAAACACACTTCTTCTCCCGAGTGCACACTCGTTTTGTTTTGATTTCCTGCAGCTGTTGAAGTGGTAAGGTATTAGCGAAAAAAAAATTCACGCTTTGTTACCGGAGTCATGGAATATCAGGAATACAGATTCATTCCACGACCAACAATCAAACTTTGCAGAACATGTCAAATTTAAATTTGACAGAATTGTTCTAAAATTCAAAGGGGTTCAGAGTAGCTTTGTTCCAGTAACTTAATTAAAGTATCCTACTGAGGGAACGGTTCAATCGCGACTCAGCAAGGGAACCAGCCCTGTCACAAAAAAGTCAACAAAACTCTTCAGCTCGCTTTCAATTTCAATTTTTTTTTCTCCCTTGCTGTACTGCAGTATATTTGCTGAAGGAAAGTCCCATCGATTTCTCTACGGTGCACGGCTAGTCTCTTATCAGAGTGAGACTCGTACGGAATATTAACAGCCAAGTCTCCATAGCAACAGGGTAGAGCTTCCCAGCAGCCGTGTGATTGGTGGAAAGAGAGCAGGGGTTGTGGGGATGAGCTGGATTTAGAGGTGGGCACATACAGAATCCGCAGTGTCAAAAAACTCAACATTTTAGGTGACTGTACCTTCCAAAATATTACCTAAGGGTGCGTTTGCCTCCAAAATGTTGCATTCAGGATAAGGAAACACTGAAGAACCAAGATAAGTGGGTCTCGTATGCTAGAGCACTTGGGTTTATAACATCTTTAAAATATTCAGAGCATGTCTATTTATTGCCATTCAACATGACAGTTTGACATTTCCATCTGAGTCATGCATTAAAAGCATTATATGGAAAGAACATCTGAAAAGTTAGACTGAAAGTTTCTGAACTTTATGCAATAAAAATGTGGGCATGTTTCAAGCGCATGCACGTAAAATATATAGACTGTAGCATGAATCCCAGTAAAACTTTTCAGTGCCTGAGTAAAACCGATAAACTCTGATGAGGGAGACCTGATGAGAAACATGCTAGTTTGAACCATTTAAAACATGGTTAGCACACAACCACATTCATGAGGCCAAATGTTGCTAAATTAAATGAATGCATGCAGTTCTGCCAAACTATCCATTTAGTTTAAATCAACAGATAGCTCTATAATAAGGTCAAAATATGTTTAGATTACTTTATGAACTGCAAACATTATCTGTAGTTCATTGTTACATTAATTCTGCACAATAGTAGTCATTTAAATGTAATAAATGCTTTCAAAGACAGCAGAATTCAATACTGTGGTGGTGGTGCCCCCCCCCCAAAAAAAGAAGAAAAGTCTTCCATTTGGTTACTGGTCACTAAACATTTCTCTTTCTCTGGTCAGTTCTTGCAAACTCTGGGTCATACAGTGCTGCTCTTTTGACTTGTATAAATATTATGTAGAAATTGGGGTTGGTTCATCTCACATTAGAGGAAAACCTTCTAACTTTGCATCACAAAATATGTTGCAAACAATATACTGCATTGATCATATAATAAAGGCAGCAGCTGAAAATCAATTCACTATCCATTGCCTAGCCATAAAAAATAACTATATGCTGAATAAATATCATTATTGACTATCAGAGTTCAAATGTGGAGACAAACAGGGTTATGCCTAGAGTGCTCAATCATTAAAATACCCCTCGAGCTGTCCGAATTCTCCTTCACCATGACAACCGAGGTGAATGCCTCCTCCTTCATACACACACTGGTTCACAGCTGCGCCGGGTACAGGCAACATTTTGCCGTTCTGATATTTTACATCAACTTGAAGCATTATGATCAACAAGGGACACAGGGAGATTTTAATGAGAGCCGTGATACTGACTGGTACAGTATTCTGAGAGCTCAATTAGTAAACTTTTTAATGCAAACCTAAAAATTCATTTCTTATACCTCTGGTGCCAAAGATGTAAAGGTCAATGTATTTTGAGTTAATAAACAGTCACAAAGATAGCAAAGTGATATTTTATTAAATAAAGATGTTAAATGTATGCAGTGTGGCCTACAGTCACATATCATTTTTTTCAATATGAAAATATATTTAATTTATACTTTAAATGTCAAAATATATTACAAAGTACTTCAAGGGGCAAAAGTTATTTTTGCCTTGAAATTAATTTATTATATGAAATACTTAATATAAACGATACACTCTGTTATTATGAAGGCATTTTCTGTATGGTTTCTTCACAAGTGTTTTACTAGAATTTTTTATGTCTTGCCAGAAACTTTACAAAATGTATTTCTGAAAAAATACTTTTTAGTTTTTTACTTATTTAGGTAAAGCTTACTTATTTAAGATTGTATCCCTTTGAGTTCCATGAGTAAGAATGTTTACAAAATATTGTTTGCCTTGAGACTGTGTGCAAAGCATGCTGGGACTGTAAGAGGATTGAGTGACATTGACCCGGACACAGCCTCTATGTGAATAATGATTGACAGATGAGATTACTTTTAGGAAAAGGACACTGAATTTCCAAACCGCAGAGATTCTGGCCAAGAGTTCTAGGGTGACATTTCATTCTGCTGGGGAAGTGTTTCAATTCCATTTCCACATTAACCCATTAATGGCTCACTTGTGGGCATGTGTTTTGATAGGACAGAGTTTATTTCCCACAAGCAGGAATGTTTACCAGGGTAAAGGGTCTTTGTGCAGAAAACCCAAGCGCTTTGTGCTCAATCTCTGTCTCTGGCAATGGAGGTCACAAGGAAACATCACTTTGCCACTGTAATAAGCATGTGTGCAGCGGTGTTGCCTAGAAACTGTAGCTTCCCAAGCTACGAGCTACTAATAATGTAAAGTACTTCTACAGTCATTGGAAAAAAGCAGTTAGCTACACTACAATGAAGCAACTACAATGGAGCTATTTAAGGAGTAAATGACTTTATTACATAACTACAAAATTATATCATTTATATATAGAATTTGAACATATGATTCACACAGAATATTAATAGCATAATAAAATTGGTGACATGCAATATATTACTCTCTTTGGACCTCGACTTTTTAGAGGTCAACAAATCTGTAAAATCTCTTCACCATGTATTTAGTCATGAAAATCTTAAAAATATGTTTTCAAATTACATTACTGAAACTGGACAAATGAAACATATCTTTTCTTGTTTTAAGTTGGTCTTTCGTCAGCTTAGTTAATAAAAGCTCTTTTGATGAATCACTATTTTTCGATCGAGCATTAAGGAAGGGACACCTGCAGGGCGACGAGATCTTACACAATACCAGTTTATTTAACGGAAACGTTCGAATGAACAAATGAATCTGACTTCCCAATGTGAGGGAGTGAGTTTGCTCTGTTGACACAAAACAGTGTCTTTGTCACGCTACACTTAACTGAATAAATAAGAGTAGCTCATTACTTTGACAGTTACTGTTTAGAAAGGAACTACCATCTTGCTGCTGAAAACATTAGCTGTAAGGTACTAGAATCATGTTTTTAGTTAAAAAATCCACTTCACTGCACTTCAGTCCATAAAGACTACTACAGAAAAAACACTTGTATTCACATAGGCAGCTAAAGGTCTTCAGTCAACTGCAAAGGTTATTTTAGCATTACAAATATTACAAATGACCCCAACAGACCGGCTCTCCAAATAATTAACACTGTTCACATCATATAATAGGATCAAAAGAAAGTCCCATGATTCTTTGCAGCATACTCCTGCTCTCCATCTGTGCTCCATGACTCATCACGGCAGAAAACATGGAGTCAAAACCAACCAATCAAAAAATAAAGAAATAAACAGATAAAATACTCATATCTTCAGACCCTCCTTTTGTCCCGCTACATGGTTCACATCTGATGATTTATAACATACTACATTTGTACAACACACACCGGACTGGTCTTTAGTCTTCAGGGACCCACTACATACCCACTTCAGGGACCCACCAGATGCTAATAAAAGCTAATTTTTTTTTTAATGCTAAATATGGGTTAACATGTAAAATAACATTTCACATACCTAAATATATCACAGAAATATGTTGGACAAGAAAATATTTACAATTTATATTTGTGAGCATGCAAAACTCACACAAGATGCTGTCCACTGACTGATTTCACTGCAGTCTTTGAGGTTG
Organism: Gymnocypris eckloni scoliostomus; assembly: GCA_027564155.1. NCBI lineage: Eukaryota > Metazoa > Chordata > Actinopteri > Cypriniformes > Cyprinidae > Gymnocypris > Gymnocypris eckloni. Next base: position 563,354 of record CM050432.1, read on the forward strand.
GTGTGATATGCACAAGTGTAAATAGAGTCAAATTTTATTTCATTATATTACTTAATTTTTATATTTTATTAAATTGTAATTTTGTCATTTGTTTAATAACATAATTAATTTACAAATATATAATGATTCATTTTATTTTATTTAAATTGTAATTGTGTAAATTGTATATTTTTAAATGAAATGATTATGATTTTTGTATATACATTTATGTTATTTAATAAAACATTTAATTGGTGTAAAATTACATTTTAAATCACATAGTTAAAATTATTCATCATATATATATTAATAATTGTTATTAATTAATTATCATAATTATAATAATTATTTATATAATTATGAATTATACTTTATATAATTTTAAAATTGTAAATTGTAATTTTACATACATTTCTTTTTTTTTTTTCAATAGCATATTCATAAATGTATATATAAAATGCTAAATTATATTATAATTAAATGGTATTTATGTACATTTTATTCCTATCATCAGATGTAAAATGGCGTGGCAAATATATAGTCAAGGTGGCTTGTATACACAGATGTTTTATGCAGACGTAAGATAACACAGTGTGAGCGATAAGCGCCAAATTGCATGTAAATGTGGTCTGGATGGGGTCATGACGTAAACGCTTTTTGGCCCGCAAGCCTTGGTCTCAGTCGGTCACTGCTGGATGCAAGCTAAAATTTCAGAGCCACAGGCGAAGCCAGACCTATTCACAACTCTCTTCACATGATTCTTATCTGCTTTAAAGGGACAGAAGGGAAGGACGGAGATGATGGGGAGAATTGTACAGAGGCAGACAGTGACAGAGAGTTGCGTGAGACCAAAGAGACATGGGAGGAATATGATAAAACAATGGCTTTTATGTATTTCACAAAAGCTAGTCTGCTTTCTCCTGGTCTTTTGATTTTATTCTCAATATTTCTCAAACCTGACCAGGCCAAAACAAACTTAAAATGTATAGTCCTTGTGAAACTGAGGCTTTCTACATTAAAGAAAACTAGAACAAGGACTATCAAAAGGCTATATTATACTCAAAGGAGCCAAGGTGTATTACAAAACATGACTTTATTCTGTGTTCAAATTGATATTCTGTTCATCCTGCTGGTATGATGGTCCGTCTTACGGGTTAACATGACCCAAAGGCCCCTGCTTGGGGCCCAGCATGTGTACCTTGATGCGGCCAGGCCCAAGCAGATGGTGGCCATATGTCCGCAGAACATGGAAGAAGAGCCACAAACATGAGGCCAGAAAACTGAGCTATATTCACATTTGTGAGAAGACTTAAGAGCCTGTTCTTCTTCAAATATCAACTGTGAGCATAAAGCTCACACACACACACACACACACACACACACACACACACACACACACACACACACAGTACTCTACTCATACCAAGGGTTAATGCATGCAGTCAATGAGAAAACAAATATTCCACCTACAGACTTAAATAGAAACACAGCCATTCAGTTTTGCCTTTGGCAATGAGGAAAGTTTTTCAAGTGTCTGAGAAACAGTTAGCACTGGTAAGTAGCCTATAAAACAACATTCCCCGCATTTGAATATGCCTACCTTCCTATTGTACAGTAGATGAAAAACTGAATTCATATACATAAAACAGAAGGCAAAAAATACCTGGAGGACCTACTATTTATGCAAAGATTCCAATCTAATGTGCATCTGAAGGTCACAGGAAAGGGGTTGAATGAAGGGCAGTGAAGCACTGCAAATGAGTCACATGACAATTTCATTCATGCTACACACATTCATACTATATCAAACATATTTTTTAAGGGTTATGAAGTTTGTTCCTTTGCAAATGTAATAAAAATTGTACCTACTCAGACATTTTGCAGTTTCAGAAGCATATATTAACATTTTAAGGCATTTTTTTTTTTTTAAGGTTTGCTATAACAGTCGCCTTGGACTAATACTGACACCTAGTGGTGTGGGTGTCACGCAAACGCAACATTCAGTTACTTTTAGCGCTGTATCAATACACTATTCAGTGTAAGAATACACTATTTTGCAAGTGTTTGATAATAAGTGGATTACAAGGTCATGTGATCTCACAATGGCTGCCTCTATGAGGAGACCCTACTCCAAGTAAAATAAAATAGGTTTTATTAGGCTACTGATATTAGTCTTGATTACTTGATTCCTTTCCATAAAAAATAAAATAAAGAAAACGTATGAAATATATAAGAAAACCAAATATTTTCTTTTGGAATTTCAACTGGTATAATATCAGTCCCAAGGTGCGAAGTTAGATGTTTGCACCAATAGGGAAGTAACTAACTGTTACTAAAAAAAGTTTCTAAAATAGTAAATGTTTTTAATAAAGAAATAATAAAATGAATTAAACTGTACTCAACATATAACAAAACCTAAAATGTTATTCTGATATGAAACCAGTCCTAAGTTAGTGCTTCCCACCCATAGTGAAGTAAACAACTGTCTACCGGTTCACTGAACAAAATATTCATTGAATTTACTACAATTTTTTTAAGGTAAGTGGTTGCAGTCAATTTATTTTAGCTACATTTAAATACATTTAGTTGACTAACTTTCAAATAGTTTTTATTTAAATGTAGCTCAAATAAATAGTTTGGAACCACTTACCTTAAAAAACTTAGTATAAGTTTCAGTGTAATACAGGACTAGAATGCTGCTTTGTTGATTTTCCCACGGTCTTGGTGTTCGACAATTAGGAAACGAACCATAACATTACCTAACGAACCTTTACGACACAACACAGCTTTTGCCTTAATCCCAGACATATTGCACAGAATAAATGCATAGGTGTGGTCCAAAATCCTCTGAAGATACCAGAAAACATGCCCGAACAAGTGGAAATTAGCCTAACCTTTAGGCAGCAATTACGGTTTCTCCCCTGACATTTACTCCAATTTGTCTGGCAGCAAAAATGTCCTTGAAGTCACGGCTCCTGGATAGGGTGTCACTGTCAGAGGTTTCCTCATGCCCTAGTCAACAGCTTAGAGAAAGGCAAACCGAAAGACACCTCTGGGGTGAAACGTCTCTAACGACAAATTCTGATGAACTAAAAAAATGCCAATAAAAAAAAGAGTACAAAATGCATCTAGTAGAAAAGGCGGGTTAAGAGTCAAAGTCTTCACTTGAAAATGGTATTTTCTTCTCGTGTTTGGTTTGTTCCCTGCTGCGTATGAGATGAAAGTGGTGCTAAATTAAGATTCACATATGAAAAGACACGACTTGAGAGTTAAACACCTTCATTATAATCCGAAATTAGACTCTAACCCAGACCTCAGCATGAATTCTTTTCTTTCTTTCTTTGGAAAGCGCTGATGCAAACAGAGAATACAGAACATTCAGACAATTCTAACAGCAGAGGAACATTCAGTGTTGAACAGAGGTGAATGTACAGTTTAACCGAGCCGAGTGTGTTTCCCTCTCTGAAACGCTCCTTCATTCGGTCTATTTCCTCTGTGACACTGCACATTCATTTCCCTCTCGTCTTCCACCATCCAAGCAGGTTCCGGCAAGTTCTGCCACGGGCAATGAACACTCGGTTTAATTATTGCAGGGGGTTGAGCTCGTTTGACAGGTCGACCTACTCCACTCCATTTGATACGAATTAGAGAGTGTGATGAGAGAAAAAAGAGCAGCTACAAGACTAAATCAAATACAGAAAAGGAGAGGAAAAGAGGAAACAACTTTTCATAGTCATCAATAGGAGACTACAGACAGCCAGACTATGGCATTTTCTTATATTCTAACATTTAAATATTGCATAGTATATAAAAAGCTGATAAAATGCTAAAACTTTGGATGCCAGTAATTATCTTATAGAGTGATATTTTTTTTATTCAGCAAGGAAGCATTAAATTGATCAACAGTGACAAAGACTTCTACATTGTTACATGATATTCTTTTGAACGTTCTACGTATTTATAAAATATACAAAAATGTTAAGAAGCACAAGTACTTTGAATGAATGAATGATACTTTAACATTGATAATAAAAATATTATTTCTTAAGCATATCGCCTGCACAGGAATAAGTTACATTACAACATTTAAATAATATAATGATTAACTAACTAATTATTATTAATAATAAATCATTTAAATTATTATTATATTGTAATAATCTGCATCTGCAGCTGTTGAATTTCAACATCCGCCAATAGAATTCAATTGATTCGTGTTTTACATCATAAATTGCAAGGAAAAATATAGCCTACATTCAAAATTTTAACCAAATCTGCTGACTATCAACAAATTAAACCCATGTTTGTGGTATAATTATTTGTTGAATAAAAATCACATCTGTAATTTGTTTTCTGCAACTGGATGTCATAAACGGAAAGCATGCAACTCAAACACCCATAAGAGTAAAACATTAAAACATCACCTATCATCTGAATGTCCATAAATGTCACTCTCCGTATTTGGAGGGCATTCCAGCCCCTCGCTGCGCTTTAGTTTGATGCTCACCGGCGTAGCGGTGACAGCTCCAGCAGAGGCTGTGGGAGCCAGTGGCCCACTTTCTCCAGGACTGACAAATCAAGAGACACCAGGCAGAGTTTTAAAACTGATTACAAAACAAACCCGGCAGACCACACTGGAGAGACACAGACGCTCCTCTGCGGTTAGCCTCCGGTTCTGTCTGGCACTTAAGGGGAGATTTTCATCAATTCTTAACCTTACTGATCAGAATCTGGCCATGACCCAGAGCCTCTGGGCTCGGACTCCTGCGTCCTGCGTTCTCCTGAGTGATGTAAACAGCCTGGTGCATATGCGCTCTCATTTTGTGGTGACAGTAATTATGTCGAAAACAAGCTGTGGTTTTCCTGCTCTAAGCCCGCAGATACAACCCAGGGAGCCAGGAAAGCACTGACGGGAATGTTTACCATGCAATATGACTGATTTGGGTCAAGAACACGAGAAGAACCAGGAAAACGCCAGGCCAGAGGGGAAAAGAAAGGACTACCCTGCTAAGTGACCCTCATCTTGGTTTTAAAAACGCTTTTAAAAGTGGCTACATCCACACAGCAACAGTATACAGTTATCAGTCCTGTTTTACAGTGCAAAGCACAAAATATTGGTACCATGTCTGTAACTGGCCAATATTACTGTTTTTATTTGTTTATTTATCGGTAAGGGTCTATACCGAATATTTAATTGTGCCTTCATATATAATCTTTTGCTAAATTAATGTCTATTTTTCATACAATGTTGAGATATTTAAATGCATTTGCAGCACTTAGTGTTTTATTTTAAATTTATTTAGACAAAATTGAATATTTATAGACCAGAATTTATTTATAGAATAGCTATTTGTCGTTTATAAACCATAATATGAAAATACTGCAATTATCGGCATCAGACACAATTGTAATATATATTATTTGACTAACTTATATCTATTTTTTATATTTTTTTTACAAAATAGTATATACAACAGCAATTTATCGGTTAGAAATCATAATGTGAAAATTATTTTAATATCATATTATCAATATCAACCAGAACAATCTCTATTAAAAATAATCTATATGTATTTTTTACAAAAATGGAACAGAATTTTAATACTGTCCATTTATGAAAATAACTATCATCTTATCGGCATCAGCAAGAATATTATGTTGTCAACCCCAAACATTGTGAACATAGCTGGTGCGATTTACTCCATAACTGAAACTTTCTGGTTTTGAATTACTCCCCAAATCCTCATAGAAATGCAAATGAGTCTGGCAGCATGTGCACCTTGTTTACTGCTGTGGCATAAATTTATCTAATTTTGTCTGAGTGTTTTTGTATTGCCACAGTGACAAGGTAAGAATTTTGACTCAGTCAGTTCCAACAGTAAACACAATAAAACCGGTGGGTTATTAAAATTATGGATACAATTTATGGTTGTAGTTTTCTTCACAGCTAGCATCTTTATCTCAAGCTCGTCTTAATGTTTCCGCTCATTTTCCACCCTCGTCACCCTCCATTATAGCTAGTCTCAGAGTCCCTGCACTACTTCTATTCACATCTATAGCCTGACAGAGCAATACAGCAAAACACAATAGCTGTCTGTCACTCACAGGCCATAGAGGGATCCTGTGGAGGCCAGAGGCACTGGAATGAGCTACGGTTGAGGCCTAGAAATACCAACACATTGCCTAAACTAATGAGGAGAATCAATATGAGGAAATATGATCCGCTGGGATGTGCACTTCATTATGGAAGTTAAGACAACATCCCTATGGTTATAAGGGAAAGTATTTTTCTCAAACCCAAAAGAAATGGCATTTTGGAATTTGTATTTATAATGAAATTTTGCACAATATTAATCAGAAGAGAGACTAACTGCCCAGAAATGGTTTGTTTTCTCTTCTGTTCATCGGATGTCTGGGCTGCTGCCCAATGAACTTACAATAAATGCATTTTTTGTAAATGGTTATCTATCATTACATAAACAAGTTTATAAGCTCATTGCTCTATGGATGAATGATTGTGTAAAGATGTGGTTCTGAAAAATGAAAGTCAAGCCCAAAACATAGTGAGTTCCAAAAACCAGCGCTCTGTGCTTTATAAAACGAACGCTTAACTCTGGCATTTATGATTTATGTCTTAAAATGAACCATTAGCATATGTGTGTAGCATAACATGCACCCTATTATGATATATAATAGCAGCAATCACTCCACGCCTCTGTGATCAACATAAATATACTGTCGAAACCTCTTTCTCTGAACCTTCAGATAAATAACAGGCTGAAGCTGTTGTCTCATTCTGGCGTACCGGTAATACTTCTATTTATTGTTATGATCATTTATTGTTTACCAGAATAAAGGGGCAATCGTTGTTCATGGATTTGTTGCTCGTGGTAACTAATGACATTGTCTTTTTCTTCTTTACACAGTTTCAGAGAGATGCTTGACAGGAGCAAGGGAACAAGACGTGTTATTTTCTCATTTTTGACAGGTGCTAGAGTAAACATTGGATTGTGCCAGTTTTATTTGTATTATTAAGACAAAACCAAAGCCGTAAAGGGGTCATATTATACATTAATTAATTTCTTTAGCTTACACTATTTTTATATATAAAAGATAAAATAAATAAAATGTAATAATATTTTATGCATTCGATATGCATACAGTCATTCATATCATACATTATTAATTTGATTTACCATACACTATTTTCTAAATCTACTTTACAATGTTTCTAAAGTGTTTTACACCAAAAATAAAATTACAGAAAAATAAATAAAGATTTTTCTGCATTATATATAAAGGTATTATGCATTACGCATTTATTTATCAGATTTTGAAAAATCTACTTTATGTTGTTTCTAAGTGTTTTGCACTAAAATAAAAAATAAAAATATATAAATATATACTTTTTTATACATTATACATGGATACAGGTATTCATATTATGCATTATGCATTTATTTATCAGATTTCATATTTCTAAAGTGTTTTGCACCAGTTATTCATATTATGCATTATTAATCTATTTATCATGCATACATTTAAAAATCTACTTTATGTTTTGCATCAAAATTATTATATAAATAAAATATAAAATACAATTAATAAATACAACGGAATACTACTACTTCTGTGTATTTAAAAATAAAACCTAAATCTTACAAAGATCAAGGGAAATTCTTAAGTCTTAAGAAAGAGTGGTGGTGGGTACGCTGATTGGCGGACTGCTGAGTGGACAGGGACAGGCTCGCTGACTCATGAGGGGACAGAGGACAGTTGGAGAGCGAGTTGGGTCAATGATTCAGCTGGAATAAGACTGAAAGGCCAAGAGACCGTGCCACTCAATGTCACTCTCAGCTGTCCCACAACCACTCTGTGTTACAGAGCAGCCACTTACCGCAAAACTACACTTCACTCTGTCTATCCGTTCTCGTGCAACTTAAAACCAAGCCTTCCTAAAGAACAATGACTATTCATGAGCATCTGAATCAGACACAAGAATTAGAATATGAATAGAACATCTGGTAATAAAATAAAGGTTACAGCCACTCTAAAACTACAGACATGGTAATACACTCCAGCAAGGGTTCATATTTGATGTTATCACGATGACCTTAGAGTGCTCTTAAGTCCTGAATATAAAACACCTTTTTAGAGTCTGAGGCTGGACATTACTAAGACTCAAGACAAGAACTGGCATCAGCCGTCTGAAAACACACTTTGATGCGGTTTCAATGGGAAGTAAAATCAGTGAATGTATTCATAAATCAATGCTGGGGTGTCCTGTAGCCATGCTGCATTACTTTCATTTCTTTCCCTTCACACTGCAGGGGGTTATTTCTCATGAATTCGAAGAGCAAGGATATTCAGCGAGCTTGTTAAAGGTGCTTCGTGAAGAAAACACTGCGCACCGGTGTCAGAAGCAACAGAGAGATTCCAGCTGAAATATGATATTATTTGAGATGAGCTTATACATGATACAAGGTGAAACGGCTCAAAGGTATACCAAGAGGCACAAAAGGTCTCCCTGCACAATAAAATATCATAATTTTACCATATTTTTAAAGCTCTGTAATACTATGATGTTGTCTAAAGTGCCATGGTATCTGATGCCATTACTGTACCATGATAACACCGCAGTCTAGTAAGAAAAAGTGTTTGGTGAAACAAAAATAAAATCTAATGATTTAGAAATTGAAATTAAACATATACATTCTCATGATAAAATTCAATAAAAAATAAATTTTTTTGTTATAGATATAAGGTGTATATACACAACAGTCTGGGGTTGGTAAGATTTTTAAATAAATTAATATATTTTTGAAAGAAGTTTCTTACACTAACTAAGGCTGCATTTCTTTGATAAATATATAGTAAAAAGTTATATTGTGAATCTATTACAACTTGAAATACCTGTTATTTTATTGTAATATACTATATATGTCTACAATGTCTAAATAATTCTCTCAGGATCAAATACTTTAGAAAACGGTGTAAAATCTAAATCTTTTAATTACTGTTTATTACCATTTGCCACAGCATTTCTTTTCTACTATGAGAGATGCTTCCTGGTTGCAAATATATTTCTGACGTTCATTTTAAAACCAGAAACTTGAAATGATTTATAACCCTAGAAACCCATAGTATTTGCATAACGAGTGAATCAGATTCAGCAAACACACATGACACGTAGACGCCCAATATATTCCTTGCATTAGAAGCATAGCTGCAGCACTTGCTGCTGAAACCTGTTCAATCTTTGTCACAAAACCATCGCAATCGCCAGGTATGCAAGATCCGCTGCTTCTGATGTAGGTCACAGGCACTCAAAACACGAGGGGAAGTTACATGCAATAACCAGGAACGACAAACACCAACCGTTTTGTAATCCCACTTCTAGCACTTTCCCAGCTCTGGGCTTACTTCTGGAGGTTCTCAGTCACTCCCTTGCACTTCTGCTGCGAGCACTGTTGCCTGGTTACCCGAGCAGAAGCTGTATAAGTGCTGCAATGCGAGCCGCAGAGGGTCTGACTGCTGCTACCGCTCTGTTTGGGGGCGAGAATAGCGGAAGGAAACAAGGGTTTGGGTCGCTCAGGGTTTCACCCACTCATCCAGGCAGGTGGTGGAACTTCCTCTGGGCTATTTTGAGAGGAGGGGATTGTTATCTATGGTAAGCCAAGAAAAAAAAGCATTGTGCTTCAAGGACAGCTTTCTGAAGGCAAGCTCAGTTCCCCTGTGTTCCTTTAAACTTTTTCACACCCTTTATTTATTGATTTGTTATGTGAGATGGAGGTTGAAATGACCTACACACAAATATACACTTCTAGAAATGTCAAGTATAGCAGTTAACATGGAAAAGACAAAAAAAGTGCGATGTGGATAAAACAATCTTGTTAATCTTTACGAATTAACTCTAATTTACAAAAAAACAAGATTAAGGAGAGGGCCTTGGTCAAACCTCCAAACATTTGGTATCTCTGAAAAGCCCTGAATGTGCTTTTTACATGACATCCAGAGCTAAAACTGTGACATGTAAGATATAATGTCCACTACAGGGGACAAAATTATATTCCTGGGTCCCAAGAAGACATTTAAAAAATGCCCTGGCTCTCCCAAGCTTTATAATGACAGTGAATGGTGGTCGAGATTTCAAACTAAGCCCATAAAAGTGCATCCCTCCATTAGTACTACTCCTCCTTCTTCAAGGATCCTGGGGGTTAATAAAGGGACATTCTGATTCTGAAAGTCATATACATCTAGGATGGCTTGAGGGTGAGTAAATCATGGTCTTTTTCATTTTTGGGTGATATATCCCTTTAACATAAACTGAAAATCCTTCATTATAATGATAAAGGGAAAGCTACAAGAATCAAAGCTCATCACAAGTAGCCTTTTCCCAATCTGAAGTAAATACTAATAGGTACGGTGGCCAAGAGAGCTCAAAGAACTCAGAGCTTTTCCTACAAATAGGAAAAACACCAGCAAATTAAGAATACAACTTTGTCAATTTGAAAACACACGCACTGCAAATGCTCACAACAACCAAGTGCATTTATTTATTTGGTTGTGTTGTGAGCATTTGCAGCACCTGCTGTCAAACTGATGAAGATGTTTTCTTGATTTGCTGGTGCTATTTCTATTTGCATGTGTTTTCTGAAGTTACAGCGTGTTGAGCGCTCTCGGCCACCATAATTAGGCCTATATAGAAGGTCTGCGAAACGAAACCTGCCCAAAACTAGCCAAATACCAAACAGCATCATGGTAACAGATGCAACACTAAAAGAAAATCAAATAAACCATTTAACAACATAATATGCAACATAAAATCCTAATGTACATCATTGATCACAAAAAGCCATCAAGAAATATTATTATTTAATCAAAACATCATCAAATGTGAAGTGTCACAGGGAATTCAGGGAAGGACCGTTTGCAGTTATTTACTGTAAATTACACAATGACTTATTCTTTTTCATTTTGAAAAATGGCCGTATAATAGTATCTTACTGAGAAATGATATAATGTAAGGTAGATCTATACAAGTATTTCATGGTATACATGATATAATGGAACTTTAAAATGAACAGTCTTAGAGTTTACAGTTACAAGTGCAATAATTTATAATAGTTTACGTTAAAGCCTAAAACTTTATCAAAATAAAGAACATTGGAGAACGAGTCACGGGTGGAATGTTGTGTCTTATGGACACGTGATATGGATAAACATCTTGGAGCATTGTTCTACCATAGGGATATAATATACAGCTTTTAACACACTATCCAAATGAATGTAAAAATAAAACGAGAGCTCTTGAAATACCCTGCTATCTTTCTGATGAGTCAGAGCTTGAAAGCAGAAGTCTCTCGTGGGAGTGGCACACTGGCTGCTGGAAATATCCACAAGACCTCATGTCTGAACAAAATAAAGCGTTTTATTTATTTGTGAAAAATCAACCATATTTTGCAAAACACCTTTCAGACCGGTGAGGTGGACAGACAGCTCTGCAGTCTCATGCTGTGATAACACTTCTTTATGACTCAGCCCAAATATGCTACATTCACATGCTCCCAGTAGTTATATATATTATAAGTCACTCACAACTCATTTTACTTTTGGGATATGATCATTCTGAGTAAAACAGGATAATTCATTGAAATATAGAAGAATGTATTTGGTAAAGAAGCTAAATCTATTTAAATCACTGTTTTAAATCATTTCATTGCAGATTTGAAAAGGGTTTTTCAAGCAATCATTTCAGAGGCAGAGCAAATGATCACATTTTGATAAAAGACGATGAAGGAACATGTATAAAGAAAATAAATAGGGTAAATGTTGACTGCAATTACAATTTTGACAACAATATACCTTTGAATTTCTGCTTTTGAGACACTGAATGCTATATAGAATGAACGAGATGAACTGAAGCCGTAATCAAACATTACAAAGCTCAAAAGAAGAGATCAAACCTATCTTTCATTGACTCTGATATCCACCCCAGTGAAGCGGAATATTTCAGAGCTAAAACTGCTTAAAGGATTGAAATATAAGCACTTTCTCTGATTTCTCGCCAAAATTAAAACACTTAATTCACATTTTTTATTACCTGTGAAACACAGTTCTGGATTTTCTGAATTGTGTCTCCATATACTGACTAAAATCCATGGGTTTGATATGTGGATGCCAACCTTCTCCATGTGGCTGAATCATTCATTATATGAGACAATGCAAGCTATAGAGTATTTCCCTCAATGCACAGGACTACTGCAGTGTCAGAGTGCATTCATATGCACTTATTCAGGAATAAACCCACGGATGCACACAGACTCAAACTCGCTGTACTAACCATCATGAAACCCCCCAGAGACCACGCTCAGACCAGAATAACTTTGCTGACATCATTTGGACAGTTTTTACTTGAGATAGGTTTCTCTGTAACAAACTTTAGGAAATCACACATACACAGCAATAAATACATTTGATTTCATCATAATAAGCAAGAACAAGCATTAGGGCTTTACTTTCACCAACCCAATGACTCTATTATCTCATCTGCTAAGATGCGTCAATGTGAAGATTATTATTGCAGGATCATTAAGTCTCTTTAAATGGCCAAAGAAAATGCAGCCAGACCAAATATTGAAACCTCATTGTGTGTAAATAGCTACTAAACTCAATAGACCTGTATCATTAGATGCTAACACAAAGCCAGTCAGATTGACTAGCGATTAGCCACAATACCTAATAAAATGAACATGTACACATTGTTTTATAGTAAAATCCCTGACAGATTCTTGCTGCTATATTAAATGCAATGCAGACTGATATTTTGTTTTGAATATAATGTATCCATCCATCTTGTAAAGTGAAAAGCTGTGTGAATGTAAGAAATAATTCATCATTAAGGCATTTTAACCTTAAGCCATTGCTTCTGGACAAAGTACTAGTCCATAATCCACGATAACACTTCCTGCAGTAAAAAAGTCCATCCCCTGATGTTCTCTCACATCAAAACCCACCAACATATTTGTTAGTGGATTGTTTTGCTTGTAAACAGTGTTTGTATGTATTTCTCTACTGATTCAGATTTCAGACAAGACTGTTTTATCACTGGAGAAGGCAATAATGTGGATTTTGGATTTATATTTTAGCCAGAAGTAATGCGTTGAAGTTAAAAACATCTTAATGATAGATTTGTTTCTTCCAACCATGCAGCTTTTCACTTCAAAAGACATTCATTTATGGAGTATGATGTGCAGGATGGTTGAGTTATCTGGACTAGCTGTCATAACAGACTAATCAATTAGATTCAGGGTTTTTAAATGCTCAAGAGATGTACTTTGCATCTCTTAATTTTTCCTGACATGACTCTAAGTAAGCTTTTAAAAGATACAAATAAAAATGTCTAGATTTTAGCCAGTTTGAATGTATATCTCTGGGAGTGCCGTGGTCTTAATGTTTATTTTTTCAGTGTCTCATATCTTGAAAGTTGTGTTTTAAAGACAGCATGTCAATCAAAACTGTTTCATTAAAAGTTGCAACACCTAAGTTCTGCTACTTTATGCTTCACTCCATCTATGTGTAAATAGCCTGAAAAAACCCTAATGCAGGTCTAGTGGTCCCTACTTATATAGTATCCAAGTATTAAGCTATAAACCAAAAATGAGAGTTACTAAGTAGCAGTGATTTCTGCATTTTCTCTTGAAAAGAAATGACTTATTCTAATGTAGCAGAACCCAATTAAAGTGGTGGCCAGTGAGCCTCAAGCGCTGCAGCCACAATAATAGACATGGGGAGGCTGCCAGCTTACTGTACGCTTCAGTCATTGGCCACCACAGAACATTTCTACTTGAATTCATAAAAGTGCTCGCACACAAACTCACAAAGAGACACATTCTCACACAAGCTCAGAGTCTGCAGGTTTAATGAAAGGAGAGAGATAGAGATGGATGTAAAGAGAGAATAGATGGAAAGAGAGTGAAAAGCAAGGGATATGCTGAGATTTAGAGTCAGTGGAAGGACAATTGAGAGAGTGAGGAAGTGGGAAAAAGAGATTGAAGAAAAGACTGTGTGAAAGAATGAGGGGGTGGGTGAGACGAGGACTGCAGGATATGGACCGGAGAAATATGGTAGCCGAGTTAAGATACAGAGTGAAAGAGAAGTGAAGACATCGTTGAGATGAAATGTTCAAAATGTTGGGTTCAAATTGGTCCTTTTTTGAAAAACATCTGCTTTCAAAAACATCTACAATTAATTATTGTGAAACAATAATTAACACGAGGCCTTTCAGAATGTTTATTACACATTTTGATTTGACTAGATTGTAACAGTGGTGTTTTAAAAGTATTTTAAGATTTTAACATTTCTGAGAGGGTTTGCTGTGCAAATTTCCCAAAAACTAAAGTGCAGGACATTCTTAATCAAAGCACCACTGCTAGACATATAAAAACATTACAAAAATTATAATAATTTATACTTTAATACCAAACTACACTAATCGAGTAGTTAGTGGCCCATTCCTAAATATAGCTGAAGCAATTTAGCAAAAATGCTAAAAAACTGCTACGGTCTCAAAGATCACATGCATTTCTAAACAGATCCGGCAAGTTCACCTGAGTCCACGGCCTTAAGCGCCCAGCCTACGCAGTCTAGTACAGACCCAGTGTTTTATATAACTGTCATAGGATGAGAAATATCAGAGGGACTGAAATAAATTCCCAAGCCTTAACTATAACAATACAAAAAACTAAAAAGTCATCCTTATTCCTGAATTTATGACAAATATCAACATGACACACTCTTTGATTTTTTTCACAGACAAGAATCGCTACAGATAGTGTGACTTCACAAATGTCTATTTATGATGATTTTTGATGATTAAAATGACAGGCTTTAATTTAATGATATGGGATATATATATATATATATATATATATATATATATATATATATATATAAATACCCGTATCAGGGGTGTCTCCACTGAGGAGGCAAGGGAGACAGTGTCTCCTCCTAAAATTGATGAGGAATAAATTCATAGTACGCAAATAAAACAATGCAAATATTACAAAACATAACAGTGTATGAATCACTAATTCTTCTGAAGAAACACTGCCCAACAGCGACACCAGCAGGTAAAGTTACAGCGGGAGTCAACGTCTCACTCACTTCCCCTGAGCCCATTGAATTTGAACAGACCCCCTAAAGAGTGCGGTGAGATCTAAATCTCCATAAGTCTGTAACCAGTATTTACCAATTTTTGTTTTGTTTTAAATATTAAAATGACAGGCTAATGTTTAATGATATGGAATATAATTCAGTTCATTCATTTAACATGTTTAATCATCTGACAGCCCTTATTAAAACCTCTTACAACAGTTACATCAAAACAAAATATTCAATATTTCAAATATTGAATAATATTTATCTAGGCATAAAAGTCACTAAATGTTTGATGTTGGACACGACTAAGTAGTTACGCTAAGGCCCCATGGGTCCTTTATAGTGCTGGAGGGGGTGACTTCCTGTTTGGGCAGACTTGCAAAACACTTGTTCTAACTGTGCTGCTTTAATACCATGACAGTGGTGTTAATCCACTTTGTCAGTGTTCTGGTCTTGTTCTCCAACTGCATCAAGCAGAGTCGACAAGCCCCTGGGGTTTTCCATTAGACCCATCAGGGCTACACCGCTTCATCGCCGTGGGTGATTCAAGCATATTGACCGCAGCCATACTGTCACTCGCTGCCTATTCAGGAGCCATAGTGGGCTCTAGGATGTTCATTTTCCACAGATATTGCAGTAATGGGATGCATTAATTAAACAGGCAATCGCAGCAGAAGCATATCGATTGGAGAGAGATCTGGTTACAAGGACTAGCTATATGATATGGATGCACACATCTATTAAGTCTGTTAACGTGCATGAACTTCCCAACACCCAAAGTTCTGGTTGACGGATTCCTAATCAGGGAGCTTGAGATTTATCTGTGTTATTAAAAGCTTTGCCTCTATTGTCGAAGTGCTAATTGAATGAAGATCTGATGTAAATCTGCAACGGATCTTCCTTAAATACGACTCACAGAAGTAAGCGATTTAGGCCAAGCGTCTGCTATGAAGTGGCTCCATTGTGCGGCTCGAAATGGAAATCCTTTGTAATGAATAGATAAGCACACATCTAGAGCGATTACTGATGGCACGTGGTTTAGCACTGTGGCAGAATAACCACAGCTAAACTATTAGATTTGTAATTTCAATTGATTTCATCTTGAAATGAAGAGTTCACAGACATAATCGAACACTATTCCTGAACACTCAGGGTTAGATAAATAGTTATTTTAGTTTATTTGCTCAAATATTACATTTATATGATGAAATATAAAAAAACGGTCATATTATGAAATATCATTCCAATTTAAAATGTTTTAATATATTTTAAAATGTAATTTATTCTTGTGATCGGAAAGCTGAATCTTCAGCACCCATTATTCTAGTCTTCAGTGTCACATGATCCTTCAGAATGTTTGATTATTAATAAATATTATTGGGACTAAATTATTAATAATGGTTCTTACTATTATCAACGTTTATTATCAGTCATTATACTGTAAATGTCTTTATGGAAATTTTGATCAATTTAATGAATTCTTGCTGAATTAAAGTACAAATGAATTAATTTCTTTATGTTTTTTTTTTATTCTTACTCCAAACTTTTGAATTGTAGTGTATAATGGTTTCCACAAAATGATGAAGCAACACAACTGTTTTCAATATCGATAATAATAAGAAATGTTTCTTGAGCACCATATTAATCAGCACATTAGAATGATTTCTGAAGGATCATGTAACTCTGAAGACTGGAGTAATGATGATGAAAATTCAGCGCCATCACAAGAATAAACTGCATTTAAAAAATATATATTTTTTTAATTGTATAGTATAGGAAACTTTTTAAAACATTTAAAAAACTTTAAAAGGTGTATATCATTTTATGTCAGCATAAAAAGACAGTAGATCAGATACCAGTAGAAAACCCTCAAATACTTGGTAACAGAAATTATTGAAACTATCTAAGGTTTCAGGCCCAGTAAGCCTTCGGTAAAACTTTAATGTAACGCTGCATTAAAGCCAAACCAAAAATGTCCAGCAAATGTTCATACTAAAGTGAACATCAAAGACGGTCGTTTTGCTTTGCCGCTTTCCCTCTGCAGGATCAAACCCTTAGAAGTCTTTATCTGATGGGGACACTCGACGCTGGTGGTTCTGCACTATCAGCGCATCATCTTTCTCTCCGTGCCGAGCCGAGTCAGACTAAAGCGACTCATAAGAGGAACCTACATTTTGTTAAATTAGCTCATACATCAAAAGACGCAGTGAAGGTGAATGCCTCGGTTAACTTCTGTTTATACTTGGAAAGTGGTGCAATGCATCTTGGGTACACATACAAACATTTTATGTTGTTTGGATCACAACATTTAGACAGCTACTGAATGAATACAAGACCAGAAACATGAGCTAATAACTGCTTTTGGCTGCATTTCTACTGTGCAAAACCTTGACAGCAGTTAATGAAGTGCATTACATAAATATGGCATCTTTTAACAAAACCAAACATAACCACACAGGTGTTTGGCCCCATGGGGCCCTGACTGCTGTGAGTAATGAGAGAGTTACATAACCTGGAGTTGAGGGGTAGTCCCATGTGTCCTCTTAACAGACAGATGTTTGATATCCTTGAGCTAAAGCATGAGCAATAGACAGTCATGTAGATGCCCATTCGATTTTTTACTTGAGGCTAACTGACTAACAATCTTTGCAATGGCATGAGCTGAATAAAGGTCCTAGATCACGTCATTTTTAAATCATTCAAAAAGTGTTTATGTTAAAGTTTTTGGAAACTGAAAACATTCTTAGTAAATGTTATTTGTATTTCCGGTTGGTCATAAATTCAGGGATGAAAAAAGATCAACTTATCAAACGTATTCAAAAACTGGACCCCTTTTGTGAAAACCACTGAACAAACTATAACTATTATATAATATAGCCTATTTTTACAGTTCAAAATCAATGGTTTAATATATTTCTAATTTTACTGTTACCAAGTGCCAAAAAAGTTAATGAATAAGTAAAAATAATATATTCAGGCAATTACGAAACGTTATTGTGATAGTATTTAAAAGCAAATATCACTGATGCATTTTTATGATCAGTCTTCAATAATTAGAACTAAAATGTGACATCGACGTATTAATGGAATTTTTCATAATAAACAGAACAACTTAACATATTATAACTTAATGGTTGGTTGTACATTTACATTTATGCATTTATCAGACGCTTTTATCCAAAGCGACTTACAGTGCATTCAGGCTATACATTTATTGTCATTCCCTGGGAATTGAACCCACAACCTTTGCGCTGCTAACACAATGCTCTACCACTGAGCCACAGGAACACTACATGTATATGAGATATTTATTGGTCAAAGTTTCTGAGAAAAAAAAGAGATTAAAGAATGAGAACAAAATGCTAAAAATGTTCATCTGCTTTTACTAAAAATGTAGGCCTAAAAAAAGTGTAATAACACATACCACATAGCTTAACATATACTATAAATAAACACAACACAATTCATGCCTAATGATTGCATTATGTGATTGATTTTTGACACCATTGGACATAAACTGATCTCAACAAGCAGTCACTCAGATTAAAAGCTGTTTGCTTCTGATCAAATATCTCATTACATGGAGATAAAAAACATCTACAAGTTTACCTGCCTTCAGTTTAAACAGTAACATGTTCAACATTTCCACTACAGTATGCCCAATAAAGTGTAAATTCAAAGTCTAATTTCATTCATTCGCTGAAGAACCAATTCTTCATTCATTCATTCATTCATTAAAGAACCAATTCTTACCATTCTGTAGCCTGTTCTGTCCCAGTACTCAAGAATCAGTGTAAAATATGTCATAACTCAGGCCAAAACTCCCTGCTAGGACCTATCAAAACACACACTCGGATGGATCCAGGAAATGTTTAGCCTAACATGCCGTGAATTCAAGCCAATATCTTTTAAAAGTGATCTTGGGACTGAGAACAGATCTACTGTACTACACTGCACTAGCCAATTCAAACACTGAATTTTATTCGGCGTAGCTGTGAGGTCATTTTCTTTTGAGTGTGAATGCCCCAGGAGTTGATTCAGTACTAAAACAATGTCATCACCTTACTCACGCTTTCCCTAATGTGCCTTACGCAGATTTCAAGAGAAAGATTGATCCCTCAAGCCTTAACACATTGTCTTTGGCTCTTATTTCAAAAACAATGGGACGTCTTATATAATCCTGAGTAAGCTGCCAGGTTAATGAAGGCCTATGCTTGATGTATAGAATTAATCAAGTAAAAAACACAACCAACAGAGCATCTGTAGAGGAGCGGGACAATTCAAGACCACCTTTCTGCTTTATTCTTTAATGGCTTTCACCTCTAAAGTGCTCCTCTGCATTTTATTCCCAGCTTAACAATGGGGAACTTACTCACACGGATGCGGTCACAAATGTCAGAGAAAATAATAATTCAAATGTAACATTATAAAACAGGTTTCATAACCGGTCACGACATCATTAACACACAGGCTGCTGTCAGTGTTGCAACTACAATTTTATACTTGATCACAACTGAAATAAGTGCATATCTGCAGAAGCGTAAACATACACACACCTCTAGGACGTGGACTATTATTGTGGCCATAATTGTTTTGACATTTCCCGCATGGCATTAAGAGTTTTGACCTTCAGTTGCTGAAAACATACCTCAAAAGCCAGATATCATACAGCAACATGCACCTGGATGAATCTTATTTTATTAAATGAATCCTGCAAGGATTACTAGCTGTTAAAATCGTCATATTTTTCATCTATTTGCATTAAAAATAACAAAATAAATTAATCTGCATTTAATTCTTGGCATCAGATATACCCGCTTTGAGACTCAAAAAGAAATTAGTCATCTTGAGAAAATAATTACGCTCCTAACTAGATGATACTAAATTTATCATGCCTAATTAAACATTAAAATATCAAGATGAATTTTTTCTGCTTGTCACAATACAGATGATTATCTCATCTCTTTCCATTAATACAAAATCACTTGATAAATTTGTCTGGCTTCGATTGATTCCTTCATCTTGGACGCGGTTGAATAATCTGCACCTCCTTTGGTCCGGGATGCTGATTAGTGCCGCCCACCCTTGCAGGATATTGCCAGGTATATTTTGGCATCTTGTATAATGAGAAACCCCAATATTTCCAACAAGACAGGGTCACATTGAGAGCTTATCCTCCACAAGTGTCTTTATAATTATGCAGAAAAGTATAATCCTTGAGATGTGTCAGAATATGCCAGCTACGCAAGATACAATTGTGCTGTTCGAGTGCTTTCCGCCGCCTGAGGCCTTCAATTACACCCTAGATAACATCAAAAATACAATATATGCTGTAAGGCCCTTCAATACGGTATAAAGGGGACAGATCTAGTATAATTAAATTCTCCACCCACTACTGTCCACCTCAGCTTTCAATAAAAGGCTGAGATTAAACCTGTGCCATGAGTCACTGTGTCTACACCTTAGAGGACATCTCACAAGCTAAACCGCCAGAGGCAGGACAGGTTGCCAAAGCTCTGGCCTATAACACCGGCTTTGATCCGTCAGATTTCATCAGACTGCTGAAGAAAATAAAATAATATCAAGACCAGCATCTGCTTCCCTTAGTTTCTAAAATGCAAGACTAGAGGTAGATATACAGATATTGTAGATATTTTTCACGTAAATGGACTAAAATGTAACAATTGTAAATGTAACATGAAAAAATAAGAAACTTAAAGAGTAAATTCACTTATTTTACCCAGCTTTGTTACATTATCATTGGTACAAGTAAACAAACAATGTGCATTATTTTTGGTGATACTTGCCCCAAAAAATCATTGAGAATTTGTCAAAAACTTTTGTGAAGACTACAGATCATACTTCCACATTCTCGTACCCCTACTCTTGGATATCAAGCCCAGCGCATTGTGTGTTGACCACCACAGCCCTTTGTGTCCATTTTCTCTAATCTTGTAGCACTGATTTAAAGGGATAATTAACCTAAAAATGAAAATTTGCTCATCAATTACTCACTCTCACGTTGTTCCAAACCTGTAAGACCTTTGTTCATCTTCGGAACATAAATTAAGATATATTTGATGAAATCCGAGAACTTTCTAACACTTCGACAAAGAGGATGACTTGCAATTTTTGTCCCATCTTTACTTATTTGAATGAGACTGACATAGAAGAGAATACATTGTTGAATGAAGTCATTATTTGTGTTTTCTTTGCACACAAAAAGTACTCAAGTAGCTTCAGAAAATTGAGGTTGAACCACTGATGCCACATTGACTATTTTAACAATGTCCTTACTGCCTTTCTGGGCCTTGAACGTGGTAGTTGCATTGCTGTCTATGCTGAGTCAGAAAACTCTTGGATTTCATCGAAAATATCTTGATTTGTGTTCCGATGATGAATGAAGGGCTTATGGGTTTGAAACAACATGGGAGTAATTAAGGACAGTATTTTTATTAAAACTTTCATTAAAATCCTATTTTGCCAGCTGTGAATAACCCTTTTGTATCTGTGGCATACTGTTAACACTAACAACAATGTTGATCTGTATCCTCTGTAATAGCATACAAAAACTATGTTTTAGAGCCATTAAGAGGGCATTTGCAACTTGCACTATTGAAAAGACATACATTTATCATTTTGAACAAATACGTGTGTTGTTTGAGCTGTCTAAACTCGTTCTTATATTATTAACCTAGACAAATGAATCTGTTTCATGGGTTAGCTAGAAATTGTATCACGTATTTCATGTTAACACATACAGGGGCAAATTTACTAACAGCTTGCATAGGCACATACCCTCTTTTAGTGTTACAAAAACTACTATCAAGATTTACTGAGGACATGCGGTGAAAAATTTGCACTGAAATTATGGACTTCATATGCATATGCATTTATAGAGGTTTCCCTTTCAGATGCAAAATATAAGGGAGGAGAGTATTTAAATGAATTATGCTTATGAATTAAGGGATTTAATAAAGTTTTCAGTAGTCAATTTACTGATATTTGTGCCATTATTTACCACACAAAATGTGTCTTACCCATTTTGCTCTGTGTTGTTAGTAATTACACGCACCTGATTATCATTGGTTCTGCTTATTTGCGACCCTACACTAATTTGCGACCCTACACTGATTTGCGACCCTACACTTGTTTGCGACCCTACACTAATTTGCGACCCTACACTGATTTGCGACCCTACACTGATTTGCGACCCTACACTTGTTTGCTACCCTACACTGATTTGCGACCCTACACTTGTTTGCGACCCTACACTAATTTGCGACCCTACACTAATTTGCGACCCTACACTTGTTTGCTACCCTACACTGATTTGCGACCCTACACTAATTTGCGACCCTACACTTGTTTGCTACCCTACACTGATTTGCGACCCTACACTTGTTTGCTACCCTACACTGATTTGCGGTGCTCTTGGTAGATTGTGTTGGTCATTATGGATATGATCTGGTTGCATCTGTGTTCTTTAATTTGTTCATTGTCTGTAGCTCACAAGCAGAAATTTTCACTCTCAAATGCAGTATCACGTTAATTTACCCTGCTTAGTAAATCTGTCCTATGATGTTTATGTCTTGTGGATACACTTTTTAATATTTAGTTTTTAGCCTTCATACTTAAGTGCTTTTTTCCATATGTAAGTGCTTTATTGCAAATACACCTCTAGCTTGTTTTTGCAAACTGAGTGACGAGTTAAAATGATCTTCAGTATTAATCAATATCACACCACGGATGCCGTCAATAGAGCTTAAATTGTATTGAATCTGTAAAATTGCTTTGAATCGCCCAGTGGGCTTTATTGGAAGCTTTTTATGGATAAACCAAAAAAGCCTGACTGAGTTTTGAGAGGAATTTACAGTTGATCACAAAATAAGGTGGATCAAATACTATTCTTGCGCAACAAATTGGCCTCATGACACGGTCAACTATCCCACCAATCAGGCGCAGTCAGATTCCCTCTTTCCCCCACCTGCAAGAAGCCAACATGGGTGATAAGTGAGCAGCCTGAGGGATGACACCAGACTGAACAGTAATTCACTTTGATAGCCCACAATGCTCTTGGCACTCTTGAGAATGCCAGGGCTGCTGTGCGCCTCCGTGAAAGACTCCCTTTGTGACCGGAAAAAAGCCAGCGTAGTTTGGACTGGACTTAATAGAATTGCTCTTGCAGAAAACCATCCAGTTTTCTCCCATCCAAACTCATTGATCCAGTGACAGCCTTCTGTTTGTACTCTTGTTAATGTAAATGTCCTCAACTGGAGGACCTGATGGGTCGCCCGTCTGTTCTGATATAGTTGCGGGCAACAGAGAAAAGATCACAAAACACCCTTAAATATATATATATATATATATATATATATATATATATATTGTACATGTACATATATATATATATATGTATATATATTTAAGGCGTTTCCTCTGTAAAATATATATATATATATATATATATATATATATATATTAGTGCTGTCAAATGATTAATTGTGAAAGTCATGTTTACTGTAGCAAGGAACGAGGAAGCACGGAGTATCTTCAAATATACTCTCTTTGAATGAAAATAACATCAGGGAGCTTGGAGCACTAGGGTAAGACAAAAAATACTGGACATGGGAGACAGGGAAACACAGGGCTTAAGAACAGCAGGAAATCAAACGAGGAAAAACTGAAACAGGTGAGGAGTATTTAAACACAGACGGAGACTAATGAACTAATAACGAAGACAGGAACAGGAAGGACCAAATATGGGCATGGAGCACATGTCTTGAACAAGACACAAGACATAACACCAGTCTGACACACACACACACACACACACACACACACACACACACACACACACACACACACACACACACACACACACACATATAATTGAATTAAATACAAGTTATTATTATTCTTGCTATTACTGTAAAATTAATCAAAAAATAATACATTAAAAAATATGGAAACCATTTGTAAATGAATGTGTATAATAATAATAATACAATCCTCATCATTATTTAATATAATTAAATACAAGGTATTATTGCTGTGGTTCTTGCTATAATTTTGCTGACTTTTGTACAGTAATGAATTTTGGTACTGTGTTGGGTCACTACTTGATGTCAAATGTATGTGTACTGATCCATCAAAGGCACATTAATATAAACCAAAAGCTGTTGCCAACATATTTCTACAGCACTATCTGATTTGCATCTTGGATTCCACTGAGCACATTGGCATGCACAGGATTGAGTGCAGCTTTCAGTCAGCCTACTGTATTTGGTCTCTAGCTGCCTTATCGATTATCTGTTCTCTGCATAATTATCACCTTCGCCAAAGGCTCTGCTACTAATCCAAGTGAATTCCCACAGAGACGCTCGCTCTCACATGCGTCATAGGTACAGTCACAAACAATGAGCAAAGCGCAATGAGTCAAACGCTCCTGCGGCACAATAATGACGGTATAGCTCGCCTGCTCGCTGATGCACGGTGACACATTTCCAAGTGTGATCCAAAATAGAAGATCAACATCACATACTGTACATTATTAGAATTAGATGTCGCATCAGTACAACAAAATACATTATTTTTTATTTTAGTATTTACAGGATACATTCTACCTTCCTATTTACTTGTGTGAAATAAAATGTGCAATTTAAATAAACCAACAATCAGGACTAATGAATGTGAATAAGATAACCGCCTCTTAAAGTTAAATTACTCAAGGCATGACTGCAGGGAAATTCTTACAATCAGCATGTATTAAAAATAAGCACATGTACAGTACTGGTTTTAATGAGGGCATTTGCATTTCCACCAAAAATGAGCATTCATACTAAGAAATTGTGCTTATTTTTGTAAGGCTCTATATTTTAAGCTTTTGGGATAAATTTGAGTTGGTTTGACAGAGACCTCGAGCAGCAGGGAAGGCTTCAAAGTCTGAAAACAGCCAAAAAGAACAAGGTTTGTGAGCATCTTGTCTCCAAAAAGGGATTTGATTTCCCTGAGAGCAAAACCACACACAGACTGCTGTTCTCTATAGTGTGTCATAATTGAGCTATGGGTCTATTCAAATGGCTGACCTGGAGCGCTGATACCTTGATATCAATCAATAGAGCCCGGGTGTGATTATCTAGCTGGTCACTTGACTGAGAGTAAAAGGATAAGATGTGACAATAGAGGATGATGGGGAGCTAGTGGAGAGAAAACCATTTCAAATGGGGGCAGTATTTTAAAGCCTGATGAGGAGGCTGTCAGGCGCTGTTATAGGACAGATATTGACTGCAGCAGTACTTTGAAAAAAGTATTTTTCAAATAAAACAACGAGTCATTGAGTATGTTTTTAAAGAAGCTAGTATTTAGTCTTCAAAATTTCATGTTTTAAATGTGTTACCTGCCACCTCTGTAATTATTTGTGAAATTTAAGAGCAATTTCTGATAATTTTCTCAAAGTGTTTTTTAATGTAGGAGACTTTAAAATGTATGTATAATATAGCAGACTAGTTAGAAACCGAAATAGTTGAGATTCTTCATAAGTAATGTCATTTGCTGACAGAATTCAAGAATTATGGAAATATTGTGCTCTTGCGCAATTAAACTGACATTTCACTAGTATGTGACACCAGAAATAATGAATTCTAACTGCTCCCAATTTAATCAATCATTATTAATAATTAATTTTGCCAACAAGATGTCTTTATCATTTAAAGCACACAGTATAAATGAGTTTTTCCACATGGAAATATATGCCTTTATACTGATCATATTTGGGGGTCCTTGGCATTAAGTAGTTTGAGAACCCCTGAACAAGGTGAATTTAAAGTATACTAAATGTTGGTGAATAAATGTTAGAAGTAAAATGGCAACATTTATCCCAGAGAAAATCTAGTAAATGCAATGACAAACAAATGTCAGAAGTCAGAAACACTGGATTTCCCTGATCTTGATGTGTTTCTCAAAGGAGAGACTCCTGTCTGAGAAAAGCTCTGGATTTAGCTCCTAACACGGTGAGGGGCACAGCGAGGTCCTCAGCTCACCGCAATACCTCGAGCTAAAGAGCCACCTTGCATCTGACTCATCATGATGAATGACCCAATAACTTCATCCCCACGTTTGTCTCTCTAGGTTTTGGCTGTGTAGAGTTGATCTGTGAAGGATTTAAGATAATGCTTCTCAGTGTGCAAAAAAAGAGAGTGTGACCTTGCCCTGAGTGTCTGTGGCATGAGTACATTTAAATACAGTCCTGTACATGCACAGCTTGAACCCTTGCGCGGTGCTCAAAATCCTTTACAAAACTGATCAGCCTTTTAAAAATCGCTTGTAAATCTCTCATTGAGCCATCTTATCACCAAATATTGTATTCAATTTTAATCAACTTGTTTTCTTTCAGTTAGCACTTATATTTTATTTTCCAACTGACTGGTCATAGCTCATTAATCTGAGCTAATGAGATAATATTAACTAGCATTTTCATGAAAAAGAACATCCTCTCTGGGTCAAAATGACCGGAACATAACATTATATGCCATTTCTTTCCAGTTAATGGACTAAAATGACAGAATGGGAAAAACTGACAAAAAAATAAAACGAAATAAAATACAAATATCTATCTGCCTTTAATTCAATGCAACACATTAAATGTAATAACCTGATAACGTTAGATACTCCATTCTACTAGCTGATGCAATTTATACTAAGTGACTTGCATTACACTTTCTACCAGGACAATATAAGATTTTTGCTCAAGTGCACAACTCAGCAATGTTCACAGTTCACAGATTGTCCTTTGAACAAACGGCCGTTGGGTTACCAGCATGAGCTTTACCATCTATCCCATTACAACCTACACTAGACATGTACATTATAACATATACGCATTCTTGTCACTGAAGGACATCGGAAATGGATACGAGTATACGAGTTTTGCCTGTAAAACAAGAAGTGTGACCAGATAAATTGGATGAATTACATAACCATGCACTGGAGAGATCACACTGAAATATTAAACGTGGACAGTGAGGGAAACCACACAGAATCAGGCATCACTGTTAGGATCTTCTCTGGTGTCCAAAGTGAGGACAGCGTGGGTCATGTAACTGTGTTTAGAGAATCATTTCCTCGTTTGTTTAGGAAGGATCCTGTTTCTAAGGGAGTTGGCAGCTAGATGTATACAGTACTGAATAAATCATAATATGTGGATTTCTGGTTTCAGTTACATGGAAGCGTTAAGGTGTTCAGCTGCATTTGGTGGAATGAAGTATGTTACGATGCCTACGTGTTTAACTGTGGTGAAGCTGAACATTTAAGGGAATACTACAAATATACAAAGTCAAACCTTTAGTGTGACATGTGCCGTTAGAGAAAACTCCCCTGGATTCTTCTCTTTAAATATGAGGAGTTTTGATGGATAACCTGCATAGTGATATTCTGAAAACAAAAAACACCGGACAATCTGACTTTCATTGTAAACTCTAAGAAAAGTATGTACTGTTTTAATTTGAAATTTTTCACAGGTGTTTTACCCATATTTTAAATTATGCATAAAACTGTGTTGAGGTTTAAAGGCAAAGTAAAAGTCTGTAAAATCCATTTTTATACAGATTTTTTTCTTACAGTGCATGGGTAAAAAAAAAACTTTAATCATGATTAGACAGTCGCTTTAGTAGAGCACTCACACGTCTTTGATTTGATTCAGCCAAAACACTTATGCCAGATTAAAGAACAGCAAAGGTCAGACTATTGTTTGGGACATTTACACCCAAACAGGCAGAAACTATACACTCTTCAATATGAAGGTGCTTACAAGGTTCTTCACAGCGATGCATAGAAGAAGCATTTTCGGTTCAAAGATGAACCATCTCTTTCTTACCTTTTTATAATCTAAAGAACCTTTTTTAGAAACAGAAAGGTTCTTCAGAGGTTAAAGGCTCTTTATGGGACCATTTAGACAAAAAGGTTCTTCTATGGCATCGGGAAGCACCTTTATTTTTTAAAGTGTAACATTTAGAATTGTTTTCACTAAGCTGGCACATAAGTCTAGATGTAGCGTTAATGTATTTATTCCAAACTATGCATCATACACTCAAAAGTTGATTCTCGTGCAGAAAAAAAAGAAGCCGATTGTCATGACAACAGAAATATTGAAGACGTAAAGTGATACTGGGATATTAGTCATAACTACACCAGGGAAACAACATTAATTATAAAGAGTCCAATTTTATGTTTTATTCACACATGCAAACAATTATGGAACAATTTTAGCTCTTGAAACCCCCTCAAACTCCCCCTAAATACAAACAGTATGTCATGATGCTAGCAACAGCAAGATCATGTGTTGAATTCTCAGAGAATGCTTGAATTGATCAAATACAGAGCTTGAATGCAATGCATGTCGCCTTCGGATAAAAGCGTCTGCCAAAAGCATTCATGTAAATGTAAACCTCAGACTGGTCAAGAATGAAATGTCCCTGTAATATATGTACTTCACGTCGCTTCGGATAGATTCCACATTTCAAAGCATGAAATGATCACCATGTACCGGTACACTGTGTTAACACAATCACACAAGTCTGTAATAGGTGCCCGACGTCTGTTACCATTGATTTGCTCTACTTCAACCTGCACATCAAGTAAGTGCAATCAGGCTTAATCCACTAAATCTAATCAGAACGTTTCTGTGATTCATTCCCCAGACGTCACACATCATTTGTCCATTTCGTCAAAGTTGACTCACTCAGTACTTCATTGTCTAATGGATAACAAGAAAGCAAAGGCCAGGCATAAATAAGAGTTCTTTTAAAACCTTTGACTTCTCCATTTTTAATATTACATGACCTGAATCTTACTCTCTCCATTAACTAATTAGACACTATTATCAAGTCATCAGCCTTTTTAAGGAAAGGTCTCATGCGCATGAATAGTGCATTGGAAATACATTATAAAGTCTCCTTATGAGGGGTTTTACATGGGAACATTTACATGACGTGAGCGTCTTTCCTCCTCCAGGAGAGATCATTTCAAGGCCAAGCAATCTCTGAGCCATTAAAAGACTAATTATTTTCATAATTAATGCACATAAATATTTGACCTCAGTGAAAACTGAATAAATGCACGTAGACAAGTCTCTCAAAAACACTGGCAATAAAACGCCAGAGGACCAACTGCTATCTTTGTGTTTCTTTTCTCCTTAGCTTAGTTAAGCACTACTGTCTAGTTAAGTAATGGCCTTATTGAGTTTCTCTTTTTCACTCTTGTCATACAGTCTGAAAATAATTTATCGAAGCTGCACTGAGCATTACAGGCCTTTGTTTCAGAAGGGCACTCTTGCTCCTAACTATGCTAATTACCACCAATTATGGGATGTTTCTCCTGTTTCAACACTCTTTGGCCCTGTGCTTAACCAGTATTGACTCCACAGCTGGTGATGGAGGTTGCCTCAGTTATTGACCCAAACGGAGGGTAAACTAAGGGGAGCAGCATCAATGTGGCCCTTGACTGCCAATCTAGACTGTTATATTGGACTACAGGGTGACCAGAACAGACATTCATGTTTTAGTGCCTGTCTGGACCACAAAGTCAACACTGTACTATAGTCTGGACATGCATAAAAAATTATAATAAAATAAACAATTAAATAAGGTGTCCTTGATACACATGTTACACATACTTACTATTATAATTACATTATATTATAATTACATGCAAGTAACCCTAAGTCTAAGTCAAACTCTAATCCTAACCATATAGTAAATACATGTAGTTAATTAATATTACTCAGTACTTAAACGTATAATTACACTGTAACAAGGCCATCTTAAAATAAAGTGTAACCAAAAAATAAGCAAATAAAATTAAAATATAATAATAATAAATTCTCTATTATTGCATATATTATCATAAAATGTATGTAATATCATGCATTATATAATCTTCCCTTTTTACTGAGTTAATATGAGCCTAGTTTGAGTCACTGTGCTAAACTTAGCAAAATCATTTCAAGAACCAGGTGCCACAGGACTAATGATCTGAAACAATTACCGCTCAACCACTGAAACGCATCCTAGACTATAGTACTCGACAACTCACATTCTGTTCACAGCTCTTTCAGTTTCTTTCCTTGTGCTTCTTTTAGTCTTTGTTTTTTTATTCTGTGCAGCATCATAAAAGTTTCCATCTCCCTCTGTTAATCTGAACCAGAATGCTAATTTTAGTTCACGTCTTCATTTGTAGTGTGGCAAACGTTATATTTATTGTTCATACTTAGGAATAGAGATTTGTACAAAACACTAACCCTGCCTTCTCAGCTTTGGTGAATTTGTGTTAGACATTCTAGCATCGGCAGTGTTCTAAAAACCTCACAGAACACCCTTGAAAATGCATAGAAACTTATTTAAAAAGCACTGAGAATACACTTTACAAAATGCTAAAAACCACAACCACCCTGAATCCTTGAGCTCTTACATTCTTTTCCGAAGTAAAAATCAAGGTTGTATAAGCGGTAGCAAGAGGACAAGGACGAGGTTTGGTTGTTTAACATGAAGAATCGTCCTGGGAAAGATCAAATAATATGTTTATTTAAAAGTGCAACTCTGTGATTGCAATTTCGTTAGGGATCCATTAAGGTATTTTCTGCATGCATCTTTTATTTGAAAGCCAATAAGAGGCCGCTGATTCGTGACAGTGAAGTTTATGTGAAGAAAAATGAGCTTAATAACCACGTCCTGGCTAGCATACGGCCTTGATTAAAATGATAGAGCAACCAAAACTGATCAGAACAGATGAGACCCTTTCTCAGTAGGACTTTTCACTGCAACTATCTTCACAACCAGACAACTGTTTGATCTAAATGATCAAATGAAACCAGGAGAGAACTTAACAGACCAAAACGAACAGCTGCAAGACAGTGTGTGTTTCAGTCCAAAAGCCATTAATCAAGACGGTCAGCCGTGACCTCCCCTTTCACAACTACACTTCCCACTGAAACAAATACTACACCATCCAACCTTGAGTGCAGTCGGGGGCTAACAGACACGTTTTTCTTTGTTAAAAGTCTAATGTGCTCATTAACGTGCCATTATTTTCTCATTATTCCTATAAGCACTGAGCATCACGGTCAGGTTAAGCAACTCCAACGGTGGGAAACAATTGAACTTAACTGTGACAATCACATTCTCCAAGCTTCAAAGTCAAGAGGTCAGACCAAAAGGGAGAAAGATGATAGAGCTCTAACGAATGTCTCACCAGAAAACATATTGTAGGAATATGAAAGAATTCAATATCAAAATTGAAAAGCATTTTCCCATGGAAGGGTTTTGAAGGTTCAGTGATGAATGTCAGCTGAACTTGCTTAATCGTGCTCATTTATTTTAATTTGTGTTAAACTGATATTGTCTGATGTTTAATGGAGTTAGACATTTCTGTGGTTGAAAGAACGAGGAACAGTATGTTAATCTTACCTGTCACCACAATGACATCACATCAGCAATCATGCAAAAGAGAGAAAGGAATTGATTAGAATACATTGATTCGTTTTTACATCAATTAATGACATTAACACTTAAATACTTAAAGACATAAAACCAAACAGAAATGTGAAAAAGCTTGCAAAAGGTCAACCTAAGTGATAACATTATATTATAACATTACATTATATATATATATATATTAGGGGTGTAACAGTTCACAAAATGCACTGTTCGGTTCGGTTCGATACGACACAGTGGTGTCACGGTTCGGTACGTTTTCGATATGGGGGGGTGGGGCCATTGGTTACGTCGCAATGTTGGAAATATTTCTGTTTTAAACCATGAAGGTGAGCCAATGGAAAGTTTCTTAGTGGAAAGTAGGCAGTGTTTGAAGCATATAGAAAATGTGTAAAGTGTGTAAATGTTATACTCTTGTCAATTTTATGTCTTTTTTTATAGCGATCCTCGTGCAGCATCCTAATTTCATAATGCATTGTTGTAAATTGCATCTTTTTAATCATCTGATGGTGTTATGAAAGGCTTCTTTTTTTCCAAGATTTTGATGAATGAGTTTAATTGTAACATTGCAATGTTATATTCCGACTTGTCGATTAATGTCTAGATGACATATATATGTAACACACAAGTCTCTATAGTATCTGGTGGACACTCTCTCATGGTTATGACAATTGCTATCATAAAGAAGGTCTCGTCCCTTGAGCCGCACACTGTGATGACCTTGAGAATCAAAATATGGCTTGTGAAAAATATCAAGTTTTTAAGAAAATATCGACTGAAAGATATCACCTTTGAGAACACTAAAAAAAACAGACGGGTAGGAGAGAATGGGAAGCAGAATCCAATCACTTCTGACTTGGTCTATCACTTCTACTGTCTGAGGAACCGGAAAAAAGAAAGGTTCATCACACACTTGGGTGGGGGGTCAGACTTATACAACAGTATTAAAAAATCCTCAGCGGCTCTGACTGCATAACAACCATGACTAAAACCTTGTAAGGTGAAGAACTGTGCATGTCATCTGAATATATCAAACTTGTTAAATATTGTTTGCATTTCCTGTAACAGTAAAATTTACACTGACAAGCCGGTGGCTAACTAAGCTCATAAAGGCTGTTACGACCTTGGCAAGCAGTGTGATGTGAGATATGATGTGAATACAGAGAAATATTGCTCTATTGCTCAATAACATGTCTTCAAGACTGTTCACAAGAAATAAAATGTTACAAAACTGCCCCTGGCTTGAGTTAGTTGTGTGCTGCTAATGCAAGCCTTTATGAATAGAAAGGGTTTTATAGGTTCAGACATTCAGATTTGAAATATTGGGATGTAGAAATAAAATTAACCATAGATAGATTAAATTTACCATTTTCAGTTTTTGGTTTCTGGCTTTTTCAGCAGGGAAATAATAAAATAAAAATGCAAATAAAATAAAATCAGAAATTTAAAAAAGCTTGCAAAATTAAATCTAAGTTAGAATGTCAAATTGAAAACAACACAAACTATAATTATTCTGCTCTGCTAT
This sequence comes from Gymnocypris eckloni scoliostomus, assembly GCA_027564155.1. NCBI lineage: Eukaryota > Metazoa > Chordata > Actinopteri > Cypriniformes > Cyprinidae > Gymnocypris > Gymnocypris eckloni. Next base: position 596,504 of record CM050432.1, read on the forward strand.
TAACAAGATTGAGCTTACACACACACACACACACACACAAAACATGACTGCTTGTCTGTCTGCTTTCAAATTTCCAAAGGATGAGAGTTTTTAAAGTTCAAATCCTCTTCCTCTAATCCCGGATGATCAGCGGTATAACAACACCACATACTAAATCTAAGCTCAGATAGAGCCAAAAGCATGTTCAACCACAGAAAGAGCATAAGTGCATTACATCAACATCTGAGATTGATGAGAGATTGAATATGACTTGGAAAATGAACTTAAATGGCCTTAAAGTTTCTCCCTCACGGAACAACTTCAGAGCTGTGGATTTTGAAGGAAGTATTTCACAGAGTTAACTCATATAGCTGCACTGAGGAATTACAAAGAAACCAATCAAGTGGGGTTCAAAAGTCTAAAAATAAGGAATTACATTTGGAAATAATCATACAATTAGATATTAACAATTTTAGAAAGCGCAAAAATTCTTTCACTTCCAGATGAAACGCTTCAAAGTCAGAAAATAAGGATTTACATGTTTTATTTACAAACACATTTTGAAATGAATAATTTTAGAACTTTTAAAATGTTGATTTGTTTTCTTTTTTGTTTCAAAATGTAAATTCTTCATGTAAAAATATTGCTCAAGTTGTTATGAAAATATTATTTGTAATTAAAATAAAAAGTGCAAAAAGAATTTTCACTAATGGTCTCAGACTTCTGGATATGCCCATATCACTTCAAGATGAAACACTTCCTCCTCTTCAACAGATATCTCATGCACACACTTTGTGTTGCAGCCCAAAAGAAAAAAAATCAATGATTCTGCTACTTGTCTATTGATTACCTTCTCTAATGAAATAAATAATCTCCCGATGCCTTTGAGCGATTGGCCAAAGCAGCGGTTTTCATAGTGTTGCATAAGTGAAGCATCCATTAATCACTGACCTGAACTCAGATTGCCTGCGGTAAATATGACAGTGGGCCAGGCTCTGTTTATCTAGTGTGCACATGAAATCATTGGGTTTGTGAGGGGTAATCCCTAATACTAATGACACGTGCCATTCTGACTGCTCTTCCTGAGGGAACATGACACACGATCAGGCACATGTGACACCGATGATGGACAGACAAGAGGTCAGCTCATGGGAATGAAAATAAACAAGAGGAACACTAACTGAGCTGGTCTCAGCTGGAGATATCTGCAAATTAATTATTAAAGTGATTTTATAGTGATTAGAGACATCTGAGAAATGTCCACAAAAGTTATTTGGGTAGAGGAGGAAAGAACTACGAAAATTAATTAGTGTAACATTAATTATGCATTTGACCTTTGTGAAAGGAGGAAGTGCCAAAGTATATATGACGATTAAAAATTAATCAGCAAAATATTTATCCTGGTAGATTTTAAATAAATATTTACTTGGGTGCTGTTACTTTCAGAACTAATCAGACTCAGACCAAAAAATCATGAGTTAAACTGAAAGAGGGAATTTAAAGAAACAGATCACTCAAATATTGTCTTCTGACGGCACCCATTCACTGCAGAGTATCCACTGGTGAGCAAGTAATGTAATGCAAAATTTCTCAAAATCTGTTACAATTGTTTTTAAGATACAAAACCTGGTACCTTTTCAAAAGGCACAAATATGTACCATTTAGGTAGTAATATGTTTAGTTTAGGTACTAATATCCTTTAAAGGTACTTGAACAACCCTTAGGGGTAAATATGGTACAAATATGTACCTTTGAAAGGATTTTATTTGTATTTTATTTTTTGAGCATGTAGATACCAGAATATAATAAATACTTGCTCTTTTGACTTAATTGAATGAGTAAGTAGCCAGCTGCCTGTAGCAACCACATAGAAACATGTTAAAACATTTAAAACATCTTAGCATATTGAAATGCACTGGCACACAACACTAACATCATGATGACAATTTTAAATGGAGCCAAATACCCAGTTTTTCTTCAGGTAATGTTAAAACCTACTGTTTAATATGTTAATTATCTCATTAAAAGGTTTTAATTGTGAATCAGTACAGTAATATTCTATACCCGATGGCATTGCCCACATCACTCAATCACTTATTCATTAACCTTACAAATTACAAATCCAGGTAATGTGTAATGGTTTATTTTATTGTAATAAATGAATTGGCTAAATGAATAGCTTTTACATTTGAGCAACAGTTTTCAAGGCAGCTCATTTCCAGCCAGACCGCATGACACAGCTGTTCTTTAAATACACACCAGAACATCCTGCAAACGGTGTTTCTTATTGGAAATGGTGCAATTCCGTAAATCATAAGCGGTCAGTCAATGTCATCTGCATCTTAGTTGCAAACAGAACTTTATCATCCCATCTGTATTCATTGGATTGCATATCTGTTATGCAATGCAGAGACCATAAATTCCTTGTTTTCTAGTTTGATCACTGTAGGACGATGCGAGGAGAAATTCTGGGAACGTTGAGACAAGAACATAACTTCATTACTAAATTCAAGTGTATTTGTGTTATGCAATGGCTGGACAAGAAAAACATGGTGGATTATATAAGCGCCAAAATCAACAGGAAATAAACCAGTAATTACTACAGTGCATCTTGAAGCTCTGACAAAGTTTGGGACTACAAAGTCTCAATTATGTCTTATTATGGCACCTGATTCTGAAATAAATCGGTACACAGAAGTGTGGACATTTTTCCATAGGTGCCATGAAATGTATGAGTCGCTTATTGCTGTGCATGAACTTATCATAATTAATGTCATACCCATGGCATGTTTGTACATTACTTTTTACACACACACTCTCACACACACACACACACACACACACACACACACGCTCTCACACACACACACACACACACACACACACAAAGAGCCAGAAGCTCTCAATTCATTCTGCAATGTGGTAACAGTATCTAAATTGGCACAATATATGATGTGAATGATAATAATAATTAGATTATTTGTGTTTGCTGCTGTTAATGACTATGTTTCTACTCTCCACAGCATATATCAGCATTATGATATTATTAGTGGTATTAAATATAAACTCATCAGTTCAAATGGCATTTACACGACTTCAGTCCATCAATTAACATCTTGTGAAAAGCTGTGTGTTTGTAAGAAATAATCCATCATTATAATATTTAAACTTTTTAAACCACCCCACATGACCAAAACATAGTCCAAAATAATGCTTCTTACAGTAAAAAAATCCATCTCCTGTTGATCTCTCACGTCAAAATCACCACCGACATAGTTTAAAACCGTTTTAGAATCTTTTGGCTTATAAACAGAGCTTGATCTGTGCATATTTCTCTCCTGATTCATATAAGACCATGTTTTCAATGGAGAAAGCAATATTATGAATAGTGTGGAAGCAACGATTTGAAGTTATGAATGCCTTGATTTGTTCCCAACAAACACGCAGCTTTTCGATGCTATTAGCTGATGGACTGGAGTCATGTAGTCATGTTTTTATCAGCTGTTTAGACTCATTCT